>MU388740.1:141165-800067 GCA_022578815.1 Xylariaceae sp. FL0016
CGGCCTCGGTACCTTTTTTTCCCCCACTTTTTGTGCCAAAATCCCTTTCTAAACCACCGGGGGCTTGGTCACTTCCTTTTGTAAAATAATTCAACCCCCCCCCCCCCCCAAAAAAAAAAAAAAAAAAAAAAAAAAAAAAAAAAAAAAACACTGCTGTTGGGCATCTCGCACTCTTCTTACGATCACTAGCAGAGCACCTAAACAAGTATATCATCCATTAGCTTGAAGTTGGTTAAATAGCCGTAACTCATCAATGTTCAAAAGAAGTGTATCTGACGGCTTTCATAATATCAAGTACCTAGTACCTCACCTTTATGACCAAGCAAGCAAGTATGGAATTCGACTCTCTCATTTGATGTTGGCATTTACGCGCCAGCTTTTCAGTCTAATCATGCCCACTGTGACTCTGCACGCCCCCCAGTGTTCTACTCCCTGCCTGGCAGGATAGGGGCAGGAAGGGTGGGCAGGCACTCATCAGTCTCTGCCCAACGCATGGACGAACTCAGCGAGTGCTGATGGTATTGCGTCAGGCTGCTTCGGCTGGGCCCTGAACCGCCGTTTCTGGTTTTGCCCACTTCCATGCCTGCGACAATAGGAGGGTCCATTGATAATTTGTAGGCGGGTACTAACATGCCTGCAGAGACACAGCACAGCACACTACAACGCAGTACAGCGCAGCACAACACGACAAGACACAGCAAAACAACAATCTCAATCCCACTTCCTCCGCTAGCCAAACATCCGCCGCCGATCCGATCCATCGTCCATCGTGCACCCGCCGCCCTCCTCCACTTTCTTCTTCCTCGCAGTCGTCCACCACCACCCACTGGAATTTGGACTACTCGCCGTGTAGTAGCCATCCACCGCCATCTTGCTCTATCGCGTTTTGTGTTTTGTCGCACCTCCGTCGTCATCTTCTTCTCAGCTTCAACTTGCCCTCTCAAATTCGTCCAGCGAGCTTTGCTGGGCCAGGAGCCCATCAGTGAGCTATCCTAGTTGTGCTGTGTTTTCTATCACTCGCCCTTCAACACAGCCTCGAGCCCGATAGACCCCAGCCCCTAACGCCGACTACCCACCTATCACTTACGTTCTCGGCCTGGCCCAACTATATGACCTCTCCCACCCCGTGTCTGGCAGCCCCGTCCGTCGAACCACGTCCCCCATCGTCGTCCGAAACCCTACAGTATTCCTCGACGGGCACCGTAGCCTGGAATATTATCCAACGCAAATGACGCACATTCCTGCTCCTTCGCTCGATGTCATCGCTGCTCGTGATCAGCCCGCCAACATGGCTGCCGTCTCCGCTTCCTCCGATAGTGATCGTGACGCGAACCCGATCCCGCCTGACGGCAATGTCGTGACCGAAGATCCCAGAGATTCGCGATCCTCGTCCTCCACAAACTCTCCCGCGCCTGCTGATAATGAGGAATCTGATTTTTTCATGGTCACCAACGATTCACAGTCCTCTCTGGGGGTCCTGCCTAATATGCAGGACATGCAAGTCACCGACGAAGAGTGCCTTCCCACCGTTGCTTCCTTACCAAGCGAGATTCTTATCAGCATCTTCTCACGTATCAGCAACCCGGTTGAACTATTACATTGCATGCTAACTTGCAAGAGATGGGCGCGCAACGTTGTCGAAATATTATGGCACCGTCCTACTTGTACTGACTGGGGCAAGCATGCCTCGATCTGCGGGACCCTTGGCCTTGAGCAGCCCTACTTTACCTATACCGACTTCATCAAGCGCCTGAATCTTGCCCAGTTGGCGAAGGACGTTAACGACGGGAGTGTCTTGCCCTTGGCTGTCTGCACTCGCGTAGAACGTCTGACCCTCACCAACTGCAAGAATTTGACTGATACGGGACTGATACCCTTGGTCAAGAGCAGCAAGCAGCTTCTTGCGCTGGACATATCAGGCGATATAAACATCACTGAAGCTTCGATTTTCGCTATCGCTGAAAAATGTGAAAGGCTTCAAGGTCTCAACATTTCCAACTGCAGGCAAGTATCCAACGAGAGCATGGTCAAACTTGCAGAAAGGTGCCGATACATCAAACGGGTTAGTTACGTCCTTTATTTCCTCTTGATGCTTTGCTGTCACTATTGAAATTATCCTCTTCCCACTGATTGCTAATAAGACATTTGCGATAGTTAAAACTCAACGACTGCAAGCAATTAACCGATATACCTATCCTCGCTTTTGCCAACAATTGCCCAAACATCCTCGAGATCGATCTCCACCAGTGTGAGTTGGTCGGCAACGAGCCTGTTCATGCCTTACTCGCTAGGGGAAATTCACTGCGAGAATTGCGTTTGGCCGGTTGTGAGCTCATCGATGACCACGCCTTCTTGACCCTTCCGTCTACCAGAACCTACGAACACCTCCGTATCCTCGATCTTACTTCGTGCTCGCAGCTAACAGACCGCGCGGTCGAGAAGATCATCGACGTGGCCCCCAGACTGCGAAACCTTGTATTGGCGAAGTGCAGCAATATCACGGATGCCGCGGTCTACGCCATCTCAGGGCTCGGCAAGAACCTTCACTACGTACACTTAGGTCATTGCCGCAACATCACGGATGAGGCCGTGAAGCGCTTGGTTCGATGTTGCAACCGGATTCGATATATTGATCTGGGCTGCTGCTCTCACTTAACAGATGAGTCAGTGACACAACTTGCGAATCTACCCAAGCTCAAGAGAATCGGACTGGTCAAATGTGCTAGCATCACCGACGAAAGCATGTACGCCTTGGCTCGGGCTAATAACCGGACTCATGTGCGTCGTGACGCGTCGAATAATATCATACCGGGCCACGAATTCCGTTCGAGTAGCCTCGAACGTGTCCATCTAAGCTATTGCACCAATCTGACACTCCCGGTACTATCCTGATTCCCATTCACATCTGTGCAATTGATGGCTGACTCATTCGTTTAGAGTATTATCAAGTTGCTGAACTGTTGCCCGAAGCTTACTCACCTGAGTTTGACGGGTGTTCCTGCTTTTCTGCGCGATGATCTAGAGACTTTTTGCCGTGAGGCCCCTACTGGTAAGATGAAGCCATACACATACATACCTGCGCACAGTACGAAATATGACTCACTCTATCTACAGACTTCACAGAGCACCAGCGTGCAGTATTCTGTGTGTTTTCCGGCGTTGGCGTGAAGAATCTACGGCGTTACTTAAACACTAGAGAGGAGTTTGCCGAGTATCAAGAATCACGGCCCACGGATCGACGAAGAAGACCTGCCATGGTCGCGGAAGGCGGCGCTCCAGATCCAGATATGGACAGATTTGAGGAGGTCGACGGTGCGGAGGACGATGACATGGGTGATGGTAGCGAAATTGCCCTGGACAACGGAAACTTTGGCACAAATGGGGACACGATCACGGCGAACACACAAAACACAACGATTCCGCCGCCTCCGCCGCCCCCGCAGCCTGGCCTGGCGCATCCCCATGCCCATCCCCAACATGTCATCCCTGTTGACCTGGCAAATCAAATGCAACACACACCATCCCCGATGGCTACACCTGCGTCAGGTGCTTCAGCCAGCCAAGACTCGATGCCTATCAATACCGTGGACGCGCAAGGACCTGCGAGCCTGGAACATATCGCAGTTCCGAATGCCACAGCTGATGTGGCAGGCCCTAGTACTGCTGGTTCTGCCCTTTTTCGAGATCAGAGCTCTGTTGCTGGGGCAAGCACAGCAACAATGACAGCCCCCTCAAACGACGATAGGCAACCCGAAGGGTCCTAGGAGGACCCTTTGTTTAATGTCACCAGCTGGCATCTTGTTTGACTGAATATTGCCAAAACTGTCCTGCTGAACCATTGCTTGAAACGCAAAGTCTTCCACAACCTAGCGGCAGGTCCAGCTCCACTTCAGGTTCTTGGAGAGATCGTATCCACTGATACGACCGAAGGATCTCGAGTTGCTATCGCCACCTCGAAAACGCTGCTCGGAAAACCATCAGTAGTCAAATGCTGATTGTAATGCCTGATATGCAGGGGGGTTTAGGCATGGTATGGGTATAGTCCGCCTATTTCATACAATCCATGGTGTCTCTCCAGTGCGGAAGACTCATTCGGCTTTGGGTTGCATGGATACAGTCGCAGATAATATGATTTGTGCAGCAACAGCTACTGTATGAGTGGTCATGAAAAGGCTGCCATGAGGAGATGCGTTGGAGTCCCGCTCAGAAAATGCTTCGAGGGTAATGCACGACCCGCGAGGGTTTGATATAGCAAAGCAAACGATGCAAGGGATAAGAGATGGGAATGAGTGAGCATTGTTGGAGTCTGTCACCGTCTCCTGTTTGAGCATGTACGAAGATACCAAAGATCGCGTGAGGAAGATGGCGAGAAAATATTTTCTCAGTTGGGGTCTGAGATGACGACGCGTCGTCGTCTTCGAGGTAATGGCGGTGATTATTGATGGTAGAATTTCAAAAATGAGAACAGCTTTGCCCCTAGCCGATCTTCAGGTTTGGCATTTGAGCCTATGCTCAAGTTTTCGTGAGGTGGCATGAAATGATGCTGCACCTCGGGTGTGCGATAAGTGAGGATCGTGTCGACAAATCGTCAGTTGCTCATCCTGTCGCAGTCTGCACGACTGGATCATGCTGCAGATTCAACTCGTGATTCGCTTCCCTCTGGATGTACCAGGTGATAAGTCACCTTCATAATAACTCATCACAGCTGGAGCATCACAACCAGCTTATATGATATGGGCAGTGACCGGGATCAAATCGAGAACGATGTGATATAAAAAAGGATATTTAGTTCACCTACAGCCCTCACTGTTGATATGCATTGAGCAGCTATCTCTTATTCGAAATATCTTGCATATTGCTCAGAGAAAACCACATGCGCAAATCATGACAAGCATGCCTCGAGCATCTCATCAGCCTCTTTATGTTGACTTCCTCGAGACTGACTGATATCTACGGGAACATCATATTGGGGACCGTGGCTGCATGCTTGGTGTATAGTATTGTACTACGATCTACTATGCTTGGCTTGGGCCTCTTTCCATTCCCCAGACTCCTGTCTCGCCACTCGTCGATGACTTAAAGTACGTTCCATCATAACAGGCTGCAAACATCTTGCTTAGGCCGCACTCCATAACAAGTACGGACCCATGGTCTGCAAAGGTACGGGCCGTAAACCGCCTCGCGTTGAAGCATGATGAGAAGATCTCAATAACAGCTATTAATATGTCCCAACGAGTGAACCAGTGCTTCTGGTACCTCCACTGTCGTAATCACCGGGCTCCTAATTCCCAGAGCATTCCAGGAGACGCCTTTACCTACATGTTACTGACTAGACCATAGCATGGACATGTTCGACTCTGGTAGCTCGTGACAAACTTTTCAAATGGCACGGCAAAGAACTATCCAAATACAATGGGGAGCCTCGTGATTCCAAGTTTAGTCATAAAATGCTTTCAGTGCCAACGATCTAACTGAGTGCGGAATCTGAATCGACCTTTGTCTCTATGAATAAGGCGTACCTTCATACAAAAATCTTCATATCTGGAACCCAGATATGATTCGTAAAATCTTCCTGACTTGATTTTCGCTATCCGCTTTTCAATATATGCGATATTTACTCTGACCAGCTTCAGCTACGTCAAGATGTATCGTCCCCGGTCAAAACGAGGCGACACCCATCTCGTCACCGAACCGTTTTTTGTTCATCTAAACCCGACCGATGAAGATAGATCAAAGTACCCTACCGTCGACCGCCTCAGTCGATATTGGACCAAGCCCGAAGGGTCCTTCATACCCCCGAATGACATGGAGGTGCAAGCCAAGGCTTTCAGAAGCGGGATTCTCCTTTATATTACTGATGTCGACGTAAACGATGCACAAGCTTGCCAGCAAGCTGTCTTGAGGGCACTCGATGAGGCTCGCCGTCTCGAACGCCCTCAGCAGGCCAGATACTCTCGACTAGATCCGTTCTACTACAGATCGGGAATAGAGGCGCGACAGTTGGTGTATACCAATTCCAAAGCTACGGAGCTTCTTGATGACTACGACCAAATTATTGAATATGCCCGAGAGGGGCAATTGCTGAAGTATCAACTAAAGAACCAGCTCGGGTTTCATTTAACAAGAGGGAAGCCCGAAGTCGCGAGCCTTTCGATGTGCGTGCACTGGGCGAAGAAATGGATGAAGTACAGGAATCGGTTTTTCGAAAATTCGGTCTGTAACAGTCCAATGGATATGTATAACCCGGAATTTTGGACGAACACAGTGCAAGCGCGACGGCCGCAAGTCAACTATGAAATCCATTCGCCGGACCTCGCGAACGATATCTTGTGGCCGTGGGTTGGCAGCCTGGACCAAAACCAGTTTCTGTCTTCAGGGCCTGCTTCGAGGGAAGCCGTTGAGCATGTTTTCAAGATGTCGTTGAGTGAGGCGGTAGCTCTCGGTACGTTCACATTTCCATTACCGCAATATGATGCCGTGATAACGTAGAGCCACAGGCTGACACTCGAAGCAGTGACCTGTGCTATGACACCGGAGGGACCCAATGGTATCGACTGGGATACTAATTGCTTCCGTGGCGCGATTAATTTCATCAATATATGGTGTGCCGTGCGGGAGAACATCTTGGGGATCATTTCCGGTGGTGCAGTGAACGTGCCTGCTAGATTCCATGTTAGAACCATGGAGCACACCCTGTTCCGCCGCGAGGTCTGGCGACGTGAAGGCGGCCTGAGCATCAACCAGAAGTACGTGCAAATCGTGGAGGATGTTCTCAGGTTGGCCTTCTGGAAGGTGGCCAACCCGGGCAACATGATCGACGACGGGGATTGGCATCATGTGAACAGACAGATGGAAGATATCAAAAGCGACGTGCAGGGCTGGGAGATGCTGAAGGCACCGAGCATGGTGCGACCCGTGGATCGAAACGCCAGCCCTTTCATCAACGCACTCAGCCGATTTCGTCTTTTCTCGAACATCCCTCATCATGCACCTGATGTTGACCGAACCTGGATTCCACAACTCGCGGTTAACCGACTTGTGGATGACCGGTCGAAAATGGGCCGAGGATTCATGAAGGGGACCACGAACTCCTTTATCGAGTTGATTGACCCGAACAGAAATCCCTCTGTCCCATATCAGTGGCCACCTACGTACTGAGTTTTGCGATAGGTGACGTTTGCTCCTCGTAGCGGCACGCACCAATATCCCAGTGGTGCGCTGTATCTCTGGATGATGGGCGGCTCGTAAGGGCATGTATGCCTCAAAGATATTGAGTTTGCGTGGTGCCAAGGGTGACAGGATATAGGAGGGATAGGAAAAGAGAAAACATGGCACTTTTGGTACTCTGGAAGAATCCGTCTATGTGGAGTACAGTCCTTGGAAATGCCGAATCCAGGGACCGCAAGGAGGACGGGAGCATGATGAGGATTGCTGAAGTTTTAGTCGAGATGCCTGCATTTTCCTGGCTGTTTCCCATATATACTTCTCCATATAGTGAATTGGAATTCACCCAGTATTCTTTTAACCTACATACTTGTGTCCTGACGTGACAAAGGCCTTTACCGGATGTTGACGGCGCAGCTCGGTGGAAACCTGGAGACTTGGTCAGCGCCAATAAAATTGGTTTTTGATAACCAGAGTGAGTGGGACTGGAGCACATGGACTGAGTCGAATCCATTTACGAATTTTGTTTTGATTTCAAACCTTATCTACAAATAGAGTCCTCACGATCGTACAAGTATAGTTGAAGAACACCAAGATCAATACTTTCAGTATCACCCTTAAATGAGTGAGAAGATATAGATTGACTCGACCTCCCCCATTTCCCTTTCTAGAAAAAAACATGCCTGCCGACTTTGAGAAACAGAGCTATTGGCGTGAACGGTTCGTAAATGAAGACTCTTTCGAATGGCTGGTCTCATCGGCAACCTTTATAGCTACGATAGAACCGTACCTGGAACGTGGCCAATCCCCTTCTTGTCATGCCAAGCACAGGAAGACGCGCATCCTGCAGCTGGGCTCAGGCACCTCTGACCTGCAAAACATCTTGCGCACCAAGGGCTACCTAAACGTGACCAACGTTGACTTCGAGCCGTTGGCCCTCGAGCGCGGGCGCCGACTTGAAGCCTCGGTCTTTGGAGACGTGCGGCTGCAGTACGCCGTAGCCGACGTCACGCAGCTGCAGCGCGACCTGCGCAGACCGGAAGCATACGACGTCGTCCTGGATAAGAGCACTGCCGACGCCGTTTCGTGTGGCGGCGAGGAAGCTCTCATGGGCATGGCGAAGAGCGTCCGGGATTGCCTGGCTGAAGATGGATTCTGGATCTCACTGAGCTATTCGGCAAGCCGCTTCGATATCAGGGGGCTGCCGTTCGAGGTCGAGGCAATCTCCAAGATCCGCACGCCGAAAGAGAGGTCGTCGGATCCGGACGTGTTCTATTGGTGTTACCTCTTGAGGCCGAGAGCATGCAACCCGCGCTTCTCGGTAGGGCAGTTTGTGGACACCTCTACTTGCTGAAACGGTCGGTATGCCGTCATCGCCAGATAGATGCTGGATCTGGAGAGGTACTGTTTTAGGAACCGACATACTCAAAGAACCGGAGTGGCAGACAAAACTACTAACAAAAGCTTTATAGAGTCTTGCCTCTTGTACTCGATCTTAGGTCCTTGCAGACGGTAGGAAGTAGTCGTTTGGCCGGCGATGTCTACCTGGTACAGTACATTTGATTCGTCATGTTATCTCTCTCGCTTCCTGTACCTACTTACAGCATCCCTTCTTTGTGTACCTACCTCTCAACACAGCGTCTCTGTCTCCGGTCCCCTTGAGGCATCTTGTAGTTGCATTTGTGATCTGGTCTAGGGCGAGGGAGCTCGAAGTGATGACTGGGTGGTCTTAGTTCTTGCGATGCATAGGACTTCCATGTCACGATTGTGCCGATAACCAACTCAGGTTGAATTGAAGTACCGGGTAGTATTTAATATGTGTCAACGACGTGGGAGAGGGCTTATTAGCTGGGCGTGCCGCCATGCGAACCGCTGCATGCAGATATTCAGGTACCTACCTCCTTGAGATACTTACCAGAGACTACCAAGTCGTTGGAGGTACCTGACTTCCAAGTTCCTGCTCACCTCAAGCTGACGCAGTTGGATTTATTACATGCTTGACACGCTGTGGGCGACCCATGTATCCAGACAGCTCCCCCTGTCGACCCCACTATAGCTCAACGGTTATACTCGTGCCGGTGCCCCCCTACGCCCCCCAATCAACCCCTGTCGTGAGCCATCCAGCGGTGTTTCATAACGTGCGATGACCTCATTTCTGCCCTATTCTGCCACTACCGGACCATACTGCCCTTGCGCTCGCTGGTGGTGATGGAAGGACCACCTGCAGCCCTGGACTCCCGGAGATTCTGCAAACCTCACAAGATACCTCAAGCTTTGGCTGGACCATAGTTTTATCCTCAGACTTGATCATCATTGGTCCGTCAGCTTGCACATTACAGGTTTCTGCTGCCGTCAACCGCATCGGTACCATACTGCTGTTTCTATTCCTGCCACACGTACACGAACATACTCTGTTCCAGGCTGCTCTTCAAAGTACATACTGTACCAACCCTTGAGACACCTCGACAGTGTTCCTTCTACTTTCTGTTTTTGCTCCTCCTCTATACTTCCATGAAACTACAAAAACGAGCGACGAGTTCACGACACGTCGGGCGAGACACACTCTCCGTCTACACCCAATCTTGCTGTGGGCCAACAGGCTGTAATGGTGGACAACACGGACTTCGAAACCAACGTTTCTGCGCGCAGAGAGTATGGTGGGCCACATAGCGGAAAGCATCCGATTCCCACGATTCAAGGATACCGACAGCATAGGAGAGAACTCGACGACCAATTGCAAGATGAAGAGCAAGCTCAGCAAGGCCCCGAAGACGAGTCCAAACCCAAGCGCGCCTTCCAATCCGCCAAGGCGATAATCACAGGTCAAGATGAGGATGCCCAACGGTCCCGACACCACCCTTATCCTTCCACGAACCGCAATTACGTTGAGCCCCCGCCACAGTCTTCACAGGACGCTACAGTCATGCCCGACGGGCCTCAAACCTCTCACAGACCAGAAAACCCCGGAGAGGATGCAAGTGAAGAAGATGAAAAGGCCACGAACCAAGATGGCGGGGAGGAAGCGCAGCAAGACCAGGGCAAGTCGGCTACTGAAGCAGTTGCGGGCATGGTCGATCCTAAAGAAAAACGTAAAGCTATGAAGAAGACAAAGCGCCATGGCGGAGGACGAGAAGTCACGGATCCCGTGACGCATCTTCCCCTTATCATACATGATCAAACCGAGAAAGATCTCACCTCGGCCCCGGAAAATGAAGCAGAACCAGGCACACATCATTTCACTGCTACTGGGCCGCAGGGGGCCTCAAAATCTAATGAAGAGCTAAATCGAGAGCAGGAGAAGCTTCAACGGGGCCATAACGGTATGATGAGGGTCTTTCCACCCCCGGATTTCGAGGATACCAGACGTGAGCTGGCCTCTGTATACCAAAAGGCCATCTACTACGGACTGGGTACAATCGGGCTACTGACTTTGCTGTTCTTGTTGCCGTCATTGGTATCTAGACAAAGCCCGTCGACACTGTCTGGGGAAAGGTCTAGTTGGCTTCCGTATTGGTCGACGGTCTTTTCCATACCAACGTTCCTCGGTCTTGGTACCGCGACAGTTGTGGGCATGGGAAAATGGGTTAGCAAGAGGACCAACGAGATTTTCGATGACGAGACGTGGGATGCTGCACGGCGTGACGAGCAGGCAATACTAGGTGACGACGAAGAGCTGCCAGAGTCTACGCAATGGTTGAATGCGTTATTCGCCTCCATCTGGCCCCTGATGAACCCTGACCTTTTTACTTCATTGGTAGACCAGATCGAAGATGTCATGCAAGCGTCGCTACCCAAGGTAGTAAAGATGGTCAGTATAGATGACATGGGACAGGGAAGTGAGGCATTTCGCATTCTGGGAGTCAGATGGCTGCCAACCGGTGCTGCCAGCCAATCAGTCAACTCTGACGGAAAGCCCCCTGAAGGCGGTAAACCCTCCCAGAGCGACAGAACAGACCCTCAGAACCCGCAGCAATACTCGATTGAGAACGATGGCTCTGCTGACGCCGCGAATCAAGTATCGTCTCAGCAGCAGGAACAAGAAGAAGAGTCTGTCCGCGAGGGTATGGAGGCGGAGGAGGGCGACTTTGTCAACCTCGAGCTCGCTTTAGCTTACCGAAGCCGATCTTCTGGCAAGTCCATGAAGTCCAAGGCGAAAAACGCACACCTCTACTTAAAATTCTACCTTTCAGGTGGCGTTGCTGTTCCTGTCTGGGTTGAGGTTCGAGGTCTTGTCCTGACCTTGCGGCTGAGACTCCAACTCTGCCCAGACCCGCCATTTATTTCGTTGTGTACCATGACGTTTCTGGGTCAGCCGAAGGCCAGCATATCGTGCATCCCATTATCGAAACACAGCTTCAGCTTGACAGACGTACCTCTTATATCTTCATTCGTCAACTCATCAATCGATGCTGCCTTGGCTGAGTATGTCGCACCCAAGAGCCTGACGCTCAACTTGAAAGATATGCTCGTGGGCGAGGACTTCAAGAAAGACACAACGAGCTTGGGAGTCGTATGGATATTTATCAAACACGCGCGTGGCTTCAAGCAAGGGGATGGCGGCATTGGACCCACCGATGGTTCCAGTGACGCTTATGTTACGGTTTCCTGGGGTAAGTTTGGAAAGCCTGTGGGGGCGACACGAATAATCACGGAAGACAACGAGCCAAACTGGCATGAATACCAAAGTATTCTAGTTACTGCGGAAGAGGTGAATGCGGAAGAGAAATTGCGGCTGCAACTCTGGGACTCGGACAAGGTAAGCAAACAGCTTGAGCACGTTTTCATTTGATAAAGCCAGCTTTCCTTTTAATCTTTACCCCTCATGCCACTTGAAAAAACCTCAGCAACTCTTATCGAGGTGAAGCTAATTTTGGGGCTTTGTAGTGGAGCGCAGACGATGACTTGGGCCGAGTAGAAGTTGATCTTAAGACACTGATGAAAGGGTCCAACACGCTGAACAAGATTCAAGACCGAGAAGATCGTTTTGCAAGCCAAGATCCAGACGAGAAAATGCCTGGGTCCTTGGTGTGGTCCGTTGGCTATTTCTCGAAAACGAAGATCACCCAGAAGCAGCTCGAGCAACAGACAGTGAACAAGAATGTTCGCTCTGAAGAAGAGATGAGACAGCATGTGTCGAAAGTGGCAGAGCACAAACTTCGAGAAGCTGGCAAGCCTTCAGATGATGATGAGGTGCAACAACAGAAAACGCAAGATTACCACGAGCTGGAGCAGGACATGATCATTTCGGCGCCACCGAGCAACGACCATGTGTCGGGCATTTTGAGTGTACAGATTCATAACATCACTGGACTTGAAGTCGCCAAGCTTCAAAAACAGGACAAAGGCGACCGAGGCGACAGCGAGGACGAAGCGGAGCAGTCCGACGATATGCCCGACAGCTACTGCACGGTCATTATAAACCAGAGAAAGGTCTACAAGTCCAGGACGAAGCCCAAAAATTCGAAACCTTTTTTCAATGCTGGAACTGAACGTTTCGTCCGTGACTGGCGGGATACCGAGGTTATTGTCAGCGTACGGGATGCCAGAGAAGGAGAAGACAATCCACTGATTGGACTCGTGTATCTACCTTTGAGCAGGGTTTTCGCTGAAAAGAGCCAGGTAATGGATTTCTACCCGCTTGTGGGAGGTGTTGGGTATGGCCGCGCGCGCATCAGCATGGTCTGGCGGAGCGTCGAGGCTCAGATTCCGCCAAATTTGAGAGGATGGGACTACGGCACCCTCCAAGTTCGAGGTCCAATCAAGGCCAGGGCAGGTTTTCCAGAAGACCTGAAGAATAGTCGGATCAAAGCCCGGACCAACTTGGGGCGTGGAAAGCTGTACGCTGAGAGCGGGCAATGGACAGCGGGTAAGAAGAGCCAGGACGACACGTATTTAGCCGTCCGCAAGCGATATAGCTCAGCTCTAGTTCTGGAATTCCGAGAGTCTGTTTGGGGACCTGACAAGACGGCAGCTTTTGCTGTTCTCTGGCTCAAGGATCTTGTCGATGAGGAAGATGAGACAAAGGCGTTGAAGGTGTGGAAGGGTAGCAAAGACGGACTTCGAAAAGCTCAGTCATGCTGCGACTACAATGGCACCGACGAAAATGAGCAGCCCTTGGGTGAAGTCGAGGTTCCGCTGAGGTTCTGGCGCGGGCTTTCCGGATACCACAAGACCTTCGCATCTCATTCGAAAAACGATGATTTGCGGGACATCATGGAATGCTTGGATACAATCACTGACGAAAAGCTAGAAGATAGCGAAGGGGATGATGATGAAGGAGAGCAAGAGACTTCTAGCGACTCAGAGGATCATGAGACTCGGAAGAAGAAGTTGCGGGTGCACACCAACGACGACTCGACACCTTCCAGTTCTGACGATGAAGACGGCCGCGGTTCGAGGCAAAACGGTTCGTCTCATCTGTCACTCTCGGATTTCAAGAAGGTAAAGGGCATGTTCCGTAACCCTGTTGACGGGGCGACCACCGCAGCGACGTCGGTCGCGGCCCCAGGTCACAACGACCCGGATGATGGCAAGCGAGGCCTACGAAGTGAGATGCGAGACTACAAAGATCACCACAAGCAACTCCATCGCAAGCATCGCGGTATCATGCAGTGGCGGGCTGCTCGACATGCTGATCACCTCGGGGGCAAACTGAGTCGGCTTAAGGGCAATATCAGTAGCATCTTCGAGCACGGCGAAAAAGATACAGGTATAGAAACTGAGGTCTGAGCATCAAGGGAAATATGATGGCATGAACATAGAGACACAGGTACTGAGACGAGGATGAAATGGGTATCAAGGCTTACGGGTTGTTTCGGTGCTCTTGAGGAAAGGCAGGCTACGAGGACGGACTTAATTAGGACGAAGTATGGGCAAGGGAAACTCGACCGCAGTTTGAAGCTTTTTTGAGTATACTAATGATGTAAACCATACCGGCAAGGCAAGCTAATGAACAGGAGCGATGCGGGTGCTTTCAATCTTCAAATTTCGTTCATTAACGAAAGTTATCTTGCCCTTGAGCGTTGGAGATATAAGTGCCATCTGACATGTATATGCGGCCAATGTAACTCAGCGCGTACACCGGAGGTAGGCTATTGTAGAACCAGCGAGCTATCGGAACAGGCACCTTATAAATACTAAGTAGCTTTGGCACAGGGGCGTGTATGCGAATGCGACTTAGAATCCATGGGGATAGAGCGTAGAAATCTGACATCAGCGTGCAAATTTTGCAGGTGCTTTACTACATAGATCATGAGGAGTACCGCGGTATCCAAAAGAATAATACCTATCATATCATATCTCGTGAGCTAACTATCTCTGACATCACGCACACTCTTGAAAAGAACTCGAGGTAGCCGGCTGGCTTGAATCAAGTAAGGCTCATGATGGATTATTGATAGGTTCGGTCGAGTAGACCCCCCGGCGGGATGCGTCTTCCCAACCGTGAGGCGGAGCAGGCCGGTATCGATGGAGGGCGGTGTCATCGTCCTACAAAACCTACCTATCTTGACGTGCTTGGATGGGCGACAAGAAGTCGGAGCAATTCACCCTAAGGCGCGCTGCACCTAATAATACACAGCGTCGCAGGTACGCTGCTATAATCAATTATATAGCGGGCATATATCAGTGACGGTTTTTGAAAGCAAGCTAATGTATGATATTCGGGATCTTGCCAATCGGTAGACGAGATGGCGGTGCAGAGAAGCTGAGCTGAGACAGCCCAGCGGACGGAACGCTGTGGAATACCGACAGGCAACTACTGCACACCTAACCTCACTACCTACCTACTGTGCCGGTACGGGTGGCTTATCTTGGTAGCTACACGTGTGGTCTTCGGAGAGGAGGTACTGAGAAATGGGCTTCACTTTGCGAGGCCGATGGAAGGTGGGCAAGTTTAGGTAATCCAAACCTATGCTTACCGTACCTACCTCATTAGTAAAGGCCCTGGTAGAGCTTATTCTGAAGCCTAATAAGGTACTCACAATCCCCCCACTGGAAGTCATGGATTGTGTAGGGCTGAGGGTCGCACGTCCGACCTGAACGTCCCATCATGCCACTCTTCAGCTTCAAGCTAAGAATAAATGCAAATCTAGCTCAGAGGGGTAGTGATATGCCCGCACCAAGGTAGCCCGCACCAAGGCAGCCCGCAATGCATGTATTGTGGCAGCCTTGAGAAACCCCGGTTTTCTCCATTCCCTCTGGCACCTCTGTCTCGCCCACCGGCCCTCATCTCAACTGCAGTATGCTTCAGCTGGGAATCCATAGCCATGGACCTCATAACGGTGGTGCCTTGGTCGGGTTCGACCCAGCCTACTAGGTACCACCTTGGAAGGTACCGGTACGAATGGAGAAGGGACAAGACCGCGATAGGATCCTGCGCTGGGGTCACCTTCGGCTTGCGCGATGCGAGGCCGTATCTCAAGCTCGCAGGCCGGCCGAGCCCAACGGTGTCGGTGGGTTGGACCCGAGAGCTGGAGGGACAGCTCTTCGCTGATTCGTCCATATACTCGCCTATGCTTGTCGACACGCTGCCAAGCGGTCAAGCACCCCTTCTTCACGCTGTAGGATCGCGCTTCACTTCATAGGGAGGTAGTGTCTGGGCCGCACACCTGCAAGTACATCGCGCAAACCCATGGCTTCTACTAATCTGCAAGCCGTCATATACGCCCTGTACCTGCACGACCACGGGGACAAAACTCTGTGGGGCGGCCTCATGAAGCTATACCAGGCCACCACATGCCGTGTCGTACCCTACCATAGCCCGGCCGTAGCATCTTCACCATGGTTCAGTCTGCCGGGTTCCCTTTCCCATTACCACCAGGTCGGCACGTGGCAGCACCATCGTCATTGTCCTCAATTCCTAGAGGGGCCAGGGCCACTGACTACTTATGGATATGCTGGTCTCGTCTAAAGGCCGAAAGGGGCCCATACTTTCCAACTTTGAGAGAAGCCCAAGAGAACCCCAAGGACCCCTTTTCGTCCTGCGTCAGCCCTAGCACCCTTGACACCTATCAAACGACCCCTGAGGTCTACAAGTCCAGCGCGCGAGGCTTTAGCCTGTGAGGCCACACGGCGGCCGGAAAGGGCTGGCTGAGTCAATGAGTCAATATCATAAGGCATTGGTCCTTCTTTTTCGTTGATCAGGGCGATCTTCAATATTTCGAACGTCTCTGGTCGCCAAGCCGTCAGCCCAAGTAAACCAATTACGTTGCTCAAGTCCAGTCCGACAGGCCGCCCGACCTCCACGCCGTACGCGCGTGAATGTAACCGCAATATGGCGCCAACCCCTCGAAGTGAAGCGCACCTGTCGCCTCCACAGACGGATAAGCTGCGGAGGGGAACCCCTAGTGACCGCAGTGACAGGTCCGACCAAAGTCCCGATTCGTCCGAGAAGGGCTACACAAGCAGCCTGAGAAGCACCGAGTCCAGGCCAACTCGTAAGAGAGCGAGTAGGCCCAAGGTCCGTACCGGTGAGTTCAGCCCTTCAATGGTGTGGAATTGTTGTTGTACTGATGTCGTGTGTTATCCCGATCAGGCTGTATCAGCTGCAAAAAGAGACACGTAAGTGGACTTCGTTTGAGCTACAGTACTGTGATCCCCTTCCGTCTGTTCAGATATGTACTTGGTCTTTGAACGCAAACCAGCCGAGGCATTTCGAGTTCTCACGTTTGAAGGAAACAGACCGGTATAATACTTGAGATAAGAGACTGACTTAGATTCTCCAGGTCAAATGCGGCGAAGAGAGACCAGCCTGTGCGGAATGCGAACGCCTGGGAATATTCTGTGAGGGCTATGCTCCTCCAAAGGTGAAGAGGGCGGCGGTCCGTACAGAACGAGCATTGCTCCCAAAACTGTCATCTTCTGTCTCTCAACCAGCGACACGGACGAACACGCCACCGCTTCGCTCCGCAAGCGGTCAGAGCACGATCTTGCCAGCGCTGGGCCCGGGCTTCGAGCTGGTCGATGAGGATGGCTGGTATTTCACCCTATTCCGGGACCAGGTCGCCCACGAACTTTCTCCCTGCCATCACTCGAGCTTTTGGTCTGAGACATCTCTTCGCGACAGTATCGTGAATCGATGCATCCGCCACTCTATCCTCAGCATTGGGGCTTATGCCCGAGCTTTGATAGAGCTCCGCGAAGAGTATCCATGGAGTCCGAACATGGCCCACCCTTGGTGGCCACCGACTGTCTTGAATCGACATCACCAGTCCGCGCTCGTTCACCATGCCAAGGCACTGTCGTACCTCAGATCAGACATTGAAAGATATGGGGTCGACGGCCGTACCACGATGGCGGCGACGCTTCTGTTTATCGTGTTCGAGTACATGCAAGGCAACTACCACAGCTCTGGCAATCTCATCCGACACGGGATCAAGGTATTATCGAATATACGTGGCACAAGTGGTGGCCCAGAATCTACGCTGCATCACCAGCGGAGTCGGTATTTAGCGGCAACGCGTGATGAGATCGACGAGATGGCCGACATGTTCGCCCGACACAGCACCGCATGCGCCTACATACCCTTCGCGCATGGCAAGTTTGCATATCACCTTCTCTTCACCGAAGAAGACAAGGATGAGCTAGATTACCAAGGCTTCCCAGATGGCCCGGACCCATACACATTCGACGTACCACAGACCCTTGAGCAAGCGCGTCGCAAATGGGATTACCTGCTCCCCTTACTGGCAAACTTCCACAACAAGGCCGTCTGGCATAACCTCCACCGAGACTACGACTTCGATGACGAGTCCTCGTTCCGCGAGCAAGCACTATATTTGGCGCAGCTCCGCGATTTTGGCGAGGCTCTCGATAGCCTGGTGCTATTCAGCTCCGGCGACAGCCGCGACAGCCGGGCCTTAGAGCTGTTGCGCTTGCACCACCGCTTGGCGACAATCTTCATGCAGTGCTGTCTTGACGCGACCGATATGACCTACGACGATTTCCTCCCGCAATTTCGGGACGTGCTGCGCCGGTGCCGTGCGCTGACTGGCGCGCTATCTTCGGCGGCTGCAGCCGTGGCAACGCCGACCCGCGCGGCCATCAAGGTCGGCTTCACCAACGAGGCTGGCGTGCTCTTCTTGCTCGCGTTCGTGGGCGTCAAGTGCCGCGCACGGCGGGTCCGGCTCGAGGTCCTGGACCTGTTGCGCCGCCACGAGTGGCGCGAGGGCGGCTGGGACGGCACCACGCTGGCGAGCGTGCTGAAGGGGCTCATGCGGCTGGAGGGGCAGTCGCCGACGGCGGACGACGGCTTGGACATCGGTGGCCCGGCGGTGGGCGTAGGTGTGAATAGCACGGAGACGGAAGTCTTCCCGCTGCCCGAGACGCGGTATACGTGGACGAACATGTTCTGGGATTTTGAGCACCGACGCATGAGCGTCGAGTATACCAGGGTGCTGCCGAATAGCATCGGTAAGCACGAGAGGATGACTCACGTCATGGATGCATGAGCGCGTCTAGGGTCATTCTCTCCTTATCTTGTGTATCTCTCTCTCTTTTTTTTTTTTTTTCTTCTTCTCTGTTTTGTTGCGGAAAAAGTTGGTTGCGAGTCAAAGAGATGGGGAGTTTGTTTGACATTACTTTATGATAGGCACGAGGCCTGGACATACATAGACGGGATTCATTGCTTTATTGTATCCCGATAGAACTACCTTTTTGCTCACTAGTATACACCCGGCAGCGCCGCGTTCAATTCAAGAATCTTGTTTTGGTAGGGCGACGCAGGTGTGGCTTCTCCCATAGCAGGGTGGTATATAGCTATCGAGTTCTCATCTTCTATAGTAACGAGGTAATTACATCAAGTTTAGAGACTTTCAACACACACACACACACATTGAGCTTCATAGAGCCGGCTGTTCCACGGAGGTATAGGACTAAGGCAGGGCTAACAAGGGGCACTTCTCATTGGAGGTCAATAAGAAAATCATGTCAATGTATACTAGAATATTTAGACTGCGCTATGGGGCCGGCATTGACCCCAAAGCACATAATGGAAGACTGCAAGGTTCGTTCGTCGACAGTTGCTGAGCATGAGATGAGGTCGTTGACAGTCTCTCGGAGTATCTGTCCTCCCAAATATCAAAGCCAGCTCTACAGATGGAGCCGGACTTCTTTTCATGCCCCGCCTCCCCCAACTGATTGAAACCGCTCAAAGTCAGCAAAGCTGCCTCTCGGAGGCCCCAAACCAGAACGTATCGTTATGCCCTGGGTCCGGCGTCATCGGAGTTGCGATTGCTGCGATGCTGTCGTGATCGGCAGACTAGTAGCAATGTATCTCGGGTAGAATCAGAAGGGGCATGGTTTGAAGGACTTGGATCGGGGATGGGATTGGTCTGAGATTTACCTTCTCCGGCCTCGGGCGTTTCGCAGAACGAGGGTCTAAGAAATCTCGAAGATGGATTATTTGGAAAGGACGGAAACGAAGATGTTCGATTTATTCCGGGGTAGGCGCAAGTCATGCGGATTTTCCAAAGCTTGGTATGAAGACATTGGCAGAGCAGCCATTTGCGTGATGTTCTGGTTGTCACCACAACGGAGACTGAGGTAACTTGAGGACTGCTTTACTTGAACTGGTAATGATGAGGCTTCAAACGATGACGGAAATCTAAGCAAGAGGAAATACAAGGTAAATTTTAGATTCGTACAGACAATCTAGTACTCTTCTTTTGTGTACGACGAGAAGTACTTCACAGAAGCTCACGACACATCACATTTCAAGTGAATAACAAAGGTAGCAGTCTTGAAGGGGGTATATTGCACTAATAGTATTATTATATTGAGAGATTACTGTCGATACCGAGCTGCACATGAACAAGTACCTAAGCTCAACGGACAACTCTGTAATTCGACATGGGAAAGACGATGAATTTGATGGTTGCACGAATCCATCCAAATCCGCCATGTATTTTGTCTCAGGCTCAGGACTTAGACCAAGGACTTCTCGGGCTGGCTGCCCCTCGAAGAGCCACTCCGGGTAGGGGGCATCTCGGAGTGAATGATATCGCTGGTATGTCGCTGCAGCTCGACATAGTCATAGGCGAACTCGCCGAGCTGGCCGTCGTCAACACCGGTATCCTCATCACCAGGAGTAACACGGAGGCTCAAGCCAGGGACCAGGTTGATGAGGAACAGGATGAGGCAGGTCATGACAAAGGAATATGAGAAACCAGCTACCGAGTCGGCAAGCTGGTATCCAAGCTGGACGTAGTTCTGGTTGATCCAGCCACCGGGAATCTCGGTCGAGCCATCGAGAGCAGCTATGTAATCACTATGGCGTTGTTAGTTTACAGTCTTTGACTGAGGAGGTTTTTATTCGGTTCAACTTACGCAGCGAAGATACCGGTGAGGAGGTTTCCGATGATACCGCCGATGGCGTGGACAGCAAAGATATCGAGAGCCTCATCAACTCCCATGTAAAACTTCAGCTTGGTGGCAAAGTTGCAGCCAATAGCGCCAAGAATACCGTAGATGACAGCGGCCCAAGGAGTAACGAAACCAGAGGCGGGGGTGATGGCAACGAGACCGGCGATAGCACCAGAGCAGAATCCAACAACGGACCACTTCTTTTCCAAACGGTAATCGAGAAGGGCCCAGGTGACGGCACCAACGGATGCAGCCAGATGCGTTACGATGCAAGCCATGACGGCGCGGAGGTTGGCAGCCAGAGCAGAGCCACCGTTGAAGCCGAACCAACCAACCCATAGGAAGACCGTTCCGAGGACGATGTGTGTCACGTTGTGAGGTCGGTAAGGGAGGCCGGATGACTTGGCGTAGCCAGTTCGCTTGCCAAGCATGATAGAGAAGGCAAGGGCGGCGGCACCGGATGAGATATGGACTGGGGTACCACCGGCGAAGTCAAGGCCACCCATCTTGAAGGACCAACCATTGGCGTTCCAGGTCCAGTAGGCGATAGGGTCGTAGACAATCGTCGACCATACGAAGATAAAAACAATGCAAGGAAGGATACGGGCGCGATCGACCGCAGCACCAATGGCAAGAGCCGGTCTATCAGACTGTTAGCTGTGCTGTTCCCCTCGAAACTACCAAGCCTTGAGGTCTTCCTTACGTGATGGCAGCGAACATGCCCTGGAAGAGGCAGAACAAGATGTCAGGGACCTTGGTGCCTCCAACGGACGGCTGAGCCAATGTCTTCATGAGACCGAAGTTGGAGAGGTCTCCGATGTAGCTGCTACCAGTATGGGAAAATGCAAGACTATAACCCCAGAAAAACCACTGGAAGTCGACCACGGCCACGGAAAGCATGGCCAGCATGATGAGTGACAGTGCGGACTTGCGTCGAGCAAGACCCGAGTAGAAGAATCCGACACCCGGAATCATGAGGAGGACGAGGGCGGATGAGGTTATGATCCATGCAAAATCACCACTCTACAAAGGATGTATTAGTGAATCGAGTAGGCAGTGTGAACACTGGTGGTTCATCGTACCTCATAGAAGACATTCAGGTTGGTCTCACCACTGGAATAGCCGGCATCGGCCACTCCAGTGACGCCAGTATAGTTGGCGACTTCGACGCTGCCCGACATGTTGACGAGGTCGTATGTAGGCGTTGATTATTAAGAGGATAGGTAGAAATCGAAGGAAGTCTTCCGCGAGGAGCACATATATCGGAGAGGCTCTTCTAAGACAACCGTCCAGGGCGTCGTCGGAGTTGGAGATTGGTGAAGTGAAGTGAAGTGAGACAAACAAACCGAGAAGACGACGGGACTTGTCATATGTATATACTTAAGTGAAGGCCAGGGGGTTGGGTGGGCAGGCGGTTCATGATTGCGATGTATGTAAGTCAGTCGCTCGTAGAAGGTAGCGTGGATGGATGGGAGGCGTGTACCTACGCCAACGCCTACGCGCATGCTACCTATCACGGCGCTGGGTTCACGAGCCCTTGAAGTCCCGTACGACCTCGTTCAGGTATAGATACAACTGTGACAGCCTGATAAGCCGGATAGTGCGGCCGGCGCCATGTGATGAACAGGTATCATCCGCTGCGCATACATCTAGGTACATGGTATCGGAAGACTCAGCAAGGTTCCTGGCACCCTGGACGGGAGCAACATTCTCGGAAAGACCCTGGCAACATCAAGATGGGGACCATTAACATTAGCAGGTGGAGTTACTGATAAGGCCACAACCAGGACTAGGACAGACGACGGACGAGCGCACTTGCGGCGCAGGATCCAGTCACCCAGTTTGGCAGGATCCCGACCGACGAAACAAACAGAGCGATCTCGCTTCCACGTGTGCGTCCTTCTCTGTCTGTTAGTTCCTCCCCTTGGCACTGGGCGAGGCCTATTCGGTAAGCATCTTTTCTGCGATCTACCTCCAGGTACCTACCCATCTACATGCCAGGTGACATGTATACGTGTAATTAAGGTGGTTACTCTCTGGAAGACGCGCGCATCCCGGACGTCAAGCATCAAAGCGTAAGAGTTTTGGGAATTTGATTCTAGTACTGTGCAGTAAACGGTGAAGAACTGGAACCAATACTATGTACATTAGGAACTTAGTAGGTTACTCTAAGTTGTGACAGGCGTTATCTATGGGCGATTCAGGCAGGCGCCTTCGAACGCCACGATTTTGCTTAGGGGCTAGTTTCCCTAATGGACAATCGAGAGAATACTTTGTGTTGCAGCCAACCAGGTCACTGATTCTTCTGGCTGTTGATAACGGGAGGTTATGCGCGACCACATCGTTGGCCGTTTTGGGCGGGTTGGGGATCCCGGCTGTGCGGTAACCAGGATCATGTCGCGACCGTCGGCTCGGCGAGGGAGACGCATTACAGGTGACGGCACGCTACTGGCTCATTCAGGTGCAGAGTGAGTTGCTGAAGAGTCTGACTGCATTATAGTACAGGATGTCGAAGTACTCCAGCTAGACATGTTGTATCGGGCATACCGTGCAATCTAGCATCTTCATATTGTGAGCCCATACCCTACAACCTCGCAGCAATGCTTAACACTACTTTATCGAAATGAAGTAGTATAACCTTGAATTTTGAGCCCCTTACTCTTGCGGGGAAATAAAACGTACTTCACATCGCGGAGGGTCATGTAAAGGAGGACGTCTGGCAGTCGAACCGGGGGACCTCCTGCGGTCAGCACGAAGAAGACCAGCATCGCTGCAGCGCCCTCGATCGCCTCAACACCGTGCACCTCAGTAAGTGTCACAGAATCGTTGACAGAATTTCAATGTGACTGTACATAGCAGTAGTATCGTCATTCTCATCCGAGTGCTAGACGATTCCGCACCTAGCCTTCCAAAGGTGAAGCCGTAGAAGGTCATGTCAAAGCAAATCATCTGATGTGTGATATGCTCAGACAGAGACTCGGGGTCACTTAACTTACATACACGAACGAGCCCCTTGGCAGGTACCTGTTCTCGGCCTGGTCTCCCCCACGTCGGTCCCAGACGATGCCGCCAGCCAGCGCGATCCTACTCGAACGTCCGTGTCGAACCCCAATGGAGGAAATGTTTCGTCCATCGTTCGTTGAAATCGCTTCCTTGTCGCATTCAGCTAGGCAAGAATGACGACTCTTGCGTTTCATCACGGTCCCTTCCACTGTTCTTTCTACATACATACATACGTAGTAGAACGTTCATTGGGCGGCGAACAGACAGCCGCCCGTACATCCGCCCGCATGCGAACCTGATGTCAGCGATGTCAACGATGTCCAAGACGCCAAAGCCATGTGGTCTGCCGCCCAGGCTGGGCTAGCGATGGGACGAACTGCGACCACCGATCCTACTATGTAACGACAGCAACCTATGTACGTTCGTGGTCTGGCATATCAGATATTCGAACGCTAGAAAAGGACAAGGCAGTTAGTTCTATAACTGCATGTGATGAAGCGTAACTCGTGCTGTATATCGCCAGTACTACATATGAGTAGGCGCATATCGGTAAGCCGGATCTTTCCTCAGCCATCAGTTCAGCTCGCAACACTGGGCCAAGCAAGCCAGGATTCTAGACCAAGCAATGCCAAGCCAAAGGCTGGCTCCGCCCAGAGATAAGGGATGTAGTCGACCAATAGTGAGCGGTACAATGTTGAAGTAACTACCACAGGATGGCCCATGTCCTCGATATCGCGAGTTTCCCACCGACAAGGCCCGGGACAGGGCTGGCGGAGGATAAGGTCGAAGACAGGGCCATGGCAAGCAGGCACATACATACATACCGATGCGTGTGTACGTATACATGTACCTAGGTAGATCTTTTACCCACTCACTACGTACATATATATGTACTTCAGTAGACAGAGCTATGTATGTACAGGCTTTTTCCACAGCGTAGGATCCATGTAACGGTAACCCATGGAGTTGGGACCCTTTTTGTCGCTCTCAACTTCAGATTAATTACCAATGCAACGCATCGCAGCCCGCAACTGTGTGTTTGCGAGGTCCAAGCTGCGCATGACTACGTAAAGAGAGGACCGCCGCCACCATGAAGAATGTTTTGAAACATTGGTCTGCTGGGCTATGGTGAGATGGCGAGGCGAGGCACATAGTTACTGTATGTGCGTATGTATGTATGTCCGTCCTAGCAACGGCGAGGTCAACTCCCCCACCACGCACGGGTTCCTCCCTTTACAGAAATCCGTCGTCAAGCTGAGGCTGTACTTGGAAGTCGCACCAACAACATGCCGGTAGCAAATAGAGAGTCATGGTGCCACAAGATTCGCCCTCATCAATCGCAGGAATCTTGACGATTTGTGATCAATCAGAATCTGACAACATCACATTGCGTAACCTTTAAGCTTACCGAGGCGCCCACAGCCTAGTCTGGCACCTATTGACATTCTACGCGTTGCTCTGAAGCATTGGCAAAACGAGCCTTTGTGATACCACCCACAAGCTAATACTCCGATCCGGCGCTTCCTTATCATTCCCATGAGGCATCGGCATGGCACCCAGGACGCCGAGCAAGTCCAAGACATCCGAATGCCAATAATGGGAATCCAAGCTGTCCGGAAACGGAACAGAAGGCATAGTAGCACTCTTCACCCACACTCTGCTGGTCACGCTAGCACCATTCCCAGGTCCCAAGAACCATGGTCCTGGGTTGACGGGTGGAGGTGAAGATAACGCCATGCGCAGCAGCGCTGTTCTGACAAGCCTCATTCGACTAATACACCGTGGCGCGCCCATCCCTCTGCGCATTTGATAACAACTGCTCATGTTGTGTCGTAGTAGCGCCGTTCCGTCATAACCGAAAAGACATGATCTGACAAGCTCCGCTTGGATCATATCATACTACGGGCTCTTCTAGCAGCCGACCTACCATGTACCTAATCATATCGTCCAAAGGGTCAACGGAAAGCCGGAAGGCACCCAAAGATGCGCATGCAATTGCGCTCTCAAGCTAACCTCAGAAGTCTGGTCTCTCAGCTGCTAGGCCCTGGAATGCAGTATCGAAATATCAGACATAGCAAAACATTCCTCATCCATAAAAACCAAAGTGTTTAGGTATGCATGATCGTCATGCTGTAAACTGGGTTACCTAGCATGGTGTTACTGTCTGCAGCGAATGCTTCCAGAAGCTGAATTCTGCGTCAAGGGTATTTTCCATTATGTAGCTGATTGCCTATCGCGGCTTAACCTGACCCGAGGATCGCAGCCAATGCGAGATAACGAGACGTTGGCGATCCGGAGTTTGGCGCGAGACCACACAAGTGTAAAATCACTCCATGCCTCCTCACCAGCTAGATGTGTCCCTACTTATTCACGGACTATCGGCCTTGCACAACTCCACGATACACGTTACGATGTGGGCCTCTCAGTCGAGGCTGAGCACAAAAGCGTCGGACACCTGTCTTGCATGAGGAGGGGTCTTGGTTGGTGCACCTTTTACGAAAGCCTTGCCGTGCATCAGGAGGTAGGTAGGTAGGTAGGTAGGTGCTCCAAGGAAGTTCACCTGGCTGCGGCCAAATAACACATACAGTTTTGAGCCCTTGCGTGGTTTCGATTAAACAGAAACAAAGAAAGTAGGATCCTAACCAGGCCATTCCTGGCAACACCACCGGTTTTCAAGGTATTGAGATCCCGAACTGCAGTAGCAGCTAGAGTAGACAGGCAGGCAAGGGGTAGAATACATGGGATGCATCAAGTACCGAGATCGTGTTCGCGACGAAGGCAACATTTGCCTGCTAATGCATTCTGCGCGAACACGCATAATCATTTCCTACGTGTTACCTATCTCGAATAGCATTGTTACTCGAAGCCCAGGCCGAGGCCCAGACAGCAAACCCGCCCTTATATTAACACCATAACTGCGCATAGGACATTTGACCTAATCCGACACGAAGCATGGACTTATATGCAAGGAACGCGCGATACTTCAACTTTACTTTCACACCTCTCTCAGCCTCCGCAACCAACAGCGCACGCTGCGAATCTTTCAGACCCGGCTGACCCGACCATCCCAGATCAAGAACGTAGACACCGCACCATCGCTTGGCCTACCGCCCTCCGAGCTGCCTCATCGGGTGTGGTCTTGGGACGTCGAGAACTCGCTCACTCGAGCGGAACAAGCGAAGCCTCAGCCCATGAACGCCCTGAGTTTTCGGCAAGAGAAGCGAATAAGAACGCCTCATACTGCACCTCCAGCTGCTGCCCTTTCAGCCAACCGTACAATCTCTGGCTTGGCAAGTGGAGATCGATAGTCACAGCTGGTTCTACGCTGTCCGTTGTCCCTCCCACCGGTAATCTTGGGTGTGTGTGTGTGTGTCTTTGGGAAATTCTCCTCGCGTGACCGAGTTATTGAGGCTTACCTAGGCCATAGGCGTGTGACAGTCGACTTGTCGGAAGACAGCCTGAAGAGACGGCCAGGAAGAGCCAACAGCGGGAAGTCCTTTTCCACGCAACCAGCCGGCCCGCCAGCCAGCCAGCCAGCCAGCCACCGAGACAGCCGATATCCCATAGTTACTTAGTTATACGCGCTCTGCATGAAAGAAATGCGTCTGCACGCAACTTCTGCGACCTCTATCCCGACTCGTTCGGCGCCGTACAACCCGAACAACTGCCTCAT
The DNA here is from genome assembly GCA_022578815.1 of Xylariaceae sp. FL0016. NCBI lineage: Eukaryota > Fungi > Ascomycota > Sordariomycetes > Xylariales > Xylariaceae > Xylariaceae sp. FL0016. The sequence goes on from MU388740.1 coordinate 168,368, forward strand.
ATGGCTTGTGCCACCTCCGTGCAGGACCTTTTCCCCTCCTCACCAGATCCCTCAAGGCTTTCCAGAACCCTCTCCACGCAGACCATGGATGAAGTCGACCTGCCAGCCGCGGTACGTCGCAGTGAAACGCCGCCAACCCGCAGTGTGCAGCATGCCGACTCCAAGCGGGCAGCGAAAGTCCGTCAAATGAATGCGAGCATCGCTGGCAGACTGTTTGGTCGCCTCGCTCTCGGCTAGTCCGCTCTTGCGCACACACATATTACGCAAGTGGGCTCGCTTGGAGGTTAATATGCTGGCCTATTCACACGCTCCGAAATGGAGGCGCTGGCTTCTCTTCATTAAAGTCTGGTACGTTGATTACACCAAAGTTATGAACTGCTAATGTCATCCCAATTTGGAGATCAAGAGAGCTTGAGTAACAGTTGTGAACGCGCTTCTATTCTTGTTCTCTCGGACATACCACTGGTTGGTCGAGCCGAAATGTTGCGCGAGAAAAATCATTTCTGGCTAATATGTGCAGTTGGGGGGTATATACAACGCTGCGTATGGCGATACTCGACCGATCCAAGCATTTATTTGGTCGTTGCCGCGCATCCTGCGTTGTCTGTCGGATCTGCGCTATCCCACAACCTTGCATTTGCGACTGACGCGCTTCATTAGTGCTCTGATGTACACTTCAAAACTACACTACTGTGCATTTGAGTGTTGTTGCCACATCTCGGCTCTTCTATCATGGGTTTTCTCGTCTCAGAAAAACCTCTACAACGCTCTTCATCTTGTCTTCCGTAGCCTTCTTTTCCTTCGCGCTGCCACGCGCGCTCGTCCGACAGACAGCTTGGCCAAATATTTCCGCCACCCTCTTCTCCCAAGCGACCCGCTGCTGTATGGCACCTTCATCGATAACATCTGCTGGATTTGTATTGCGGCGGAAGCTCAGGCTGCGCCGGCTTAGTGTGCCTGGCTTGCGCGATAGTGACCCCAAGGCCTGGAGTTCCTTCTTATCTAGGGTTACCAGCTCACCTGCCACACGCGCGAGCATGCTCGTCAGAAAAACAAATGAAATGTTGTAGTACGGCGCCGTAGATAGAATATCCAGAATAGCCGTCTTCATATCCTCGATATCTCCTGTCGTTTTGGCAGAGGCGATGTTTGGGAGCGTTTGTTCAATCTTGGCCCACAATGGCGCGGTAATGATGCCGTCAGTCATGCTGCGGAGAAACAGGAGCATTACCTCGCTAACGACCTCGAGGCGTGTCATTGTTGGCACATCGGATTTCAGTGTATCAAGTATTGGCTTGTCTTCTTCCAGTGCCTCGATGATGGCGGCGCGGAGTTGATCATGGTTTTCGTTTTTGCTTGTCTGCCAGGACTGTTCATCAAACGGCCAGCCTGGCTTGTTGCGCGGGACGTGGACATCTTCCAACATATTTTCGTCCGCGACCAAGCGTTCTGTGAGAATTTCCAGAGCTTCCGTGAGCTTGAACAGTGCCGTAGGTGACGAGTTGTGGACTTCGAGGTTGTAAGGTATTGAGCCTCCTTGGCCCATCTCCTTGGCCATTGCTCTAATACCGCCATGAGGTAACCGTATCAATTCTTCAAGAGATCTGCCAAAGCACGAAGGCTGCCACATGGCCCTGATGGGTATGAAATGGTCCCTACCATCGGTGACGCGCAAGACCAAGACGTCTTCCAGCTGTGCCGAATTTTCGTTTAATGCTCTGATGTGTGCAACGTCACTAATCTCAAGCGTGATGACGGCGTTGATCGTCTCACCCGGTTCAAGTGAAACCTCATGATGTGAAGGTTCCTCACTATCACCATCCGCATCCGTAGAGGAGTGGACGAAGTTTAGTTTCAACCATTGGAAGTTTTGCCCCTCGCCCTCAGTCACGTCTGGCTTCTCTACAAACCTGAACCTAGCTGGCACACGTCCCGTGTTGGCAATCGTCAAGTGGCGACTCGTCTTCCTTAAATAACCGACTTCACCAAAATCGACTCCGTCACTCCCATCGGAAACGCTCTCGTTCTCATGACTACTGGGCGAGATACGTCCATCTACCACAATGGTGATGTTCGGGCGACCCTCATTCTCAGCGCGGTCAAGCTCCCGTGCAGCTTCCGCGTGCACCTTGGCTTTCAACTCGGGTACCACAGCATCGTACTTTAATGTGAATAACGCCGTCAACGGTTTGTGATCCGAGGACGTAATTCGCTGATGACTGGAGTAAAGATCCAGGCTGATGTGATCAGTAAAGCCATCGTTCGTCGCGACAGGTACGGGCTCCTCTTCCGCCTCGTCGTACTCATCGTACTCGTAACCCGAGTCGCCAACCGCTAGGTTCTCAGCACTTGAATCCGTTGTTGGGTCATAATCAAACAGGACGCTCTCATCATTAGCGGCTTGATCGATGCCTCGTTTCTTCATGTCTTCGTCTTTTCTCTTGGCCTCCTCCTCTTCTCTGCACTTCTCGTAATGGTCATCCAAGTCCTTGCTCGTGCGGAATAAGATTCGATCACACCAGCTGGGTGCTCGCTTCTTCTCTGATGAGTCAAAGAGCCCAACCGTGCCGACGTCGTATTTGTACGTCGGTAAGAATGTGATGGGTCCTTCCCGCCATCCCTCATGGAAAGCCTTGCGACTTTTGATCATCTGTGAAAGTTGATCATGGGGTAGTAATGAGTCAAGAGTTGCTTGCAGAGATGCCGGATCGTCGTGAGGATCTGGCACGAAATCATCAGGGTTTGGTAGTTCGACGTCTCCGTCGTCTTCGCCCTCGTCACTTTGATCAAAAGACGTCTCCCGTGAAATCATCTCCGGCGTCTTTGTGCCTTCCGAATCATCATCGTTATTGCGCAAGACGATGACTCCATCGTCGCCTAGTCTCTCTTGCGTATTCTTCTTGGTGATATCATATTCACCACGAGTATGAAGCATGAGCAGTCGCCGAATATCATCTCCAGGTAACCCATCTAGGCGAAAGTTCAGATCGCCAAAGCAGAAACTGAAGTCCTCCTGGCCGAGCTTCTCTTCCTCATCCTCTGCAACGCCATGTTGACTTATAGGAGCGAATTTGGTCGAAGTAATGATCTTATTGTAATCCCAGCATCGACGATCAAGACTAGTCTGATCTTGGCCAGAGGCGAGGTGACAATTAGCGAATACCAGACGCGTAGTCTCGCCCAATACCAATCGGGACGAGATGGCCCCCTTATTGCCCATGTAGCCGAGAAGCCCAGTTCCAACGGCAACGGTAGATTCGTTTGATATCGTCTCCGCAATTTCAGGAGAGGCGTATATAAGTAACAGAAGACCAACAAGTTGCTGACAGGCGATGCGAGTGTAGCCCTTGGGTAGCGCAGCCTCGAGGGCGTCTTGCCATTTGGCATACGAGCTCGGATCGGAGTAAAAAGACTGGTGAACGAGATTCAAGCCCACGATTTCCTGGAGCCCGAGCACATAAAGCCCTATCTTGTCACCTCCCACTATCCGTATTGCAGGTTTCTCCTCCTCACTAGTGGGGTCGTGGTTGCCAGCTTCAAGTTCTTTGTCAGATCCATGTTGACTAATGGAACTTGTGCCATGTTCAGGATTGGCTTCAACACTCTTTGCCGCGTCCTGGGTGCTATTCTCGCTTGCGCTGCTCTCGGAGAGATTCAAGGTGGCTAACTTGGAGTCAAAACCAGGCTCAACACCGTCGCCCTCAACGAACCAGCTCGCGAGGTCCTTGTCTGCACCAGGACAGTTGGCAACATTCCATGATCCAATCTTGATTCGGATACTATGTGGCCTGACAAATTCGGATTTTCTAGCGTTTACGGCGCGCGAAAGCGAGTAGTGGGTCGTGGATGCCGAATCGACTGGATCGGGCGTGGAGGCAATGGAGGGTTCGCGATTTGTTGAGGGCATGATTGTAAATCGAGGACATTCGACGGGCGCATTCGTGGGGATACCCAGGACTGCGTTCGCGGTAGATTTAGAGAATTAAAACTTCAAGAGGGTGTTAAACCAAGGAGCTATCGCGTGGGCATGCGCGCATACTGAAGGCCAAGGCAGATGATGGGTCGGGTCGTGTGACGTTATCGCGGGGCAGCGCCAGTCAAGATATATACATGGACATAAGGGAATGACAGCTGAGCCTGACGCGCAATAAGACTGCAGACATAAACAAGAAAACCGAATGGACTGAGCAGTGAAAGCGTCGCTCGCAAGAAAACTGAGGAACAAGATCGCAACCAAGGAACTGATTCGATGTTTAGGAGTTTTAGTTTGTTCTCGATCCTCTATTCTACAAAGCGAGCGAAGCATGAATCATGCATACCAGTTAGGCAGAGTTAGCTTTCATAGGTACAGGCCAGGTACAGCTCAACCCCTCGATCCCAGGGCAGGACAGGGGACATTGCAGGGGACATATCCTCTATCACTGCCGCACCGCAGCACTGCAGAATTAGAAGTAGGTAGGTGCTCAAATGGGGCGGGTGCCGTCGGCGAGAGAAGTGCAGTAGCTCCTGGGTTGCATGCTTATCAGCAGCTTATCGCATTGGATGGCACCAGCTTCCAGTTGGAAGTGACGATTGGTCGTAACTCAGCAAGCAGGGACCGACGACAGCAGCTGCCCAACCACCACTTCAAAACGTGAGATTCTCAATTTCTACATTCCTACTTCCCAAATACCTATATACAGTCATCTCACCTGACATTGTCAGTCTTGGCCTTTCCCAGCTCCCCATTGATCTTTCCACAGCCAAACTCGACCTTTCATTAGTGGCATCAACCTAGCGGTGCCTCAGATTTACTCTACCGACCCAAGCTCCTGCTTTCGCGACAATGTCTCGATCAACCCCTCGCAAACACCAGAACCGTGGCCACCAAAGTCACCCATCCCTTTCTCATCCCAGCTCCCAGCCTCATTATGGACATGTTCAGAACCATAGCCATACTAGAAATCGATCACAGCAGTTACAGTCTGAAGCCCAGCAACAGCAGTTTCTTGCTACCTCTGACTACGAATCCGACACTGCCCATTACATGGCGTCCCATCCTCAAAAGTCGCCCGCTTCTCTGGCGGTGCGCACGAACACAGAACTCAACATGAGTGTACTCAAACGCTACCTACCTAGCATTACGAGCATCCTTTCTATTGCTGCCAATGCTGTCATCTATACCTTTCAACCCCCGGCCGAGTGGAAAACCTCCAGCCTCCAGGGCACCATGTTCGTTTGCACCCATGCTGTACAAGAGCAGGATGGGAACGTCAGTGAGAACGTTTGCTTGTTCGTGCTCAACCGCAAAGGCCCTCAGAATTACATCCTCGATCTTAAGAAGGTGGACCACTTCGAGTACTTCGAGGCTGACAAGCTCATGGTCTTCAAGTTTGAGGACAGCTTCAGCCCCCGAGAGGTTCCATTGGAAAACGAGGAGATAGCGACGCCTCATGTTGTTGGAATGTGGGCTTATGCCGAAGACGAAGAGGATCGCAAATCAACCATCGCCCTTATATACGAGATGTGGTCCAAAATGCGCGAGGCTCAGAAGGAACGCGCTGCTGCTGGGCATTCCGCCGAACCCGTTGCCGTCGAAGCAAACCCTTCAGCTCAAGGTCGCCAAATCAGCGTCGGTGATCTGTTTAAGTCCCAAAATGGCACAAACACTGCTGGCTTTTAACGCAAGACGTCGGTCGAGCGATGTCAAAGCCCTGATAATGTCACCAAGATGTATTTTAACAAAATGCACATCACGCTGGGTTTGCATGGTTCGGGAAGTCTGGTAGGAGGATAGCATCTATTTGCAGGCGTTAGAGAGATACCCCCAAAACTATCAGGGATACGCTTTACGATTGCGTTTGCCATTGGCTTCACAACTGGAATTTCTTTGCGCGTCTTTGGACCTTCTACGGCCAGTGAATCAAGTATGCCGTATCTTGCGGGGGCTGCATTTCAGAGACTGGGTGTAAACATTACCCGCTCATCTTTCATCCTTGATGCCAGAAGCCAATGTATTTTGGACAGCCACGAAAACAAACGTCGACAGCACCACCACGATTGTAAACACCAAGGCGAGGTATGAACTGTCATCCCACCACCCATCCTCTGGTCGTTTTCTCGGTCCATAATCTGCGGAAACCCAGACGAGGATCACTATGCCAATGATCAAGCACACGGCAGCACCAATCAGGAACGTTAGACTTGCCTGCCAGGCGTACACCTGAGTCTTACGCGGCAGCGCAACTGCTCCCCCCTCTGTAATGTTCCCGTCCTCGTTGTCTTGGTGACTGTTTCCACCCTTTGCCATGCACTTGCGGATCAATTCGAGCCCATCGCGGTGGCTCGCCAGCCGGTGTAGTCGTAATCCTTGCTGCGCGGCGGTAAGCACGGCGAAGACCGCGCAGATGATTCCGGAATACCAGAACGCCTTTACGATCCACGGTTTATCCGTGCCGTTGGAGAGCACGTCCGGCCAGGCACCTGTGGAGGTCAGGCAGCCGGAGAGAAGACCGCCCTGGCTACTGTTCAGCGACTCGGCTCGAAACGTGGGGAAGTAGCAACATTGCTGTGCCCAGTGAGAAGGAAAACACATACCACAACACCCACGAAATTCAGCTCTTCTAGCTTATGGTCCATCCACTTTTTTGTCAACTCATCTCGCTCTTCTCGGTTAGCCGTGTTGAGGATGATGCGCATGGAGTCGTAAGTGGTTTCGCTTGGGGCGACAAGCCCGCCGCGGAAGATGTTTAGGAATAGGAGGCCGCTGCTAGACTACGCAAGTGTAGAGTGATCAGTCAAGGTAGGATAGGGACTGTTCGTGACGAAACGAACTCTTGGGCGGTTTTGATCCTTCCCACGTGTGCCTTGAACGGCGCCGAGGAGTGGTTCGGCGGACATGACGATGGTTTGCGTATACCTCGGTGGGCGGACAAAATCGATATGTATAATGAATGTCGAAGAAAACGGTAGTGAGGATGCTTTATGAGGATGCTTTATTTGGCGACTACCTCGAATATCTATCCATCTACTTCCTGGGTAGGCACTTTATCTATAGTCTTACCTCAGTTGAGAATGTTGCTCTTGCCCGCACTTCACTAGGTAGGTTGACACAAAGATCGGGGAGGGATGACGTTGCACCACAAGCAAACAAGTGGGGGAACACCTGTCACGCGGAGCTGGATCTGGGACAGACACTCCGGAGAAGTTTTGACTGGCTAGAGGCTACAGATCTGCAGGAATCTCCCCAGGTTTCAAGTGCGGAGCTGAATGCCGGCGATTGTGGCTGCGAATGGGGTGCTTTGGTAGTTGGGGAAGCTTGTCGATCCCCAAATAAACACCAAAAGCATCTTCAGAAAACGCGAGGTGTATGCTATCCGTGTCCGTCAATGGGTAGTTATAAGCTCACGTCGTATCGCAACTTTCAAAGGATGCTTAGTCTATCCTGTTTCTTCTAGCTAGGTGAGTGCGCTGACAGGTCACAAGTCGACAGGTGGGCTAGAGTTTGCTCTACACCACCATATATGTAATACCTGTCGCAGGAAAGCAAAAAGCGGCCCCCTCTAAAGGTAAACTGCGGATCAATAAGTTCCTTGTGCCATAAAGCTTGTCTATATGGTTGAGGCTTGTGCATACCAAGTAGGTAGCTTTTATGTGATCTACCAATGCCGATAGAGAAGACAGTTCAGTTTGAAACAAAGTTCATGGGAGAGGTCGCTGGGCAATTCGTTTCTATTTCTACGGGCTCACTCATGCTGGCATTTCCGATTATATCTTCACAGCGGTGTCATCTTTATATCACAGATACATGCAGCGTATTGATTTTTCGTTTGTGGTTGTATGGTAGGTGACATGACGGTGTTCTCTCCAAGCTTGGGTCTTGGAATGGACCTTCGAAGTGCATATATTGCAGGATCCAGAAGAAGAACATGGGCAAGACGACAAGTATTCGCGACGGAGTCTTGAGACTGCTGAGACTTTATACCAAAATGGTGCACTAATTAATCATATTCGTTACCAGCCAAGGCACGTAAATGCCATAATACATACAGAGAATTTGGTAATTCACGAGCAAGCGAGAGTGCAATATTAGAGACCTAGAGGGCCATATATGAGAGAAATGACGTATTCACAGCTTGAAGGAAAAGAAGTAGAGGCCCTTCCAAAATGTGGTTCCGACGCCAACAATGTGTCGACTTGGGCAAAGAAGTATGTTGTGAGCCATATACCATATAACACACCCTTGGACTCCGTCTCAGGAAAGAAAAGCAAGATCTTCCAGGCTTTTGGCAAGCGCTTCGTGTTGGTGCGCCATATGACGGACGTGTGAGGGCGACCTTTGGTGTTTGTACATCAGAGCGAGATATAATTCTCGAGAAAGAATAGTCAAAATTCTGCAACCAGCGGCGTAAAGCTTGACAACTTGGTAACCATGAGTTGAGAAGTTTCAGCCGTCTCGACAAGTGCTATCTGGTTAATGGACCGCATTTCTGGAGTCTCTAGTCGTTTTTCGTAATCTGAGGCGACAGTCATGGGCAGTGAAGACCGTTTCCAGTGCCCATGTATGTACGGGTGCACCCACATGGTTTCGAGCATGGGAAATCCAATCCCTAGAACTAGTCTCTGTGCGATTGATGAGATACCATGTGGTACAGGTATCCAGAATACTATACAAGCTGGACGGAGCGGTGTAAAGGGCTGAGAACTATCCCACAGACTGCAGGTTCGGCCAATGTCAATCTTGACAGAAGGAGAAGTTGCCTTTTCCCATCGTATTTACCTCTTCTGATATGTGTACTGGTTCCAGAGTTCGTCGTAGACGGTAGATGGCTCTGTTGGTCAGCACCCGGGTCGTTGGTCTACACGGGTCTCAAGGCAGGTTGGTGTGTCCAAGGGCATAAGAACAATATGAAAATCCTACCATCGTGATGGCCCTTGGAACCTAGGTGTCCACATACAATATGGGCGTTTTTTTACATCAAATACATTAGACTCCTCAGACAGTCCTCGGGTTTCAACTCGACAAGCTTCCTGACCTGCTATAGTCGAGTTGAGGGCCATACCTGGGACATGCTTTCGTTATAGATGATACATCTTAAAATTGAACATGCGCAAAGCAGCTGAATTCCCAATAGCACGGCCGATTTGCTTGCATCTTCTAAGAGTATAAGCTCAATTCGAATATGACTTCGAGATGTCAGTAGTCATGCGCACCAACCACTTCCCCATGAGTTTACATACTTAAGGTAATCTGTCGAGATGCAGCTGTGTGGTCAATTACATCATCAACAAAGAATACGTCGGGCTTGAGGTCAACCGCGCGCTACGTGCTCGACTGACTAAGTACCCAGCCTCAAGTCGCGGAAGATAAATCAGACCCTGAGTGATGATCCGCAGTGCTGTATGGGACTCTTACGCAAATGATGGCGTCTGACGATTCTCCCGATGCAATTTCTCTCGAACGACGTACACGATCTCCTCTGAAGGGTGGCCCAAGCTAAATCTCAGGTTCAAACCGAAAACGGCAATCAGCGAAAGCAGCACGCCAATCGGAAAGTCCGCCATACTGTCGGTACCTGGCTAGCAGGCAGGGCCACGGCCTAGCTCAAGCCTCCGAGCCCAGCCCTCCAGAGTCATGATCTCACCACCTCGAAGAATCCGACGATCTGCGAGACCACCCATAGAGTGATAAGAACCCAGTCGTTTCAAGATGTCGTTTGTTGCATGCTCAAACACTATTGTCGAGACCACCAGTCAGATACCTCGGTATGGTTCGAACACGAAGCGACAACGAGGCAGACGCCGTGCATGTGCTCAACTTCTATACCGATGATGCTACTGGCTGTGCCCTGACGGTCTTGGTCAAGGATTTTCGGTTTCATATTACTATTTTCCCCAGCAACCTATCATCGGACACACAAGACGAACGCGAACATGCCATCAAGTCTCGATATCACACTCTGCTCGAGGCAGTGAAGGTCCAAGAGCGTCAGGAAGGCCAGGATGGGGGAGATGGTGATGAATGCAAACCCGATGCGCCGTCAAAGCACCGTGGCTCGGCTCGGGGATCGAGCCATGGGTCCACGAGCTCCCCTCCAGACACCGATGACGACAGCGCCATTGAGATCACGCGATCCGAGGAAAGTCCATCGGTGCAATCGAAAAAGTCGGCCACAAGCAACACGAGGCTCGACGTAGAGGAAATGAAGGACCCCGAGAAAGCGCTCAGCAATTGGATGCTACGGCCATTCGCCGACATTTTTGACAAGTTGGCTCCCGCCTCAGACGAAGCAGAGGACCAAACACTTGAAGAATGGTACTCTGGGCCTACATACTTCTATACACTTGACCTTAGAGGAACCGAATTGCAAGCCATAGAGCAGCAATCCTCGCCCGAGCTTGAGGAAATGATCACCAAGATCACGCCCAGGATCAATATACCCAAGTATATTAGGGAGCTGGACATCCCCTGGTATCAATCGTCCGAGGCGACCGTCCTTTCAGCGTCCGACGATCCAGACCCGTATCATCCTTCGCGCGTCCGAATCGGTGACGAAACCTACTTTCTCAAGGTAGTCGCCTCCACGCAACCGCAGCCCACGAAGCGCGAGCTCCGTATTATGAAAGAGATTGAGCGCAAAGGTCTGCACAACAAGATTCGAGTCCCCCTAGTCAAGGGCCTCGTCGGCTACCGTGACTCCAAGACCCAGATCTTAGGGTTTCTGCAGACAGAAATCGAAGATCCAACTCCCCTAACTCTGATGCTAGACTCGGATGTAGTCGAGGACAAGCGCGAGAAATGGGCTAAGGAGACGGAGCGAATGGTCAAGGTTTTGCACGATAACGACATTGTCTGGGGGGATGCAAAGGCAGACAATTTCATGGTGGATAGGAATGGTGAGCTATGGATCATCGACTTCGGCGGCTCTTTCACAGATGGTTGGGTTGACCCCGAGATCATGGAGACGGAAGAGGGGGACAATCAAGGGGTCGGGAAGATTGTTAGAGCGTTGGAGGATCCCGAAGCAAATACCTACGATCCTGGGGAGGAAATTGAAGGCGACTCTGTAAGAAATTCCTCTGGGAAAAGGAAGCAGAATGATCAGTGCGATATCAAGGTTCAAATAGATTCATCGAAGAGAAGGAGGTTGTCATGAACGAGAATTTGTGTCCAAGCATCTCTCATGTATATTAATATACCCTTGCAGGCCTTGATATTCGTACCTAAATGAAACCGTTTCAAATTGCACTTCAGATTCAGAACACTTCCTTCTGGTCAGGTCGATTGCATTAGTATCACCGTTGTCCTATGTGCCACTATTCCCCTCTCCGACCACACCACCACAACGCGGAGCTCCACTCGATGAGATACGCCGTCGCTCGGAGTCCTCCGTTGACAAGGTAGCATTTATCTCGGGGCCCTTATCTCCACACAGCCTTGACGCCTGACCATGATGCCGATTTGCAGCTACTTGTCACCGAGTACCTGACACGAGGGATATGCATGTTGACATCGTTTAGATATTCCCCGCATACTAGGAAATTGTCTCTGAGCTTGAAATGCTCCTTCAAACATCTGCCTTCTGCAACCTACCATCCAAACCTGCGTGCTTATCCAAACTTGCAATCGGATACTAGTCAAGTCTTGCCCGGAATGTCTCTCGTCTCTTTCAATGAAAATGCCGCAAATGTCACTGCAGAACAGGTGAAACCCGTGGTCGAGAAAGCAGGACTAGAGCTTTCCCCGTCCTGGGCACAAGACTACAGCAAATTGGTCTCCAGCCTGGAAACGGCCATCGCGTCTCTGCCAGATGACAAGGACGTGCTGCCTGTGCCCGACTTGGAGAAATACCCTCGGACCGATATTCACGTACCAGAGGATAATGAACACGGAGCATGGGCGACCAAGGTACAGCAAGGCCGTTGGACGTATACTTGTTGAGAGGTGACAAGTGCTAATCTGAACGATCGACATAGTTCACGGCAAAGGCTACAAACCCTAAAAGCGACAAGCTGAAGGGTCGAACCGTGGCTTTGAAGGACAACATGGCTTTCGCAGGCGTCCGCTGTCTCAACGGCACGTCGATGGTAGATTGGACTCCGCAGATCGATGCCACGATTGCGACCTGGATGATGGATGCGGGGGCTACGATCCTTGGTAAAGCAAGTGAGTTCCGGGCGGAAGTATCTCCTACGCAGTATGTACCTATGTCCAAGCTGACGTTCCCCAGCCTGCGAGAACTCGTGTCTAGAGGGCATGTCCGCCACAGCTGTAACGGGACCGGTACACAATCCATACGCCGAAGGCTACAGCGCCGGCGGCTCGAGCAGCGGCTCAGGCCGTCTCGTGGCTACCGGCTCCGTGGACCTGGCCATCGGCTGCGACCAGGGCGGCAGCATTCGCATCCCCGCCTCGAACTGCGGCATAACGGGCCACAAGCCTACCTGGGGCCTCGTCCCCTACACGGGGATCCTGAGCCTGGACGCGGCGATCGACCACGCGGGTCCCATGGCCCAGAATGTCCGCGACTGCGCCCTCCTGCTCGAGGTCATCGCCGGGCCCGATGGCTGGGACGACCGGCAGCCGCCGCTCGGCCTCGAGGGCGACCGGCTGGCGTTCGTGACCGCCGTCGACGAGGTCACGTCCCGGGCGACCGCCCAGATGCTCCAGGGCGTCCGCGTCGGCGTCCTGGCCGAGGGCTTCGCGGTCGACGGCCAGGACCCCGGCGTCGTGCGCTGCGTGCGCGCCGCCGTCGAGAAGCTCGGCCGCCTCGGCGCGTCCGTCGCCCCCGTCTCCGTGCCGCCGCACCGGGACGCGCCCCTCGTCTGGATGTGCGCGCTGCCGCTCGCCGGCGCCCGCGAGGCCCTGCTGGGCGACGCCCACGGCCGCAAGCAGCTGCACCTCACGGACCGGGCCGCGCTCGTGGGCCCCCGGCTGACGCAGGCCCAGTTCGACGCGCTGGGCCCCGGCGCCGCCAAGATGTACCTCGACGGCCTGTGGGTGGCGGAGCAGCACGGGCCGGGCTTGCACGGCAAGTGCATGAACCTGCTGCATGCCCTCAGCAAGAAGTACGACGAGGCGCTCGAGGAGTTCGACGTCCTCGTCATGCCGACGCTGCCGATCCCGCCGGGGAAGCTGCCCGAGGCCGGATACCAAGACGACGGCCTCTTGAAGTTTATGAGCAGGAGCACCTCGCTGATCGCGAACACTTGTCCTTTCAACAACTCTGGACATCCTGCCATCTCGTTGCCCGTCGGGTTTGTCCCTGCCCGTGAGGATCCCCATGTGAAACTGCCAGTGGGGATGCAGATCGTGAGCCGCAAGTATGCCGATGTCGAGTGCTTGAAGGTGGCGGCGGCCTGGGAGAAGGCGTTTGACTGGAAGACCATGTGAGGCGGCCGTGCATGCTCGTTGATGGCAATCAACCCTGTTCTGGGCTCTTGGTGATCCGGTACTGAAGCTGGGCAGGTAGTTCGCTCATGTATACGCAGATCACAACGGCACCTAGCGTCTTCGCGCGATTTATAGGAACATTTTCGTCCACAGCAGTATTGTTCTTACTATATTATTTCAGGCGGTGCTACAAGATCGATTTACTTTTCATTGCTTCTCCAACTGTAGGATCTGGCTCTCATAATCCGAGGTGGGCCATATCAAACTCAAGCCTCTGTTCATCAACGTGCTGCCCGACAAGGTCATATCCCATGTGCCGTTAGACACAGTATATTTCGCACTCGAGTCTAGGCCCTGAAGCTTGAGGGGAGGTGGCAATGGCTTGATGGCGGAACGGACTTGAAAGGCGAACACCACTGCGGAACTCGCGTCGGGCAAAGAGAACATGGCAGCCGGCCAGTTGGACTGGTCGGGCAATGCCAAACGGTAGAAGTCGCCGTCGATTACGATTGGGTTAATAGACTGCTGCAAGGATATCATGCCAGGGATTGCATCGAGCTCATCCTGTTCCAGATGTTGGGGATCAAGCTCGAGACCATAAGAGCCGCACATGGAAGCTACCGCAGAACGGAAGGCGATTGGCGTAGTCCTTCCAGTCTGGCCATTTGGAACAGCGCTGCAGAGCATGATATCAGTCATTGTTCAGTCCCGCTAGACTCGGATGGTGTGAGGAGCTTATAGGTATGGGTAGGACTTACGAGACGTGGCAGCCCATGGAAGACAGCGGGTATACCAGCGATGTCCCAAATTGTATGTATAGCCGCTCAAGAGCATCTGTATCGTCCGAAGTCCAACTCTGCGGCCAGTAGTGAAGGAGACCTGGATCAAATCTACCTCCTCCTGATGCACATCCCTCCCACAGTATTTCCGGATGGGCAGTCGTGAGGTTATCGATCACCCTGTACATGCCGAGCATGTAGGCGTGATTGACAGATGGGGACGACATTTCATGCATACCTCGATTGTTATCCCATTTGATGTATTTGATATTTGCTGAGTCCAGAACCTTTTCGATCGTCGTGATGACATAGTCTTGGACTTCTTGCAGCGCGAGATTCAATACTAGCTGGTTTCGCTGCAGAGTGCGGTTGTGGCTCTCTGCGTGCAAGCACCACTCAGGATGTTCGTTGTAGAGATCGGAATCTGGGTTGACCATCTCTGGCTCGACCCAAAGCCCAAACTCCATCTTTTTCGACGAGTTTGCGACAGTAATGGCGCTGACTTCATCCACGTACGGTCCGAGGCCTTCGGGAAACTTTGCTGGATTAGGGGTCCAATCTCCCAGACCTAGGCTATCGTTGTTGCGAGGATAATCCGTGCCAAACCATCCGTCGTCGTTGACGAAGAGCTCACATCCCAGGTCCGCGGCCTGCTCCGCAAGTCTCACCATTGAGGTCTCGTTGATGTCAAAACCAAGTCCCTCCCATGAGTTGAGGAGAGGAGGCCGGGTCTCGAAAGTGTAGTTTGAACGAGACAGGTGGTTCTTGTATAGTGAATGGAATCCCTGACTCATGCCTCCCAGCCCCTTTTCAGAGTGCACAGAGACAACTTCAGGTGACGTGAAGGTTTCTCCAGGCGCAAGCGGCCATGACAAGTGTAGCGGGTTGAGACCAAGTAGGACTCGCACCCAGCCAGTTGACCATCGCTCTACATTGGCAGAGAAAGACCCAGTATAACTGATTCCATGTCAGCGCTCAGCTGGCTGAAGAGTGATTCCGTGTGACAGTATGGTGCACAAGGATTACCAGGAACTCGATGCCCTCATGAGCCGACCCAGAGAATGGCAGGAACAGAGATTTCAACATGCGTATGTGATGATAGTATGCGGAAACGCTGTCACTTACATCAGAGAGAAGCCTGTTGCTGAGCCAAGAGATTCTGTCGTGGTAGGCGACACCAGTGCCAAGAATGGGTTATGGAAATGGCTAGAGTAGCCGGCAGTTGATCGGAAGCTGAAGGAATTCGTGCGCTGGTTAGATTCCCGGCTTGCTCTCGTACAGATGAACGTTGCAGTGGTAGTGACGGAGCTGACTTACCCTTGTTCCCCATATTGCACCGATCTTCGATTGATCCTGGCTTCTGCAGCCCAGTCGCCATGAAGATCAATCAGCTCGAGCTCCTCATTTGGCAAGTCGATGCTCCAACTGCTGGCTCGCAGGATCGTCAAACTCTGATTCCCCTGGTTCTTGATCTGGAAGCTTCGCGCAATCGCCCCATACTGAGGGAAAATGGAATAGTAAAGGTCCGCGGCCACATTCGAGTAGTTGTCAAACATGTGAACCGTCAGAGTCGACACGTCTGGCTCGCTTCCGAACGTAGCCGGTAGGCCAGGTAGGGCTGGCTTTCCCGAAGCAACTTCGTAGCCGGTGTACGAGAAGGCTGAGACAGTGTCTCCAGACGCATGTTCAATATGGATGGCCGGCAATCGGAAATCTCCCCGCCCCGAGTCAGGAAATTCCCTTCGTCGGTACGTGTATGGCCCACCCCAGCCGCCGGTGGTACCATGGAAGTCTTCAATGGTCTCGGCAGCATAGGCAGCCCAGTGGTCGTGCACAAGATCCCCAGTGAGCTCATCGACATGAAATCGGTACGAGACATTGGCCGAGTCCAGGGAAAATGATGGCGCAGCGTCGCCCTCGACCGTGATCCCTATATTTGGGGTTTCAGTATGGCATTTCGATTTTGGGGACGCAGCAACACGGCAGGAGCATGCTTACAATCCACGCTGGACTGACTGAGCACCCAGTCCGGGCATAGGCTCAGCAGAATGCTGGCCGTCAGTATGATTCGAAGGCCCATATCGTCTCTCGTCAGCTCCCATGTAGGTGTCGTATGGGTGCCATGTTCATCTTGAACGACCGGCGGCGATTAGCCACACTACTTATACACGCGCACCAGCAGGAGCCAAGCCCGCGTGTTCTTGGATAGTATTGCGTCACTGGTGAGAGGATGGTCCAACATTGACAGTTCCCCGGGGCCTACCGACTGCCGGCTGCAGCTAACGACTAGAGCACAACTTTTTGGATTCCGCCTTGCCTGGCATCCCAGCAAGCATGGACAAACTTGTGATGAACCTCTCTCGGCTTCTCCACATCTCCTCCGCTTCCTACCCCGAGAAAATGACCGTACAATGCGGGGTAGTTCGTGGGAAACCTGGGCGAGAATTGCGCCGTCGTACATCGAAGCGAGGGGTTTGGTCAGACAACGCAGCCCATCTCACGATTCTTTTCACAGAAAGTCAATAAATACTGCTCGATGCTCACTGCATGTCTAGAGATGCAAGGACTCGACTTTTTTCTTTTTCCTTTTAGATACCAATGACATGGAAGTCTGCATAGAACTCATTCACTTCGATAACAGGACAAGTATTTCAATATATTGGCAGCTTCCACATGGTTGAACGCGACTGCTATGTAGGGGTAGTAGAGTGACGATCGAAATGGGCCCATCGGAGATTGATCCCGGTTGGGTTGGGCACTTGAGCTCATGTGAATTGAGGTTTGCATTTCGCGAGTTGCGAATGATTCTCATAGGCCGAGTAAAATCTCGGCGCGAAAAAAAAAAAAAAGTATCGCTGCCTATGGTGTGTCTTTTTTTTTTTTTAGCGAGGTCTGTGGTTTGTAGTGTCTTGTTTACAATGGTGCTATGATACTGTCTTATGATCATGAGGTTTGAATTGAGATAGAAGTGAGTTCGAGCAACACTATCCTTCCAGGGAGAGTGAAAAGTCAGAGTCGTGAACACTCGTGTGCGCTCGTGTCTCTATACTCCCAAAGTTGGGTTCCGTGTCATCCTCACTGGCGCGTCGCCGCCCAGAGAATACCACTGAGCAAGTGCTGGTGGAACATCTCATTCGTGTACGCAGCGTCGAAATGGCCAAGCGAGGTGTAGAAACTCCGTCCGCCATCGAACTCCCTGCACCAGGCCAACGGATGGTTCTCTCCCATCCCATTGCCGCCTCGATAGCTGCCCTCGTCGATCGACAGAAGGACCTTCACGCCTTTTGCCCGAGGACTGGCGGCGAAGTTATACCACTCGTCGTGCCAGTTGAAGTCCCGCTGAAAGTGAGAGACGATCGGGTGGGCATTGTCTTCTACCTTGACGAGACCATCCTGAGGCTCGGGGTGATCAGTGAAAACGGCCCCGATGAGATCCCCGTACCAGGGCTCTGCGGTCATGCCTGCTGCTGCGCAGTGGATGCCAACGACGCCACCTCCATTCCTCACGAATTTCTGCACTCCTTTCAGCTGATCTTGGTCGAGGAAGTCGCCGCTATTCTGTAGAAGCACGAGGACAGTGTACTGAGATAGGTGTGTCTCGTTGATGAGCTGTGCGTCCTCGGACGCATCGACCATGAACTGCCTGCTCTCGCTCCCAAGGTTCTCGATGCACTGAATTCCTGCATCGATTGAGTCGTGCCGATACCCTGCCGTTTTGCTAAAAACCAAGACCCGAAAGATGTTCTTGTGCTGCATACTAAACTTTCAATGTTGACACTTTCATAGAGTTCCGTGGTCTTTGGGAATGGACGGCGTGGAGCTTGATTGTTCATCTACTAGGCGGTATAAACGCGATCAGCTGAAGCCATCGGTGGATTGTTAGCGGAGGCGTTTCTCACTGTTAGGCTAAATACCTTAGGTACCCAAGGCACCTACAATAACAGTGACCTCTAGGGCTCTTACAAGGACCCCGGCCACTGAGGAGCCAATAGATCCAGGATCCAGGAGGTAAGCGTGTGCACCCAGACTGCCGGACCCTCACCAATGGCAACATTCACCGATGTCCTGATCATTACCCCGTCGAGCCAATCTTGTCTAATAAAGCTTTTTGTCACCAAGAATCTCTCTGGGCGCAATGAGATAGATATTTTACTTCATCGTGAGATGTGTAAGCTGACCTAAAGGAGGCTCATAGAACAGCCTCTCAATACATCGACTCTCCATATCCAATTTATTGTAAGTCTGCATCTCTCGAAGTATTAAAAAATGGCAGCAGATCCCTTGACTGGCTCGACGGCACCAACAATCTTGTTCTCCAACTCTCTGTCCTGCTCCTCGACGCGCGACACCTCTGCTGGAGGTAGGCTGGCTGCAGCGTCTGCTTCTTGACGCAACTGCCGCTTGTGCATGAAGTCTGTGAACAGTACCAGTACGATCGCAATGAGTGCAAACGCTAGGATACTTGGGAAACCTCTAGGGAAAGTGGGTGACGTGGTCTGGGGGAAGATCAAGATAGGGAGGAAGGAGTCTGTCTCAAGGTCAGTAAGGCGCACTCTAGCACACATTGTTAACAAAAGTCGGCCTACTGGTAGCATAGAACAGCCCGTTCATTGAAGAGATGGTGAGAGCACGCTCTTCAGCGTGGCCGTTATTGATCTCATTTGCCCAGGTCCAAGTAACGGCGGTCACGTAACTACCTTGAAGTCAGTAGATGATCCACGCAGCCGCTTAGCAGAGAATCTTCGAGCTGAGGGTAGACTGACCCTGACGCTGTGAAGAAGAAAGCCACCACCTTTGGCGCGTCTGACTCTGGCCAAATGGTCAGAATGGTGCTTCCAATGACTGTCGTGATGAGCAATGGGCCAGCTATCCAGTAAGCCCGATTTTTCGTCAAGTCACTAGCACACAGATTAGCAAAGAGCTTACGCGAGACCTATGGCTTGCATTGGTAACTCACGACATCATGCCCCAGAAGAAGTCGAAGAACATGGTGACAACTAGTAGAGAGCCCGATATCAGTGATCTTGTCTTTTGATGCCATTGGATGTGAGAGCCATGCTTACGGTTGGCGCATGCTGGAATCACGTTTCGAAGGGTGACACTGTAGCCGGCAGATTCTTGTGAACGTCAGTCTTTGAGCCAATACGTATGTTCACAGGCGCTTACTCAAGTAGACAGAAAAGTACTGGTTGGCTTGACATGAGTTTCCGTAGAAAATATACCTGACACTGGAATTAGCAAGACGCCGGCCTTCCAGAAGTACGCGAAGGAGCAAGGAAATGACGAACATCAAACAGAGGGTCCACCATCGCCAATTACCGAACATACGCTTCACAAGCTGCATGTCCATCTTTCCTGTGATGTTGGCCTTGCCTTGGTTTGCCGATCTCGCAAGCCCGAGCGCTTTATCCTCCTCTGTCAGGTACCATGCTTTGGTGTTGCTCGGATAATCTGGGAGCAGGAACCAGACGCTGAGGGCAACCGGAGTAGACATGATCCCGCAGATGATGTAGAGCCACCGCCATCCCGCCAATCCCATACGGCCATCCAGCGTGTTCATGATGCCCGCAGCGAGAAACCCGCTCGTGGCAGAACCGAAGAAGCCAGTGATGTGCCAGATGGCCACACGCTTCGCGAGTTCTGATCTGTTGTACCAGCTACCCAAGAGGAATATGATGACTGGGGAGAAGCCGCTCTCGAACAAGCCCACCATGAATCGGAATGCGTACATCTGGCCTGGCGTTTGCGCAGCGGATTGCGCAAATGTAAAGGCCGTCCATCCTAGCTCACATATCACAAGAAACAGACGGGGTCGTATTTTGAGAGCTAAGGGATGTCAGTGGGCTATTCCTCTGCATTCTAGAAGGCGGACTTGGATACGCACCTATCATGTTTGCGGGAATCTGCATGATAGCGAATGCGATGGTATAACACACTATCTGTCGTCAGATTCCGGAAGGGATCCCAAGATTTCGAGGTACGAACTCAACATATAGGTATATTCGTTTCCTAGAAGCCCAAGGTCTTCTTTCATACCACTGACGTAGGCATTCGCGATATTGGATTGGTCGATATCTTCTGCAGGTCAGCTTGACGCTCACTGCTGAATCACAGAAAACACCTTCACATACTGGACAAAGGTCAGCAAATATCCAGAATTCTGTCCAAGAATGCAGGTTTTGGTTTGCGAACGCGATGCGATAATACTCACCATTTCATCCACCACTTCAAAACCAGCGTGTAAGTAGTTACTGGCAAATGTATCTATATAGAAATGCGAAGGTATTCCCATTGTCAAAAGGACAGTGAGTAACTTACGCCGAGCGTAGCACAGATCAGGATTCCAAAGTCGAGTTTTCGAACCAATGCCCTCTCCTGTTAACATGGCGTTAGTATTCTCACCACCGGCGAGCTGTGTAGAAAGTTTCTTGCCTCAGGGCTCTTTAGATGCTGGTCAGCATCCCAGAGGTGATACAGGATCTTCTTGAACACCGACACATTCTGCGGAGGTAAAGCTTCCTCTGCTGCTACCACTCTCGTGGAAGTGACCCGCGATAGGTCGCCAGCGTCTTTGATATCGGTAGTCATAGTGGAAGCTCGTCACGCAGAATGCGGTCGCCTAGCTGGGGGTGCGAATGGGATTGACGAGTGAGGGACACAGGACGGTGCACCACTTAACTTAAAATACATGAATCTCCTGTTATCTCCAAACCTCGTGGCACGCAAGTACCTGAAGAACTTACTCTCCCTGTTGATAGCCGTAGGGTTGAGATGAACCTGGCCTGCTAAGATGCTAGACGCTCTGCATATCTGATTATGTAGCCCTGTTTATCTGCAAAGCCTGGGACAAGCCCGACATCAATCACTTGGAGTCATGATCGTCCCAATCTGGGTCTTGGGATCGGCAGCTACCCGACTTTCAATGTAGCATCGCCTGAACATACAAGTCAGTATCGCTTGCGCGTGTTCGAGTCTGATCTTTCGGGCTTCGGTCCGACGGCGGCCATTGATAAGATGCGCCGATTCGTTCTATCGGACATCTTCGGTCGGGGGTTCGTTGATCTAGGTCGACCAAGCGTTGCGGTGGAGTCACTCGGCACTGGGGAAAGCTGCCGAAGGCAGTAGCGGTACATCACCAACATGATCATCACCTTTTGAGGGCCTCTCTGTCTGCTTCCATCCAGTTCAATGATATATTCAAGAAAAATAGTCATACCTTGACTTTGGTCTTCAGCCTTCCGAAAGCGAGACGATTTCCAGTTTATCAGTATATGACACACCTTACTACAATATGAGTAGCTCGCAAGTATCCCCGGAACAACTGGCCATGGCCCGGGAGGTATGTCGGCCAAACCTCGTCAAGAAATTGATGAATGAAAATAAGCTGGCACATTCATTTGGGATGAGAATTGCCTTCTCGACTGAGATACCTCTCGTGGCGAAGAGAGCCGGATATTCCGCCGTACTGATGAATCTGGAGCACATGGTACGCAATTCATCATCTATCCACTAAGGGGTGGCCTTTCGACGCTTTGATATATCCGCAAAAATATTCTATTACCATGGATCAAGCAGTGTCCCAAGATACAGTGGTTGACTAATGTGCCCAGGCTATGAGTATGGAGACGATGAAGGATGTGGCTGTTTCCTGCTTGAATGTTGGGTGAGTTTCCGCGAATCTCATTAGACTAGGCCTGCCAGTCCATTGCATTGAACTCTATGACAATGCTCGCAATATATTGGAATCTCGCGATCGTATTTCTAGCGCTCGTCAAGGACTTAGCTCCTTTATAGGTTCAGCTGACTGAATTCAAAACAAAAACTCAGTATCACACCTACAGTTGGTAAGAGCTCCTCCCCACCATCCCAGACGCTCATTCAAGTCTAATGAGAATCGCATAAAGTCGTTCCCACTTGTGCGCAAGAATGGATTTCTAGGTGTCTTGACTCCGGGGTATGGGACACACAGTACTCCTTGCCACTGGTCATGACTTCTCATTACATCCTAGGCCCAAGCCATCATTGTTCCTCACGTGAACACCATCGAAGATGCGAAGCTGTGCGTAAACGCATCAAAATTCCCACCAATGGTGCGTTTGACTCAAATCCGAGAATGAGCCCGGCTCGGTTGCTTGAGATAGACACGAGGCTTAATATGATACAGGGACATCGGTCGGTAACGATGGTCACCGCTATGACACAGTACACAACAACACTCTCATATGCAGCTATCGGGCAGGTCGTAAATGAAGAAGTCATGATAATGCCGATGATCGAAACTGTGGAAGGGGTCAAAAATGTTGAGTAAGCCAAATCCTATACCGGCTGGGATCCAGCCCAACCATGGTAACGATGCCATGTTTACTCACAAATGCAGAGAGATTGCCGCAGTACCTGGTATTGATGCTCTACTTATCGGCTGCGCTGATCTCTGCATGGAGTTGGGGATACCGGGTCAGTACGATTCGGACCTCTTCCACTCTACGGTAGCACGGATTGCTGCCGCAGCTGAAAAGTCGAGCAGCGATGGTCGCAAGGTATTCGTTGGAGTTGGGGGTCTTGAGCCGAGACCCGATCTCATAGAGACATTTGCGAAGCGGCACCCATGCGTTCGGTTTGTCTCCAAGTGAGCTCTTGTTGGTGGAAGTGGGTGCTAACAGTGATCCAATAGTTTCGCGATGGCGGGCAGAGACCTCGCGCTCCTCCTTGCCGGAATGTCTAAGCAGGCTTCCGCTATGAACGAGATCTCAGAGCGTCTTGTATAGCTACAGACGCCCCTGTATTCGTGCTTGGGGGTATTGCCATTTGCCCGGTGTTGCAATGGAAGGAACTCAATTGACTGTGGGATTGGTCGATGAATGGGTTCGGGAGCGACTGATAGCTCGTATCAGATCTAGCTGAACTGAAGCGAGCGAGGCCTCTTGCCTTCTCAATGAGGTCTAATAGCCCCTCTATCCTCCGAGTATCGGTATAATGAAGTATAAAAAGGCTTACCTGCCTGCGTTGAAAGGTCAGGCTGATACACTTACCGTACTTGTTAGATACCTAGGAGGTAGCTCCTTCCTCGTTATGCAATGCGTCACAAGAATGTCCACGTACCAAATCACGTGCGAGAAAAAGCTAGTTCGCGCGAAGTGCAAGTAGGAGTTACTTACCTCCTAGCCATTCACGATGGCGATGACTTTCGTTGTTGGCATACCGGTAACAACTGTTATTGAAGGCAAAGAATGACTCAAATCAACTATCGGCTTTTTCTTGCATCCTCGCGTCCCTGGTCACATCATTGTCAAAGCACAACCAAAGACAATATGTGGGGAAAGTGGCAGAGGAGCGTTGCTGATTGTTGTGCATCTGCTGCAATACAATCAATTGGTTCGGGTCGCAAAGTAAGTGCCTAGGCAGGTCGACCTTTTCCCCCGCTTGCTGCCCATTTCACACACTACTTTTGCTGAAAATCTCGACCGAAGTGAAGAAGCACATCGTGCATCCACGAGAGCCACTTGTGTATCTACAGCCAACAGAATGAGAGTGTGCGACTGCAACAGTGCAACGGCAACAGTGCAACGGACTGCTGAATCTGGCAGCTCAACCTCGCACCAATCCTCGGCCTCTCGCATGTCCCAGTGTATCTGAGTCTTCCGAGATTGACACGGCATCATTGTCGTGCGCCACAACTCGGGTTTCTAGAAGCAGCAGCTGAAGCATTGATCGGAATCAAAGACTGCTGCAGATGCGACAGCTGTCTGTCCTTTTTTCACTAGCAGTAGTACTCGGCAGCGTTAATTCCCATGTTAGGATCGGGAAGTTATGGGGAGTTATGTGTTTGATCCACGCTTGGCTTGGCGCATCTTACGTTTCGACCGCGTCCAGCTGCCGTCCCGAAACCTCCTTGCGACTTGCAAATGTTCACAGACTCCGAGGGGCTGAATACCCAGCTTCAAGGTACTTTCACTTTAATCTCGCACAATCGCATAGTTATGATGGAGCACGTAAACCAATGGCCGGTTAGCGGCGAGGTAGGAAAAGAGCGAATACTTGGGCTTGACCCGGCTTAAGATTCTTTGTTTGCCTTTATGACATTGACCACTAATGGCGTAGGCGTTATACAGGATTCAGCTGACCAGCTGCAAGAGACTTTCGAGAACCTTATTTTGGCAAATTCGCGTCGAGGCAGTTCACGTGAGCTTAGCTACGCCGAAGACAGGAATGCACAGGGAGCTTTGGGATGGACGCTTAGATATTCGCTTGTCTCCGATCAAACCAAGGTTCCCTATCACATGTCTGCAGATACATAGGCAGGCCGTTTCGACCTGAACAAGACCTTGACCAAGTGCACGCCCTACAAGGTATACGGACACATTTTCTTTTTCTAAGCGGTGTTTCTGCTCGGACGGCTACCTGCACCTCGCCATATTTTGGTTCGACCTGCGTGGACTGACTTACTGCCTGATTGCATATGATTACATCTCTTATTGGTAACTCCCGCCTTGTTTCGGCATTCACGTTACCAACTCACGTTCAAACGGATATTTCCTGCCACCTCGAGAATCTGTCGCTGTGTGGGATAATCAACCCTAACAATCTATTCAACCACCTACACCCGCTCGCACCAGGCAAAAACCAACGGGCAGAGCACACCTGACCAAGCAGTCAATCGCTGTAGAGGCAGGGCATCTAAAATTCTCCCGGATACAAGAACAATCAACGGATTTCTTGGCTTTCAAGTCTAGCTTTACCTTGTAACCCAAATTCGTCTTATTGAATGCCCAGACTATCGAAACTTCAAGCCTTCATCGTCAACTAAACGGCTGTGTTCCCCAGATCTCCGATCGGCAACACTTGCCTGCCATGGCGCTCTTCAAGCTCACATCCAAGCAGAAGCTTATCGCCACGATAGGCATCTCTTTCTGCTTCTTTGTAGCTGAAATCGCTGGTATGAATCCACCCTCCTGTTCATGGGCTGCAGACTATATACGACATCTTGTGACTGACCACCATTCTCTATCCAGTCGCTTTCTACACGAGGTCCCTGGCTTTGCTGGCCGATGCCTTCCATTATGTATATTCATCTGGCTCTGAGACTAGGCTCGCGCTAATCAATACACAGATGAACGACCTGATTGGCTTCATTGTTGCCCTTGTCGCCATTGTCGTAGGTCCTGGTCATGTTCATAACAAACGAACCTGGTTGTACTGATGTCATTGCAGATCTCAGAACGCGCCAAATCGCCTCAGAATCTCTCATTTGGTTGGGCACGGGCTTCACTCCTTGGTGCCTTCTTCAACGGTGTCTTCCTCTTGGCTCTTGGAATTTCAATATTCTTGCAGTCCATTGAGAGATTCATCTCCCTACAACGTTAGATATTCCCGGAAGCAGACTCAAGTACGACCCTCAATGCTTACATACTCTATAGCTGTCGAGAACCCAGTATTGGTCCTCATTATGGGAGCTGTGGGCTTGACCCTCAATATCATTAGCGCGACCTTACTACATGAACACCACGGGCATGACCATGGGCACAGTCACGGACACGGTCACGAACACTCCCACGATCATGGGCACGGACATAGTCATGGCACCGCTAACGTCGAGGCTGCTATTCCAACATCTGATGGTTCGAGCCAGACTGAGGGTGACGTACCACTAACCGTAAGTTGAAGAGCTCCACAACATATCTCAGTTCGGCGCTCACTCGACTTTTGAAGCCTATTGGTGCCCATTCGGACCATCGCCACACCATCACGAAACTTCAGGCTCCGGGTCGTGATCTTGGTATGATGGGCGTTTTGATCCATGTGATTGGAGATGCCTTGAATAACGTTGGGGTTATCATCGCTGCCCTGGTGATTTGGCTCACGGATTACCAAGGTCGATTCTACGCCGATCCTGGAGTTTCTATGGGAATTGCCATCATGATCCTGCTCTCATCCCTTCCACTTGTTAAGAATAGCGGTAAGATCCTGATGCAGAGCGCGCCGCGCGGTGTCGATCTAGACGACGTCAAGCATGATCTCGAGAAGGTAAGTACTAGATAATAAGACTGTTCGCAGCTCTCACTAAAATCAATGTTTCTTCTAGATTCCTGGTGTTGAGTCCGTCCATGAACTGCATATCTGGCGCCTCGATCAAAAGAAGTCCATCGCATCAGCCCATATTGTCGTATCCAACAATGAAATGGAGGAGTTCATGGGCCAGGCTAGGGTCGTCAGTGAGTGCTTACATGCATATGGCATTCACTCAGCAACATTACAGCCAGAGCTTGCAAACCCTGCTCCTATTCCTACAAGCGACCAAAATGCGCAAGGAACCGCGGCAGCAGCTAGCGCAATCGGTCCTGCGCCCTCGAGCGCCTCGGTTAGAAAACGACGCGCTGAGGTATCAACTTGCCAGATTGCCTGCGGGAGCCTGTGCGAGAGCCTGACTTGCTGCAACACGACCAGCATGCGTATCTGATGTGCGAAATGTGTTTTGGCTCTCTCCGATATTGGCCACAGGTGCTCTACTGGGTTTTGGAGCCAAAAACTTGGGTACACTATTGAAGCAATAAATAAATGAGATAGACAAGTTTGATGAACATTAAATATACATGCTCGCAAGGACTCATGCGCTCCTTGGTCTCGAATGTCCCAGTCATTTAACGGGGCTGACAGTTTCAAGGAATGAAGAACACTATACTTGAATGCATTGTTGAGAAAGGAGATGGGAGCAAATGAAATTCGGGGACACAAATCCAGTTTGCTAAAGTGTGTCTTTGACCTTCGTTGCTCACTCTGATGCTTTGCAGTAAGAGGAATTCGACCACCAAGAGCATCACCCTGATCTTGGTGTATACCGATCTAACCCTCCAAGACGTTTCGTATGGATACTTTCAAAGTTAGACACGTACTTCGTGAGGTCAAAAGCAATAGATCATTAACGACGACGCGCAAGGCAAATAACTTTGGGATTTTGTATGTGTATGGTACTTTTGTAATGCACATAATACGATCCAAGACCACGCACCGGATGCCGGCAGCGGAAGCACACTCCACCAGCCCCATCGCGGACGTTCCAGATCGATTAACTAGCAACACGCATAATGTTCCCTGCACCGACGATCTGCATGCAATGCTCCCGTCGTCCTCGCTGAAGTTCCTACAATACCTGGTTGAATGGATCTCATCGTGGGGGGCTCATGCTGCAAGCCGCCATCCGACGTGGGGGGTTTTCAGGGGTTGGCTATAGATACATCATACGAGGCTACAGGATCTAGAAGTTTCGCTAAATGCTCATGACGAGAATGTACCTGTAGGTATGGGGTCCTTGAGTTTTTATTATAATTATTATTGCTTCACGAAGGCCATCGCGTATTGCTTGCTTGTAAGAGCTGTGGAGGTGGGAGTCGATGTCACAACCTCGCTATCACAACGTTCCACAATTCAGAGCGCGTACGGTGGATTCTCACACACAGTTACTTGGCATCGCCGAATGTAGAGACAATCATTCATGTGAGTGTGGTTTTCTTTGAAGACAATTTTTTTGAAAGGCGGTAGTTATAGTCGAGGTCAACCCATCTCACAAATAGCTGTGTTTCGTATCACATAACAATGGGATGATCTACCTGACGTATTCCCTTGAAACATGGCTTTAAAGTAGATTATCGCGTATTGTGAGTTTTGATGATATTCTACGGAATCTATCAAACACCGTAAGTAACATTCGAAGGATACTTAAAGCATGGTTGTATTTACTCCCTGCAGCCATCATCAGCGTGTTTTGGACAAGCTCCAAACGACGATAACAGAAACTGTAATGACTGTCTGCAAGTTCTGTGACGCACTGAATCATACGTTTATCACAAGACAATGGCTAAGCACACATGATCTCTCTTAGGGGACCTAGTGCTCTTCAACATATCCTTCAGTTCATAGGATGTAGACACAGTGGATCGAGAAGAGGCGCGTCTTGCTGACGAGGGCACTTGATGGCTTCTAGAAGCTAGATAGCATATGATATAGTAGTTTGTAATGAATGTTGATTCTCCCAATGATTTCCACGAATCTTGCTTCGATGTCGATGTTCGTACACCCCGCGACACACGCCATCCGAATCTCGGCTGCGGAGGTCCGATGAGAGCTTGCTACTCTCCGCAGGTATTCTTCGTCTGACAGACGTTGTTGGAGCCAATGATACCGCAGCAATAGAGGCCACTACAGCACTGCTTACCGAGGGCGGAGCTGGCCTTCTTGAAGCAGTAATCGACGTTGCCGACGCATTGCTGCTTCTCGGGCTGGGTTCACTCGTCAGTGACAGCAAAGTCCGTAGTCTTCTTTCAAATGATGAGAATGTATAGAGTGTTGAACTGACCTCCAGAGGGATCGCGGTAGCCAGCGAGGCAAAAAGCATGGCGAGGATGGCAGCGCGGCGCATTTCGACTATACGGTTTGAAGTCTGTTGCTGGTTGGGTGGTTTCGATGGTGTTCGTTGGTGCTGTATAATCTCAAAGCCATGATCGATTTCAAAGTGCCAAGACAACTGTACTTGAATATTTCGATCTGACCCGATACACTACAACATGACGCAATTCCCTTTATACAACCCGCCTGTGAAGCCGACTATGGCATTTAGCTCATGGTCTGACTGTGTGGCTTCAACAACGCAGAAGTAGGCTACTGTTACGTCAGCACCTCTGTACATAGGTAGCTCTTCCCAGCGCTAGCCGACACCTTCTTCTTTCCAGCTTCATACACAGACACAGACACAGACACAGACACAGACACAGACACAGACTTAACCAGAACATCTGCTCACCTCCGGCACTGACGCTTCGGCAGAAGGCCCCGGCGGCTGTACGTTTGAGGTCAAACAGCTACAAATTGTGAACCTATCAGTGGTGTTTTCATCAAATGTAAGCCTTGCATACTAGGTACATTGATCTTCCCAATTGCCCGGGATGCGTCTTTCTGTACCCATGGTAGACCCGACCAATCCGCTCAAAACACCCGCCCACGTCGCCTATCAATACCACCCTACCCCGGACAAGAATCCCGCCCCCGCGGCGCAGCGCAGCGGAAACCACGAAATCAGCACGAATCACTGACGAGGGATCATTCAGCACAGTAGTGAGAATCTCACACCGGTCGCTGCGGACCTGCCCACTCAGGCAGGCAGCCGAAAGGATGAGACTTCGGGCTAAAGGATCCCACCTAACATACGTGACAGTCACTCACATCGACCACATGGTTTCGGCCAGGCTGGTGAGCGAGAGATCCAATATCTATCTACCTCCTCTGAGACTCATAATCACTACTTTCAACACACATATTCTTACAAGTATCGCGGTAAGATATCCATCACTGTTTCGAAGAACCGGCTCCAAAATGCAACCTTAAGTGCATCCTCCTTGTTTGCCTCAGAACGCGGCATTTTGAATGAGTGATCACATCTTTCCAATATATTCTTCGAGTAGAACTCTCGGTACCGAGGATCAGGAAGCCAAAGCCACTAAAAACCATTCTGGAGAAATGCCCCTTCCTGGTGCCCCGATATATCTCCCCCGAACAATGAGAGGCGGTATCGGCAATAGCCTACTATAAATTGCCGCTTCTCAAAGACCCCTTGAAAGAAACAGTTCACTGAATCTCCGGGTGTCCCGGTCGCGATCATAACTCCTCTTGGCTCAAGCCTCGAATCCCCGGGAGAAACACCGCAGCTCAATACACCGAGATCTGAATCTCATTGGCCCAAGATGCCTATGTAACACTCGTGTCACTGCTAAGAAGCGTCCTCGGTTTTTACACATGAAGCCTCCCAGCACGGTCGGGTGAGCCGGGCACGCTTCCGAATGCTCACTTCATCCCGTTACATCAGAGACAATCGACGCCAGAGAGTCCTGGCTTCAAGTAGGCACACACAACACCATAACCAGATGAAAGAAATGAGCCACATACATAGAGCGTAAGAGAACAGTCTCGGGAGGCGCTACTTTTTGAGTATCATTCCGTTCAGTGGCCCATTTCGCCGTCAAAGTTCGCCAGAGACTGAACGCCCGTATTTGGCTAAATGGGAAGGGTCGGACGGGCGGGCCCGGGCCGTTTGGACCTGGGCTGGAATGGATGGGCTAGGCCCAGCTGAAAAGCCTTCCGGGAGGTATGAGGTCATCTTGGCGGTAAATGCCCGTCTCTGCGCCTTGAAGCGTGCTGTCGACGAGGCGGAGCAATGCGACCCAAGCCACCGAGTCTGGGGTTCCCGTTGGGGGCCGGAGTTCCTTACATTCAACCCAAGATGCAAAAGGTGCTGTGACCTCACGCGCACGGAAGTCATACAATACATCCTGAGCTGGGTGAGCTTCCTCAGTAGGTAATGTCTACTTACTGAGATCTAGCTTCATTGGCTTGCATTGGCATTACTTAGTCGGCATAAGTGTAGAATTTCTTCACATAATTGATGTAACTACAAACGTCATGTACGACCGCGCCGTCAGATGTGAAATCAAGGAGTTCCTGAAATCGATTGAGGATAAGGAACACGAGACACGCTGACCACATCGCCCTGCTTTCACGGGCTCAAACAGTGGCTGACAGTAGCGACAACGATACATGAGTCCGCCGATCTGGTGTCGCCGCTTTGCTAAGAAGTAGATAAGCCGCACCAATTTGCACCTTAGTAGGGCCTCCGATGAACCAGTATCATTAACCGGCCTGTGCCTCGCGACCTGGTTTTGCATCGAGAACGAAGTAAGTAATTTTATCAACAACCATTGCGGCGAGAACACAACCCCTTTAAATGCCCCCTTTCGATGTTTGTCGCGAGGTTGACACCTTGCCGACGTCCTGGTTAACAGTATCGCGGTCATCTCCTCTGGGAACGGTTCCTGTCTTGGCTTGGCACCCTGTACTCTCCATTTATGACCTGAGTATAACTCATCTTGCGCCTTTAAATTGGCTAAAGCGGACAGCACTTGTGTGTCTTCTCAACTCTTAAAATTATGTTGAATGCCGATTCAAGTCACTCCGTCCTCTGTCCTAACAGCGACGATGGGCTGACGCATTCAACCTATGATAGTGTCACTTGACTGGGTTATAACCGGGCATTGGACACTGCTGGCTATCTTCTGTTCTGACATTCGTACAAATCAAGTTGGCATCCCGAAGAAGGGTTTTTTGACAACAAGCAGTATTTCCTGCTGTTTGTTTTCACCAGGTTTTCACTTGACAAGCAGCCTGTTCTAACAATGCGAAAAATTACTAGCCAACCATGTAATGATTATGGATGCATGGAATTTATATCTAACATTTTCTCTCGACCGATCAGGCAGTTCTCAAAGCCCACGGCCTGACGGGGACTCGAAGAGTAATCCTAACTGTAGAAGACAAACGCCGCGATTCTTCCCAATAATCGCCCGATACCTAGTTGATAGACAAGCCTCAACAGACAGAGTACTAGCCGTGAGGCAAGTGACTGCGACGAGCTGACTTTGCTGGATGTGTATTTCTCATCGCCTGTCTCGCTCTCGGCACGGCTTGCCAGAAATGGAAACCCGTCGGCTGTGACGCCTGCGAAGGTTTGGAGGGATAATCTCAATACGATGCAGTAGTTTGGTTCTGAGTAGAACGGAGGTCGCGAAGGCTAGAGTCGCAATTGCTTTGGTGCCAGTTTTCTGTTTCGCGCATAGCGCAAAAAGCGCAAAGAAAAAGGAGCCCGACTTGCAATTTTCGACGTTCAACCGACGATTAAGTGCAGATACAGCAGATCCGGCTGGCAAGCTCATGGCTTTGAAGATGGTGTGGACGGGATACAATCGACCGGCATGATTCAGGGCTGATAGCGACTTCTAAGCGCTCGTTCGCGAGTCACGACCCGAAAGCTCTACCATCTAGAACCGTATCGTCCTCAGCTGGCGCGGTGCGTGTCGCGGAGCGCGACGCCGTCCGCGATGGAGTCGAGCCCGGAGCTATTGCGGCCCTGCCGTAGTTGCTGTGAAGTCACCAGGTATCTGCCTACTTACGTTACGTACAATGCTGGCCAGGCCCGTAGGCATACATACGCCGAGGCGGTTGCTGTGGGCCTCAAGTGCTCTAGAAACCACATGGCTAGGTGCTGGCTGGGTCAAGGGACGAGATCTGCGATTTTTCCATTGAAAGGGAAATTTGGCACGAGGCAAGAATTTTCCATCGGCCTCATCTAGTGCACACTCTTTAGTAACCTGTCAAGAATTGAGTGTGCCCCAACCCACTAAGGGGCTGTGAAGTTTCCCGCCACGCCCCGGGCCCTATCTGACCTACTCACAATTTAAAATGTGACTGTCACGAGCATGGACTTGACAAGAATGGATGGAAGTCTTTCGTAGGAACAAGACATTCCTTGACAGGCATACAGAGATCGCGGGAAGACACGATGCAGATACGATGCATGTAACAGTGTCTGGAGTCTCATCAGCCAACGTCAACGGTAGTTTCACGGTACTTTTCAGCGCGACATGCATTTGCTCGAAGTCATGAATACGACCTCGGACGACAATGCTCGCTTGCTTACCAGTGAGCTGTTACGTTATCGAATGAGGGGCCGAGTTTGACGAGCGGCCGCGAAGGAGGTTTGCATCCGGCCCTGCTGAGCCTCAGTGGCAGTATTCCCGGTGGAACCGTGCTGCGCTTACCGTGCTATGTACAAGTAGTACCGCCGCAACAGCAGCCGGAAATATTCCAACAAGAGTTATGAGAGCTGTAGCTTAGACTATCCCGAGGAGCTTGACACATTCACTACGCGTTGCTATCTGCGTCGATTTGCTAGGTATGTAACGGGCCTGGTAATCTGGACTGAGGTGAGCGACGGACGTGGAAGCTGGTGCCGATACTGTGATACCTGTGCCTGTGCTTTGGTGTTGGGGGAGTGGGAAGCGACCCGAAATTCCACCCATGCCTTCGAACCGGAGGGGGAGACGGAGATGGGATTCTGACAGTGACAGTGACAGTGACATTGACATCGACATTGACAGGTGCGTCAAGTTCCTCGGCTGTCAACCTCCTGGCCTCACCTGCCCTTGATAAGCGGTAGTGGCATGGAGTGGTTTGTTGCAAGTCTTGGGCACCGAGCACGGAATCTTCGTTCTGCGGCAATTTCTACATAGCTATGAATTGGTGCCCTACGTTCACCTCCAGCACTTGCGACTTGTTTCCAAAACAAGGCACGCATCTGAGCGATGCTGTCATGACGTCGCATTATATTGTTTCTCTGTGGTCAAGAAGATCGATATCAGCGGAAATACACGCACCTCGGATATCTACAGGCACGGGCACGCACACATAAAGTACTTACTTAGATTCCATGGAAGATGGGGAGGGTTTGCAGCAGGGTCGGGGCCCTCAGTAGAGCACTTCCGCGGAGGGATATTTCATGGCGGTTCCCCACCTAGCCCACCTAGCCCACCTAGCCCGCCTCTTGGTTTGCGACTCTGCGGGCTCTTGTCAGGGTCCTCTCGAGTGGCTTGCGGTCCCTGTCTGGGGATCCCTGGCTACGCCCTGGATTAGCCCTGGACCAACCCTGGACCAGCCCCTTAGAGAGCTTGGATTACCACACAGCTTGCCCATTCACCGCTAGATGGTAGGTGCGGTACATCTGGTAGCTAGCTGATGGCATGCGCATGTAGTGGTGACTAATGTACAACCCCCATCTAACGCTCTTGACCGCACTCCATTATGTTTGTACATATCCATTGATCCATCGCCCATCGCCCATCGCCCGTTCCCCCATCACCACACGCGACACACCGACTACCGGACCTGTCCCTCATCCCTCCATCCAGATGCAGATCAAGATAGTTCCATCGTAGCAGACTCCGGTAACCAGCTCCCCGGGCCCTGAACTTGAACTCTGTGCTTAAGAGCCACGAGAACACATCTATCTCCTACCTCTCTATCTTCTGCTCTGCTACCAACGACGGCTGCTCGCCTCGTTTCTCACCAACTTAGATTGCGGCTGCGAAATAGACGCGAAATTAACTCCGACCTCTCTCTCTCTCTCATCGCCCACAGACTTTCCTCACTCATTGTCGCAACTTACTACCATCGTATCATCCATCATCAATAGAGTCAGCAGAAGCAGTACAAATACTATCCGCACAGCTTACCGCTGCTTGGCTGGCTGTGTAGCATTCCATCCGCATATCGCGTCAAATCACGTCCCGAATTATCACCCAGCATCTTTCTCACATCCATCCATTGGGGGGGTTTGATTATTGGAACCACCGGGACCGGTGAGAACGTCATAACCACTGGCCCCTGTTGCCCAATTAGCGGCGGTACCACGGTCTGGTCTACTGCCATCAACAAGTCCCTCTGCTGCCTCTTCACCAGTCCCTCAATCCACGTCTTCAATTGTTATCAAACCATCTGTATCTGTACCATTCTTTTGTTGTTTGGTTTCTTCTCCATCAATTACCGGTGGCGCAGCCTGGAGTCATCTCGACGACAAAGTGTGCACACGCTTCTTTGCAGTGGCCTGCGTTTTCGTCGCACCTAAAACCAAAACCTACGAAACTCTGCTCTCGAGACGAACACCTAAGCGGTGCCGGATCCGCCTGTCTGCATCAAGCGTCAATCTTGGCCTCGTATGTTGCCGTCTTTCTCTTCTATTCATCCCATGCCATACCCGTACTGCTTGCCGCCTGCAACGTCACAAGTATTGCAACACAAAGGACCACTCTGCCCAGCCGTTCATATAATCGAAGTTGTCAATTTTCTGGTTTCGCTGTCAAACGTGTCTCAATTTTGTCCTTCCCTTCATTATCACTCTGTTTCCTCTGCTCTCCGGTTGCGCACATGTCACGGTTCATTCCTCCACTCGCAGACGCGCGAACCTCGTATTCCAAGATTCAGACCTTCGCTTCTCCGATTGAGTTTACCTTGATGGGGATTTGTTGCTAATCGCAACAAGCGTACCCGGCCCTCTGACCGCGCCCGTAATGCGGCTGTCATTTTCAACACGCAGCCAATACAATCACCGCGTGCTCTCAATCTTATTACTTCTGTAGATTGATATCACTGCAGCGTAGAGAATACCGCTGTACGGCCTTGACTATCCCCCCTCCTTCCGCTAGTCTACGTCAATGTCTCTCAATGTAGCCATGAACCAAGCGGGGGACCACAGACACACCATGGAAGCTTGCTGAAGACACTCTATATCTGCATAATTCCACCCAACCGACCAAAACCTGATCAAACACCTCAGAGCACAAGATGCTAGGTAAATTGTTCAACTTAACCTCAGGTGCCGCCGCGGGAGACTCTTCACTTCAGGATGCGCCAGGTTCCAAGCTGTCGCCTGAATCTGTACAGGAAGATATTCACACACGAAGCTTACTGTTTCCGGATACCCAAGCACTTTATCACCGGGATGATCAGGTATTCCCCCTTCCATCGGTGTCGGCTCTATCTGGCTCCCAGCCAGGAGCTTTCGACTATGATGCGGACATTGAGATAGATGTCCGCGATGTTCGCGTTATTATTATGCAGGACACCTTGGGCTCTGTGAACCCTTCTTTATTGTTCGACAGCCAGGCGGCTCCCACAGCCGAAAAATCTGGGGTGCCCACAGCGAACACATCTCAATCATCAGCACATGACGCGCGCCGAGTTCCTACATCGCCAAGGAAGGGGAGTCTTGGACAGCCGTCAAGACCGTTGGTGATCCAACCAGGAAGCCCACAACCACGTCAAGGTGCTTTTGATCGGCGCGGGTCTATCCAATCACGAAATTATAGTTCGGCCGAGAACGATTCGCAACGAGCCGCTCGAGAGTATCGTGAGGAACTCGCTAGCTTCTCGAGCTGTATCTTCGCAAACAGCGAGGTCATGGCTTATAAGGGCACGTCAACTAAGGTTCACATCATCCCTAGCGAGACAAAGGGAGCTACTGTTCCCTCCTCACTTTTAGGCGATGGGCGCGGATCCATGGGTAGATCTAGCATGAGATCAAGCAGACTCGCCCAGTCATTCACGTCCGAGGCCCCATCACGGGTTCCGGCTTCATCCGGGCCCTCTCGCCAGTCGGAGCGCAGCAAGATCCTAATCACTAGACTATTCCCTGTTAACTTGCCGAGCGATGATGCCGAGACGCCGCAAGGTCGATCAGAGGATAACGGGGGCTTCCCGTTCCCCTGCTCGCCCGACGAGACAAATACCAAGAGAAAAAAGCCGAAGCCAGTACCTAAGAGGACTCCTATGTATGCTGTTGCATTAGTCCTCCAGCTACCATCTAATCCAACAAGCGCAAACATCACTGCTCCTAAACCTACGTTCCGAACCTCCAGCTCTTACACCGAGCAAGATGCTTTCCCATCCTCCTTTGGGTCCGCACGCCGCTCTGGCTGGACCATGGTCGGTTCCGGATACGGCTCCGAGTCGTTTGAGTCTGCTTACAATAATGATATGGAGGATCGCATGGATGTCATCACTCAACATTGGGATATCATCATGCGGACACTCACACATCTTCAATCTGTAGTAGCTAGTGCTTTGTTTCCGATGCTTAAACAAGCGGACTTGTCTGCCCCGAACCCACACCCCGCCAACGTTCCCGCCAACATTCCTGCTGCCCAAATTGCCCGAACATCTTCCGTGCATAGTCGGCGAGGCTCAGATGCTTCTCAGATGAAGCAACCCAAACAATATGCCAAATTGGTAGCATTGTCACCCAACTCATTGATGCAAGACGAACGGATTGGCCAGGAGGTTGCCGACGCGAAAGTACGAATTGTCACCGGACTGCGCGCGACAAGAGTGGTAACCGGCCAAGGCCGTTGGGGGCCTTGGAGGGATGAAGCAAGATGGGTCGCAAAATGGGCTGGCGGGAAAGAGCAGGGCTTCTTTTTCTTCAACCTGCTGACTGGATTTCTCGCAACCCACAAAGATTGGCTTCAGGCCCTGAGCCCAATTTGGTATCGCAGACGCCATTACCAGCAACAAAAAGCCAAAAATGAGGAAGACACCTCACTTCCCTCTCGCACCATCATAATCGCCAAGGATAAGATGGCCGCAAGGAGACTCATATTTTTGCTATCCGCATTTCTACCTGCAAATCAGCAGCTGCCCACGATTCGAGCACAACGGCCCGCTACGTCCGCATCCTTCGCTGCGTTTGGGCACTCTCCGCCATCGTATGTAGTGCCAATCAACAAAGAGGAATCGTTGCGCCGCAAGATTAATAGGCGGCCCGGCCAACGAGGACATTCACACAGCCGAAGCTTTAGTACACAATCTCAGGCTACTACCAGATCTACGACAGGTATACCGGCACAGCTCGCACATTTAAGCATAGAGAGCCAACAACATCACGAGCGACGGTCATCCGAATTCTTCAAGCCTGCAAACCTGCCCATTGCGGGTAGTGATCTCAACACTCGGAAAAGTAGTGCGGCGACTAGCAACACAGTGATGCCTGACGCCGCCATCCCTCATTTCTCGACGATGCATAGACGCAGCCTTAGGCCTGAGAGCAGCGGCAGCATGGCCGCCGACGACCTGAAACGGTCGCTCAAGAGGGTCGATAGTCCCGGCCATGCGAGCCATGGAAGCACTGACTCCCGTAGCTCACGCTGGGGTAGCGTTATTAGTGGCCTTTGGAGTACACGACGTCGCGATTCGACAGCCTCTACGTCACAAACTTTAGAGATCCCAAGCCAATATGATGCACCGCTCATGTCACCTACAAAAGTGATGGCCGCAGCCAAAAGGGACAAGCTCGCTGAAATGGTTCAAGAAGTACAAGGTACAGACACACCTGCACAAGGTCACTTCGGACAGGGCAATGTTGCGGCTGGAGATGAGCCAGATACACCAAGAAGGTTAGAAGCGAAACAGCTAGATCGAACTCCAGATCCATCAGGAGCATACGAGTCACCAGTCAAGACTTCGATCAACAACGATGACGGTGTGATTGATGTTGACGTTCAGTTCCCGGAATATCTGACATCCTTCGAGACCGCAGTCAGTTCTCCCTCAAGCAGCGGGTACCTCTCGACCCCTGGTATCGGTAGCGGACTTGATGCATTCGAACAGTTTTCGCGGCTGGCTATCGACGGTGACGTCCCCCTGAATGTGGCTGGGTGGCTCCAACGGTTCCACCCTGATTTCACATTGCAAGCGATCCCACCCCAGAAAGATCTGCTGGACCAAGTCCGAGACTCGCTCAGGGCAGAACCAACGCCGACGATTCCCCCAAGCTCTCTGCCATCAGAGTGGCCTATGGAGCATTGGGTCGATGTGAGTAGTGCCATCGTGGCCGACACAACCACGTTCACCATTAAGAGGCTTCGATATCGTCGTCTAGTAATACCGAAGCCGGCAGCCGACCGAACACCCAGCCACTACTTGAGTCCCTATGGCTCATCAGTGATGACTCCAGCACTCTCGCCGTATGAGCAGCCAATTGAGGACAAGATTGAAGAAGAAGTGCTTGTCACTCTGGATGACGCTCTCATTGACGCCGTCGAGAAGGTGATTATGCAGTCTAGCGACGTAAGCAAGGTTACTTCGGCAGCCTCATCTCGGTCAGTCAGCAAACGAAGGGAACGGCGCGATAGTGTGGCGTCGGAACCAGTTGAGGACCCTGGCCAAACCGACACGCGACTCGACATTCAGGAAGTGCCCCGTGCTGAGTGCAAAACGGTCGTTCTTTCTGCGTTAAGCAGTATTGTTCAAGACGTTGTAGATCAACGAGAGATTGAGAGCCATAGCTCCAGTCGAGATGCCCCCTACTTCATAAAGCGGGAAAAGGAGAGCGCGCTGCGCGCTGCCATCCGAGCTTGGATCGAAAGTGTAGAAGGCGGTGATGGGTAGACCATCTGCTGCAAGCACAACGCCTCCCAAAACCAGAATGGAAGACATACTTCACAGCTCCATGCGTCAAAATGCCTCCTAGCCCATTTCCCGCCCCCCCCCCCCCCCGTCATGCCACCGAGACATCGCAATAATACAGTGCGTCCTTCCATAATTATGCACCTATCTGTTGCAACCGGCATTCACAAATATACAGAGATAGAGAGCAACGAATTACGCCTTTCATGATACCCCTTATAGCATTGCGTGGTTCTCAAACCCCTTTTTCGGGTTGCACTTCCTGGGCAGTTAGTGTTTCTTTTTTTTTTGGGGGGGGGGGGATTTTCTAATCCCCAGTTCCGGCTGGATGTTAAGTTGCGAATCTGATGATCTTTGGTGATTGATTTTAAGCAAGGCGTTGGAAGAGGATCAGAATTCAAGAATACAGAATACAAGAACTTAGTTAAGGGCAACTGCATATCAGCCAAAAATCGCTTCGCAATACCATTGTTTGAGTCAAACATTTTATCGCCCTCGTGAAGTTGTAGTAACATTATATAAATCTTCGATAACCAAGTATTACTGTCGGTCACGTAGTCTATGGGTTTCAACTCACCACCTTAAATCTAGATCGTATCATGTCTCATGTGAAACCATGTACATAGCCCCCTCCCATTTCCATGTAGCGTGTTCTAAGACGTCCTGTACATGCAATGTCTATGAGTATTTCTTGCCGTCGTCGCTTTTGATCACACCCTAGCCCCGAACAGCCCGAATTTTCATCTCACCACTTCCGCACCACGGCCATCACGTCAGTGATGGGAACTTCAATCTCAGACACCTGTGCCTTCTCCGCGACGCCGTCCTCATCACGGCCTGGGAGCGGCTCCCGGCGCAGGGTCCAGAGGGTCTGCACGCCGAGCCCAGCCAGGTAGTCCAGCGCGCCGGCGTAGTGCGTGCCGACCTGCGCGACGCCGTGGCTGTCGTCGGACAGGGTGAAGCGGCCGCCCATGCGGAGCCAGGCGGCGGCGATGGCGCGGCAGGGGTACGGCTCCGCGAGGCCCTTGCGGAGGGCGCTGCTGTTGCACTCGAGGAGGCCGCCGTAGGAGGCGACGAAGCTCAGGTTGCGCGTGATGCGGGTCCAGACGCTGGGGGCGGCGACCTCGGGCGAGGTGTCGGGGGCCGCGGACAGGAGGCGGATCAGGTCGAAGTGGCCGACGACTTTGGGTCGGAGGGCCTGGAGCATCTCGTGCTGCTGATCGTAGTAGCGCTCGTGCATGGGGATCTCGGCGTCGGGGCCCGCGGAGCTG
Source organism: Xylariaceae sp. FL0016 (assembly GCA_022578815.1). Taxonomy (NCBI): domain Eukaryota; kingdom Fungi; phylum Ascomycota; class Sordariomycetes; order Xylariales; family Xylariaceae; species Xylariaceae sp. FL0016. The sequence continues at coordinate 208,621 of MU388740.1, forward strand.
CTGGTGGTGGTGGTGCATGAGGCGAGCGCGCGGGCGTAGTAGTCCTTGTCGTAGTCGATGGGGATGGCGTTGACGTGGTGCAGGCTGCCAATGAAGTAGTCGATGCAGTGGTGAGAGGCGAGGGACTTGATCAGGGAGCCGTAGGCTGGGCGCAGCCACTCGCCCTCGAAGCCGACGAGGAGGTGTATCTGCGAGGCATACTTGAGCTGGAGACGGCGGGCCTCCTTTAGATAGGCCTCGTGACGCGGGGCAAGGATTGCGAGAGAGGCTTCGGGGTCGTCGAGCTGAAGAGATGATCAGTTTTGTAGTCGAAAGACAATTTGCTTCTTGTATGAGACAGGGAGGAAACAACGACTAGCATAGCGATATGGCACACGGATGGTGGGAGGGGGAAGATGGAAGATGAAATTGTAGGATATTGAGAACGCGTGTGAGATGCCTACCTCTTCGGGATACAGATCTTCAAGCGATGTCCGCGGCATATGTTCGGTGAGGCCCATGGTCGTGTAGCCTAAGCTTATGGCGTGCTTGATAACGACCTCGAGGTCATCTTTGGCATGGCCAGGGCAGAATTGCCCAGAGTGAGAGTGCATCGTGAAAGCCATTTTGATATGAGAGCGTGATGACGACGGAATTTTTGGTGGGTATGTTGCAACTTTGAAAACGCAAATTGAAGAATGTCCTGACTATTGGCGGATATGAATTTTATCATTGATGTTAGTAATGCGGTCACATTAATCATAACTCACGGTGAAGTAATAAGGGGAAAGGGAAGATTTACAACCTACGAACTGTGGTTAAAGTCAAGTCAAGTTCAGGCCTTATTAGTCTACGAAGTTTGTTTAGATATCGATCCGGCTTGCTGGAATCTCTCGTGATCCCTGCAGAAAAATCTCACCGCCCAGCTAGCGGACCAATACATACCTTTAATATAGGCAGACTTAGATGCAATGCCAGGATTTACGAGATGCGTATGCGGGTTAGATGGACTTGGCCCGTTTGCTATCACGATCCAAATAGGGCTGTAGAATTGCTGTTCATTAGGTCTGGGGTTCTACCAGCCGGATGGTTTCCCGGAAAGACATGACGTATGGGAAGGAGACTGACTCGCTTAGAAGATATGGTAATGGAAAACCTCTAATCAGAACACCAGGATTTTCACAGCAAATATTTGATTCCGTAGAATAAGTAGCTGCGTACCCTCTTTACTGCCGTGTAAACCTTAAGTGTGTCCATTTGGTCGCAACCTTACGTAGCCAGCCGATCGAGAGGAACAGGAATCTTGGTATGGAAATCTTTCCTGATACCTAAGGGTCTGTAGGCATTGAACTGAGATAACCAGTACAATACCTTAGGTACTCAACTATCTATCTAAACTAATAAGCTGCCTACAGGTATCGTTACTATGCGTGCCCACCTAAAGCTCTGCTTAAGGCAGTGTGTATAAGGTAGGCGCCATGGGATGCAATAACTTCCTGCCAGACCAACGCAACTCCGGACATCGGTACCTACCCCGCCCCCACCTCAGAATGAAGCATGAGTATGGACTTACCCACTGAAGCTCTTTGGTGGAGAAGAGCTTACAGGAGGCATGGGTACATGTATGTACATCATAGCAGCTCAACACTGCAGGTGTACCTCGTGGCTTCTTGACGCTAGGTGCTGGCCACTAGTCATCGCCTAGGCTGCTACGTACCTGGTCGACAGTCCACTGAGAAGCTTTGCGCTGCCAATTACCAACTCTACATTCCAGTACCGACGTGTCTGATCTGGCCCGCTTCTTTTTTCTTTTCCAGAAGACCCAAAGCTCCTCTGTCGTCAGCCTTGCATTATCGTCGCCTATCCAGAGCGCGACGCTCACCAACACGGTCTTCGTGACATAATTTACCGACTGCAAGGCTGACATTGGTCCAGCGCACATTGATTGCATAGCTCAACGAATGTTAATGTCTTTTTGATGCAAGGTGATGACAGCTGCCTTTCCTCCTCACCTCACCTAACCAATGCCGCGGGCTTCCGGCTGAACATTCATTAATTCCCATCCCTTGCCACGATGCTGTTCGACGAGAAAGACGCGCCTCACCTCAAGACCTGGATCATCTCCCGCCTGTCTCATACGTACGTCCAATACACTAGCCATAGCGACGCGTTTTGCTGACTTTCACTCGCTGTTCCTCAGATCAGATGCCGACGCCGATGTCCTAGCAGACTATGTGCTCGCCCTCCTTCGGCACGAGGGGGACATTGAGACGGTTCGCGGTCAATTTGATCGGGAGATAACGGACTTTTTGAAAGGCGGTACGTTCTTGAAACCAGTCCGACCAAATACTCGGTCCTCAGTTGCTAGTCGGATGCTAATAATCTTTAGATGCTGCTGCCTTTACCCGCGACGTTTTCCAAGCTGTCAGATACCGTTCTTATCTCCCAGACGCCCCCCCTGCTCCTCTGTCTCCGCCGGTCAATTCAATTACGAAGAAGAGTGCCGGTGTATATTCTACAAGATACGAAGCACCGCCACCCCAGTTGCTCTCCTACGGTCCTCCGCCAGCGGCTCCTTTCTCCAGTCAAAATGGATCGCGGAAACGCACCTACAATGACCGTGACGATGATGACGTAGATATTATCTTGACTAGTCGCGATTCAAATGGAGGGCCTCCGTCTTTCAAGCAACAACGTAGAGGCGGGGGATACAATCAACGTGGTGGAAGGCCCGACGACCCCTTTGGAGGACGGAGCCAGCGTGGGTATGGCCAGTACCAGCCTCCTCTCCCTCCCCCCCAGGCAACGAATCGTTGGGCCGGACCTCCTTCTTTTCCACCATACCCGCCTGTCCAGGGCCTTCCAATCGACGCCAATGCCATCATGGAGAATATTCAGAGACTGGAGCAAATGGGCATCCCAAGGCCGCAAATGAATGATCTCCCGGGAGCGGCCTATTCGGGCTATGCTCCCTCGCCTCCCATGCGCCGTCGAAAAGCGCAGTGCAGAGACTATGTTCTCAGAGGCTTCTGTCCTAGGGGAAATCATTGCATGTATGAGCATGGCGTAGAGCCAATGTCTTACATACCTCCAAGTGAAGGTATATTGATCCGTTCCTACTTCAATAAGAGGAGGCTTGCTTGTACTGACTTATTTTCAGAATATGATCCGGCTAATGCGCGACTGATCCTGCCCGTAACTCGCCACAATCCTACCCCTACACCGACGCAGCCATTGGACATAAATCCCCTCCCCGCGATGTCTCCCTCTACTCGTCGGGAGTCTAAGAAAACCCGGCGAAACAGAGGCCGTCCCGACTTCGCTACGAGCCATCCGATGCATGACCGATCGAAAAAGATCCTCGTGGTGCAAAATGTACCACCTGAGAATTACACCGAAGATCACATTCGTGGGTACTTTTCTCAGTTCGGAAATATCGAGGAAGTATCTATGAAACCACAAGATCGCATTGCCCTGATCAAGTTTGATTCCTGGGAGGCGGCGAACGCTGCGTGGAGCTCGCCCAAGGTGATATTTGATAATAGATTCGTGAAATTATTTTGGTTCAAAGAAGAAGCCGAAGACGGGGCAAGCTCGGGGGCCAAGTCAAGGAATGGACATGCGAATGGTAATGGATCAATTGGTGAGGTTGACGATGTCGAACCTGATTTTGACCATGAAGAATTCAAGCGAAAGCAAGAAGAAGCTCAGAAGATATACGAGGAAAAGAAGAAGAAGCGAGAAGACATTGAGCGTGCACGCCAGGATCTGGAAAAGCGCGAGAAAGCACTCCGTGCTGAGCAGGCAGAGGCCAGACGCAAGCTCCGGGAAAAGCTAGCCGCCAATGGTCTTAAGGACGGGTCGTCTTCACCCGCCGAGATCAAGACGGGAGGTCCAGGCAACAAGGGTAGTGCGCAGACTGAGTCCTTAAAAGCCCAATTAGCCGCGCTTGAGCAAGAGGCAACTCAACTTGGGATTGATCCACATACCTCTCAGGAAGACTATGCGTCATGGACACCGAGGGGCCGCGGCAGGGGCAGAGGCTACCGTGGACGGGGCGGTTTCCCTCCCACAGCATCCAGGGGTGGATTTAGCTATCGCGGTAGGGGCGGTGGTCTTGAGGCAAGACATGCCGCCTATGCTGCCTACTCTCTAGATCTCCGACCGAAGATCGTCGCGTTGTCCGGCATCGATTTCACAGCGTCGGGACGCGGCGAAGCGCTGCGTCAACATCTCTTCGTAGGTGGCACTAAGTACATTAAGAACGATCAGAATGAAGCTAATCAAACACAGAGCGTCGGAGAATTTAAGGATATTCATATTGGACCTACGACAACTCATGTTTCCTTCAAAGATCGAAAGGCAGCAGAGCAGTTTATGTTTGGTGTCTCCGCCAACAACTCAATTCCTGGCGTCGAGGGGAAAGTCGAGGCTTCCTGGACTACGAGCGCTCCCGAGTCTGGACCCAGCACAGCTGCCGATGGCGACGCCTTTATGGTTAGCGGTCTGGAGGATGAGCAGTCTGGCAGAGATAAAGCCACCATTGGCGGGAATGGCGCCACCGGAGAGCTTGAAGAGGGCGAGGTTGGCAGTGCACATGATGTTGATCAGCGTGACATGGATTATGAAGACGTGGGCGACTGGGACATTGCCTAGACACCTTTGGCGGCAATGGAAGACGAGTCGCCGGCATCCTTGTGCGTAAAATGAGAGATGTAGGACTGGCATGTCAGGTCCTAAATGCGACTGTGAAAGCATTTATTGAAGGCGTATGCTCGTAGACATCCTGCTCAAAAATCACAATGAAGCAAAAGTCCCAGCAAGCTAGTAGTAGTCCTTAGTTGGGTGTGTGGCATGTGACTGGCTCCTGAGATGATGGCATTTTTCGGTCTGGCGATGTAAACGAGATGGTGCACCTAGTTTCTCACATCACCGTGATCGTACCCAAGTTTCGCTACAGCAATCAATTCTCAATCGCGAGAAACAACACATACTAAATCGAACTTACCACTATCCAACTAGGCGCGTTGCCTACTTGCTTATATCATTGACGTCATTAGCACTAGCAGTCAAAAGAACTGCTTCGCCTTTTCCCGTCCTTCGCAATTTGCAGTGAGTCTGTCTGCAGTGGTATTCCATATAAAGTACAGATCGTGGTTTTTGCACACGCCTTAATTGTAGAATTACTGCGCATCTTGATACAAGCATATTCTAGACTGTATATGCAAACCTAGTGAGCGTCCAGCAGGACTATTCTCGACATCAGTCTCATCATCCTCCCCGTCATCGACTCCAATACTGTTTCCGCCAGGCAAATGCGACACGCGTTTCTTTCCCCTGCGCGCCGTATATCGAGAATGTCTGCACCAGCGACCATGGCCGCTCCCGGGAGCCACAAACCCGCGGCGACCAAAGCACATCCCCGGCGCGATGACCATAAACCGAGGTCTCGGAGAGACGCCCATCAGCCAGCGACACCACCAGGACAGGGGCGTGAGGGGGGAGGGGAGGAGGAAGAGGTCTACGTCCTCACGCTGGAGACGGACCCTCACCTCCAGCGCACCATGTCCGCCCTGCGCGGGCGGTACTTCCCGCGGCGGCGGCTCAAGGTCGACGCGCACATCACGCTGTTCCACGCGCTGCCGGGCGCGCACCTGCCCGCCATCGCGGCGGACATTGCGTCTGTGGCCGCGGCCACGGTGCCGTTCGGCGTCACGGCCGAGACGGAGACCCCGTTCCGCATGCGGCGGGGGGTCGGGGTGCGTGTGGCGGGGCTGGGGCCGGCGGCGCGGGTGCGGGAGGAGCTCAGGGGACGGTGGGGGGTGGGGGGTCATGCGTGGTTGAGTGATCAGGACGAGGGGCGCTGGAGGGGTCATTATACGCTGGTGAATAAGTGTGATGACGAGGAGGTGCTGGGGGCTTGTGAGAGCGAGGTGAAGGGCTTGGGGGTGTTGAAGGGCCGGGCGGTGGGATTGGGGCTGTGGGCTTATGAGAGGGGGTACTGGAAGGGGGTGGAGAGTTGGGAGTTCGCTGGTGAGAAGCAGAGGAATCTGGTGGGTAGGTGAAGTCAGATTGTTTGTGTGAGGTCCGGAAGTAATAGTTGAAGTATGGAGTATGGTATGAGGCATGGGAAATAGGATAAAATGTGTGGGATGTCTCTACGTACACCAAGGCGGATACTGTGAGAAGGCAGTGTTATAGTTAATTATTTCTACGAAGATCAGTTCTTGTAGTCAGTGAAGACATGTTACTTTGTTTTTTTTTTTTGTCCCCAATCGGCGTGCCTTATAGGGGCTATCAAAAATCATGTGTTGAACTATGCGAATGGAATGTACGGTATTTCAGCTTTCGGCAAACAACATGCATTGCGTACGTCACTTTCCGTTTCTATTTTTATCCTTCAAATCTCCAAGATCGACGTACCTAATGAATCCAAGCAATATCAAGACCGCAACGTCGCTTTTTCGAGATTTTTGAGAATAATTATCGGTGTAGTCATTTCCGCAATTGGGCTCGTCCTCGTATGGTAGTCACTCTCCGCCATTACCTCCATTATGCCCGCGTCTTTAGCCGCAGGGTTCTCCACCATGACCCGAGATCACAACCGCCAAGTGGATCAGCGTCACCGTGAAACCATGCGAGAATATCGCGAGGTGTGATAGGCAAGGTCCGTATAGGCGAGGGGATTGGTCGGCGACTTTGGGCGGTCATGCTTTGCTCGTCTGTCGCCTTGATGACAAAGTCTCCGAACTATGTGACCGAATGTATAAAAATGACCGCCAAAGAAGGGTGGCACAACACGCTATTCTGTGGCATGTTCGAGTATATAAGGCCTCGACTCATCTGTTCACCTGCTCCTCTGGGCACCTGGTCTCTTCGACAATTCGACAGCTGAGTAAAGTAAGACCTGACTTATAAGATCAGCTCATAATATTCATATTTACACAAGTCAAAATAAATTTGGAGCCTTACAGAGCCCTGGAAACACACTTGAGCACCATGTCCGAAGTATTCGACGTCCTCATTCTCGGCGGTGGGCCAGCCGGCCTTGCCGTCGCCAGTGGAATCGTGCGGCAACTCCATACGGCCGTTGTATTCAACAACAACAAGTTCCGCAACGCCCCCGCTTCACACATGCACAACGTGCCAGGCTGGGACCACCAGGACCCCTCGCAGTTCGGGGCCAAGGCCAAGGCCGACATCCTGCAGCGCTACAACACCGTGCAGTTCCGCGACGCGGCCGTGACCAGCGTGCGCAAGCTGGACGAGCGCCGCTTCGAGGCCACCGATGCCACGGGCGCCAAGTACGTCGGGCGCAAGGTGGTCATTGCCAGCGGCGTGACGGATGTGTTCCCGCAGATCCCGGGATACGACGAGCTGTGGGGGAAGGCCATCTTCCACTGCCTCTTCTGCCACGGATACGAGGAGCGCGGTGCCTCGTCCGCCGGCGTCCTGGCGACGGGCCTGCTCTCGAGCCCGATGTTCGCGCCTATCATTGCGCGCATGGCTGGGCGACTCGCCTCTGTCGTGAATGTGTACACGGATGGCGATGCGGCTGCAGGCGAGCAGATCAGCGGACTATTGCGAAGCACCAAGAAGTTTCACTTCGACCATCGCAAGATTGCAAAGCTGGCTAAAGACCCCGATGTCAAAGGTGAGGCGGGTGTGCTTGTCACGTTTGAGGACGGAAGCGTGGCAAAGGAGGCTTTCTTGGTAAGTATATTTTCATGGCTTCTAAGGATAACACGTCGGCTTTGTAGGACGTGTGAGTTCCTGTACACATATCGCTAATGCGAACTTGCACACAGGCACACGTCCCCAACCCGGAATTGAACGGATCTTTCGCGAAGGAGCTAGGCGTGGAAATCTCGCCACAGGGGCACATTAATGCAATGCCGCCGTTCTTCAACACCTCGGTGCCGGGAGTATTTGCTGCAGGCGACTGCGCAACGGCTCTGAAGTCCGTGCCGACTGCGACGATGATGGGTAGCTGTGTTGCTGGAGGGCTAGCTCATGCATTGCAGGCTGAAGATGATGTAGAAGAGTGAATGGAATCTTGGTGGCTGGTCATCAAGATCTTCATGACCAATTAGAAAAAGACGAAACCTGAGAGCTTCTCTAGCCACAGGAATTGCATATATGATACTACGAACAAACACAAACGTTGATGACAAGAGAAAGTAGAAAAGAGATATATTGGTCCGAATACGAAATTACAGCTCCAAGATTCCCTGCTATCGATGACAGCCTGTCATCCTGGTTCAAGGGCACAAACAGCATAACGCCCTGGATACCTTTATACCTAGCATATAGATGTACAGACTTGAGCATAACCTCTCATAAGATCAGAGGATACCGGCTCACGAAGTCGGCGGAAACAACCCATGGGGGGCGACAGTAGCAATCTACTAACTAATCGTGACCTTTCCTTCCAACGCCTTAACATCCTGGCCACACCGTGAGATGATGGTGAATATATCGACATCAGAATGTTACCCAAATACGAATAATCAAGATAACTCTAGACGATTATCTGACCGTACTTCCTCACTCCAGTCCAGCCCTGAATCTGCCTACTCGCTGCTCCTGAAGATACGGATCAGTTCGGAACTGTCCACATCGTGAAAGCTATACTGGCACCCATAGTATTTTGCCTCTCTTGGCTGAGAACTTGCAGTGGCAGGCAAGGAAATGCAGGGACTCAGCATTGATCCCCCATTCTTATCGCTTGAGTACTGATATAGCGCAACTCCTCACAACCTCTTCTCATAGATCCGGTAATCCGCAGGTCCCGCCAGCAACGGCGCCAACCGCGGATACGCCTCCCCGAAATCCCCCATCCCCACGACCTCGTACCCCATCCTCCCGTACCATCCCGCCATCCTCTTCTTGAACGCGTGCTCGAAGCTCCTCGGCACCAGCAGCTCCAGCCGCATGGCCGTCATCCCCCGCTCCCGACAGTGCGCCTCGGCGAACCGCACCATTTCGCGCCCGAGCCCCGATCCGCGGTGCGCTGGCGCCAGCGCCAGCATGCCGAACGCGCCCGTCGCGGCGTCGTGGTCGGGGCATCGGATGTGGATGCAGCCGGCGGGCTGCTGCTGCTGCTGCGGCAGCAGATGGGACCGTCCTCCTCCTCCTCCTCCTCCTCCTCCTCCTCCTCCTCCTCCTCCTCCTCCTCCTCCTCCTCCTCCACCCTGATGAGACGCCGCCGTGCGTGGCGTTGCGACGGCGAGCTCGCCCGCGCGCACCAGCGAGGCGATCCCGTCGACCGTCGTGCGCTCGTACCCGGGGCGGAAGATGCCGGTCTCGGCTTCGAGGTAGACGGCGTTGACGAGGTCGGCGAGGGCCTGGTTGAAAGCGCCGTCGTCGGCCGCGGATGGAGGGGCGAAGGCGATGTGCGGGTTGGTGGAAGGTGTCTGGGCTTTTTCTGGCTTGTGGACCGAACCCTCCGGGTCGTCGGGTGCGAGGGTTGACATGGGGACCGTGGTCCCAGAGACGGCGGCGATGATGGATTTGTCGTCCATGGCTTAGCTTACTTCAGCATGTAATCAATCAGTGCAGATGAAGAGGGCGGATGCTTTCTTTCTCTGGCTCGAAAAAGGCCAAGCCGGTACTTGTTGGATGGATGCTGCGCCGGTCCGTTGTGTCCGAAGTTGACCGCGCCCGGCCCTTCAATTGCCAGGATTTGCAGCCTTTTGTAGTGTCGGTCTGGCGTCGGTCTGGCAAACACACGCAGGTACCTTTTTCATCACAATTACTCAAATATCACATACACGCATGTAAAATGAGGCCGTGCCTCATAGTTAGAAGTACGTTCACAGTGTATCCAGGGGTCTCGTTTGTACGGTATTAATAATTTATTATAATTTTTTGGGTATTCTGTGTACTCATATCGTGCGGATTGTACCGAACCGGCTACAAACATGGCAGCCTGATGTTTTGGCCGCAAGCTGGTTGATGTACATGAGACTCATGTCCACCTCATATTTCAAACAATGCCCGCCATTCCACTTTCGCCAATTTCCTGCACCACTCATCTATAGAGCAGCGACGGCAGCCATAAGAGCGGCACCAGCGGCACCAGCAGCGAAGACGAAGCCGGTCTCACGGGGGGCACCGCCTTGAGAGACCTGGGTAGCAGAGGCAGAGCCACCCGTGCTGGAGCTGCCCTTGCTGGAGCCGCCTGTGCTGGATGTGGAGTCGGAAGTTGCGGTGGCAGAGGTAGCGCCGCTGGTGATGCTGGCGATGGCGGAGGAACAGATAGGCACTTCGGAGGCGTACGCCGAGAGCTCAGAGCACGATGCAAGAGCACTGTTGAGCTCAGCGCTGTTCGAGGTGTACCAGTCCAGGACGGCGGACGAGTAGCTGCTGAAGTCGGAGGCGACGCTGCCAGTCAAAGTCGGGGTAGCGCATGGGTCCGAGTCCAAGGTAAGGTTTTCGAGGTCGGCGGCGGGAGTAGGCAGGCTGCTGTAAAGCGGGAGCACAGCAGTAATGGCAGACTGGCACTCATCGCTGAGATCCTGACGGGCATCGAGGAACTCCCGCTTGGCGACACTGGGAAGCTGCTCCGCCGAGGCGAGGCCGGCGACGGCAGCGACGAGGAGAACTTTGGCGAACATGATGTGTGGTACTTGGAGGATTGTCCTTGGCTTCGAGTAAAGGCTTGGGATTGATGTATTGAAGCTTGAGGCAAGTAGAGATGTCGATGAATCAGGCAGAAAAGGTCAAGGAGTCGTCCGGGTGGACAAAGAGCGTGCCATAGGCCTTTAATATGATGAAGAATGCTGGGCCCCCCTGGAGTGCCCGCCACTCACACAGCACGATCGCGTCCCAGTCGGTTCATCACGGCCTAGTCCAGGAGATTGTGCTGCTCACATCGGCATGTCGGCCTGGGCAGGGACTGGTTGTTGGCTTTACCTCAAAAGGGTGCCGAGGCCGCCGACTATTGGGCTGTGTCGACCACTAGAGAGGATAGCACGATGGCCCAGGCTGGAGTTGGCGATTCAACACGAGACGTAGCGCTGTTGTGGTCCAGCGTCGAGAATGACCCAGAATGACCCAATTACCCCGACCCAAATTAGCATGCCATTGCCGGCGTTTCCAGTGACGTTGTCTCATTGGTGCAGCTCAGGTCCTGCCTGGGCACAGCTGGGCCGCGGGTATCCAATGGGGTCAGCTCCATCGGCTGGGCTGTCTTAAGCTTTTGCCAAGCGCATAACCTGCGCCGGGCTGCCTCATCTTAATTCCATTGCAATAGGCAAGGTGCAGAATGTGCCTGAGAGATTCCTTGTCCGACTGCCCCTGAGCTGAAGTTCCGATCGAATCTAGACCACGGGGAAGTCCACAATTACCATGTATGTATGTACATGCTGCTGACTGCAGTGAGTCGCAGATGCATAGATGCAGATCAAAGTGCACCTCGATCGCGTGTCGAGCTGGAGGGAGTTGTCACTTCACATTTATGACTTGTCGATCTTACTGGACAGACGAGTCAATGGATTTTGAATGACGTTATTGTGGTTGAAGAGCGTCCGTCGGTGATCACAATGCCACTCCACGACGCCAATTTCTTGACTATTGACACAAGACACCAGGGCTTTGGAGAAGCTAGCCAGCGCTAACGATATGAAGGAACACCACCAGTTGCAACCCCGCTCATCGCCGCTCGCCTGGGACAACTCAAGCGGTGCACTTCGCTTAATACTACTGGAGCAAATTATGTATGCATGTCCTGAGTACAAGCGCTGGTGGTGCTATAGAATCGAAATCCTCCTGCCGAAGGTTGCTGTGTTGTCCCTGCTATGATATATATATGTATTTTCCCCCGTCAATTTTGAGGCACACTACATATGGCAATAGGCTAGAACGATGCAAATACTCACCATCAGAGTTACATCGAGTTGAATCTCGTCGGCTTCCAACCATAACAAGATGAGCGAGCACTAGTTGGCTTTTTGTTGATAGAAAATCTCGAAAGCGACGCCCACGTCTGTCTGTTCTCTTGCCTCAGGGAAGTCAGCTCTCGAGCGTCATGGGGCTGCTCATGCGTCGCAGATAATGATTATGCAGAAATCATTGAACTTTGATCCGAGAAGAGCTTCGACTCCATCACAACCGATGATGAACTTCTAATCGTTTTGCATACTTGGACTTCCCTGTTTTCAGCACCGTATTGTCGTAGATAGTTACATAAGAAGCCATACAGAAAACCCATTGGCAAGTCCCAGGCCCAGGATGGAAACGTTGAAAGCTGCATCTGGTTATGGGAGAGCCTCGCGCGCTAGGTAGAGGATCAAGCTTGGCATAGAGGCCCGTAATACCTGCCAGACACGATGCCGAGATCTGTCTGCTTTACCCTATAATCAGCCCGGCGTGGTTTTTGTTCTCGAAAGTAGAGCACTCTGTCGTCGCCCCGCCCATAAGGCAAGTCAATCCATGGCCATGTTTGAAGGGTCCACGAGGCTTTTGGGGAATCAAATGCAACCACATAGGCTGAGTTTTTGAGTTCGTGTATGTCAGTCTTCGAGTTCGGAACCCTTCAGAGGCTGCCACTGGAAGCATCGCATCAATGTAGCTGCTGATGTTTCCTTTAGTTCTGTTATGCCCAAGCAGACATGACGCGATGTGCCAAGGGAGAGCAATTGCATCTCTTGTCGCCGCCCCAATACTCATGAAGCTTCTGGTAGATGAAAGTCCTACTTTCAATACTTTTCAGGGCCTTCTAACGCCGTTTTGATAAGCAGGAGCATTGTAAGCAAGAATGGATCGTATCTCTGAGTCCAGAGAGCAACGATCCACGCAGGCTTTGGGAGGGTTGAGCATGTTGCGAACACACCTTCCCATAAGAATGCCAGTCACAAAGGACAGACAATTCACGACACCTTGTCACCATCGGGCATGTATCAGAAGCCGAAATGGTAGATATTGGTCCGGAGATTCGGATCGTATGTTGGGCTGAGTCATAGGGAAACGCGTGAAGTGGAACACAGCTTCAATCGGACAGAGTCGGAGAGACTTCCAGGCTCCACACGTCAGCCCATGCCATTCTGGCCAGCGCGATGCAGTGGGTTCTCACGTGGTTTCAATCCAGGAAACAATTAAAGTAGAGTGAGAAGAAAGCATTTGGATATCGCGTGATACAGATTTCGTCCATATATCGTATTCGATGAGACACTGAGATGTGCGATGTCAGCAATGGTTTCCAGAGGATGAATAAGGTAGGGTAGGGACCTAAACATGCTCAGTGATTAGGTGTGAAGTGGAAGGAATGCCGGTTAAGCCTTCCGGGCGACGATCTGTACAGTACACGATCGTATTCATACGGCGAGAGATAACTGTTTGAGACACAGAAGTCAGCGACAGGCAGCACTTGCAGCCTGAAGTGGCGACTGGTGTGCTGAGGTAATAAGGGTCTCCCGAAACTACGTTTCTTGGTCACTTGTATATCTTAAATATCAGCGAGCGCACCATCAGGTAGAATGTATATAATGGTATATACCATTATGGCTGAATATCCTTTGATATCATAAAAGTCTGCGTCTTGTCGCAAAGCCACAATTTCACTCTTATAAATGGAAGTACCGCGTCGGTCGTAAGCAAAGCCGTCTCCAATTTGTTGTCGTCATTGGCTCCGACATCACCGACTTGCTGGCAGTCTGAACCAGGACAACGTTGCAAGCAAGGGCTGGATGAGCCGCATGATAACATACCACCGCATTCCGTGTTTGGTGGCCGTTATCAGCCATCATCCTCCAGTCATATAAGTTTGATCCACTATTTACGATCAGATACAACAGCCTCCTATTCGAATCACCCCATCGCGAGTATCAATTCTCGGAACTGGTTGTCGGTCTGTTTTCTCCACCGAGATATACCCGATCCACGCCCGGAGTCTTTTCGTATATAAGACACGATCCAAGGCCCCCAGAGTCATCGAGAGATCTTAGCTCGATAACGTGCTTTGTCCTTCTATTTGCTACTACGATCTTTGAGATACAAATCCCATGTCACACGTCATGGAGCAACCGACAGTGTCGATCAATTCCCTCCCAAACGAGGTATGAGATTTCTTCTACATAGCACGCTCAAGCTACTGAGCCGGCTTGCTGATCTAACCTCCAGGTCCTCATTCAAGCTTTAGGTTCTTTTGAAACTCGCTCGCTGCTGCCTTTTGCTGCTGTTTGCCGTCGCTTTCGAGGTATAGTGGGCAGGCTTCATTTCTATCGCCTGGTCGAGGCCACAGTGCTTCGCGATCATGAAGTGATCTTGGAGTCGTATCATCCCAGCGATAAACTATCAACGCCCACCCTCTTCTGTAAGTACCTCGGCACAGCCGGGCTTACGGAAGCCGGAGAGGACGTAGACCTGGAAACGCTTAACGGTCTCTACTCGCGGTTCCGGCCGTATCTCGGCGAAGAGCACAGGCGACCACGCGCTCGCCGACCCACGACCGGAGTGCTTGCAGGTACGGAAGAGCCGCTTGTCGAAGTGCCATCAGTCGATGTCAATCTTGAGTCAGGCGAGCCTTTCTCGCAGCTCTGCACAGTAACCAACCTGGTCAAAGTGGGCCCTAGACGGGGTCTGTTCTTGAGCATAGCCAATGTCACTGATGGCGTCATCCGGATATGGCGTGCCTGGCTCCAGAATGAGGCGGCAAAATCAGCGACAGCGCAGCAGCGAGATAACCCGAGTTTGGATGACCCGTCCATCATATGGACTGACTCGTCAAAGGACGTAGGTCTGAGGTTCCGAGTTGTGGAGGGCAGTAGCAACAACAATGCGCCGCTGCTTTGGGGTCCCTACGACGACGAACTTCCAGTATCCTACACTCTAGAATATCAAGGTATGCCAAGACATACTATCAAGGTGCCATGCTGGCTGCATATATTAACAATATCTAACAGAGTTGATCATACGGACCAACCGGCTGCTTCTCAGTTTGGAAACGTCTGAGGCCCAGCAAGTCGCTCATGCAGGTAAAGCCATCGTCATTGCATCTATGTGATGAAAGTATCGTGTTCGCAGCTCGCTACAACGAGTGGTGATCATGGTCACTCGCTTTGCGTCACGTTTACCCCAACATTCCTTCTGTGACTCTGCGTATGAGGGAAACCTGGCCCCTACACGTGCAGAATCACTTGAAATCCCGGCGCGGTCAGCATGATCTAAGCCACACGGCTTAGGATCTTGGGGCGGCATAAGAAGGCTGCAGCACGAAATCACACGCACCACGGGCCAGATCCAGTAGACCTTGACGCGTTGGGGAATGTGCGCCTGCGAAGTGCATTCGCCTTGTCGACCGCAAAACCGCGCTGCGACGGACCAAGCCAAAGAGAACCCGGATTTCTGTTAGACTCGGATACTGATATGATTTGTACACTTTAGGAGCTTTCTACGTTGCTGGAAACACGGTTAATCAACCTTGCCACACCATCATTCCCCTGGCTTGTTCCTCGTTTGGATTTTCTCGCCCGCGGACAGCCCCGTTGGTGCGGTAACTTATCAATACGGGGGACGTGTAAGGGGTTTGAACAGTATGATGGGCAGTCTTGGTGACGGGTCCTGATTGGTGTTTAGAGGCATGCTGTTTGCATGGGGGAAGGGGATCTTTTGTCGGTATTCACTGAGAGGAGCACGCTACTACCTCATTTCACGATTGTGTCTATTTGGCCGGCATCTGGCATAAGCTCGATTCACCGATGGGGGTTTAGGAACGTATAGAACGAGTAGACGGTAATGACTGGACATGCTATCCAGGCGCTGGGGGCTTCATCGTCTTATTGTGTCGGTTAGCTCTTTACTTTCGCTCTTACAGTGAGCCTAGCCCCCCTCTCCATGAGGGTCTCCAGGTATGCTAAAGCGACTTGACCGAGAAGTGATCTTGTTTCAATTCCCAGCCGGCAGTGATGAAGAGTACGGTTCCGGACCCCAGATGCCGTGTGATCTGCTCCGTCACGGCCAAGTTAAGGCGGTCTGATGGCGTGGCTTGCGTACCAGGTTGAGTTTCTGCTTGGATGCTAACATAGTGGCGGCAGCGTGAACGATGCACAAAACTTGGATCCTTTCGATCTTAGGGTGTGAGGATTGGACTTGCTATTTAGCCGCAGACAAACATCTCTGCAGATCTGTCGCTGAACCGGGCTGCAGCATGTAAGCTGGGGCTATGTAGATAGGTGGTCGGAGGTTTGACGTTTCAACAAACCAGTCTCCATTCTAGCTGAGATCCATGGCCGGAAACTCGGTCACAGCGCATCGTCCCACCGCGGGCGGATCCAGCGCAGGGGCACTTGGCATCCCGACTTTTTCCCTGCCATCGTGCATGCAAACCTATGTACTTGATGTACGTACATACATACATACATACATGCCACGTCTGTCAGACTACCGCACAGGCACAGCCGAAAGGCGGGAACATATGGTCGAGTACGACGACACGGACGCGCATGTAGCGAGGGCAATACCTTGAGTGAGACGACGCCGACGAGCACTGTCGATAGTCTAGTCTCATGCAGAAGTCAGGAGTCGCTGCGGGACTGATACTGCACTTTGGTGTGCTAGCCATGCGAGGGCGACGTTCCTGCATGAAAAACGCCGTCGGATTCTGCAATGGCTTGGAGCCCTTCCCGTCGCTTTTGGTAGGGAGCTGCAGTACGAGTTCTGCATCGGAGTCTCAATGCGGAAAACGCATAGATGACGAGGTGGCTGTTCAAGTAGCTAAGGTGGTTTCCTATGTCTTGCTGATGGTCCTTAGACGGGCAATATTCTGATAACGCCAGATGATACCTGATGTGGTGTCATTAGAAGGCCCCAAGAATGGGAAAGTTTCGACAATCACGCGCGCAGGAAGCTATGGTATGGTATGGTATGGTATGGTATGGATATGGTCTTGTTTCTCCCACAGAAGCCCAGCCTCTGGCTCTGTCAAACCTCCGACCCATTTCACCACGATCTCCGTCTGTACTAGCAAGAGTCCACCGGGATTTTGAGGTTATCCTCCTGCGTGTGTATGTGACTGTAACCCCACCTGACCTCACCTCAGCAGCTTTTAGGGGCCAGGGTTCAGGATGCGCGACCAGGGTTGGATTCTGCCACTCGCACGATGCAGCCCCCGCCTCAGTGTTGTTTCAGCCGCCCAAAAACCCCCCAACCGTCACTGACCTCACCACCGCTCACCGCAATGCTCAAGCAGCCGCGTGTATGCAGAGCCGGCTCGTGAGTCCTCGGCGTCGCATCCTTACTCGCCAACAAAGAGTCACTCTCTCCTACCAGATGCAGCCCAGTGGCCCGGGTGGAGTCTCAAGCATGCTCGGTTTATGGTACCAGGGCGGCACATCAGACGGCCGAAGCGAGGTCAGACCAGGCGTTGTCTACGGCAAACCTGGGCCGAGCCTGGGAAGAAGCACCCCTTGACTGCCCTTGACTCCCAATGCCGTGAAAGCTCGGCCTGTGTTCCTTGCTCTTGGCCAATCGAGTGAGGCAAAAGTAGAAGGCGTTCATGCCTGCTGCCCTTATTCAACTGGAGGCGAGGAAAGGATGGGCTTGACCCTGCCAGGACTCGACGCGCAAACGTCATGGGAATCTGCGCATGGATGTAAATTGGTCACGGGAAAAGGCATTTCTCGTGGGTAGCATACTCTGTAGGACGAATGGAACCCCTTCTTCATTGGCCATCCCGGGAATCCGCTGGGCTGATCCCGTGGCCCCCGTGTCGGTTGCAGTTCGCCCTGGCGTTGTCGAATCCTCCTGCACGTCAGTCGCTAGTCTCTTTATCATGGTTCCATCGCAGCTTTCCGTTGGCTTTTCCTCTCCTTTACCGTACATCCCGAACTTGCGTCTACCAGCCCGCTCTTTCGTTTCTCTGAAGTTGATCTTCGTGGCCTGGTCGCCTTTTTATCTAATATCTCTTTCATAGTCCATTCACTCTACTAGGCTGGACCTTTCTGGCTTTGTGCTTCGTATCTAATTCTATCCTGTCACTCTCTTTCTATTTCCGGTTTTTTGTTGGTGTTTTCTTGATTCAAGGTCGCGAAGCACAGTATTCAAGGTCATTCATTTGCGAGGAACTCAACGAGAGCTAGGAGTGTTTGCGAAGGGGAGAGTGAAATTTTCATCATGACAAGACCCGAGTCGAATGAGTCGACTATTGAAATATCCCAGATTGAGAAGAGTTTTCCAGCGCCGCCCAAGTCCAGCCAGAGCAACCGCAAGACATTACCACAGCTGCCGTCGTTGGCAGAGATTCAAGACACAGGCCTCATTGCCAACACAAGCGAGGATGGACTCACTTCGCCCGCATCGACCTTGAGAACGTGGACGCCCGCGTCTAGTGGCTCAGGAGAAGAGCTGCCGATGCCTTTTGGAATCACTATGAAGGCAACGCGGCCGCCACGGCCGATATCGAAGGACCCACCAAGACCCATGACCGCTTCTACCAAGAGGCTGTCATTCTCATCTGTTGAACCCCAACGAAGACTCAAGTATGGCAATGGAAAGTATGCCAACGTCGAGTTGTCTCCCCAACCCAGCGAAGACCCAGAAGATCCGCTCGTAAGATGACCTCCACCGCCAAAGAAGACCTCCGGATATTGCTAACACTAGAGTGGCAGAATTGGGCGATGTGGAAGAAAGAGCTTAATTTCTACTCGCTCTTGCTGATGGTTGCTCTTGTTGGCGTCATGAAAACCGCTTTCATAAGCGTCAACAGCTTCATCGCGACGGAAGACAATGTGTCGTATACATCCGCAGTCGCCCTCACCGCTGTTCCGCTAATGCTTTCGGCCGTCACGGGAATGCTGAGCGCCATTGTTGCCAGGATATGGGGCAAGCGGCCAGTATATCTGGTTTCGACGCTCTTCATCTTCATCGGTGCTGCCGTGGACACCATGGCAAGGAGCCGCTTTGGACAGAACATGGCTGGCCGAGTTTTCCAGGGTCTTGGTTGGGGCGCATTCGACACACTGGTCCTGGGGTCAATTCAGGACATGTATTTCGTGGGTCAACCCGAAATCCGCTATTCGACGATTGCACACTGACAAAATCTAGGACCATGAACGCCAGCAGAAAATCATGATCCATTATGTCGTGTCAATCGCCACGACATGGGGATCGCCATTGCTGGGCGGAGTTGCCTCACTGGGTGCGGGCGGTTTTGAGCTACAGTTTGACATTATCGTCAGCTTCCTAGCCGTTGCGATCCCACTGCTTGTTCTTGGCAGTCCCGAGACAGCATACCATCGTTCCGCTTTCAGCGCAGAAACGCCAACCGACAGCCACGCCCAGGCACTGCGTCCTAGTCGAGGCTTGTCGAAAGACAGCATTGTGGAATACATGGGCCAGGTCAGATTCCAGACCTACAAGCCGCGAATGGTCAACTCCGCCCTGATCTTGCAAGCCCCGAAAGCCGCGGTGGCGCCAACGACATTAATGCTCTTCATCGTAACTCTACTCCCACACGCAGCTCTGTGGGGCCTCGCGAGCTCGCTTTCCCTCCTCTTTACTCCTTTACCGTTCATGCTTTCCGAAGCATCCCTCGGCGCCATCATGGCAGGACCCTTCATCCTCGCCACCGCTTTCGCAGCTGCGTCGCTCCTACCACTCTACACGGAGCGCTTTGCGCGCGTGAGGCACCTTGCCACCATTGCGGCCGGCACTCTCCTCGCCGTGACGGGCATCTTCGGCTTCGGCTTCTACATCCAGGGCTGCATGACGCTGCCGACGGACGGGAGCGCCAAGGCGACCAGCACGCTCTGGGACCTCGGCTTCGTGGGCGACAGGCTGAGCTTCCCGGCGGTGTCGGTGCTGCTCGGGCTGCTGGCCGCCGGGTCCGTGGCGCTCGACGCGGCGGTGCGCCCCATGGTGCAGCGGTCGACGAGCTTTACGTCGGCAAACGTGGCGGTGGGTCTGCGGAACGGCGCCGACATGACGGCGGGGCTGACGTGTCTGCGGAGCCTGGCGGCCGGGGCGTTCGTGCTGGGCGTGCCGAATGCGGTCTGGGCGTGGGACGGGCTGAAGGCGGCCGTCCTGGGGATGGGCGTCACGCAGCTGTTCATCGCGGCGGCTGCGGGTGCGGTGTGGTGGTACTGGGAGGAGAATGTGAGGCGACTGGATGGTAGGGTTATGGGACTCGTGGATTTGTCGGTGTTGAAGAACCAAGCAAGTTTCTTCGACATGAGCTAGGTCTGGACGATATGGAAGCGCAAAAAAAAGGGGGGGCTGGGACTTTACCTATGGTGACATGTGTGGGTTTCATGTTTTCCTGTCCCCGGATTATGCGTATGAACGTATTTTATGTATCTTGTAATGAGTAATGAAGCCTCCACGGCCTTGCTGGATGAATCAAATAGACGGGTACTTGGACTCACGATCTCCTTCCTGCGTCTTTTGATTCTACCACTTAGGGGTGTTTGTATTTCTTTGTGGAATAGGGAATACGTTTCGAGTATGTGCGCAATATTTCTTACCTGATTCTTTCCAGCCTATGTGAATGAACTCGAACGTCGAGCTCGTATCGCGCCCTTCCCAAATGGCATGCGGCGGGCCAGGGGTCCACGTGACTCAACCTTGCTAGAAGGCTATCAAGCGGCCACTTCTACCCCAATCTGTATTTAGAGCACTTTGTGCGATATAATCACTCGCCCACCCATCATAGTTGGCCTCTTGACACCAGCAATCAACCTATGGTGAAGATACTACTACCCGAACCAGAAAAGAATGCAATTCTAGACTCAGCTATTCCGCTGAGAGACGATTTGTCGATGGGACTACCTACATATGTAGAGAGCTATGTGAGACGCCCAGCGGAACAGCAGCAAGCCGGACAGGCACGCATATACCTGAACCGCAAGAGACTTTTGCGAATTAGCAGTATCAATGATTATGGCGGGTAAAGTCCATTGCCAGGAGCCGTGACGGAGCAGTACAGGCCAGGCACTGGAAGCTGATCTGTATTCACTCAAGGGTCTTCGATAAACTGGTCTGGACATGATATATGGCAAGATTCTGCGAACAAGATTGTTATGGGCGTTGAGTACGACAGGCATCTCCCCTCGCTGAAGTAACAGCCGAAAGGCTCGAGTAATGTTCGTCCCCCGCCCCTCAGTTCTGACCATGACCATGCCATCAGGTAGTACGCTTCACTCGGTAGTTGGGTGTCTAAGGGAGGTGACCTTTGAAATCAGAATTGTTCCTCCTGCATGTTTACAATTTCATGGCCTCGCGGTCTAAAGAGGTCTCAGACTTTGGGTGATGCGAAGAAAATCGGCTCGTCACCTGAAGACGTTGCTTTTTGATGTATATGCCTACTCCTATACCACGAGACAGCGACTATTAGCCACGTAATTTCTTTTTTACACTCGATTCTCCCTGGTTCGTTGATCATTGAGGCCGGCTTCACGTAAGTGATACGAAAAAGTCCCGATGGTGGTTCAACGATTTCTATCTCTCGCAGTCGACGCACAGGCCTTCGACAGGAAAGTAAGGCGCGCAGAAACCTATCAGCTTGGCGTGATTCTGGGGTAAAGGCAATGTTTTATGGATACTGAACTTGATTGGTGATGGCTTAGGAAGTAAGTGCTTATTCATACTCGGGTCACGGAATAAGCAGTTGACCAAATCCCCGGGCCCTGGGACGGCCAGGAATAACTCATCATCAATATCCAAGTTCCAGTGACACGTCTGCCGACAATGTTGTAAATGCAGGACGCATATAGACCAGTGGCGATCTTCCCACACGTACCACACCTGTGTGATATCTTACTCCAGGTGTAAGGTATCTTGACATGACTTCTAGCGTTTGATGGGCATTGATAGCTTCGCATAAAATTCCGGTTGTGCGACTGAAGCCGTACATACTTGTGACTCTATTCTGGCGCTCTCTGAAAACTTCGGCAGCCGAAAAACGTGCATAGAATACCTTCATAGCAATGTACGAGAATCAAGCACATCTGAACATGTTATGATCTGCAAAAAGGTAGAACGGTTTCCAACAGTACAGTGATGCTGCCTGGTCACCTGGACTTCCTAGTACAGCCTCTATGGCCGCATGCTGGATCGTGTTGACCACTGAAAGAACATGCATCCACTACTGAGCTATCAATCTAACTCGTCAGCATGCCGTGTGACAGATGCACGAGCAGACCCCGAAGCTATGAAAGTCCAGTGTCGTCTTCCTCGGGGTCACCGTAGCATTGCAGAAGTCAGCTAGGTCAAGGTTCGGTTGTACCAGCGTCGTACGGAAGCAAATAAAGTCTTTTGGTGTGGACATTGGCCGGGGATGCCATTCCCACGTTCGCTGACTATTGCCATCTTTCAAATTAACGCCGGGGGTCACGGATGATCCACGTTAGGGCTAATCGTAGGACAGGAGACACTTGGATATACCCGCTTTCGTTTGTCATGCAGTCGAACTTTAGCAATCAGCTGCCTTGATCCAAGTAACATAAGCGATCCAGCATCAACCTCGAGCATATGAATGAGAATGAAGACGAAGAGAGGTCGATGCATATCATCCATTCACACATCCTTGGCGGCTACGATTCAGACCGGTGGGCGCCAATGCATACTTATCAGAGGGGTAGAACTTACCTATGTAGGAACTTTATAGGAGCTTTAGCAACTCGGGCACTAGTCCGACTGAAGTGTTCCGCGTAGTAATTCGTCACACGTGCAGAAGCACAAGCCCTCCAATGGTGCTTCATCATACAGGTAACAACTACCTGCATGGAGACAGAGACGGACTTCTTTTGCAGCGGCACAGCATTACGCAAGCATGGTTTCGCGAATCAAGAGACGATAATGAGCAAGCAGTTAGATTCCATGCGGGACCGCTGATGCTGTCTTCTGGGGATTAGTTGCTGTGCATACATATTTGCGTCGTGGATCAGCTGGAGGTTAGTTAAAATAGGTGGGTGTAGTCGCAATAGGAGACCTTCTTACCTATGAGAGAAGTCTTCACTGGTGAAACAACCGCCACAACCAAGCCACGGATTGTACTGGGTACTTAAGTAGTTACACACTGCAAGTACGACATGCGGCGTAGTCTGCTCTCTTACGTGATAGAATCACGTTCACCGCCTTGGGAGATTCTGCCCACGTCTGCTTCCTTTACTGTACCTTTCCTATCGGCCGATCGCATCTACTATGCTCCCGCTATCGCTTCGGACGTCGTCGCCGATACCTCCAGTCAATCGGAGCGGCTGCAATGTCCTGCAGATGTCGTGCAAGGAACTTCAACATTCCATTCTCCAAACTCCCAGACCCTGTCAGAGGCTGTCTTTGTGCAAGCGGCATGCTCGTTATGATTCAGGACCACTCCATGGACGCACGCCACTAGACCGCGGGCGGTTTAGGCGTAACAACCCGGGCAGTGACGTGACCCACGATGAGGGGCTCAACGGGTTTCTCTCAGTCACAACCTGGGTTTGCTACTCATGGTAGCGTTGTGGTCACCACCTTACCAGGAACTTGTAACCGTTTGACCACTCTGGTGAAGCATCCTGTTCCTTTCAATTTCCACTTACCACTCACTTTCACCAGTCGGAGTAATTGTGATTCACTCATTGGATACGGTTGTTGATAAGAAGGCGACTGTACGCGCCGTGTCATCTCCTTGCTTCCCATGCCAGTCTCGCATAGGACCCTCGTCCAGAGTCTTTCATCCCCTTCGCGCTCTGTCCCTTATCTCTGCCTTTCTCTCACCAGAGATTCATGGTATATTTATCATTCGTAAAGTTTCTGCGCAAGCTGTAATCTTCTTGGCATCACTTGAGATCCCGCAAGTAAGTCAGCCACCCACAACCACAACCATGGGGTCCGCCACGACCAACGCCCCGATCCGGCTCGCCATCCTCGAGGCCGACACGCCCGCGCCCGGTATCAAGGCCAAGTACGGCTCCTACTACGGCGTCTTCACCCACCTCTTCGAGCGCGCCTGCGCCGCTCTGTCCCCGCCGCAGTCCCTCGCGTCGCAGCTCTCCCTGTCCGCCCACGACATCGTCAATGACCTGTCCTCCTACCCAGACCCCGAGACCGTCGACGCCGTCCTCATCACCGGCTCCAAGTTCAACGCCCATGACCACGACGAGTGGATCGAGCGCCTCGTCGCCTATACCCGCCGCTGCCTCGAGGGCGGCCGCGTCCGCGTCGTCGGCGTCTGCTTCGGCCACCAAATCGTCGGCCGCGCCCTCGACGCCCAGGTCGGCCGTAACACCCGCGGCTGGGAGCTGAGCGTCATCGACCACCAGCTGACCGATGAGGGCAAGAAGTATTTGGGCATGGAGAAGCTGGTGCGTGTTTAGCCTCCGGACCTAATCTCCTTTTTCCACATACTCCTTATCACACCCAATACTGACACGCATTTCCCCTTTTACCAGGCCATCCACCAGATGCACCGCGACGCCGTGCTCTCAAACCCCCCGGGCGTGCAGATCCTCGCCAGCACGGACATCTGCCCCAACCAGGCCATGTACATCCCGGGCCGTATGATCTCGGTGCAGGGCCACCCCGAGTTCACCGAGGAGATGGTGCGCGAGATCCTGGAGATGCGCAAGTACGGCGGCATACTCGGCGATGACATCTACGAGGACGGCATGAGCCGTGTTGCCGACAAGCAGGACGGTGTAGCCGTGGCCCAGGTGTTCATGCGCTTTTTACGCGAGTAGGTGGACAGAAATTTTGAGTACGAGGGTCGAGGAGTGCAAAGATGAGACATCCGTGATTCAGCAAGGGACGTGAGATTCAGATAGAATCGTGACTTATGTTGGATGAAAGGTTTTAGTTCGTGGATGACTGATCCAATTAAACTGTTGTTGGGGTCGTATCATACGTCAGCTCTCGACCCTTATACCGCAATCTTGCGGCCCAGCAATGTTCTTTGAGTTCTTGCTTACGTGTGGGAGAGATGCGCACGCGCAGAAAGAGGTATGTAATTTGGTTGCATTGCATTGCATTGCGTTTCCGGAGCACGACAGAAGCGGGACGTAAGACGGATCACATGTGCTTGAATATGAAATCATTTTTTGGACAACTAGGCACACAATTGATACGAGATGTGGTCTTCGAGTCTATCATATGTCATTATCCATGATCACAATTTGATCGTTGATCCAAATCATGTTCCATCTGACCCAATGCTGTACTCCCGCAATATAATCAACCCTCCAATGCAGTGGTATCATGTTAAACAATGCTCCCCGCCAGTCCAATGCTAAATACCTTGCCTGCAACGCTATTCCGAATCCATTTGCGTTCCGTTCCCAGGCGCCTGCCGTGAATGCATGTCATGCCTTTCATAAACTCATTTCGTCATCGTCAAGATTCAACACGTCCCACCACTCTCGCTGTCTCGGACTTGGCCGAGCCCTGGCCTCCGCTGCATCTGTTAAAGAATCCATGTTCTCCTGCATACGCCTCGCCTGCGCCCTCCGCGCATCCACATCCCTCTCTTCCTGCGTACGCCCTCCAGCCCGTCTCTCGGCCGGTGAACGGATCCTGAGCCGCATAAGTAACCCTTCCCAGAACCCCCCGCGAAGATGTTGCCAGGGCTTTTCCCAGGCACTGAAGAAGCAGCAGTCAACTGCCGCGCCAATACACAGACTAGCCAAGCTGATAACTTGGAGCGAGAACGGCTCGGGCCGCCCATAAGAGCCGTCTCTATTATCGTACTGAATTACGTGAGCCGCGAAAGGCGCAACCCATGTAAGCATGTAGATGGCTGGGTATACGAAAAGCAGGCGGAGCTGTCGCTGCATTCGCTCGCGTGAACGATGTACGAACTCGATGGTTTCGGCCGGGGGGAGGTAGATCGAGCCTGTGTCTGTGGTCGTAGAGGGCTGCCAGGAACGTCCGCGACCGAAATCCGTGATTAAAGTTTGTATAGATTTGGCAAGGCTGTGAGCGCCTTGCGCGACAGGCTGGCGCCATTGTAAGAAACGGTGAGTTAGAAGGGCCGATGACGAGCTCATCGAGTTGCGATGAACAGGCTTAGGCACGCACAGGAGTGTATTGTCGGCATCCAGAGACTGTGTTGTGGGACTAAGCGGCATGGCATCGACACGGGTATGGCCCTGGTCCCAAGATGATGGCCCATCCTGGCTGAAGTCAACTCGGTTCCAGGTGATCGAACTCCTCCGGGCTGGCTCGATTGGTGTTGGGATTGAAGTTCCTTCGCTGAGCTGCAACGTGCTCACTGTCGAGGCGACAGATTCTTGGCGATACCTTCCAGTGCTGTCCTTAACTAAGCTTGTGCGAGCTGAGCTAAGTAAGCCATGGTCAAATATAGGGGGCGTCGGTGGAATATCCTGGCGCTGGCTGAGAAGTCCGTGTCTACGTCTGTCGAGAATTTGGTTTCTTGAGCCGCTGACGCTTCTCTGGTCCCTCCCAAATCGCCGATACCGGAAATATACGTATAAGTATAGCCCTGTATAGGTAAAGATGATGACACCGAATATAATATACCGTGGCACCCAGCTGATGGCAGTTCGATACCACGCTGGACTGGTGGGAAGGTAGCAATGGGGGCCATTGTCCACGAAATGTCCGTGGGTAGCGGGAACGATAGACGCCAATATCAATGGCAACACAGCCCAGATAGTATATGCGATATGTCGATAGGGATGAAGACCACTCGTGCCGCCTGGTCGCCTTTGTTTGAGAATGAAGAGTGCGGTGTGGATTGCAATCAGCAAGACAGCAATATCTGAAGCTTCGATCATGGCCGTCAAGAGGAATCCGGAGACTTGGCAAAAGATATCGGATTTTCCATCGTCGTCTATAGTGCCTCTGATAAAGTAAACGATGGGAAATATTGCAAGCCATAAGGCTTTCATCATGTCGCTCTGGATCAAGAGCATGATGAGACTGGCTATCGGTCAGCAGGGGATCGGGTAGAAGGCGGCTGACACGAGTCACCTACTCTTGCCGAAAACTCCTTCTCATCCTGACAAACCAGTAAAAAGCAGATAGAGCAGCAAGAACACTGATAGACGCGAGTGAGACGGATATGAACATCAAGGCTACTAGTTGGGAGTTTTGACTGTCATTGCTCACGGACGAAAAGCGTGTGGCTAAGGGGGTATGGACGGATGGCGATTGAACAGCGAAGGCGTCTGCGAGGTCTCGTATTGGGGCCATATCTGGTGGCCTGAATCGAAGATCGCAGCCGCTGTAGTGATTGATTTGGATCTCATTCTTTTCTTTGAGACGTGGTTACTCTGACAACCTCTTCTGGGCACAGTCGTCGTTGAGGTCTAGGGCGCGATGCACCACCCCAGATCGTATAGCACCCGGTTCCTTAGCAATAAGTGACGGAAATTTGAGGAATCTCGCGAAGACATTTGTTGATCAGTATAAGTTTCAGCTGGAATTTGCCAAATGATCAAATGATCGGACATGGGAGGTCAGAGCGATGCGATACGGGAAGGTTCACATTTAGTGCCAAACGCGTTCGAACTGCAGAAAGTATAAGGCAAGGGTACCCTAAGATCTATAAGACCAGTGTCCGGATCTAGGCTGAGCAGTGAAAGGCCGCGGCTACGGCCACGACTAGAGGGAGTTATTGCTGAGGAGCTAAAACGGAGCAGGCAGGATAGGTTCACGGTTAAGGCATCAGCCACCTTGCGAGCGTTGACGTCAAAGAAACAACATTCCAGACGGGACGGGCTGTCTTTGCGTTCAGAGGATCGTTCGGTGTTGGCTGGCATCCGGGGGAAGCAGGGGCCAGGGAAGAGAACGGCAAACAAAACAACGTCGGAATGACTTGAACATGAGGGAAGCGTACGACTAGCAATAGTATGTAGGGTGCAACAGTCACTCAGCATCAGGAATGGAGGAGTAAAGCCAGCAATACTGAATTTGCAAAAATTGGTCTCATTGCCACCCCCCATGGCCCCGTCCAAGATCGCGGTCAACTGGCGAGTACCAGGAGGCTGCCGCAGCCAGCATCCAGCATCCAGCATCCTGCCGAGTCACACCCAAGCGGTGAGGCGGGAGCGGTGGCAGCGCTAGACCGCCTAGATACGTAGCCCAGGAGCCTAATGGCAGTGACTGCCGTGGGGTTGGAGGAGTTGATTGCGCGCATTCATCAGACCAGATCAGAACTCAACGCTTGAGTGGTCAATATCCTCCGCTTTCGTCATCTGCTGTGTGAATGCAAGCTGTGTGCGTGTGCGTTGTGCACGAGGAAGGAGGGAGGAAGGGAGGGAGGGAGGGGGCACAAGGTCGAAGAAAGGGTCCATCCAGCCAAGCCAGTGTGCGTGCCAACCCATCGTGAGACTTGCCCGTCTGATGACAGTGTCTTGGGACGCGAGCCAGGCAGGCCAGGCAAGATCCCTAACCCACCTGGCAGCGACTGAGCCAACCAGCCACCCCGAGCCTCCACTCCCTTACGGCTGACCCCGCAAAGACAGCTGGAGTCTCCCCCACAAGGGACCCAAGATTTGCTCTCGGCCGGAAGCGGTCAGCGCTTGTTGGGTTGCATTCCAGCCCACTGATGAATAATGGCGCTTAGCTGCCCGCATACCAGGTGAGTACCTACCTTCATGTCCTAATTCGCCCGCTTGGAACTGGATAGGGAGGAGTCGGTGCACTGCCTGAAACACCGCGCAGTGATGGAATATGGTTTGGTGCATACCTACTCACATGAGTTCGATGTACCTCAACACGACACGTGAATCTTTCACAAGTGTTCTGGTGCTAGGTCGTACCCGTGTGGGGGCAGGATAGCCTTGTCTTTACTCTCGATATATATGAGTAAGTCCTGCTCGACTAGAACGTAAATTACAAACATGCTTTGCAGTGTATAACAGTCGTCAATTCGACCTAGATGTTTAAATTCCAGAGTGAGCCTATGTTATCTATCCACCACCAGCTTAATAAACCAGCTGGCGAGGGTTCAGTGGTATATCCAGCGGTCAAGGCTCATAGGTTAATGGATAGAAATATTGCGGACTTGATACAATAGACGTTTTCTGTCCGGTGTTTCGGGCGACCCGTAGATTCAAGACGCAATAGCAAAGAAGCTACATGTTCATCTCTGTCCCAACTTCCCCATATAGACTGCTCACTCAGTGGGGATGACATTTTACCCGCTGATAGGTACATAACTACCTAGTTGCCAGTATCTCTCAACTTTGTAGAGTGGTCCAAATCACCAGCTCTTGAAGCTACAGCCGTATTTTTCGACTGAAAGCTCGACACTTTTCTCATGAATAAATTTCGACTTAATTGCCAGTCTGAAGCTGAGTAAATACCTAGGTGGACATGAACTAGGCAAATGCCGAGGGCAAGTCGATTTGCGTGTATTGCTGGTTGTTTTTTCATGTATTGCAAATACCCTGGGCCTCTTATTGACACAATTATGCATTCATATAAGACTGATTTATGCATTTACTCATATGTTCTTTTTGACCAAGAGACACCTTCTCCTGTAATAAGTCACGAACCCGCCGATTAATCATCATCGAGATAGTATTTGCACTTATCGTTTCCTAGCAATGACATAATTATCATGACATTGCGTCCAGGGGGAGGCAGCTGCTAATTACACTAACTAGTTATTGGTTAAATAGAACATATCTCTAAATGCCTGTAAAGGCATGACTACGAACGTGCCTGCTTGTAGATTTCCTATCGTCTGGCAAATATGGGTTCGCTCTTGAGACGTCACAGATTTCCAACACAACACGCACGAAACTAGACACATGGGACTCGTTTTTTCTATCACATTCTTGTCCCTGTGGCGATACCAATTAGGCCATAGTAGTTCAGATTTGGCTTTAAGCGTTACAGCCGACAAGGTGATGCAAATATTTCTAGTAAATAGCATGAATCTCTTGATAGTAAGTCAAATACCGGCACTTGTTATCAACGGGCGCATCCTGCACCCAATATTTCTTTTGACTTCATAAACCTGATCAACCTTATCGCCTCTTGTGATCTGCCGTTCCTTGTAATACATGTTTTACTTCAACTGTCTCTCTCCTGCTATAATCAATATTACCTAGCACGCAACCGAAATTGTCTTCGGAAAGAGCATTTCGACCCATTACTTACTGAGGCACAAGAAACCCCGGCTTTCTCTTCACTTTCTACCCTACCTTAAACCTCTGCATCACCGTTTACCAAGAAACTCTCTCCTACTCCATCGATGCCTAACTACCTACATTGGCAACTCAAAGTTCTGCAACTCACTGTCCCTTCGTGATCTTTCATTCTGACGGACAACAAGTCTCAGCACAAAACTCACCGGCCCATAGTCAAGCTTCTATCAGCAAAATCCCCTTGCCAAACTAGAATGCACTATTAGACGGTAGGACTGGAACGGTCACTAACTATAGATTCGCTTCGAATCGCACCTTCTCTGAACGATATCACATCTCTTCATCGGGTTCCCTGCTATTCGTCAACTTTCCATCAAATGTAAGCACCCTGAGCGACTTCCTGTAATGCTCGGCTTTTAGCCTCCTTCCTTCATTCTAGTTATAGCACTTGCACATTAGTCACCTTGGCTTTGCACCCCATATCTTCTCAGCACCCTTTCACGTCCACCTCCCATTCCTCTATCTAATCCTCTCTCAATAATCAATTCGTCGACCAATCCTCGCTATCTTCTCAGCCCATCACTAGATTATTCTCTACTTCATTGTCGTTTCTTTTTCAATAAGGGCGGACTCTCGACTGATCACCCCTGACTATTTGCATCACACGTCACTACAGCTAATTCCATGACAGCTTTAAACCGTTCATGCCAAAAAAAGAAATTCCAGCAATAATGGATTTAAAGAATGATGATGCTGTCCTTGACGACACTGCCTGTGCGCCATCCATGGAAAAAGCCGAGACACTAGCCATGACTCCTGGTCTGCATGGCGTTATTGCAGCCCGTGGTGCACAAACATCAAACACACAAGAATCTAGGACAGGTATAGATAACTCTTCTGTGACTACAGCTGGCGAAGGGAGTGGAAGCTATATCAATGCTACACAAGGTGACCAGGATGAGTCAAGCCTCGATAATTCGCTCATCACAGCAAACAACGCTCAGACTTGCAAAGAGGATGACGTTATACAAGCTGCTCTCCGTGATGGAGGCATCAAGTTCAAGCGAGATATACCGTCCGAGCATTCATCTGACGGAAATGGCGACTCCAAAGGCGAACAACTATCTATTTCGTTGGAGAATGCTGAAAATTCGACGCATCTTCAAAATGAAAGACAAACGTCTACTTCAGATTGGTATGAGGCTTCTGGACTGGAGAACTCATTGACTTTGATGGTGAATGGTCAGGTCTCTACTCCATTCAGCGAGACTCTAGAACCCGCGGTCCACACTGATGCACCTGGAACTCAGTGTATCAAGAAGGAAGACGATTCTAATCGCGTATCAGAACTCATGGACATACAACCTTATAATACAGATCAGCCTCGGCCTCATGTTCCCGTGGACAAGGGCCCTAAGGTAGCGGCTGATATTGAAGCCCTCGGGCTTGCCAGCGACCAGACTGCTAGCCACAAGAGGAAGACATCTGAGAGTCTAGGTCCTCCAAATAAGAGAGCAAGGCAGCCCCAAAATGTCGCAAAGCATCAGTCTCGGAAGTCCAAGCCAAAGCCTGTCAATTCAATGAAAGATCTGATTGAGAGTCTTCGACCCCAAGACGCAATCCAAGCGCGTCAAGAGCTTGGCGATATTGGCGAAGTGCAAGCAATCGAAGCCACCAAAAAGGGAGAACAGATGAAATTGATCAGGAAGAATGCACCGGAAGGTTACGATAGGCCTTGATTTAAGCAAGACATGCAAACCCTTAGTGCTGCAACAAACGCACTCGGTCGCACTAAATGCACGGCAGACAATGGCAAGTGGCGGGTCAAGGGCTTGAAGACGTCCCTTTACGACTATCAGGTGGTTGGTAGTGCATGGTTGCTCAACAGAGAGAAATCGGCGACTGACCCCAAAGGGGGTATTCTTGCTGACGATATGGGAATGGGGAAGACTATCCAGATACTTACATGCATGATCTTAAATCCGCCTACGAAAGCCATTCAAAAGACAGGCGGGAAAGCTACTCTAATTGTTGTACCGTCGGAAGTACATATCGGCCAATGGAAACAACAAGTTCGGCAGCACGTTGAGATGGACGACGAGAGCAGCGACGATGAAGATAATGAAGATGAGGATGGCGACCTTTACCACTACAGAACGGTCTCAAAAGTCCCAGCGAGTTATCTAAGGCAATGCAAATACGTGTAAGACGGACATTCCTAGTCATGCATAAATGTTTACTGACGGGTGCCCAGTCTCACTACCTATCATCAAGTCGTCCAGGCGTATCCGTCTAGTACCATCCGGGAAAAACTGGATGCGCTTAACACCGATGACCCAGAATGGAAAAAGCTATGGAAACATAATGCTGGTGCCCTGCTCAAGACGAATTGGTATCGTGTCGTTCTTGACGAGGCTGACAAGATCAAGAACATTTCCTCTGCAGGTATGCTTCAGCAATTTCCTGGTACTGAAATACTTTGGTGGCTGATCACGTCTTACTACAATAAAGCCTCTATTGCCTGCTGTAACCTCAAGGCTAGGCATAAGTGGGCACTTACAGGAACTCCTATGCCCAATGGGCTATATGGTCAGTCACTATTTGGCGAACATACTTTACCCATACTGACGTCGGAAGAACTTCGTTCGTATTTCAAATTCCTTGGTCTGAAACCAAAACTTGAGGCTCAAGCGTTTGAAGAGCGGTTTGGTTCAATAGTAAAGGTATGTGATGGCGGATGCAATTATTCGAGTATTCTAACACAGCTAGGACACATCGGAAGGACGGCTCAAACAGATGCTTCCCCAATTAATGCTGCGACGGTAGGTCAGAGGATTAATACGACTTCAAACAGAATTGCTGATTTTTGCACCGTGGAAGACGCAAGGGAGAGACTTCTTAGGCCAACCCATTTGCCCCCTACCAATGGCATTCGCGGAAGTTCGCCGCATCAGTATGACGGAAGAAGAAAGAGTGATCTATGAGTCAGTCGAAAATTTCACTCAAGGCCCGAGATACTGACCCAAAACAGGCGGGTCGAGATGAGAATTCAACAGGAGATCCAACCGGCTCTTAATGCAGCCGCAGCCAATCTAAACAACCGAGCTCTTAAAGGCAAGGCATTGTCACTCATGAACTTATTGTCCCTGAGACTTAGACAGGCTGTCTGTCATCCATTTCTTCTGGAGTCTTGCATGAAGTATCCTCTCACCCAAGAAGATATCCTGTATCTCAAGGATGCGGGGAGTGCTCATCTCTCCTGAGCAATGCTTACAAACCTCTCCGTCGTTGAAATTGAGTGCTTGATCTAGTTGTGTGTCGAGATTGAAGCCAGAACCGAATTCACTCGTACCAAATGTAGACGACGCATCCCCCGGAATTGAGTTACTGGCACACCATGCCTGTATTTGCTCGTAGACTGGCCGGCGTCCACCAACACGTGTGAGTTCATCTTTAAGGTGAATCACTGCGTACATGAAGCTCTCTGATGAAGCGCTGCTAATGCTTTTAGTGTGGTCATATCCTCTGCGCGCCCTGCTTCGAAGAGCTCATCTCTGAGAGCCGCGAGGTTGGAGTTTCGCCAAAGTGCCTCGAATGCAACGAGATTTTACGCAAGCTGTCAGAGGACAGCCGAGGGGATTCGCGTGGAGAACCTGTGTACGCCACACATCCAACTGAAAGCGATGATTTTTGCAATAGACCTTTCCGCAGATCTCTGGTCGAGGGGAAAGGGAAGTGCACTAAGAGATTTGGAAGTAAACAGAAGTCACCTCAACCTGGTGATGACCATCTTGGTAACCAACCATGCACAAAGCCGCCTCTGACAGGATTCCTCACTGCCTGCGACGCAGATCCCCACACGCCACTCCCACCAAGCGCCAAGACAGTCGCAGTGAAAGACATATTGCTTCAGATTCAGCAAGAAGCTCCCGATGACAAGACCATCGTTTTCGTCGAGTTTGCTGTAACCGCTAAGATCCTTGGACGCGTGCTTCAAGCGGAAGGTATCCCTTTCTTATACTTCTGGGGTGGCATGAGTAGTGACGCTAGAGGTGGAGCACTGAAATACTTTCATGAGTCCGACGAGACCAAAGTCCTGGTAAGTGAGATGTACTGCCTTACTTATTACTCGCACTAAGGAAAGTATCAGATTTCAAACAGGCGATGCGGCGGTGTCTGCCTAAATCTTACTTGTGCGAACCGAGTGATCATGGTCGACCCTTGGTGGAATCATGCCTCAGAAGAGCAGGCTTTCGGTCGTGTCTTCCGCCATGGCCAGAAGAAGGAAACCCACTTCACACGCCTCGTAGTGCAGGACAGTATTGATGAGCGTATTTTGGCCATCCAAGCCAGAAAGACTCAAGAAATCGACGGCGCCATCGCTGGCGAGTCGAACGCACGCAGCCTCTCAATGGAAGAGAAGACAACCCTCTTCGGAAAGATCATCGAGAAAAGCGATGGCACAGTCCGCATCGAGGCTGATTACAAGCGCCTCCGCAGCGACGACTACAATCCCGACAGTGACAGAGATACTGAATGCAGACTCATTCGATCGATCAATGGTCACTTGGGACAGCATTCCCCTACAAACCCTAGGATCTAATTATCATGGTTGGTGATCTAGGTATTTTGAAATGTGGAAAAAACTGTACAGTCTGGATTTCTACTTAAAAGGCACTCGCAGAACATCAGGACCATGTTACCGGGTTTACCAAGTACCTACTTAATGCATGAGCTCCTTTCAGCTCAGTCGCGAGTGGATCGCGGTTCGGCGACGACATCTGGGGCATAATCCAATTTTATGATTACGATTCACCACCCAGGATACTTGCTAGATGATTCAAACTTGCCGCAGATAAACTTCGAACCTTAGCTGCAATTAGTTAGTTCAATGCGATGATATTCACACTGACAAATATGCCACATATTCAGGTTTGCGCGATTTGAGCGCCAAAATCGTATATTTGCCCTTTCACAGGTCATTACGTATGACCAGAGTTGAAAGAACTGCTTCATTTGGAATGTTGTGTGACTGCTATCAAAACGCTGTTTACATGGCCTCCTGAATAGGAAGATCGCTCTTGAGCGCACCCCAATCTATGCTTGGGTCAGCCATAATCAACCTCGAATTTCTTGTAATATTCGACACAATTCAGTCAATAACGTTGCCAGACCTATCGTAGTGAGTGATCTCAGGCCAGGCATCCGACGGCCCATCGAGCAGGGAGGAGTTCTTCCCAAGCAACGTGACATCAAAGAACGCCTTGACAAACGTGTTCATGATGACAGTCTGGCGCTTGCCATCGATCGTCCCCGAGCCCGAGTTGTCCGGGAACTCGGATTTCCAAAACGCGTTGTCGCAGAAGTCGTGGTGCAGCGTCCCGTTCACGACCACCTCGTAGTACGGCCCCGTCTGCTCCTTCCGGAAATTGTACCACGTGATGTCGATGCCGTCCGGCTGGCTGACGTGCAGCTCCTCGCCCAGCTGCATCACCGCGCGCCCCACGTCGGCGGCGGGCGTCGACGAGTTCTGCCGCGGGTACATCCCGCCGTCCATGTTCAGCCCCGCCGCGATGGCCGGGCTGTCGTACATGGAGCCGAGGGCCGCGGCTCCGCCCAGAGAGTAGCCGAAGGCGCCGACGGACGATGTGCTGAAGGGCGCGCCGAGCCGCTCGGCGAGGTCCGGCAGGCACGAGAGGACGACGCTGTTGTCGAGGATGCGCGTCGCGTAGATGGCGTCGAGGAGATCCTGACTGCTGTAGTCGACATCGACGCCGACGACCCCGGTGCCGTTGGAGTAGCGCAGGAACGGCTGCTCGAACGGATGGTCGATCCCGATGACGGTGTAGCCGTACGATGCTAGCTCGGCCAGAAGGATGGTGTTGGCTTCCGCGGGAGGCCCACCGCCACCGGGGCCGAAGAGGAGTGTTGGGCCGGAGATGTCCCGGAGGAACGGCGCGTCTTCCTGCAGCGTGGAGGTGATCGCGGCTAGGGACCCGTTGGGGTAGCCCCATGCAACCTCAATCATTGAAGCCGTCTCGGGTTGCAGGTATGGTTTGGGGTCCTCCTGAGACTCTTGGGTCGTCGGGTAGAAGATAGTTGCCAGGAAGGCCGTGCTGATGTTATTCGGTGCCAGTGGATCATTGTCGTTGTAGTGCTCAATTGTCTGTCGGGTAATGCCTACGTAGTACGGTCCTGTTGGTGGAGGAAGAGAAACCGCTAGAGCGTGTGATAGAGCCAGAGAGAACAAAGCCCCTATAGGAACGGTAGAACCCGAGATCGGTGAAGGTTTAAAGATCCTCATGATGATTTGCACCAAAGGGACACCATGCACGGGAAACTTGGTGAAGAACTTGCGATGCGGTAAGGTCCAGTGGAATTTATACGGGGAAGTTGAATCGCAGCATAGGACTTACCGTAGCTTAGTGATCCTCACTGTGCGCTGTCATGGCGGACGTCTTTTTATTCCCCTGGTCCTCATCCATGCTGTCCAGCATTCAATAGGGGCCTCATGGGAGTGTCGTACCATCCGGTTACCCCGGGCCGAAGGATTCCAAGCCGAGACTTAGACGAACCTTGCATCGACCTTCTGCTTCTGGACAGGCTGTCTAAGTCGTCATATCACTCGTGTGACTTCACACTCTGTGTTTGGCAGCCTTGTCACGCCTTAGTGGTGCAAGACGCGCGCCCTTTGTAGAAGGATATAATCAGCGTCAAAGCATACTTGACCGCTAAATGAGCACTGAGAAGGCAAAATGAATCACCTGCCTAGCTAAGGTAGCTATGTGTATGCCCGCGAGAGGCACAACGCTCATGATATGGGATCAAACAGGAACATCCTTCAAATATCATTGAGTCTTGCATAGCTCGAAGATAACGATTGAACCGATGACTATTCGATGTCACGTTGATCGTGGCCTCCAGAACATTGAATTCAACTGCACCCCGTCCGGATCTTGCTTCACCATTACCGGCAGGCAAACGACCGCAAGATTTCTAACAGTAGTCGAGGAACCTGTTTGACCACGGTTATGGGCCTGTAAATCAGCAACAGATGAGCAAGGAAATACGCCCGAATACATAATGTCTCATAACGTGTTATGTCTTATATGCTGCTCAGAGTGCCGAGATGCGACTTCATTCCCGTATATTTGCGAATTCTCTCAAAGACCATCTGGCCATTGAGCTTTTGATCCGATCTTGTGGATGACTCTGGCCCTTTTATGATTTTGATCGGCCATAGCAGTAGGTACCCTCCTATCCCTCGACATCGAGCTGGGCCAGCTTCAGCATCATGGATCCGCCCGATTCGGTCGATATCGCCTAGTGACTGGGGTACTGTGGCCAAAATCTCATCAGCCAACGTTTGGATGGTGAGCGTGGTCTCTCGGATGAGGGAACACAACGTGTCGACCATTGCTGTATCCAAATCAGCAGATGCGAGTGCGGCTGTCAGACATTGCAGGAGGTGCTCATGAGCAATTATGCGCGCAGCTCTACTGTAATTCCATTCATAGGCCATCCAAATATCGGCGTGAAGCTCAACTACTTGAGTCGGAGGTCTTACGGGATGGTCAAATGAGGGTAAGTCAGACAGAGCTACCGTTTTGTATGACCAACGTGGGGTTTTCCTCCAACTTAGAACCTCTCGGTCAAGGTTCAAGAGCTCGTGGACCACTTCGAGGATTTCAGCTGCAGGAACATCATTTCTTTCCAGTGCCTCCTGCAAGTCACGCGCTCGCTGACAAGTCTGGCTAATCTTGCACGCATCCTTCTCGAGTCGAACACAGGCCACATCGTCATTCAACCTGTCGAGGGTGTCGCTTGGCCCTTCCGTGGGGTTGAGACGATAAGCCAGCTGCTGTTTTTGCTTGAACATATTAGGCATGAATCTGGGTATGATACAGCCAGAAAGTACTCACAATGCGATGATGGGCAAGTCTAAATAGACTCCAGCCCCTAGTGTTGTAGATCTGATCATGGCCCCTCAGCCGCAAAATGTGTGCCATGCCTTGCGCATGCATTCCCCTGGTGGTTGGGTCATCGATGAACAATGTCTGTCATATAGGTCAGCCAAGGGGCAATAACAGACAATCTGGGGAACTTGTACTTCGAATATGTCCAGTACTACCACAGTCATAAGGTCATAGTCGTCAGGTACCTTGCCTGGCGCCGACAGAGACTCCCCTAGCGCATTCAAAGAGAGGCCGTAACATTCGAATGCCCTCTTTTCAATCTCGCGATCACTTTGAGCGCCGCAGATATCAGCATATCCTGCAGCCTGTACTGCCCAGCGCAGGGCATGTCTGCCCTCAACATTGACTTCTTTAAAAAGACAGGGGAGATGTTCGAGGAAACCTGGTGACGACGTCTCACTACATGGGTACATGACGTAGTTCTCCATGAAACTGTCGACTGCATCATCTCCAAGCGTAGTCTGAACTTCCTTGGGTCTTTGTTTGATCCAGGGTAATCGTTTTGATGCGTGTGGCTGAGCGGTCTGAATCTCAGAGCTGCCTAGAGCTCCCGTGCGGTCCATTGCTGGGGTTGGCCGTGGCGATGATCCTTCGACAGACCTGCTGCGACGCCGCGAAGCTCGAGACGATGCACTTTCAGGCGACATCATTGCAGTGGAGGCGGCATTCTCGATGACCTTGCTGGTCTCATCGCGGTAGCCCTCACAGACCTCATTACGATTGATACAACGTTGGCAGCTAGGCTTTCCTTGGTCGCACTTGACCCGACGCTGCCGACATCTTAGGCACCCACGACTGAGACGAGACATCGAGTACTGAGGCTTGGGGATAATTCGACGGATAGTTTTTTGGAAGTCGACATAAGTTACGGCGCATGTCCGTCCCATCGTTCTCAGTTGGTGAGATCCTGAACGACACACACCTGCCAACAGCTGGGCTTCACACACTGTAGTATTATTGCATGTCCCCCAGTCCCCCCCCCCCCCCCCCAAATCAAGCGTTTGGGTGTACAACCTGGATTCAGGTATATCTACCATACTTGTAGACAATCAAATGTGACCGGACAAAACAGGAGAATGGTTTGAATTTTCATCAGGTTCTATTATAAGTTGTCTCTTAATGACTTCCCTTCCTCTTCATCTAGCTGTCCGAGAAGTCTGGTTGAGCATGACTTGATCAGATATATGTAAGCACCACACTTCTTTACTAACCAGGCGGGGCCGGCTTGATATCATCCAATTCCCGCCCGTCGCCGAGCTTCACTTTCTGCGCGCCTACCATTACGAAGGCGATACGGCAAGGCTTGTCCGTACGATTGTGCCAAGCATGGCTTACACCACCTTGAACAATGAACTCGCCCTCCTTCACTGTTCTCTCCTCGCCGCCATCAAGCTCAAGCACAATCTCGCCGGACAATATGATGGCGTAGTCCAAGCTCAAGGTACGGTGCATGGGTGCCCCGGACTGCGGTGCAAAGGTTACAACAGAGAAGTTGACACCGTCGGAGGGGCACCGTGGAAGGGAGTGGCCGAGATCTTGAGGCTGTTCACGGTTGGTGACAGGCACGGTGGCACGGGCGTCGAAGGCGACAAAGGAGCTGCCGCCTGGCCCAAAGGGAAAGAAGGGTGAGAGGACCTGGTCAGACTGGATCACCGAGGTGCCGTCATTGTTGATGGCGGTCCTCACTACACGGGATCCGGCGGATGACATGTTTGCCGTGGCGTAGATGAATTTGTGAGCCTTAGTATTGTTGGCCTTGTAGTGTGCCGGTAGGTAGTAGGTAGGTATGTGGGAGGGCCTCAAGTGTTGGTATGTCAATTGCTCGTGCTTAAGTCAAAATGAAACAGATGCCAATACGGTGAGAGCGGTGATTTCAATGATGATTCTTAAATGCATCCAAATGAGTTGGGCATTCAGCCTCTCTTTATAACTCGCGCACCACGTCGCCCATAGGTGTAAGTGAAGCTTCAAGCAGGTACTGTATGTATAGAAAGATACGTACCTCGCGTCGCTAACCGGATCCAGAAGTCGGCACGAGATAGCTCGGTCTCATGCTGCGCCTCTTCGGACTTAACGAGTTAACTCCAAGCCCCTTCTTAACTCTACTCCCAGTCTCGCATATTGCCTGATTACCAAAGCTGACACTTTGCGACCATGTCCGTCATATTTCTCCTCTGAATGGGTGGCTTTGTGTCCA
The DNA here is from genome assembly GCA_022578815.1 of Xylariaceae sp. FL0016. Taxonomy (NCBI): domain Eukaryota; kingdom Fungi; phylum Ascomycota; class Sordariomycetes; order Xylariales; family Xylariaceae; species Xylariaceae sp. FL0016. The sequence goes on from MU388740.1 coordinate 248,805, forward strand.
ATTGTAGCCAGCGTAGCAGAGAGCAGCTGGCTTGTTACTTACCTAGTATGGTCTCGAGAGACCGTGATTCGAAGTCCAATCTCGATAGACAGAAAAGATGGCGCTCCCAGACCCCATCATGCTGGTCTGTCGGTGTCAAGACCACGCCCTGGTCGCCTCTCTTTGAATGAAGTCTCCCCAGAAGTCCTATTCAACACCAGATTCCGGAGGTTATGTTTACAGGCGGTGTTCCGGATGAAGACTCCGACTCGAACGCGGTTGAAAACGGAGAAGGCGGTGACAGCGGCAACACCATGTACGTACGATAAGATCTAGCGAAAAGGACATTGGGATGGTCATTCAACGTGCGGCATAATATCAAATATAAGCACGATTTAGATTCAGTACAACGCGTAGGGCGAGTCCGTCGTAGGAAAACGTCAATTGCATCACTTCACCGATCAGAGAGCACAACGCCCACAGTAACCACACGCCTCCGAGCAAGCCGTAAAGTCCTGGTCTGCCTGATCCTTCCACTCGAGATCTTCGGCCGACTCTTCTTCTTCTTCTTCTTCTTCTTCTTCTTCTTCTTCTTCTTCTTCTTCTTCTTCTTCTTCTTCTTCTTCTTCTTCTTCTTCTTCTTCTTCTTCTGCTTCTGCTTCTGGAGGACCGCTGCGGCTCAGCTGTTTCCAACTGCTCCACTTAGCTTTCGCCTCCAAAGAAAGCGCATCACCACAACCAGGGAGCTGCTGACGGATCTCTAGCCTACCTGTGGTGGTATGGCAAACCTCTATCTTCCTGGATGGTACCCGGTTGGCAACATCAGAAATGCGATGAATCAAAGCTGCAAGCTTTGAAAGACAACCATTATTGGCTACCTCCCATTGTCGAACTTGTTCCTCGACATTGCGAACTTGAATGTCCTCATTCTCGAAAGTTCCGCTGCTATGGTATGCGAGAACGAAGTTCGGGATCTGTGCAACCCACAAACGCGGGAGCTCTTCTCCCATCGTATCCTGATCCTTCTTCCTGATGCTCCTTGTCTTGAGGTCGAAGATGCATCGTTGCTGAACCAAGCTTCCCCCAGTTTTCGTCAAGAGGCTCTCAGATGAATGCATCACCTTCGAAACCCCTATCGAACTCATTGCCGCATCAAGATCGTTAACATTAGAGGGGCGATTTCCCTTCTCTGGGACAGCTGTGGTTCCATCATGACCATCGTTGATACCCAAGTATCCGTCCACTCCTGATCGTACCCACAGAGTCAACCCACCAAATGAGTATTGTAGCAGACGTTGATGGTTGTCGGAGCCTTTCACATCGGGGTCCCATGTAGTATAGTTCTCAGGGAATGTGTGGCCATGTCCCCTCACCCCTTCGATCAACTCTGTTGGGGAGTTCTCTCTCCGGATGAAGAACGCCGTTCCCTGGACTATCTCGACAAGAAAACGGAACTCCTTGTCCTGGCCAGTCACGAAACGTAGAAGATTCCCCAGTGTACTACTGCATGCAATAATGTCGATGTGTTTCTCTGGGCTTGTCTGCGGAGAAATGGCAATGGCTGCTAATATTGCTGGCTCCAGCGGGTGTTTGGGGTGGCGTGCGGCGTTCTTGTCGCGAAAGTACTGCCCGTCATCTTCCTTCAAACGTCTGGGAATCTGTAAAGGTGTCCATCTTGGTGGTCTCGCTGTCTCGCAGAGTCAGAGATGGATTCGTCAGATCTGGTCAATTTGCTCAATGCTTACCCGGAATCAAGATCGTAGATTGACTGCCAGCCAGCCAGCTATACGAAGTCACTACGGAGAGATCAGTTATAGCAGCCGTTTTCTCATACAATCCTGCGTCTGGTTCCAAATCATGGACACGGAGGGATTCGATGACATCTCCAAAGGGGAGCGGCGGTCGAGACGAGGCTGCCTGATGTCTCCCCCCTCTCGCGCCCCAATACCCCAAGCGCTTTCCTCTCGCACGAAAAGACATTCTCAATGAGGTTTCCTATAGGAATTCCAGATTTCAAAGGACCGAAATCCCGACGTGGCAGTTGTACCAAAGATTGTTTATAACCTTCATCCCAATACAAACAGAGATAATTTGCGTTTGCTCCCGGAATTCAGTGTGGAAGGCTCGACCGAGGACTAGAGGCTTCATCCTGCATGTTGGCGCTTCAGGGTACTCTTTGGGTTGCCATGCATGACAAAAGAAATCGGCTTCACGCCCAATCAACTGGAGAAATCATGTCCTCCCTCGCCCGATGACTACTTACTCTCTCAGGTTAGACAGCTGGCTCAAACTCCGAGAAAGCGACCGTGGCTAATTACATTGGTCGAAGATCATAGGTAGATTTACAGGTCCAGTAAGGCTCTGGCCGCTTTTCCTTCCTATAGCGTCACTTCTCACGGCGCCTTTGCACCGTAAACGCCTCTTTTTGCAGCTCGCCTACCGCCCTGATACATTTTGCTATGAAGGCTGCCAGTATCGGCGCCTACAGTTCTATGCAGGCTGCCTGCGACGGCTCACGCCCCCCCATTTTGTTGTCTACCTGCTTGGATGAAACATGACTTTCCGATACAAGTTGCCGACGTCCTATGACTCAAATCCGTTCCGTTGGCGAATGATTTAATGTCTCGCGAAGGATGGAGAACGATGGCATTGCAACCAGCAAGTTTTATTGAGAAGTTCAAACGAGAAGGGCCTGGATTTCATGGCAAATGTAGCACTCCAATGAGCTTGACGGCATCAGGACAAGCCACATCTATCCCCAGATTCCGTTTCGTATTCCTGCTGGCTTTTCAAGCAACTTTATCTTCGTCTTTCCGTGGAACGATTCCTCCAACTTAAGTGACCCGAGCTCTCTACGTTCCCATCGAGGCCTTCACATTCACAAAATGCACCCCGTACCAAGTACTACCGGTCGTGCCGCAAAGCTTTCGCGATTCTTCAAGACAGTCGCGTGTGGAAGGCGGAGTATCACCAGCACTGAAGATGCTCAGCTCTACATTGAAGCTATTTGCAGTCACGAGTCACCCGCCATTTGCGTGGAGACATTGAGCTCAAGTCAGGATGCCTACGGCGCCTTGAGAACAAGTGTCCGATGTGATGTTTCCGTCCCATTTATCGAAGCTCATACTCTTCGCTTGATCCGCTTCTTAGCTGCACCAGAAGTCAAGACCTTAGCAGAGGGACAGATGCTACGCAAATTGCTACACATGATTATCCAGCCTCCAACGTTCTGGAATTCCATGATCAACGGCCTGCTCGAATGCCGTCTGCAGGAGGAATCCCTCCAGCCGTGTGCCTGGCTGATCTACGAGATGCTTATTGATCCAAGCGAGCTTGATGTCGACGTTGCAGCCGATGCAAAGTCCGTTTTGCAAATAGGTGACCTCCTCAAAGCAAAGGCTTTCGAGACTCGAGAGATCACCTACAAGATCCAAAAATTAATCCAGCTGCGAGGTCCGGTGCATCTGGTCAATTCGTCGTACTCGCCCGGGGGACGGCACGACAACGACTTCGCCGACTTCCGGCAGATAGCCATTTACCCTACTACCGATGAGTTCCTTGCAACCGACAAGCCATACTATAGACGAGGGAAGGAAATATTCGAGCTCGATTCCCACGAAAGAGCAGCCGCGCACCTAGATAACCAGTTCCGACTGCTGAGAGAAGACATGCTGGGAGAGCTTCGCGAAGAGCTTCAAGTTGCCACTGGGAAGAAGAGGGGCTCTCGCTCGGCTATGGTTCTTGACTCGCTGCTTCCAGTATCCTTGGAGTTAGGGAGAGAGGGTCGTGGTAGGTTATGCTCAGTTGCTTTGGAATGTTTCGGCGGCCTGGAACGTCTCCGTAAGCTCGACAAGAAGGGTCGACGACGTTTTCTAGATGAAAACCAGAACTTTCTCCGCCACCAATCATTCGGTGCTCTTCTGGAGAAGGAAAGAATTTGCGGCTTCGCTTTCGTCAATAGGGATCTAGACTCGCTTGCCAATGAGCCGCCTATAGTTTGTCTCCAGTTCACAGACAGCAAGTCCCTAGGCAATGCGCTTATTGCCCTCAAATCGCCGAACAAGGTCCAGTTCGTACTGCTGAATACACCTGTGTTCGCTTACGCGCCGATCTTGACAGAACTCAAGTCCATTGAAGACCTTCCTCTTCAGAATATTCTGTTGCATTTGTCAGAATCCGGTGACACAACGAGTTTTGAGCCGCCCGCAACTTTACAGAGGCTTGCTTCGAGGCTCTCATCCACGACTTTCGATAGTTCTGCTATCCAACTGAAGGGTAACACAGCGCTCATGGACGAATCTCAGTTGAAGTCTCTCGCCAACGCATTGATCAGCCCCGTCAGCCTCATACAAGGTCCCCCAGGTTGGTCCACCTATCCAATCGGCCTTTTTGTGATTAGCTAACAAACTTCAAGGAACCGGCAAATCTTTCCTAGGGTCCAAGATTGTCAAATACATGCGCCGATGCACAGATTTACGAATTTTGGTCATCAGCTACACGAACCACGCACTGGACCAGTTCTTAGAAGAGCTAGTAGATGCTGGGATTCGTCAAGATGACATGGTACGCCTTGGTTCTAAATCGACCCAGAAGACGCAGTCAATGCTACTTCCGCGCTCTTTCCATCATTTCAAAATCCCGCAGGCCTCTTTCGCCGTTATTAACGAGTTGAAGGGAGAACAGTCCGATTTGGGAGAGAAATTACTTGCTGCGTTCCATGACTTTATTGACAAGGACTGTTTGAGTGAGGAGATTCTCGAGTATTTGGAGTTCTCGGAACGCGATCGTTGTTTTTACGATGCTTTGCACGTGCCTTTGGACCGATCTCAATGGAAGAAGATAGGGAAGCGAGGTAAAGAGGTCAAGGAAGACTACCTCTACCTGCAATGGAAGTCCGGGAATGGTCCTGGCATCTTCCATGACTCGCCCATGGCACATAAGAGGGAGGTCTGGGATATGCCACCCACTGACAGACAGCAGCACGTGGCCAGGTGGAAGAGAGACATTGTGCAAGAACGCGTCGCCGCCGTGGAAGATCTGTCAGACCGCTTTGATAAATATCAAAATTGCCTGGACGATTTATTCAAAGCAAGCAAGACCGACTACGTACGGTCAAAGAGAGTCATTGCCTGCACGACGACAGCGGCGGCTATGCAGCAGAAACTTATCCGTGATTGCAGACCCGATGTGGTCCTGGTTGAGGAAGCTGGCGAAATCCTCGAGAGCCATATTCTCACTGCGCTGACACCTTCAGTCAAGCAGCTCATTCTCATTGGGGATCACAAGCAGCTCCGCCCGAAGGTCAATAATTATGCGCTGACGGTTGAGCGAGGAGAAGGCTACGACCTCAACAGGTCGATGTTTGAACGTCTGATACTCCAGGGCTTCAAACCCACGACGCTTCTCACTCAGCATAGGATGGATCCAGAAATCTCCTTGTTTCCTCACGCGCTAACCTATCCCGATCTTCGCGATGGCCCTAGGACAGCCAATCGACCTCCGATTACTGGCTTGCAAGACCGTGTGATTTTCATGAATCACGAACATCCTGAGTCGGCTTTCGGAGCCGTCACAGACAGACTTGACGGCGGTTCCAGGGTCAGCAAAGAAAATGATTTCGAGTCGGCAATGGTACTCAACACTGTGAGATACCTTGCCCAACAGGGCTACGGGACCGATCGCATGGTGGTCTTGACCCCATACCTTGGCCAACTTCGACAGCTTCGACAAAAGCTTCAAGAGGAGAATGATCCGGTCTTGAATGATATTGATGCTTCGGCGTTAGTCCAGGCTGGTCTAATGACGCATGCTGCTTCGAAAGTCGGCAAAGCCCCTCTTCGCATATCTACGATTGGTAGGTGTTTCCTATGTCAGCTTTGAGCGATAGCTAATGCGCGTCTTCCAGATAACTACCAAGGCGAAGAGAGCGATATCGTGATTGCATCTCTTACTAGAAGCAACTCCACTGGGGAGATAGGATTCATGTCAGCAGCCGAACGCTTGAACGTTCTGATCACACGGGCAAGAAACTGCCTTGTCATGGTCGGCAACATGGACACATTTATGAAAAGCAGAGGCAGCGGCACCTGGGTCCCATTCTTCCGACTACTGAAGGAGCGAGGTCACCTGTACGATGGCCTTCCCGTCAAATGCGAACGTCATCCCGACAAGACCGCCGTCCTTGCAAGTCCCATTGACTTTGACCTGTTCTGTCCAGACGGAGGCTGTACTGAGCCCTGGTAAGTTTCACGTCCTCCAGTAACACGATTTCTTGACTAACCTAACCGCCATTCTGTGATCAGCCTAGCAAGACTCAATTGTGGTTTACATCAGTGCCAGCGTCGCTGCCATCGAGTGAGCGACCATTCTAAGGTCGCGTGTACACACAAGATGGAAAAGACGTGCAAAAGACAACATAAGATTATTGTCAATTGTGCCACGCGTGATGATCCTTGCGCTCGATGCGTTCAAGAAGACAAGGAGCAAGAGAGACTAATCAAGCGAGATCTGGGCCTTGAGCGAGAGCGACTCGCTCGACAACAAGCTTATGCTCAAGAGTTGCAACGGATCCAAGACGAGATTGATCTCGAGCGCCGTAAAATAAAGTACAGCACCGAAGAGGAAGACCAAAAGAAATCGATCGCTCAGCAGAAAGAGGATCTTAAGAACCTGAAGGACTCTGTCTCGAGGATGGCAGCCATTAAATCCGCGACGGGGGGCGCTGATTCGAAGACCAATACCAAAGGGCCAAGCCGAGATGTCCTTGATGCGAACTTCCCTAAGTACGTGAGTAACGCTTCGGACGAGTGGGAATACTTGAAGGCGAACGAAGGAGCACGCAGTGATCCCCTAGACGAGTTGATGGCCATGATAGGGCTTGAGGAGGTGAAGCAGGCATTCTTAAATATGAAGAATACTGTAGACGTCAAATTGCGTCGGAATGAATCTCTATCGAGCCAGAGATTCGGCTGCTCACTCCTTGGAAATCCGGGAACTGGTGAGCATCATCAACTGTAATTTCATTGACCGATAGAGCTGATCATTGTGGAACAGGAAAAACGACAGTGGCGCGTCTCTATGCCAAATTTCTCACCTCAATCGGGGTACTTCCAGGAGCTCGATTTGAGGAGACTACGGGGTCAAAGCTAGCGAATTTAGGTGTCACTGGGTGCCAGAAGCTCATCGACGACATCCTCAACAATGGCGGCGGCGTGATGTTCATTGACGAGGCCTACCAATTGACCTCAGGTAACAGCTACGGAGGCGCAGGCGTCCTTGACTATCTTCTCCCTGAAGTCGAAAACCTTACCGGCAAAATCGTTTTCGTTCTCGCTGGATACGACAAGCAAATGGAGAGCTTTTTCGCTCATAACCCTGGTCTGCCTAGTCGTTTTCCAATTGAAATGAAATTTGCAGACTACAGTGACGACGATCTGCTCCGGATTTTTGCTCTCAAGATTGCCAAGCAGTACAATGGTCTCATGAAATGCGAAGACGGACTTGAAGGATTGTACTGCCGGATCGTGTCTCGGCGCATCGGCCGTGGTCGAGGACGAGAGGGGTTTGGAAACGCGCGTACTGTCGAGAACATGTTAGCTCGAATTGCAGAATCCCAAGCGAAACGAGTCTTCAAGGAGCGCCGGGCTGGGCTCAAGCCAGATGATTTCTTACTTTCCAAGGAGGACCTAATCGGGCCTCAGCCCTCAGCCGTGTTGGATAAATCAAGTGGATGGCAAAAGCTGCAGAAACTTATTGGACTGTCCTCTGTGAAAGAGGCCGTCAAGAGCTTGCTCGATAGCGTGGAACAGAATTATCATCGGGAGCTAGAAGAGCAGCCTCCTGTCGAGTATTCCTTGAACAAGGTATTTCTCGGGAACCCGGGCACAGGGAAGACCACTGTAGCTAAGCTGTACGGCCAAATACTTGTCGATTTGGGCTTGTTGTCCAAGGGTGAAGGTAATATCTTGAGCACTTCCCCCCAGACCGGTCTATCTCACTGATTTAATGGTTTCCAGTCATCGTGAAGAATCCGTCCGATTTCGTCGGAGCGGCTCTCGGAGCTTCAGAACAGCAGACGAAGGGAATCTTGGCATCCAGTCTCGGCAAGGTTCTTGTCATTGATGAGGCATATAGTCTATATGGCGGCGGAAGCCAGGACCCGTACAAGACAGCCGTCATCGACACCATTGTAGCTGAGGTACAGAGTGTACCTGGAGACGACCGGTGTGTCCTATTGCTCGGTTACAAAGATCAAATGGAGGATATGTTTCAGAACGTGAATCCCGGCCTAAGTAGACGATTCCCTATGTCATCGGCTTTTTCCTTTGCCGATTTCAACAATGACGAGCTTCAATCAATCCTGGAAATGAAATTAAAGCTCCAGGGATTCGAAGCCACTGGTCAAGCAAAAGGTGTGGCACTCGAGATGCTGGATCGGGCACGAAACCGACCTCATTTCGGCAATGCTGGCGAAATTGACATTATACTCGACGCGGCCAAAGCACGGCACCAGATCAGGTTCTCCCGAGGAGAGGCCAGGTCTGCAAGTGTGTTCGAGGCCCTGGACTTTGATGAGCACTTCGATCGCGTAGAGAGGTCTGAAACAAACGTTCCCAAGCTTTTCGAGGGCGTGGTTGGATCGGAAGATATAATCAAGCTTCTGCTTGACTATCAGGAAACAGTGCGGACTACGAAAGCACTGGACATGGACCCTAAGGAGAATCTCTCGTTCAACTTCCTATTCCGAGGGCCTCCCGGAACGGGGAAAACGACTACCGCGCGACGGATGGGAAAAGTATTCTACGACATGGGATTCCTCGCCGGTAACGAAGTCATCGAATGCTCTGCCACCGACTTGATCGGTCAGTATGTGGGTCAGACAGGCCCCAAAGTCCAACAGCTACTCGACAAGGCGCTTGGAAAAGTTCTGTTCATCGACGAGGCTTATAGACTCGCCGAGGGTGGTTTTGCGAAAGACGCCATCAATGAGCTCGTCGATTCGGTCACGAAAGAGAAGTACCATAAACGTCTGATCATCATTCTCGCAGGGTATGAGAAAGACATCAATCATTTGATGTCGGTCAACGAAGGTCTCACGTCACGGTTTCCTGAGGTCATCAACTTCCGCAAACTCGAACCTCAAGAGTGCATCAGGCTGCTTGTTATGCGGCTTGCTTCTCGGAGGCCGGTTCTCCAAAAGAAGAGTATCGCTTTCGACCTTTCAGTGCTGGAAGAGCCGAACTCCACGTTCATTGACAGTATCGCGTCAAAGTTCCGGTCTCTGGCTGACCAGGATAGCTGGGCCAGTGCGCGAGACGTAGAAACCGTCGCAAAGGATATCTTCAATCAAGCGCTCCGTCAAAAGGGGTGGGAAGCTTCGAAACGCATCACCATCACAGGTAGCGTTGTGATTCAGAAGCTCGAAGCCCTGTACAACGAGCGAGAGTCAAGAAGCCGACACCAAAAGACGGTCCTAGACCCAGTGCAACTGTTGACAGCAAGCGCCACGCGAGAACTACCAAAGCCCACGACTACTACCTCTACGGTGTGCCACTCCAGGCAGACCGCGCCACCAGAAGAGGAACCCCGCATGGAGCCTCCAGAAGAAAAGAAACAGCCATGTCGCAAATCGGAGGATCAATCTGCACAGCGAGATGCTGGCGTAAGTGATGCAGTCTGGGAGCAACTCCAGCGAGATCGGCAGGCGGAGCAGGAGCGTGAGGAGGAGTATCAGCGTCTACTCAAGGCCAAGGACCAAGCCAGAGAAGAGGATAGAGAGAGATTGGTCAGGAAGATCTTAGAGGAAGAGCATAAGAGGAAGGTAGAGGCCGAGAAACGGCAGAAACTTATGCAAATGGGTGTTTGTCCTGTGGGCTACCAGTGGATCAAGCAGGACTCAGGTTATCGATGCGCAGGTGGTTCACACTACATGTCGAGCGATCAGGTCGACGCACTCTGTCAGTGATGGAATGATGGCATCTCCAGGTTGAGTAGAATGTACGGCTCGCGCTTGTACATAGGGATTTATCATTCCATAGCGTTGATAACCACCAACACCCAAAAGGACATTGTTTGAGCTTTTGGTCATTTCTCAATACTGACGCTTGTCCAAGCTCATGTCATGTCATACATGACGATCTGGTACTGCCTTACCAACGTCGCCAAACCTCCATCCGCGGGCCAATCAGGCATTTCCTTTCCAGGTCGAGGAGGTTGTTTCGCTTGATGAGTGCGTGTAGCCCACCCGATACTCAAAATCTGCAGAACTAGAGTCGTCATAACCACAGGGCCTGCTCATAGCTTCAATTTGGACTTGTTCTGGAAAATGGGTGAGTTCGCCCAATCCGCCCTTAAGATGAATGACATCACGTCACAGAAGATCAGACAGAGGCCCGAAATGTGAAGAAAAATACCGTCTACCTCCCTTCTTGACATTACTGAAGATGCACTTGTTCCCGTCACACTGGTCAGGCTCTGCTATACATAACATCACATTGAATTTCTCGCAGCCAGCTGGTACCTTACATCACCACTCCGTACGACACTACCTACTTGGATGGAGTAAAGCAATAAACGATGACGTTGGTCATTCATGATGGTGGCAAGTTCAAAAGCTGAATGACAGTAAAGACTAGAGGAGAAACAAAGACGGCCGGTGGAGGACAACAAAGAGAAACCTGCCTCGAGGTTTCTTCGCGGCGCAGCGCGAACAGAAGTTTCACAATGGTGACTTAGCCCTAAACTTCATTAGAGTACCTCCATCACCAAACGAAGATTGGGGGAGTCGAGAGAATTCATAGCAGCTCAGATTACATTGTCGTCAGCAATCATCCTCGACAGTGTGCGTCAGCTTTACCGTGGGGGACGGAGACCATCATGGCGCATACAACGTCGGAATCAAGTCTCTATGATCAAGCCCAAGAGTATTTCATCCTGGCTGAGGCTGCCAAACAGTCCAAGGTCTACAAATATGTACGAGACCCATCATACGATCCGCCCTTGCCCAGCTGGGTCCGCGAAGTGCGCCAAATGGGCGCTCAGAGCTTCATAGATGCGGTCGAGAAGAAGACGCTCGCTAGATCCCAAGAAGAGACGTGCAGAACCCTCATCGCCCGCCTACTTGTGACCAAGCTCGGCAGGCATGTGGCAGAGGACCTGAAGTCATCAGAGTGTAGCTCGGTCGCTGCGTTGTACATTGATCGCTTGCACACCCCAGCTTACAGAACCATGGCTCTTGTTGAAAAGCGTCCCGACGCCGTAGCTAAGAGAGCATGGATCGTGGGTCATACTTTCATCGAGGCCGGCCCCTTGAACTGCGTGCGCGTACCCACGATTTGTCACGATGAGTGGACACAGGGGCAGCCTCTCAAGGGGGAGGAGCTCACGACTACAATGCTGATCTCGACCTAAGCGCCATCGGAGAACAGGACTGGAGTAGAACCGAGCCATGCGCTTTGGGTCTGGTCGAGTTTATCGAGTTCGTTGCCATGCCCAGAGCCGAGGACCTGGCGAGCGAACACGCCATGAGGCCCATACCGATTGACAAAGCGCTTCGCCTGTTACTTGATGCCGAGCCTATGACATTGGACGAATTCCTGGGGTTCGGTGAAGCCCATGGGATCGACCCGTTTGCGAAATGGAGGCTTGGAGCTTCAAATGAGACGTAGTTGTGACCTGATGCTATCACCAAAACGCAGTATACACCGTATTGTACTCGCAGACGCTGTTGATCTGTCGATATAGATCATTCCAAGGGTCTAAAGCTAGTCTAGATCAGTGAGATAAAGAATAACATCAAGTTTTTTAATGCCCCAGAAGGGACGAGGAAACAGCAGGAATCCCGCCGTTGTTATCCTTGAACTCCCGTGAGTTGCTTGCGTCATCTTGTAGTCAAAATTCTAGAAAGAAAGTCACGAAACAAAAACCAGCATACATGCTCACATTGCATGAAGCAAACTCATTTTATCTCCTGGAACACTCCCAGGAGACATAAAGATTGGTGCGTTTGCAAAGACTGGCATCGTGTGACCCCAGTTGTACACCTTCGGTACCAGGTGGGTTGGCAGCCAGCCAAACTAACATCCTACTTATTCACGTCCTCATATTATCTACCCGGTCCCTCTGCCCTACATAATGCCGTAGTTCCCATACGCGCCTTCCTACTTAAACAAGCCCACGACTTTCCCGCCTTCGACCTGTATTTTCCCCATCTGATTGATCCCTTACATGGTACCAACTACTTAATCATTGAGCATTGCTGCGAGCTGGTCCATCTCAGTCTCTCGACCAAGATCAAGAAAGTTCAAGTATTCTCGAGCATGCAGACTCCAAACAGTTCATGAAATCATTCAGAAAGAAAAGGTACGAGGTAACAACCCTTTTTACACATTGGTCATGCTCAGCTAGCAAGAGGTATAACAACAACGAAGCTTGGGCTTCAGTTCTAGTAGTACATTTAGGGATGTCTCATTCAGTTTTGGAATCCGGTCACGAAAAGTCCTTGTCAGAAGTCGACGTCCAGCTGATAGACATCATATTGCCTGACCACTCCCATACCAAACTCCGTGAACCATTTCCCAAAGTCCAAACGCCAGAAAGTACCTTCCGGCCGGGGTATCTAAGCCCTGCCTGTTCGAATGATCCTTGGAATCCCTAATAACGAAGATACGACGAAAAGACAAGTCCAGGCTTGCGGTGATGAACCGCTTATATGTCATTGTGCTTATCGACTAAAGGAGAGTCAAGCATAACGGTGTCAGTCATGCTGACTGGTGATCTGGCCTCCTCCGAAATGGCCGTCGGAGGCTTTAGTGAGTTTGGGCTGGGTTTGGCGGCGGCGGCAGCTTTGTTCATCCGACTTTTGGTGTAGTCGCTGAGGCTCAGTTTCTTCTTGACTGGGCTGGGTTGGACAGCAGCCCCATTCGCAGATGGAGGCGCAAATGGACTAGGCAGATTGTTTGCAAACGGGGATTGAATAAGATTGCCCGTCGCTAGTACCGGGGTAGTTGCAGAAGAAGTCACGGAAGGGCTGCTGAATGCTGGCACTGGTGGCAACTGCACGCGAAGTTCCGGTGACTTCGTGCCGACTTTCCTCGCTGCACTGGAGGTATCTATCGACGAAACTTTGTCATCAGTGGGTGACAAGACTGGAGCATCCGACATTGGTATATCGGCAGCTTCCTCCTTGGCAGCTATCGATACCCCGGAGTCGTCTTTACTCGGTTTAGGCGTAGCAGCCGTCGCAAGAGTGGTGGGCGATTGGGGAGTTGTAGGGGAATCGAGTTCCATGCGGACTAAGGCCGAAGCAACTGACCCTGGAGATGCAGCAACAGTACGCCGTCGTTGTTCTTCGTCGGCTCGTAACCGATGTCGGTTCTCAAGCAAGCGTTTAGATAAAGAAACAACGCGTTTCTTGGGCTTCGGCGATTGTCGAGAAGCGCTGAACCACTCCCCTTCCACAGGGTCAGTCTGCGTCGAAGCATCCGTATATTCTGGCCGCGGCCCTTGCGATGAGTGCCGAGAAGGGATGGGGACAGAACCCCGGTTCCCATACTGCTTGGGCGGTCCAACATTGCCGGGAGATACAGCACTGGTAGGCGACTTCGAGGTTCTAGTACCTGCATCCACGTAGCGGCGCTCAGAAGCACCATTTGTTTTCGACTTTGACTTGACAGTACTGGAGCTACTAGCTCCGTCAGAAATTCGTTTCTTCTTTCGGGGCGGCTGTTGTTGCTCCATGCGACGAAACGAGTCCTCGACCATTTGAACCTTCCTCTTGTCCCTGTCAGTAAGCTCTGTCAAGACGCCGAGAGTGTCAAATGAGCCCTGACGAGGTGCTGGGGTTATGTCACGACTTGGGGGTTTGCTGCGTGAGGACCCGGAGTCATTTTCCATACCATCGTCACCATGGCCCTCACTAGGGGCACGGCTGTTCGTTGCGTGACCAGTACTTGTTGGCGAGATATTGGTAGGCTTCAATTTGCGTGGCTTTTTTGGCCTGCTCTTCTCTCTCCCGTTGATTCTAGAGATGTAATTACGATGGAAACGGGCAAAAGCGCAATCAGGTCCCAAGTCGCAAGCGCAGCCACCGTATTCAGAAAGGATGGCGTGAACCCAGCCAGCAATGGTATGGTAAGTTTCCAAGTCCCTTTCATTGTACTCTGGTTGATGATCGCTTTCGTCACTCAGGCCTAGCAACTGCAGCCAGCGGTGCGCAACATTCTTCGGCAGTCGAAAGTCCCAAGGTATGGTGATCTGCTCGTTGGCTACTATTGGACGGTCACTCATGAGCCAGAATCGGTACTCTGAGCCATTCAGCAGAAATGTGTCCATCTGGGCATTGGGTTTGCAACTCCGACGCACGTATCTAGCTTTGGAGCCCTCCCTTCTTGTGTCGATGTATATTGGGAGCATAGGGTGAAAAAATACGAAGGGTAGGGGGGACGTGAGATCGTGCCACCGATTTTCGGGATCTTCGCAGTAGTTTTTCTGAATACCGATTTGACCGTTGAGCTCAATCAAGGGAACGTCCTTACCGACCGCTTGGGGTGAAGTCAAGTATTGCCAGCGAACAGTCTCGGTACCAACTGTCATAGATTTATCTGTAACTCGAGGTGAAGCTTTGGTCGAGTTGATGTCGCCCGGTAGTTCTCGGAAGACTTCTTTGAAGCCGCATCCAGTTTCTTCTCTCAACTTATCGTGGTTCCGTAGCCAGGAAGAGAGGACGTCAGAGATTTGTAACCTTGCAAAGGAGTTGGTCGGCACAATTGATACATCTTGGTTTTCCCTGTACAGATCCAGGAAACCGGGAGAAAACCCATGGATTTCAAATTCGTGCGGAAGATCTGGGGGTGTGGTCGCTGGACTGGGAGGGTGTGCATGGGGGTTTCCGTTCTTTTGGCCGTACGAAGGGCTTCGTTTCGGGTTTTGGGAGGAAATGGATTGACTTGGGCGATGAACGCTTTTGCTTTTCTTATGACTGTGGGCGGAGCTGGTTTCGTTCATATTCTTCGGCATCGTATCAGAAGGACTATTACCATTTACTCCTAGATCGTTCGGCTTCGTCTTCTTTTTGTGGGTTTTGGAGGTCGGTTTGCTCTTTGGTTTCCGCTCGAGAATCTCTGCCGAGTTGGTTTTGTTCTGTCGAACGGCTTGTCGTTGCTGGGCACGTTCGCGGTCGACAAGCAAACGTGGATTGCAGTCAACACATGAATGAGAGAAGTCCTCTCGTAACGCCTCTTCCATACTGTGGGGATAATAACATTCGATGTGTTGCCATGTATCGCATACCTCGCAGTATATGGTATTCCCGTCATCGTCAGTGAAGTCGCATATACACTTGATGGTGTATGGCTCTTCCTCGGCCGGCGCCTGGGCCTTGCTAGATACATGGCTGGGTAACGCAGGAACCGGCTTGGGGCTGGGCAGGGCCGTCTGACTCGGGGTCAATGATTGTGCTAGGAGTGAAGGGAGCTTTTCTGTCATAATCTATCGCGCACCCCACGGTGGTGAGATGTCGAGAGAAAGTTGGGTGGGCAGGAATGTTCAACGCAAGGGTCCGGATGTCATGACGACGAATGATGCCCCAACGCGCTTATAGCCAGGTTGCGCAGGAAGGAGAAACGGGTCGAATTGAAGGCCGGTCATGCGTCGCAGTCGTCTTCGTCAGAGTGGCGATAGGTTTGGTTGCAAAATCTGTGCTAGACACGGTTGGGACTCGGAGGGCGGGAGCGAGTAGTCACAAGGGTCACAACGTGGACAAAAGAACTCTCGGACAAACCGAGTCAAGGAAACAATGTAGAAAGGTCGCGAGTCGGAAAACAACGACGAAACGAGATGTCAGAATAGCGAATGTTTGCGTTGGGAAGCGGAATGAGAACCGCCAGGTTCGCGAGCAGGGTCGTGGAGTCGAGTGAGAAACCACAACTTCGTGAGTGGATGCGCCTCGAGGGAGAATAGAAATGGATCGAGTCGAGAAATGAGGGCGACGTCGGATTAAAAATGTATCGAAGTGAAAAGCCGTCGTGATCCAAGTGGGAAAGGTTCTGGGTCGACAAGTCGTGTTGTGGAGGAAAAGGAGGGCTGAGGGTGTATGAAGGCAGAAGAGGGTTGGAAAGAGGAGAGGAGAGAGGGAGGAAAAGCGTCAAATGCGCACCAAGCAAAACAAGCAGTGCCAGCAGTCGCAGCAGAGAAGAGCAGGAGCGAGTGAGCGAAAACAGAGAAGAGATTGCCTAGTAGAGACTAGCCTATCATTTGGTTGGGATGGGCAAAGGGAAGGGAAGGGAAAGCGGAGAGGTGGAAGGGGACCTGAGAACCAGAGAGGGTGCGGTGCGGTGCAGTGCGGTGCAGCAGCTGTAGCCTGCCCTGGGCCGAGTATTGGACTGACTGCTGAAGCTTGCGCGCCGCCGAGGTGGTGCAGCGTAATTAGGTGCAGTTAGGTGCCCTGCAGTGTCTTGTGGTGCTTGAGATAGGCGCAGTGAGAGAGGTACGGGCGGGTTGGATAGCAGACAGACAGTGGATTTGACGGGTCTTTTGCACTGGCTCCAGGTGTCTTTGACTGTCTGCAGCAGTGGTCTGCGGCGTGCCGGGTCGCTACCCAGGTGCAGACCCAACCTTTCATAGGGCCCCTCCCTTACACTGACCAGCCTGTAGCCCAGCAGCCGGCAAAAGTTTGACAGGTGGGAATCTGACGTCCCTGTCTGGTTGGAAACAGAGGGGAAAGAGAGAGAGAGAGAGAGCAACACCTACCATACAACCGATCAGATCTCTCTATCAGCAAGCAGCGAGAAATGACCATACTGTTCTGCATTGAGAATGAATGCCAGCATGATTGGAACAGAGAGATATGCAAGTTCCATGGTCAAAAAATTGGCAGATGGATAGAAGTATCAAATCTCGAATATGTCATAAGAAGTGCGATGAGGGCATTGCACATGGATGAGAAGTAGGTAACAATAGTCAGGGAAAGGATCGGGAAGAGGAGCTGCTGCGCTCAAGACTTGTGAAGGACTTTAGGATGCCAGAGGGACACGGGAAAGGTCCCTTTTGCTCTTTTGCTACAGGCTGCAGTCAGGCAGGTCGGGCTTGTCGGCTTGCTCAAGCGAGAGGATTAGGGAAAGGGAGGAGTGGGGATGGGCGCAGAGGCCACTCACAATCGCCCTCACAATGCGCGCTGTGGCCCCCAAGGCCTCTCGACAGCCGGGACACTAAACCCGAAAAAAGTTATGTACCCACCTGGCCCTATGTTGACCAATCAGAATGTTCAGAGAGGCTGCAGCAATGCGAGCTTATCCCTGTCTTACAGGTGCCCCCTCATTTCCATTCTGGAATGGCTTTCCCCCTTGACTAACCTTCATTGCTCGACACCTCAGGCACTCATTCAGATCAATGCCGTTGCCGACTCCGGTCGTTGTTCTCTTGGTACCATGAGGAGCGCCGACGGTTCTTCCATGTGAGGCGAGCAGGGTGAGGTACAGAACGCACGCTGGCCTTCGACGAGCTGTTGAGACGTCAGAGACTTGGGGAAGATTGCCGTCACGTTGTTGTCACGATAACGAGGATGCTATCAACTTTAGACAGAAGAGGCGTAAGTCATGAATACACATGAATGTAGGTCTGGTGCGAGCGAAGGTGGGAGATTTGAGGTAGTAGGCTTCGGTAGTAGAACTGAGGAGGACACGAAGTACGCTGATGCGATAGCTTTGCATGCTCAGTGCCAGGGCACGCCGTATGAGGGGAAGGATTTTATGTTGTTATGACCGAAACATCGGCAGAAGTAGTGCTGCTTCGCCAGTGGTCTGAACTGCCGGCATTGGCCCACTGGGCGACACAGTGCCACGAAATGGAAAAAGACTTGAGGAGGGTAGGAGAAACCGTCTGACCAGGCAAAAACGTACTTAACCAAACGGTTGAGCACAGTCAGATCCATCTCGTTGGTCTTCTTGCCAATAGGACATTGAAGTGGCCTGGTTACGTGACACGTCTGCTGCATCAGTCCTCGTCCTCGCTTGAAGACGATAGGACCATTGCCCATTGCCTCATATGTAGACAAATCTTCTGGTGGCTGCGCAAGTAACACGATTTGCAACTGGGCAATACAGAGCAGAATACGACCAATCATTTGCAACCAAGTCTCCCTACCCCAGGCAGAGCCCAGGCGCACTGAGCATTCCGATCGCACGGGTTGTCTGGCACCTTTTACTAGGTACTAGGTACCAGGTACCCAGAGCGACTGAATTTGATCAATGCATGCTCAAAGGCACGCATTATGTAGTAGTAATACCATACTGGAGGACTAGATTGTTGCGCTGGTTCTTCGCTTCAACACAGCAGAATATTCAACATTTCATCATATCGCTCTTGAATGCGATGCCTGGCATATCAGTGGTGCAAAGATCTACATCTTGCTCAACCCTCCTGGTCGAGTCAGCGTGGAAGCACCGATCTACTAATGTACATTTCTCGGCGATAAGACAGTGATTCAAGATACATGGAAACGGCCTACGCCTATACATAGTACAGCAAAGATGGTTTATGCCGAGCCGGAGCTATCTTTGGCGAAACAACCCATCGCAGACGCCGTATCATCTAGCCCAAGCAGCCCAACCAACCATCATTACTGTGCGAAGCTGGGGGAATCCCTCTTTGGCTTCCGGCTATCGCAGCGGAAAAGGCTGGACTCGAACTCTAATCCCCTGGTAGGCATCAAATGGTGCGAAAGTGTCTAGAGTATGTATGGGCCGGCCGAGCCGGTTCTCATTATGAAGATGCGTAGCGTCGCTATCGTGGCATCGCAAGATCATCGCGTGATGAGAAACAATTTTGGATTGCCAAACCCTGGTTTTGGTTGCGTTGATACGTCTTATTGCTGGGATTGTCATCTCACCGCTCTTCAAGCCGTGCTTGGGGGCGTTGTGTTGCATGTACTTATGTACGTATGTTACGGATGTCGAAGTATGAATCGTAGCAAACGGAAGCTGCGGAGGCGCTGGAGCGTTTCTATCACGAGCCGATGGTTTCCCACCAGAAGGCCTTCCTGTAGGCATTTTGTTGGTTTGAGGTGCGTGTCTGTGGCTATGCTGAGAATGGAAGAGACTGTGTCCCTCTCTTGCGTCATCCACTCATGAGCTTGTGCAAAAGTTCGTAAATTTTATGCTGGCAGCACGCGAGGACGCATTGAAAGAGGCGAGCGAGTCAGAGAGATCACCTCGGCAGTTGAGTCCTGGAACCTTACGAGTTACTTAGGCAAAACTCTCAAATATGAATTATTAGTATCTTCTTACGACATGTCGTGTGAAGGACAACCGATTGCGAGTCCCAGCGTCCACTAGCTACGCAGAAATCAACAAGCCAAACTTACCTGGGGACATCGCAAGACAGACGAACAATGTAGGAGCTATATATTACGGCGTAGTCGCCATGGACTTTGGCGCGCTACAATCTCCGAAATAGTACAGCATTTGGCCTGACTGATCCTGGCCCATTTTGACCATGTAGAAGTCTTCTTCATGGCATCGCATCAAGCGATGATCACAATGAAAACATAGTGGGAAAGCAAAAATTGCGGCATGGACGATCCCGAAGGATAATCCAGGACAGTCCACTCCGCGCTGTGCAATGCAGGCGTCCTGCCCTAGGAGACGAAAATCAGGAGCTTCGTCGCCTACACCAAGGTAAGTATGAAGAAGAGAAGAAGAAAATTTTTAAAGTCTGGGAGGGAGACCTGCGCTTTATACAAGATTCTGGAGCCAGCAGCTGCCTGGCTGATTGTGCAAATTGCGCGGGTGAGATCTCCACAGTAATTTCCCGACCGCCCTGGCTGTGGTAGCCAATCAAAAGCATGCATTCAGCATTTCAATCTCAAGAGCAACAGTGTTTTTTTAATTGGCCAAAAGCTCTGAGGTGATCCACTTCTGCCTCGAGAAATGGAATAGGATGACTAATCAAGAAGCTTCCCCTCGCCACCCACAGCGATTGCCTTACTGGAAGGGCTCAGAATTGGTTCTGAGGTGTGATACCTCTGATATACGCACCAGGGCTGGGTTTTCTTGTTGCTGGAATCTTGTTACTCCCAAATCCTAGCGCACCAGCTTGTATTCATCAAAATACCGACAGAAGAGTCCGTAGAGCGGAGGTTTTGGTACCTACCTCTTCGTTTGTCTGACGGAAAGCAGTCTCACAAGGCTAGCTGAAGCGTTTGGAAACAGCATGGAAAGGTTCGTCTCGTCCTGCGAATATACTGAGACATTCCTGTGTCTTTATGACCCGAGCTCTGGTCAACATGTGATGAATTTAATTGCTACCTGCGTCGGGGTGTATTTCGTGAATGGATCAAGAGCCTCCATCCCCTGTCACTCTAAAGCCCAGCATTTATTACAATACAGTAGTCGATACTTCGCAGCTCATGTACAATTGGAAGCAGAAGCCAACAGTCGCGCCGCCAAACTGACGGTATGTTGCCTTCATCGTTTCTAACTCAGGCAGCGCTACAGTCTTGTTTCGGGTAGGGTGCGGTAGTGGCGTGGACGAGTTCCCAGGTAACTGTTTAACGGTTTGTGTCGCCGGTGTCTGTAAGGTACAAAGGGCTTGTTCGAACTGAGTGTGAAGCAGTCACTCCTTTAGATGTTCTCGGAACCCCATGGGAAAGCGGCCGAGAGCAGGGCCGGTATGGTCGAGCTCCGCACAAATGATACTACTTACCTTCTAGTCTTTGTGTTCAATTTCTTGTGTACCAGCATGCTTTCGAGAGCTTTCAAAAGTTGTGCCCGGTCTTGCCTATTGGTATAGTATGGCTGGAGAGACAATACAATGTTTTCCAAGGCTTATCTACTCTGAATCTTGGGACCTTTTGACCGTTCAGAGGTAGATACGCTATTAGACTATAAGCCTCAAAAGAATACCAGCCGAACTTAGTGAAGTCCTTGCCTATTTGATATTTGGAAATGTCGAACCCTGAAAATGGTTGAGTATATTGCTTTTGAGTCTTGTCAATTGCATGAATACTTTCATAATGCTTCCATTCTTTCCTTGAAAGCTTTGCTGGCTAGATAAGAAACCTTGAAACTAACAAATGGTCACAGACAGCTATGACATGAGAAGAGAGAGGGGGCATTGCAGAGAGAATGTATTTACGGTATGGCTAATGACGACTCGGTGTATCAAGTCATCAACTTGGCTTCCAATTTTGGAATTGTATCGTACGAGAAGTAAAATGCATGCGCCTATTAGCATATTTGTCAAGATCAGTATCGGGAGATAATTGTATTCCTGCTCCCAGCCCCTATGAGCTAAGAAATGCATCCCTATCTTCTTCAAGTCAAGATTAAAGGTAATCTCGGGCACCCGCCGGCTCCCTTTAGACCTCAGGTCTCTCGGCTGATATAGTATAATGTATCCGCATTCGCCTTCAGATCGGATCCTTGTGGCTGAGACCTTTCGGAGGACCTACGGGCTGACAGATAAGCGTTCTTTGGCTGAATCCTTTCATGATTAGACCATGGCTTACCACCGCGCGCGTATCCCTTTGTACGATCATCCAGTTTTGCCTACTCACATACAGTACCAAACATGTGGTGGAACATTCACTTGACAGGATTTCAGATCAATGCAGAAAGTAGTTCCTGACCTTCTCATAGATTCGGAAGTGTATTTAGAAGAGAAAAATATTACGCAGAGCAGCGATCCTTTCGAGCCAGATGAGACCGACGAGAGCTTGCCGGGGGTGAGTTTGGAATATTCAGCGGGTAGACGCGAGTACCCAAATCAGGCAGCACAGTTGGACATTACGGTGTTTTGAGCTTTTGGCCAAACCGTCTAACTGAGGACGCATCGTAAGTCCGTGGTTCAGAAAGACTCTAGGTACACACAAAATTAATTTAATTGCAGCTGACGAGTTTTGGTGATGCCGCGATGGAACCAGCGTTTCGTGGAGTCTTCATAGAGTAGGTAGTATCGGTTTGAGGTTGAAAGGGTGCACAGTTTTATTTTCCGAGACTGCGTCGAAGACTGATCTCTCTCAAACCAAATAGTCTAATCTAGGGAACAGAACGACAAGTCCAGGGCAAGCCGGCTCTGTGTGGTATACCCCATAGATTTTGGGAGATCACCCGTCCAGTCTTTACAAGAAAAGGCTGGTATCATTGAGAACACTATGTTCGACCGTTCTACCATGCTAGCTGTGGTTTCATAAACTCAAGGTCAATTCGTAGTGGACACTAACGTGATAGAAGCGCCTCGCTGTTGCATGACCCAAATACTTCTCAAAATTTGCCAAGCTAGTTTGTTCAGCATCTCTAAAATGATAAGTTTGGGGCGCTCCAGGCCATCCGCACAGCTGCTTGGGTTCCCTTGAAGTTGAATGCAGTCTTGCAAGAGATTTGCAGGACGGGATCAAGCCTCTGTCAAGCCCGCAATCGTCTTCATTGGCTTCTTTGACTGATTGAACATGGCACCAGAATGAATCTTGACCATAGACTAAGCCACACTCACTGTCGTAGGACTGTTCGTAAGCCATGTGTTTACTTGACTTCCTTCGCCACAGCTACTCTTCTGAACCAGGCCTTCTTCCACTGACGCGGTTCTGGAAATGGCCTTTTCCGATACTTTTCCTGCGGTTAGCATGGTACGCAGCTGCTAGTCAGTCAGCCTTGACCCTACTTAAATGTATGTTCTCCACTTCATCGTTATTCGTGGCATGACAACTTTGCGGCCTACGGCGAAACATTTCCATGCCCATTGAGCTTCCAATTGTGGTTTTAAGCTGCCAATGACCACCGAATCGCCGTTAGGCAACGGGGGTAGGTGAACAGGCAGCGTGGCTTCGAGCGACCTTGTCTGCAAGCCCAAGCCCGGGTCTTCATTTCTTTTTGGAGCCGCCAAACCCAGTGATTCCCATGGCTGCCATCATATCGTCTTCGTCGTGCTCACCCTCGATCCGGACGTCGTCGCCGTATTCGACCTTGACTTTCTCCGCAGCGTCTCTCTCGGCCTTCTTCTTCGCCATTTCTTCATGCCTCTTGATGCGCCGCGCCTCCCGCTCTTTCTCTTCTTCCTCGTGTCGAAGTTCGAGGCGCTCTTTCAGCGTCGTAGTCGCCTCTTTTTTCTGTTCCTGTAGACGCTCCCACACCTCGGCGATGCGCTGGTGTACGTCCTCGGCCGTCGCCTTCTTGACTTCGCCCGTCTCGCCGATGTTGCGCAGATGCTGCATGCTATTTATATGCTCGACCCATTGTACGTTGTCTTTGAATGTGAGGTCGCAGGCCGAACAATAGAAACCGGCGCCCCGGCCCCTCTTGCCCTGGCCTGCGCCCGCGGGCACCAGCATGGTCTTGCCAACGTTGGCCTCGAGGTCAATGACATCTCGTCTCGCGCGGGTGTGTGTCTCATCGCCGGTCATAGGCTTATAGTACTTCTTGCCAGCTAGCTTAGCCTCGTATCGTGCCTTTGCTTCTTCCTTCTCGGCGCTCTCTCGGATCTTGGCTTTTTCGGCATATTCGTTGAGGTCGTAGCTCCGTCGGAAGGATGTGTCACCGGCGGGCGTACCGTAAGCGGAACCCTTGTTGTTTGACATGATGTCGAATTCGTCCTTGTGCGATTATCAAGCGCTTCGATCTGGACAAAGGCCTAGGTACGTGTAGGTAGCGAGATGGTCGTCAGTCCTGGAAGATTGCTAAGTGTGCACCTGAGGAGGCAGGTACTTAGTGAGTGAGTGGGAAGGTGCCGGGTGTGGCGTATCGAAAATAAAGTGGATACCTCTCACGCGCTCATGCGCAGTCTCACAAACGTGCATAGAGGAACGCCAGTTATCTCAGAAGCTTACATTGCGAACTATATACTCGACACGCAGAACAAGAAAATGGACATTACAAAATCGAAAACTCCATGAGATTACTGAAGTACCCATGTATTGTGCCAGGTCGGCTAGCACCCAAGGAAGCCAGTTGTTGTGACACTGATTCAGGTAGGTAGGTAATGAGAAGCAGCTTTTCTTGGAGCAAACAACAGCAAACTTTCCGCACAAAATCACCAAAGATAGAACACAGATAACTCACTAGCATGGAACAGATGCTCTCATTACGTCCATAGCAAGTGCCAAGATCAAGGCCCCACGTAAGCACTCATTTGCTAGTGACATCAATGGGTTGGTTAGGCCTGTTGGCTATCACTGCTAGGTAAAGTACTGTATAACATCCTCTACAAGTCGATCAAAACATCTGAATTCGTGGGTGTCTGAGACTAAGTCACACTTGACTTGAGTCGTGTATTGAAGTTCTCAACGCAACAACTACCTTATTGTAACATTTGTGTGAGCTAGCGAGTTTCGCTTCTTCATCGTTGAAGGGTTGTATACGTGCGAATCTCGAAGTCTTCCAGATCCAAGGCGAGAGCAGCCAGTCTCAGGGCAATACCATCACGGATAGTACGAAAAATGAAAGCTTTTAGGCATTACCCCTATATTTAAAATGGTGTGTCTCGACAACGATATGTGTGCCAGCATGCTCTCTATAGTTAATAGGATGGCATGACGACCTTGGTTTATACATATATGTATACGTGAAAGGGGTGATTGTAATGTTTGTGACTGCGCTGTTTCAACAGGCATAGGCTGTATGTCATTGATATGAAACAGTTTGATTTCGGCCTACAAGACTAAACGATGAATTTTGAAAATGAGAGAACAATGGTCAGTCGGAATCTCTCATGCACAGCTTGTGAATATTATAGCAAAGTTCAATTAGTGGCATGTTCTCCCAACTGAGCTATAACTACGTCTATGTTTCTTTCTCTTTTGCTTTCCTAGATGTTCTGGTAGTTCTCTCGACGATGGCTTATTCAGCGCTCATGTGGTTTGAGGTACGGAATCTGAGTGCACGTCAGAAAGGGGTGCTGTCCAGTTGCATCAACCATGAGAAAGACAGAACAGAGTGACATGGATCAATGACTATTTACGATTGTTGAGATGTCTGCGACGTATATTAGCTCAACTTGTATTCCGTGCATTCTACTGAATAGGCGAACGGCTCGTAATTGATGTAAACGAAGGATTACGGCCTTCAACTCGCACAACTACCACGCTGGCGCCCTTCGTGTGAGACGGGCCAGTGACCATAAATTCCCTACCCTTGGGCGGTGCATGCGAACAAGGCATGATGACCAAATCCGTCCCATGCTACGCACGAAAGCCCTCAGAACGCTGGTTAACTTGACTGGGCTCAATGGCTCGTGAAACAGTCAATGTTTTTTCACGCGATGAGGTAAGCACGATGGCTCCTTGTTCACAGAACTTGTTCTATCTGGAATGGTATTCATTCAGATGGCTCTGGAGCGCCCCAGTGGACTTTTTGGTCAACTTCAGCGTTCTCTAGCTCATTCTTGCGTGGCGAAGGTGTTTCAGGGCTGGGCTGACGGACCGGGAATCATTGGCTAACAGGTCTAGATATTAATGGGAAAGGATATTCATACCATCAGAATCGCGGGGATGAAAGCGACTTCCCGATCCAACCCAATGCTGATACTGTCAACAAACCCGTGCTTCGGGACATCAATGCTCAATGATTCCGTCCCTCTGACAGCCCAACAATGATGGTCTAGGGCTAGTCTAGGTCGATATGGGATGTTCGAATACGTGCTATGGGCAGGACGTACACAGCCTGTGATCGACTGTGTACTTTCTGCACACCAGGCTGGCTGCATTTCTTAGAGTTGGTGATCAACTAGCTGGACCTAGTTTTCATAGCTACAGGCATGAGGAGACATCGGACACCTGAATCGTTCTCGTCGTTCAGATCACCGTATCCTCTGGGTTGGTCATTTTGCGGCTCATATTCGATAGAATGACAGCTCGCAGCGAGCCTGCTTCTGGAACAGTCAACCATTGAATGAATATCTTAGTTGCTATAGTACATAAAAGCATACGTTGAGGATCCGGTTTCTATCTGCTAGTAAGCACTTCTGAACCAATCACAGGAAGCAGATCTCGAGAGAGACTCGTCCTAATCATCAATCTGAAGCTGCATCGCAAATTTGATTGGAGACGGCACAACGCCAGCAACCAATTCCTAACTCGTGAGGATTGGGAAAATGTGATCTAACTTGACCCCCCATCGCTGTAGTGAAGGCGACAAGTAAAGCGGTGTACGACATGTACATTCATATTCCAGGAGAGAGCCTTTTCGTTTAAGAGAGTGTTATTTACTTCCCGACAAATAAATATGCTTTGAAATTACACATAAGTAGCCAACTCCGTCACCTCAATCCCAAAATCACCTGGAGACTGACGCAACCCCATTGCATATATACTCCAATGCTTGCCTGGGGTCCCGCGCCTTTTTCTTTATTTAAACAGCATGACCACATCTGCAGTGGTACGCCAATAACTGCAGCCCATGTACCATCCAAGGGCCCGTATGCATTATAAGATGTGTATATGACGAATAAATGACAAGGCAATTATGCCTGGGAGATCACAGGCTAGTAGTAAAGTCTCAACTAGAGTTGACCTGACAGCAGTGCCTCCGTTGCTGTAATGGTGTCAGTAAAACTTTCGTCAATGACTGTAAAGAGCGAAACATACCACTGTTAATGTACGCCCGCTTCGACTCTAATGAAACATTGAATCGTCTCTCTAACTCTTGCTTGATACCTTTCTTGGTAACGGTCATCAGATCAGCCGTCCGTAGAATCTCGCGAATCTCCGCGAGTAATGCATCGTCACTAGGCATGCCCGTAAGACTGGTCATCTCCATTTCACCTCCGTTTCCAAAGAACTGAGAGCCACCAAAGTGACTCAAACGATTCTCAGTCGGAGCGAACGACATGCGACTGAGGTTGCCGGGATGTTTCAAGTCGTATGGTGGAATCGCACCTACGGTTGAACCGGCGCGAGAAGGCGAGTAGTACTCTGAGACCGCGACGTTCATGCCAGGCTTGGTAGCGTAGCTATAGCCGCTGATCTCTGAATGAGTATCCTCCTTCGAAGTCTGAGCGTCCCAAAGCTCGCCTTGGTATTCTTCCCACTTTTTACGAGGAATCGATGCAGGGTCGAATTTGCCTTCGTCGGAAATGACGACCTTCTTGCCGCTCTCGCCAGCAACGACACGGGTGTTACCCCAGTTGAAGTCATCCATGTGCCAAAAGGAGTAAAGGGGTAGGCCAAAGGAGAAGACAGGAATTGCAATGATGTAAAGGATCATCCAGCCCACCATTTCCCACTTGCGACGCATAATGAAGATGATAGCCTGCAGACCGTAGACAGCTGCCAACATAATGAAAGATGTGAGTGGCACGACCGTACTTGCGGTAGCGACGAGGACGATCAAATAAACGATGTATGCAATTGTGACGGGCTGCACCACAGTCGACAACAGGTCAATGAACACGATGAAACGCATGCTAAAGCAGCAGAATCCGCAGAGCTGTCCCATGGGTACAAGTTCCATCAAGTTGTGCACAGTAGAATTGATCCAGCGACGACGTTGGGACATGAAGACCGTCCAGGTATCAGGAGCAACAGTCCATGCCTTGGCGCGGAAGATATACTTTGTCTTGTACTTGGAGTGGTACTTGAGAAGAAGTGTCGTGAGGTAACGATCCTCACCTAGGTGCAGTAGGTTCTTCATGTGTAGCGTATCAACACGGATTGTCGAATAGTCCTCCACGATATCGCGGCTGACGAAAAGTGGTTTGCCAGTCTCAGCGGCACGAATCCGATACATCGAGAAACAACCAGGCAAACAAGTGACGCTACCAAACAAGCTCTCGAAAGCCTTTGCCAGGTTGTGCGAGATGTAGTACTCGTACACTTGAATCATTGTAATGAACGAAGCCTTGGCGTTGGTCAGGGCGGTCTCACCACACACGGCGATCAGTCGTGTATCGTCCAGAAAGGCCGAAACCATGCGTGTGGCTGAATCGGGGGCGACCACCGTGTCAGCATCGATACCCAACATGAATTCGTAGAACGTCGGATTCACTCCAATAATATTCCGAATTTGATGGTACATTTCCAATTCAAGTGGACTCATGGCCAAATTGTAATGTACGCGGTTTAGGAAACGCATGAGGACCATTTGCGAGTCTCGCTTGCCACGATTACCAGGGCGGGAAACCTCAGAGGGCTTTCCGACCTTGACGACAACCATGAATGGAACAATGTGACCTTGGACTTCATAAAGACCGGAATAGACCTTGCCCATATTGTGCTGCTTCATACCTTCGCCAAGGGATTCGAAGCTGAGCGGTTCTGGGTCGACAGTCTCTGACACTCCGAGAATGTCAAGGACTATGCGAGGTGTAGGTCTGTCGTTACCTTGCCCAATGATCATGCCATCGCAGATGATCACCAACAATTTGCGCTTATCGTCGTAGCGCATGCGCGCTGCAGAGTCGATAGCACGACGCAGGGAGTCCTCGTCTTCAGTATAGGCAGGGATTTGGCAGATAACGAACTTGTCAAGGTCTTCTGGCATGTTCTTGCCCCCGAATTGCAGGGCAGCCAAGAACTTGAAGCCAATGATACCGACCAGAATCATGGAGACGGCGAGAATGAGATACTGTGAAAATTGGCACCTAACGGAGTTCCTGGTATCGACGTCGGCAACATAGAACAAATTGTCCAAGCAAAGTTGCATGCGAGAACGCAAACCCTCATCCATGTCAAGGGCATTCCACAGCTTCGTCACATCGGATCCAGCCTTTTGGGTGAACAAGTCCACAACGAGGTCGCTCATGAAGTTGGTCACATCGGTATCAGTTGGCTCGTCTTCGCCCTCAGGAACTCGAACGTGTCGGCCACCAAGAACGTACTTCGTCAAATCGTAGACGCGGCCGTTCAGTATGGCGATCTGGTTCTGGTCGTCCGCCAACGTTCCAACATATTGAGCCGAATAGCCAATGTTGCCCTTCTTCCAACTGGACTTCAGGACCTCCATCGATTCGTAAAACCAATCGGGTTGGGGCAAGGTGGTGAAGTAACGGAAATCGTGGTAGACTGAATTCACATCCTGGCTGCTGACGACAGACGCCGAACCAGAGACGTTTGTAGACTTGTAATCCAAAGTCACAGCCGGATTGACGGAGCCATCCTTGCCTTGGCAAAGTGCAGAGACCTGGACGGGGAACAAAGACGTGATATCAAGTCCGCCATATTGCGTGAGCTGTTTTGTAGGCAGGTATGGAGGGTAATGGACCGAGGCAAATTCTCCAATATCGAATACTTGACCGCGAATAGAAGCATAAGCCGAGTTACCATCCTTACCGTCGTACTTGGAGAGCTCATCGGAACTGTAGACATACTGCTTGGGACATATAAGCATGGGGAAGCCTACGATGAAAAAGGCGGCGAATGCACAGCTGAACCAGATGATGAAGTTGATGGCCAGTTTCTCTCGCCACGCCATCCGCACATCCTTACGGGGCATGCGGCCAATCCACCGAATGAGGAAGTCTGGAACGAACCAGGTGAGCAGGTAGACCACAAATACCCAACGTTTTCGACTCGGCTTATCCCGGTACTCTTCCACCTCAACAAGGGACTTTTCGTTGCCACGTTCAGCCATCTGCTCTCGAGTGTCCAGGTTCTTAAACATGTCACCGCCGCCAAAGGCTGAGACCCCGGCTTCAGAACGAGTATCGACATCTCCGGATCCGAAGTAACCAGCTCGAGGCTTATCACTATACTGTGGAGTGTTGCCGACGGAAACGAGGTGCTCTTTGGAGGTACCGAAGGGGACATCGCCATGCGGCGTTAAACCGTCGCCAGCATCGGATGGGTATCGACCTGAGGCTGACGTGCCATCCCCGATAGACGAAACTTCCATCCAGCAACGCTCGCTGAGGAACACACCGGTCGAACCCAGAAGAACCTCGTTCGCAGGCCATTGCTTGTTTTGTACCACGGCTTCAACCTTCTCGCGTTCGCTACCGACAAAGATCGAATCTGCGTCCGCAAGACCGAGAAATTCGCCAAATGGCAAGAAGATACTGAAGTCGGCAGCTCTGAGACGCTGACTAATTTCAGCAATACCAAATGTCTGTACTTGAGCTCGAACACACTTGCTGTCAAACTGGTTCGCAATCCTTCTGTCGTTCGGTTTCAAGCAGAACACGAAGTAGTTATTCGTGTTGGGAGCTGCAATGACTTGCTTGACATTTTCCAAGGCGGACAAAAATTGGCCGGACGCGCCTTGCTCAGACTGGCGAGAACCCCTGCGAGGCTCACCTCCAGACCGGCTCTTTTCACGGGGCTCGCCATCGTCATCGTCGAAGTCAGCAACGGACTCTTTCCGGCCAGGTCTCCTGGATCGTGCGCCACGACCGCCCTTCTTCGACATGACACTTGGTGCTCTCATCGGCTTGGAGCTGACAGAAGCTTGCATCACAGTCGTCCTTTCTTGCGGATGCATAACGGTCTGTAAAGCCTCTTGGCCAAAGAGACGCGTTACGAACTCACTCTTGCTTGAGTTGACGAGGTTCATTAGGTCGCCAGAAATTACCTCGCCGTTCTCTTCCACTAGTCCCTTGATGGGATAGTCAACTTCACCAGCGAAGTGCTTTACGGTAAAAGTAGCAGCCGTGTTTTCTGAAAGGAAATTGCTGCCGGGGAGTCTGGCTGTTGATGAGCCGACGTTGATGGCAGGATTCTTGCCCTCAAAACGCTTCCTCAAACTCTCTAGAAGTTGCATATCAGTTCGGTTGCGTCGGGTTTGATCATCAAGAATGCTGAGTAGACCATTTCCAGGCTTCAGCAAACCTTTGACCGCGTCAGAGTTATCAAAATAACTCGTGGCAGTGACATTGACCTCCTCAACATCGAGAAGTTCGGCCTTTCGATCAAAGAAGGTCTGGAGGGTCAAGTTATAGAGAGATTCGGTGGCGGCATTGTTCAGAAGCTGATCCAGGGCGGAACCAG
Organism: Xylariaceae sp. FL0016; assembly: GCA_022578815.1. Classification (NCBI taxonomy): domain Eukaryota; kingdom Fungi; phylum Ascomycota; class Sordariomycetes; order Xylariales; family Xylariaceae; species Xylariaceae sp. FL0016. The sequence goes on from MU388740.1 coordinate 279,688, forward strand.
TTGATGACTGCTGCGAGAAGCCAGGAAAATCGATAATGTTCACTGTATTGGCGATTGATTCTTCAGGGGCGCAAATCTTCTGGTTGACGTTCTCGATGATATACGCGACAAGGAGCGAGTAGAGGGTTCTTGCCAATTCGTCGGCATTGGCGCGGGCCCCGTGGGGATCTAACATGACCGTGACTCGCTCGCGATGGATCATCTTGGTCTTATATCCCATGGTGTTCTGGAGGTCCTGTGCGCTGACCCCTAAGAATGCAGCGATGATACCAAGAACATCCTTGTTCTTGGGGGCTGTAATAGTCTGTGCTCCTTCATGAGAGAACCCACCGCTGTCGTCACCGTTGGGAGTTGTGTTTGAGGCCGTCTCGAACTCTAGCTGCCCAATATGAAGGATACAGGCTAGAATTTGGCATATTTCGGCGATTTCACTTCGGGGAAATTCAAGCTTCCGCAGAGCAGTTTTGAACAGCTGAAATCCCTCTGCATCATTGATGCCCACCTTCAGTTGCGTCGGGTGCCCAAGATACTTCCATCGTCGTTGGCCTGCGGAATCCCTTGGGGAATCGATTCCCAGATGGGATTTCTCAGCCTCGCTGGTGCCAGCTAGGAGATAATAGAGCACGTGGAAGTTTCTTTCTCCAGTTGGTACTTCAGCTATCCTGCTCCGCTCCAAACGATGATCCAATAACTTTCCACCAATGAGGAGAGGAGTGGTGGTCGAGGCCGTGTCGTACTGCAATTCATAGAAGAGCCCGGCTTTTGATGCTGTGGGTGTTGTTGCGGTCTTCGTGGTAGTCAGCGAGTCGAAGATGTAAGCAGCGAGCGAGACCTTCGTCGATAGAGGGGTGGAAGATTTGTTAAGCAATGAAGTCAGAAGGTGTGACCTGATAGTCGTCTTTCCAGAACCGGATTCACCCCTGTAAAATGGCATGTCAGCTATGAATATGACCTGAAACCTTCCACGTCGAATTTGCAGACGTACAAGAATAAGATAGCTTGATTTTCGGAGCGGTGCCCTAGTCGCAAGAATGCTCTGTCCGCCATGTCCTCGGCACCAGCCATGGCGCTGCCCTCTTTGCCTCCATCTAGGCCTTTGGCTGAGGACGTGTATGTATTTAGGGAGATGAGGGCGTGGGAGGAGAGACGGGCGGTTGGAATGGAAACATGAAAACGGCTTGCTAAATGCGCCGTCAAGTGAGTGTCGGATTGGAGATGAGCTGGCAGTGAAGGTAACGATGGTTGCGTATGAGCCCCTCCGCTGCCACTCATCGAGGGCAGATGCAAAGCCATGTTTGACCTTGGAGCCTCGCAGGCTGCTATGAGCAGAAAAGTATGCTCTATTGACTCGAAATCGACTCCTGTACTCGTAGAATTACCTGAAGCTAGTTGAAATAGATGGGCTTGAGCAGCTCGTGCTCGTCGCGAGTATTGATGCCGCGATGTTGAGACCCCTGATTTGATGCCGAGTCACGGTGAGGGCTGTCTACTCCTGAAAGTGATCCGACTTCCCCAAATGACTTGAATAGGGAGTTTGAGCGAGTGTCAAATAAGATAGCAACAAGAACGAATGTATAGTATTACGATATGGTAGGAAAGGGGAGAGGGAGGCAAACGCAACGAGGACAGCTGGGTAGAGGCTCTCTCTCGACGTTGCTCCCAACTAGATGTGGTGGATGGATGGTGTCTCTCGAGATGATTAGCTGGGGAACTCGATGGTCCTGGTTTTACTTGGGAGGGTTTATTTTCGTTCGGATAGGTGCAGGGGCTGGTGCAGGGGAGACCGCGGCGCGGGTTCGCATCATACGAAGTGGTACTAGGCCGTCTTAGGCCCAGTTGGGGAGCATAACGACCCGTAGCACTAACATGTCGAGATCGCTAATCCCGACGGTGCATCGCCCGGGGACTTTCCAGCTTGTTGGTGTGGTGGCTTCGCCCTGTCCTTCCAGATAGGTACTAAGGTAGGAAGTTCAGTAGCCGGCAAGATCCTAGACTCTGTTGTCCTCTGCAGTTGGAGCTTGTAGTAATGTAATAGGTTCCCGAAGACAGCTTTTCAAAATGCTACGTACGCATAATATGGTTGCCATCGGTCGGCCAAGGCACATTCAAATGTCTTTGGTGTAATTGGATCTCCCGATTATGTTGATGATGGCCATAGCCACGTGTGTCTAGACTGAACAACAAAGCCCATGAAATTTCTTAAGACACCTACAGTCTGGCTACAGATTCCTGGAGTACACCCTGGGCGATGACAGCATATGCTCAGGGGCTGGCAAATGACTGTCCAAGCGGATGGTATACGCTCACTTGCCCGATTAGGGTGTATTTCAGCTCATGATTAACAAATTCATGTGCGCCCCTGCGAAATACCAGATTTGAAGTCCCAGAACATACATAGGTACCTATGTTATGAGGACTTTTGCTGCGTAGGTGATGAATTCGAGGCTACTCGCAACGGGCCAACAATTGAACACCTCGTCGCGTGTAGCGCGTATGGGATCGAGAGCATGTTATTTCCCACCAGCGTCAATCGGGTTGATTGGAATACACGCTACCGTTTGGGTGGGCAACGGGGCAAGCTAAGACGTGCCGGCTGGCTTGACGAGACAGGTGTGTCAGGCGTTGATCGTTTAGACAAGAGAAAAGGACGGTATGGTTGCTCCTGGTCAAGCCCAGCTTGCATGGTGGCAAGCAAAGGTGCATCGTTGCACTGGCTGTGAAAAGGGTTATCGTGCACTTTCATGTATTAAGTTGTAACCAGCCTGGCCGGAAACCACAACGCGACGATCCCTGGCTTAATGGATCGGCTCTTACCACCACGATCGTATTCAACCAAGAATTCCCCTCGCAAAACTTGGAAGTCAAAAGCCCGAGAAAGGCAGGATGGGGAAGATAAGGAGGCTGAGGGAAAGGAAGAGGCTCTGACGGGACAAATAGACATTGGCGTTCTCCGGATTGTCTCGTTCTGCCACACGAGGAAATGATGATGGCCGAGCCTTGCAGCAAAGCGTATTGTGGCATGCAGTTTCCAGACGCGTGATTCGACTTTGTCAGCGAAGTACTTGGTAACGCATCTCATTGAATGGTCCACACTTCTTGAATGCTGTGTACCCTAAAAATAGAGTTACAGAGAGCCGATGGCCGCATTTCACCACCTGCAGCAGTGATCAAGAGACATGTCGTCTGGAGGCACTACCCAAGTATAAAGGTACTTATGTATCGTCCCTCATGAACATGCGTGTAGGTACCTCAGGTACCCACTGCCTGCTTGCCTAGCAACGTGTTCGCACCATCCCTAGGTCTCCAGGACGAAGTGAGAGTGTAAACATCGGCCCATACGCAATCGTAAATACCTCATGTTGCTAACGGGCACCATCAAACTTCTGACCACTATCTGACCATCTGATGGGCGTCAAGCACTCCATTGACATTCACATGGTTTAGAAATGACAACAAGACTTCTTTTCTTGATCTTTTGACGGCTTCCTCGTATTGCTAGTCCGGTGGTGCCGTAATAGGTACTTCGATAGGGTGGCAGTGCGAGGTGCTGCGCAGGGTGGGTGGATACATACAGCAGGTTCTCGACGGCTACCGACCGCGGCCAGAGTACATTTTGCAGGACATGGTCACTGGATTTTCCAGGCTTTGCGACTGCTCCGTCGAATCAGGAAGTAATATTATGGGGGACGCGGAGGGCCCAGCATAGGGAACCCTGTTTCGCCGCTTCGTATTCCTGGACTGCTGTGACCGGCATTGACTGCAAGCGCATAAGCTTCAGCATTCGGGTCTCTCGTGTATGTAAAGCACGCGTCTATTGGAGACATGCGAAAATGCATCAAACATGCCAAGACAAGTGCAGCGGCGATGATGACTTTTTCCAGATGCTGTCTCTTCTAGCCCCTCTCACTCGAGTGAAGGCAGTACTGTGCGTACAGTCACGTTGTTGTATGAGTACCTAATATTGTAGGTAGGGAAAATTCACAACCAGGATTTGTTTGCGCCTTGAACAGCGGCAGTGGTAAGCAAGGAGCTGAGCTCGCGGAAGTGCTAGAATACTGTAGTGCAGCCTCAGCTGAGTGCAGGACCGAGAGAGGAGGAAAATCAGAAGACCGGATCGTTGTACCTCTAGGCTAGTGCATACGGTAGCGGCTGAGTAAATCTAGTTCCCTGCAGTGGTCTATTTACTAGTACGCATTGGTGCCAGGGCGGGGAGGGTATCCTAGATATGATCCTGCCTCCTACCTAGGCAATACGTGTTTTTAAGCATACATCTACACGACCTTCCTGCCCGATGTTGTGTGTATGTACCTTCTGATGATCGTATCTACCTAATAAATACAGGATCTGCTCTAACCCCTTTTTGGAGTCCTGCTCTTAGGCGTGTCTCTACAGCACATACCTACCTCTAAACGGGGAACGATATGACGCCCGCCTGCCTTTGGAAGTAGGTAGTTCACCTTAATTGCGTTGCTGGTCTCTTATAAATACAGTCGTACAGAATTGCGTACCCGGTACCCCCTTTCCCGGGCTGGTGCACAACCGTCCTGTTGTGCCCTTCCCAGGCACCTCGAGCCACCTCAAGCCCCCTGTTGCGTACTCCATGCAGCTTGGCCCGTCTGGCCTAGTGATGTCCAGTGTTTCTCGGTCTCTGTCCCATTGATTCATCACAAGCCGCTTTGCTGCTGGCTCACTTCTATCCCGAACCGCCTCCCCCCTTACCTGCCTAACGTTCACTTTCTCTTGTCTCACAAGGACATCAAGAAGTCTTCGTCTTTCCTCTTCCACCACCTGCTGTTTGTTGTTGAGTTTTTCAGCCGTCTCACTCGCTTTGGTCGGCTGCCAACTAGTCTATCGCTTCTAATAACCACCTACTTGCCATTGTCACTTCCTTCGTTCGGCCTTGGCTTCTCCGTACAGCTTACGCTTTGCTGTTCTCCCGACATCCACATCTTCGCGAATCAATCCATCCGGCAAACACCCGGTTGACTGTTCATCTTCTTGTCACTTGGAAGATCCTGCATTGGACGTAGGATATAACATCGTTTCGCTTGCTCGAGGAACGCGGACCCAAGTCCGACAGCCCGTCGACGGGGGTTCAAAAAATAGTGACTGTCCGAGAGGACACCACGCCTGAGCTACAGTCATCATGGCGAACCAGCAAGCTCGAATGTCCATGTTCTCCGTGGCCTCTGATTCTTTCGGTGGCCCTCGGGGCGCCGGGCAGCAGTCGTCCCAGGTCTCCACCACTACTCTGCTCAATGGCATTCACAACATCTATCTTTCATCCCAGCCCTATCGATTGGATGCTGGCACGAGTCTCGCAGTCAACACATGGCTTACTGCCACACAAACAGGGCCTGATGGTAGACAGGGCGGGACAGTAGATTCTGCCCTCGCCGCGAGGGCTTGGGAACATGCCCGGCGAAGGGCGGAAGACGGCTGTATTGTTCTGGGGTGTGTACAACCTCGCCGTCTCCTTAACGGTCAAAGTCCAAGAAACAAATGGCAGTGCTGACAGGTTTTCTAGGTCCTTGCACACATCTACTCCTTCCCTCATCGCGCCATTTCTTACGTCCTTGCCTATGGCAATTCCATCATCGCTATTCACTGCCCTAGACGTTGTCCGACCCTTCATTCGATGCGTAACTCCCTATAATCCATCTGCTCCGCAACAATCTGCTCTTGGAGTGTCATTGACCCTCAATCTCGCCGGAAATCTAACAGCTGCAAGCCTGGCTCTTTCCCAAGGTGGCATTAATACCGATAAAGGGTTATTGAACATTCCTGCCGAAGCTGGGTATCGGGCATTCGATGTCTTCTATTACTTGCTGACTTCAGCTTCCACGCCGGCCGAGCGCGAATTTCTGAGTCTCAAATCCGCCTCGGCATACTCGCTGCTGGCTAAATCAGGTACATACGAACCTCCTTCGTATCTCCCGACTGCCGACGATTCTGCTGCGGCCGACGACTTCAGACGTGCCTTGAAAGATATTGGTATCAAAGGCTCAGCGCACCGCAACTTCATTTCAACCCTTGCCGGCCTCTTAAAGCTTGGAAACACACTCGACTATAATGTAGACGAAGACGTTCTGGAGGATGTGTGCGAAGACGTGAGCGGCCTCCTGAGTCTTGATCCGGAAGTCCTCGCGAGACAATGTACTACCGAGGACCGTGCGACCTTCATCGGGGGATTATACGAAGCTCTCGTGGACTGGGTCATTACAAAGGCTAATCAAGCTATTGCCACTCAGATGTCTCGCATCAGAGATGGTGATGAGTCTATTGATGGGCATCGAACCCCAAATTCTAATGAAGACACCGGTGATACTGTTCAAATTACTGTCGTTGAGATCCCTGACCCCAATCTGGGTAAGGCTGTGGCTATGCGTGGCATCTTCGATGATAGCATGGGTATCAATGCTGAGATGAAAGAAGACGGAGTGGATGTCATAGCTCCCGGAAGTTCCGTCAGCCGGGAAATGCAAAACGCAATCACGGAATGTGCGCCTGATCTGGGTATCATGACTGGCCCTATCGGTCGCGAGCGACAACACGAGCTTGAGAAGCGAGAAGTCGTGTTGGAAAAGATTGCCTACGCAAGTGAAGACGACGGTTTCCTCAAGAAGCTACTCTTCCCTGTCGCCGGCGAAGGCATTCATCTTGGCCGCAATGCCAGAATCGATCTCCCGGCTTTACTTGTTGCCAGTCGTGTGTGGTACCACCTGTCGCTTCATCCCACAGACGAGTCTCCCTCCAGTCTTGCAGCTCTACCATCGGTTACATCTGCGTGGTCAGCCGGGACGGTGTCACGTCAGCTCCGCGCCTGGAGACTACCGGAGTGGGCTAATCGGCGTAATAAGAATCTCGATTTCACTGCAGATTTTGATTTTGAGGAATTTGCCACGCGCTTTGCCGCTCTGGGCTGCCGCGAAGGTCGAGATGGGATCGAGTCCTGGGTTCTCGAACGAGGTTGGAGTAACGGCGAAGTAGTAATCGGCAAAGAACGCGTTTGGATGCGAGAAACTGCTTGGTGGGAAGCTGAAAGCATGCTTGACTTGAAGCCTCCGACCGACATGCGAGGCCCAAACAACCCTTTCGCAACCCCCACTGGGTATGCCAACAACAATGGCAGCGGCTTCTTTCCTCCGCAATTTCCTGACCAAGCTTCCTCTAATCATAGTCAGGAGCAGTTGATGATGAGCCATCAACGTAACCAGAGCCAGCTCACCTTTGCGCAAAGCCAGATGCGGGCGCCATCCGTTGCCCCTTCGAATATGCGCAATGTCAGTAAAGGTGACTATGGCCTGGGCCACAAGGGAGACGATAATCATGATCAGGTTTACTACGATGGAGAGTTCATCGACAATCTGGATCCGTCTGATGCCAAAGGCAAACATGTCGAGACTCAGGACGTGACTTTTGGTCGGCGTTTCTGGGTTGGTTTTGTATGGGCGATGACGTTCTGGATCCCTTCTTTCGCGCTGCGCTATATCGGTCGAATGAAAAGACCCGATGTTCGAATGGCTTGGCGTGAGAAGGTGGTCCTAGTCTGGCTGATCTTCCTTATAAACGCATTCATAGTCTTCTTGATCTTGTTCTTCGGCCGAATACTTTGTCCCAATTTCGACAAGGCGTGGGCACAGGACGAAGTCTCCACCCACATGGGTGAAACCGACTTTTGGGTCAGCATTCATGGGAAAGTCTACGATATCTCACACTTCTGGAAGCAGCAGCATAGCGACACCAACATCGACACCACCAACGAGCTGATGATCCAATTCGCTGGTATGAATCTCGACGAATACTTCGTGGCACCACTCGTCGTGACATGTCCTGGAGTAGTCACTGATGATACCATGGAACTACAAAAGAACAACACACCGACACTAACAGAAGGCATCCACACCTCTGGCTACTATCAAGCTGACACATCATCCGCATTACGGTCTACAACCTGGTACAGTGATGTTTTCCAGCCCAAGATCAAAGAATATTACCAAGGCGACTTGGTATGGGATAAGTCGGACGTCAAAGACGAGGGCCAGAACGAAAATCACATGTGGGTTATCTATGATGGTGCCATTTACGACTTGACGGATTACTTCACCACTGTTGATTATTACGAGAACATAGCGAAGTACAATTTCCTGGACGACACCATCGTCGACATCGTCAAAAATAACGCTGGAGAGGACGTCACGAAGTCTTGGAACGATCATCTCAATGATGTCCGAAGTAATTCAACTGCATTCGCTGCCGCGTCGAACAGCCTGAACTGTATTAAACAGACCTTTTACGTCGGTATACCCGATTTCCGTTACTCCGCCAGATGTCAGGTTATTAACTATCTCCTATTGGCCTTCACCATCATTATCGCGTCCGTTATTGTCATCAAGTTTCTTTCCGCGTTGCAATTCGGTTCCAAGAGACGTCCTGCCCCCCAAGACAAATTTGTTATTTGCCAAGTGCCAGCTTATACCGAAGGCGAAGATTCGCTGAGAAAAGCCCTGGACTCTTTGACGGCTTTGCAATACGACAACAAGAGAAAGCTCATTTGCGTTATCTGCGATGGTGTCATTGTCGGTGCCGGCAATGATCGACCCACCCCCAAGATCGTCTTGGACATATTGGGTGTTGATCCTAAAGTCGACCCTCCGGCTCTACCGTTCAAATCGGTCGGAAACGGAAGTGAACAGCTCAACTATGGCAAAGTTTACTCTGGACTCTACGAATACGAGGGTAATGTCGTCCCGTATCTCGTAGTCGTCAAAATGGGTAAGGAATCTGAACAGGCTAAGGCAAAACCTGGAAACCGCGGAAAGCGTGATTCTCAGATTTTGTTGATGAGCTTCCTCAACCGTGTGCACCATCGTGCCCCTATGAGTCCCCTAGAGCTTGAGATGTTTCACCAGATCAACAACATTATTGGCGTTGACCCTGAGCTGTATGAATACCTCATGATGGTCGATGCCGATACTTGTGTACGTGAAGACTCGCTCAATCGTCTTGTGGCCGCGTGTGCCAATAACTCTAAAATTGCTGGCATTTGCGGCGAGACTGCTTTGCAGAATGAGGAACGATCCTGGTGGAGTATGATCCAGGTCTATGAATACTACATCTCGCATCACCTGGCAAAGGCTTTCGAGTCCTTATTCGGTAGCGTCACCTGTCTTCCCGGATGGTAAGTCGAAGTGACCCAATGATTGTCTTTTCGCTTTGCTTACCAATGAACAGTTTCTCGATGTACCGACTGCGCACTGCGGATAGGGGCAAGCCTTTGATCATCTCGGATGCGGTCATCCGGGACTATAGTTTTGGAAACGTTGACACCCTTCACAAGAAGAACCTGCTATCCCTCGGTGAAGATCGTTTCCTAACGACCTTGATGACCAAGCATTTCCCGTACATGTCCTACAAGTTCATATCTGATGCTTACTGTCAGACTGCGGCGCCCGAAGAATGGAGCGTTTTGCTATCCCAGCGGCGAAGATGGATTAACTCGACGATCCACAACCTTTTTGAACTGATGCTGCTCAAAGATATGTGTGGGTTCTGTTTTTTTTCCATGAGATTCGTCGTTTTCTTCGATCTCTTCGGAACGATCATTCTGCCTGCCACTTGCGTCTACATCGGTTACCTCGTTTACCTGCTTGCTAGCCACACTGGTCAGATTCCATGGATCTCACTGGCTATTTTAGCCGGTGTATACGGTCTCCAAGCAATCATCTTCATTCTGAAGCGACAATGGCAGCATATCGGATGGATGATTATCTATCTCCTGGCTTTCCCCATTTACTCGTTTATCCTACCCATCTACTCTTTTTGGAATCAGGACAACTTCTCATGGGGCAATACTCGTATTGTCATTGGCGAGAAGGGTCAAAAGCAGGTTCTAGCAGTTGACGACGAAGGCTTTGATCCGCGTTCCATTCCTCTGCAGCGTTGGGATGATTATGCTGCCCTGAACAACCTTCCCGGTCGTCGCGGCCAGCACGCAGAGAAGGGCATGGAGGTGTACGAGGACACCTACGAGATGGATGACATGAAGTCGGTTTACTCTTCTGTTCGGCAACCATCAGTCCTCACTGGTCTCCAAGGTCGTGGCGGCTACATGCCACCACAATCTCCTGCTCCCTTCCAGTCACGCCAGTCCCAATTTGGTCCGTATACCGATAATCCAGTGTATAGACAATCAACGGCCTCGTTTGGTGACATCCAAAGGGGTCAGTCTCCTTACCAAGACTCACCCACGGCTGGCTATAGACCTAGCATGAGCAATCTTCGCGCCGTTTCAAATATGTCGCCTCAACCCCAAGGCACGATGCATCGCCAATCGCAAGCTACTTTGGGTTACTCTGGAGGTGCCCGCGCACCGTTGGGCCAGGGTCATCAATCTACGTCATCTTTTGACTTCCAGCGTGGGCATTCCGGACCTGACGATGGCATGATCGTCGATGCTATTCAAGGTGTGCTCCGTGAAGTAGACCTGGACACCGTTACTAAGAAACAAGTCCGCGCCCTAGTGGAGCAGCGACTGCAGACTGAGTTGGTCGGAGAGAGGCGGACCTTCATGGATCGCCAAATTGACAATGAGTTGGCGAACATGTAGGCAGTGTCTATCCATGTGATTTAATGTACATACCGCAGCAAGCAAATTGTTTTTGTCATGAACGGCCGGCGGGCCATGGGGTTTGGGATATTGATGGATTATCATAAAAACAACCCACATTTTGGCGTTTGAGAAGATGAGGTTGAGGCTCAGGATCAGCTAGATCTGCCTGTGTTTGAACAGATTTGGGCATCTAAGATCTAATTTTTTTGCATATTTATGGGCTGGTTGGACTTTATCTATTATAATTTTCTATTTCTTTGGATATACCTATGTTGGATGTCTGTCGTCAGTCTCTCCCTGCTTATTTGGCTAGTGAAAAAGAACGATACGTACTACCACAACCAATAATATAACTTTCACATGTTTAAACTGAGCTCATGTGCTCCAATGCTACTGGGTTTAGAGGCTGGATGAAATGGGTCATGATGCTGTAGCCTTGCATGCGTATTGAGTACGGGACCGAAAGAGAATTCGATCTCTGTCAGGTGCTACACAGCGACCCTATATAAGTTCGATCCTTTACTAAATCGGTAGGATGCGATATGAGTAAATCCACTCCCAACAGAAGTAATCGCGAAGGTTACAGCAGCTTTTCAAAAATGTCCGGTTTCAGATCTGGCGGGCGACTCCAAGCCTTACTTTGACTTACCTAGGTATATAGAGTAATCAGTGGACTCGCTAGCGCTCAACCCTAAGTTAGAGGCGCATGGTTCGGTGCTTGGTGATTAAAACCCAGTCCTCATGATATGATAAGTGAGGTTTCGTTATATTTTCGTTGCTAGCAGCGCTCTTATAATCTCACTCGAAGGGTCAGGACATATTTACTAAAAAGACCACAACCAATGTTTTCTACCTGCTCATCAACGCCTATGCTGTCTTTTCCCAGCCTTATGTACATACGACAATACACAAATAACCCATCTGTTCATAGTCTGATCTGGCGAATTCCCAAGCGCCTCATGATCGTCATGTCCCGATGTACCAACTGAGCCTCAGCGACCGGTGCCATATAGAGAGCGCAAGGTATACTCTTAGAACATGTGTCCACTGCTCGAACCAGCGTAAACTTCAGCTGGCGCATATCCTGGCCACAGTGCTTGCCAAATCTATCGAATCTTGCCCACGCCTTTGAGGCGAAGATAAACGTCCGTGCCCCAGCCGTATAAGCTCTGCACCGCAATGCCGCCGCCAAAGTACTCGGCGTAAGCCCTGCTCAGCGGTAAGCCATAGCCCAGACCCGCGATCGAGCTGCCGCCGTTGTTAGCGGCTGAGATGACGCCCAATGCATCCTGCCCACCCCCTCCCCCGCTGGAGTTGACGTTGCCTGATAGCATCATCAAGTCGTCCATCTCATCGTCGCTAAACGTCGTGAACGAGTAACTCCAGATGTTCGGGAGGACTTCCGGAGCAATGCCACCGCCACGGTCGCGAATTCGGACGGTGACACCAGGTGCGTTGTCATCTAGCGGCTTGATCGCATCGCCGCGAAAGGCGCCCTTATCTTGGCTGGGCGGAACCAACGTCACACGAGGTGGACCAGCATCTGGAGGCTCTGGTGCAATAGTGATGACGATAGGCTCCCGTTGTGACTCCCCGCGCTTGGGGGTACTTTCCACAGTTGCACGGAACGCGTTCTTCAGCAACTCGGTGACGATATACTCGAGGTGCATGGGCACAAAAGCAAAGGTCGTATCAGGCTCCCCATCGATGATCCAATGCGGACGTACGCCGTACTTAAGCTCGCAAATGTCCGCGACAAAGCCCGCGCAGCTGTCGACAATGGCAGCTGGCGATAGAGCGGTATCGATGACACCGATGTATGAGGGGTGCTCTGGACAGGGTGTTGGTGAAGCCCCTGGGTCAAAGTGGGGGATACTACTGTAGTGCAGAGCGATATGCTGCTCGGCGATCAAGCGTGTCCCAATCCGCGTACGCAGGTGCATCTCGAGAAATCGTGTCACTTCGGCCGGGCTGATGTAGCGCCGGCATTCGAGGAAGCCCTTGGCCAGGATGGGGATGGTGTCCTGGTGTGTAGCGACGAGCTCGGCAAGCACACTCGTGAAGCGGATCTCCGCATCTAGGTTTGAGATGGTGCGGTGCTTCCAGGGCAGTAGAGTGGACAGCGAGTGCAGGTAATTGTTGTAAATGCGCGAGATGTTGGGGTTCGAGACCACGATGAAGGGCAAGTTCCGTAGGGCCTGGATGCGGTGAGCTAGACGAATAGGGAGCAATGATAGTGTGAAGTTGGCAGATTGGAAGAGAGCTTCCTCGCTCAGAGGTGGCCGGCCATGTCTGTAGCAGGAGGTCAATAAGTGCTATCCGCCATGGCCACTGACATTCCAAGATGATCGCATCGTGCCGTGTACCGTTGAAGTAGAAGAGACAGTGCTTACTTGACCAGGTCGGCCAGACTCAGGGGATGCTGGTTTTTGCTCGTAAGATCGGCAATCTCCTCATCCGTGACGGTAGCCGTGTGCGGTGGGTGCGACCACTTCTGACTGCTGGCAGTAGAACTGTCGGCGATATGTGATGAGGCGAAGTGCCTTTTCTGGGTGAGGCAAGTGGCAGCAGATGGGCGGATTCGAGCAATTGAGCATAGCGGGGAGGCCTTCAGGGTGTGCAAACACCGCAATGGCCTGTACATGCTTCTCATGGCGGCATTGTGTGGTGTTGCGGGTTCTGGCGGTGAAGGGCCGTGAGGTTTAGACGAACGAGTATGGGATTGGGAGTTGGGATTATTGGAGTAAAGTCACGAGCACAAGCACAAGCACAAGCACCAGCGCAGGCATAGGCATAGGCATGGGCATACCTAGGCATGAGTGCGAGCTTGTTGCTTGTACGGCTTGCTAAATGCGTCAGCGCCTACTCGTTATCGTGTCTTATCGTCTGCCCGGAAGCTACGTGACACCCATGCGGGCCACGATAGCGCCGATCCTAGTGTAGGTACTTAGGCTTCAACATACCATTCCCAATAGTTACCACAAGGATGTTTACAACTACCACCCAGGAAGAATTCGAAAACGATAACAGACCAGGATGAATGGTGGGTTCAAGTTATATGTTGCTACAGTCTAACAGCCATACGTTTGTGCGTTCATTATCCCCTGGCCAGAAGCAGCAGATGATATTTTGCCCTTCTTGTTTGTCTTACAATATACCCCGCAGTGCCCCTCCATCATCATACATACTTGTAGCTAGCATGCGATCCTCAGCAACTTCATCATGAGCAGCAGTGGGATCAGGGAATCATGGAGTCATCTACTGGGTCTTCATCTCTTTGTCTTCTTCGACCGCCTGGACATGCTCGTGAGACTCCATCGTTTGTACGGAATCCTTTGGGAAGGATACACTGTAGTGATGTGAGTTAGTCGAGTCAGGAGAACGGCCTTCGAGGGCTACTAGATAGTACATACGAGAAGCCCTTGATCAGCTTGTATTCGTGGCCGATGGTGCCTCCTTGCTCTTGAGCGTGCTTCTTGGCGGCAGCTACCTGGTCGTCGGTAGCGTCCTGCTTGCAAGTAATCTGGCAGAAAGAGTCAGGTTAGGAAATCTGGGCAACACACAAGTGATGCAGTGGGCAGGGAGCTCACGATGTAGGAAGGCATCTTGTTAGGTGGTGAAGTGTGAAAGAGACGATGTCTATATGGTCTCTGAAGACTAATATTCTTAAGCTGCTGATAATACACCGGCAAAGAAGAAGATTGGAGAAGCAGTTGCGGAATGGAAAGACGGAGGTGGTAGGCAGACAAGAGCGGACGCATGTGAATTTATGAAGAGATCAGGCCGGTTTCCAACCGGTCCGCCTTTGCTCAAAGAAGCTAATAGATAGGCCGATACACGTCTCTTTGGCTAGTGGCACCTCTTCACAACAATACGACAAGTCGGGACTCATTCACCTTCCCGGTAGAAGGAGGAGGAGAGGGCTGTGTTTGGAGGGTGACTGACTACCTACGTCATGTTCAAGGCAGCCCCAGAAACGCCGTCCTCGTGCAACCACGACCACTCGCCAAGCCTCATGTATGCATCTCATCGTGCTCATATGTGGACTCCGAGGCGATTAGTATCGGCGGCTGCAAGAAGTCGTGCATGACGACGACCCCGTTTGACCAGGAATCAAGTTTCCATGTTGTTCTTGTCCAGCCTGGTCCCGGCCCGCCAAATCATGTATGAAGTGAAGTATGTACCTCACAACATTACTATACAACACTACCTAGATACATGGGTTAGGTAGTTATTCATACGCAACTAAAGCCGTCAATAGCCAGTTCACGCTGAAAGCGCCAGAATATCGTTAGAGATAAGCCGTGCTCGGAGATAGGGGCTGACTGGACTGCAGGCTCGGTACAGAAATACAGTCGGTAACCTCAGAAACGGGCTAAGGTTTGGAAGTGGGTGTAGAGGGACAGCCCCACTTCTCTACCTACAGCTTGTATCGATCTGTTATCGCTATCGATAAGTGCATCCCTCTTACTTTTTTTCCCGGAACACGGTGATTTTGGCGTCGCGAGTATAGTCGAAACCCTATTATAATCAGTTCTACAGCCGCCGATGGAGGACCAAGCGCATAAGCCTCACCGGAAGGCCAAGGAGAAAAAGAAGAACACCGGAGATCATAATCCCAAGGCCTTCGCTGTTTCGAACCCGGGCAAACTCCAGCGACAAGCGGCCAGATCCCATGATATCCGCGAGAAACGACTCCATGTTCCCCTCGTCGACCGTCTTCCCGAGGTCGAGCCTCCACCTAGGCTCGTCGCCATCGTCGGTCCCCCGGGCGTTGGCAAGACCACGCTCATTAAATCCCTCGTGCGCCGTTATGCCAAGGAGTCGCTCTCACAGCCGCAAGGGCCCATCACCGTCATCACCTCGAGGAAGCAGCGCTTGACCTTCTTGGAATGTCCCAATCAGCTCGAGGCTATGGTCGATGTAGCCAAGGTCGCTGACATTGTTCTTCTCATGATTGACGGAAACTATGGGTTCGAGATGGAGACGATGGAGTTCCTGAACATCATCTCGGCCTCCGGTATGCCTGGCAACGTCTTCGGCATCCTCACCCACCTGGACTTGTTCAGAAAGCCTCAGGCGCTGAAGGACGCAAAGAAGAGACTGAAACACCGTTTATGGAGTGAACTCTACCAGGGTGTGAGTACTAAGCCTAGATGCAGGCCGGTCTCTTATCCCTAGTCGCGACTACTGACAACTCTCTCTCTCTCTCTTTCTAGGCTCACTTATTTTACCTCTCTGGTGTTATACACGGCCGTTATCCGGACCGCGAAATCCACAACTTGTCTCGCTTTCTTTCGTAAGTGAACTTGATCTGCCATTCTCCCGCACCGATGTGACACCGCATCGAAGCTGACACCAGTCATACACATAGGGTCATGAAGAATCCCCGCCCGATCATTTTCCGAAACACACACCCATATGCGGTCGTCGACAGTTTTCGAGACATCACACATCCTGCGAAGATCGAAGAAGATCCTAACTGCGACCGTTCAATCGTTCTCGCTGGCTATTTGCGAGGCACGAACTTTTCACTCAACCAAAAGTGTCATATACCTGGCCTTGGAGATTTCCAAGTGGCAAATGTGGAGGCACTACCGGATCCTTGCCCGTCGCCAGCGCAGGCCCAAGCTATTGCCAAAGCGACAGGAAAAACCGGAAGGAAAAGACTGGACGAAAAGGACAAAAAACTACATGCGCCCATGAGTGACAGGAGCGGTCTCAAAATCGATGGCGATGCAATTTTCCTTACCCGCGAAAAAGGTTTCACCTTCGACAAAGATGCGGAGGGTGTAGAGCGTGGTGAAGGAGAGGAGATGATCATCAACCTTCAAGGCGAACGGCGACTGCTGGGTCAAACAGAAGACGGGCTGGAATTGTTCAGTGGAGGTCAGAAGGTAACCGAGGTTCCGGAAGAAGAAGAAGACAGTGGGCGCAAAACTCAGCGCACTGCAAGATTAGCTGAGCGGGACGAAGACGATGATGAGGGCCCCGAAGACGAGGGTTTCATTAGTGGCGATCAGGACCTAAACTCCGACGATGAGATGGAGTATGATGAGCGAAAGCTTGGCAAGATGTTCCGAAAAGATGCACAGCAGAAGGGCCATGACAACGACATTGCCTTTGCGGACAGCGATTCAGACATGGGTTCAATATCGGGTGAGGATCTCCGCGACGATGATGAAGAAGACTCCGAGGACGACTTTGACGACGAAGAAGAAGCCGAGCTGCGATGGAAAGACAACCTTGCTGAAAGGGCTCAAATGCGTCATGGGGGCCGCCCGTCATATCGGACAAGTGATCTCGCACGATTGATGTACGATGAGTCCCTTTCTGCCGATGAAGTCTTGCGTCGATGGAAGGGTGAAGTTGAGGCAGAAGATGCCGAAGACGTTGACCAAGACCCTGAGGATGACGATTTTTTCAATAAGGCGAAGCAAGAGGATGAAGATTCGACAGAGGATCGAGCAGTTCCACTCTATGACTATGAACAACTCGCTGTGAAGTGGTCTCTGGAAGAAAACATTGAACGACTTCGTCAGCGTTTCACGTCAACGACTTCGAATGGGGCGGGTGGCGACGAAGATGGATTCGATGGCTTTGATCAAGAAGATGACGAGGACTCCGAGGGCGATGGTGCTTTTGAGGATCTCGAGACTGGCGAGCAGCATAAGCCACAGCCAGAACCAGCTGAGAGCTTAGAGGCTGAGCGCGAGAGGCACGCCCGGAGGAAAGAAGAGCTGAAACTCCGATTTGAAGTGAGCAAATACCCGATTGGCAGTCAGTGGTGATGTTTTGTCTAGCAGCTTGCTGACCTTTTGACAGGAAGAAGACCGTGAGGGTGAGCGCAACGACAAGGCCAAGGCTCGACGTGAGACCGGTGCAGGTACGTATCTAGATGCTTCAAGATCTGGCAATGCCGAATTTGGTTGGGGTATATATGCTGAATGTGACTACTAGATGACGAATATGGGGAGGACGACTGGTACGAAATGCAAAAGGCACTCTTGAAGAAACAAGCAGACATCAACCTCGCCGAATTCGAAGCTCTCGATGAGCGTCAGAGATTGGCTGTCGAGGGCTTCACAGCAGGGAAGTATGCAAAAATAGTGCTTGAAGGTGTTCCAGCAGAGTTCGTCAACAACTTCCAGGCGACTACGCCTATTATCGTTGGAGGTCTTGCCCCTACGGAAGAAAGATACGGGTTCGTACAAGTCAGGATAAGAAAGCACCGTTGGCACAAGAAGATCTTGAAGACAAACGACCCCTTGATTTTCTCTCTAGGTTGGCGAAGGTTTCAAACACTCCCAGTCTACTCTACGAGCGACTCACGTGTTCGAAATCGTATGCTCAAGTACAGTCCTGAACATTCATTCTGTTTCGGCACATTCTACGGCCCTTTGATCGCGCCTAACACGGGGTTCACCTGCTTTCAAACTTTCTCATCGGCCACTCCTGGCTTCCGCGTCAGTGCGCTGGGCACTGTCCTGTCTGTCGATGAATCAGTCGAGATTGTGAAGAAGCTGAAACTGTGTGGTACACCATACAAGATATTCAAGAATACCGCCTTCATCAAGGACATGTTCAACAGCTCCTTGGAATGTACCAAGATGGAGGGTGCCGCAATCAAGACGGTGAGCGGCATCAGAGGTCAGATCAAACGAGCCCTCTCTAAGCCCGAGGGCCACTTCAGAGCAACATTTGAAGACAAGATCCTGTAGGTGTTGCGTGAAGCCACGCTATGCAAAGTATCCACTGATTGTAAATGATATAGAATGTCGGACTTGGTCTTTCTGAGAGCCTGGTATCCCATCAAGCCTCATCGATTCTACAATCCCGTCACCAATTTGCTGGGAGATTGGAAAGCCATGCGTCTGACTGGTCAGGTGCGTTACGAGCAAGGCATCGCCACTCCATCAGACCGCAACAGCAAGTACAGACCCATCGAGCGAGCGACGCGGCACTTCAATTCCTTGAAAGTACCTAGAGCACTCGCTGCTGAGCTGCCATATAAGTCGCAGATCGTTCAAACAAAGCCACAAAAGCACAAGACGTATTTGCAAAAACGAGCTGTCGTTCTGGGTGGCGAGGAGAAGAAGGCACGTGATCTCATGCAGAAGCTCAGCACTATTCGTAAGGATACAGTGGCGAAGAGAAAGGCTAAGAAGGAGGAAAAACGAGTCGAGTTCCGGAAGAAGATGGAGCTTATGGGTGAGAAGAAAGAAGCCAGGGAACGCAGAGAGAAGCAGGAGTACTGGCGTAAAGAGGGCCGAAAGAGGAAGGGTGACGATGGTGATGGTGGTGGTGGTGGAAAGAGGAGGAGGTAAGGTGATTGTCGTGATGCTCCATGTTCTGAGGGTTTGGAGCTAGAAAATTCGCATGTACATACACATCCAATGATTTCTAAAACGCTCGAGTCTGTATGTAGAAGTTCCTACACAGTATCACAAGAAAGTGTTTTAGCCCCTGATCATGTCTTAATGGCCGCTGACAACAATGTGTTATCTAATAGACACTCATGAAGGAACACATACGATCTTGTCAGTATCCTCCCCAGCCCCCCCCCCCCCCTCGGACTTGCTTAGATACATACCGATTCATAGATCCATCTGATGGATTTCAACAGGCTAAATCAATTGAACCTCCACCGCGGATATGTCCAAGGTTCTCCCCGTACCAGTCGTCCTTGTGACGCAACTTGTGACGCAACTTATGATGATCTTAAAAAGATTTACCGAAGTTCTTCAGGAAGGTGTTCCAAGCGAAATATATGGTGTTGATCTGCTGGCACATTTCGGCTTCAGGTAAAATACATCCCAACCGCTTGCTATGTAGAAAGCGCCGAAGGAGCACTTTGAGTCCGTAGAGTAAGACTCGATGAGAAGCAATTCAATCCGTTATGTAGACCGGGACCGGTCATCGCAAATCCAGAGCGAATCCGAGACATCCTGTTACAGGCCCTCACAGATATTTCTATGAGTGCTGTGCTAGCTGGAAAAGTGGCATTAATAGCAAATTCCTTATGGTATCCTTCCAAATGATTTATGTAGGTGGTATACCTATCATTATAGCAGACTGAGTACATAGACACGCGGTCCCATTAGGCAGGCACGTTTTCGACACAGGTACCTTTACTTTTGACGAGTATGGTCGCGCTAATAATGGTGCCATTTCGTGACGACGAGGGGTGGATGGGGGACGCAGATGTATTTCTATAGACGTCCTCCTAGCGGAAAATATGTACAGAAACACACCAAGGCCTATGAACATACTTCATCCAC
The DNA here is from genome assembly GCA_022578815.1 of Xylariaceae sp. FL0016. Taxonomy (NCBI): domain Eukaryota; kingdom Fungi; phylum Ascomycota; class Sordariomycetes; order Xylariales; family Xylariaceae; species Xylariaceae sp. FL0016. Next base: position 299,581 of record MU388740.1, read on the forward strand.
ATGTAAAAGAGTGAATCCAACCATCTTCATAATTAGCGACAGACTCTCACGAAACCCTGCAGCCCTCATATCTACATTTGTCACCCATTTTCTCGAAGGAGAAGCAGCTTAACCGACGTAGTCGCAGACAACCTTGCTGGTGCCAGAGGTGGAGCAGTCAGTCAGAACAGTGCCGCTCTGCTTGATGTCGAGGATGGAGGCACCGCTGACGCCAACGGAGCTGCCGCTCTTGGTGGCCGCGGCATCAGTGAAAGTGACTGAGTCAAAGTCGGCGAACGCGACGAGGCTGCCGCCACTCTCGTAGTCCTCGACGATCCACTCGGCGTTGTATTCGCACAGGGTGTCCGACTCGCCACTGAAGGAGTGGGTGACCGACTTGCCGGTCGTCAAGTTCTCGAGCTTGGCGGTACCGGCCTTGGTGGACGTCGCAGTCTGATATGTCTGGTTAGCTTGATGACGGGCCATGTGAGAAGGAGGTCTGGTACGTACGACGGTCATGGTGATCTCGTCACCGGCAGAGACGGAGAAGCCCGAGAAGTCATAGGCGTAGTCGGGGTACCACTCATACCAGGCGTCGAAGCTGACGGCACCAGCTTTGGAGATACTGAAGTCGACACCTAATCTCATATTTCATGTGAGCGGCTAGTCTTGAGCCTGAATAAAACTCTTTAGCTATGTGAGATGAGAACTTGCCTGTCTGGAGGATAGCAGTGCCGCAGGTGTCGCCGTCGATGCCGACCCAGGCGGACGCAGAGCCCTTCGAGCCGTTGTCCTCGGGGGTAGGCACAACGATAGTGCCGGTGACGGCGGTGTAGCCCGTGCCGATCAGCACGGCACCAGCCCAGTTGGTCGAGTACGACACCTGCTTGTCGGTGCCATTGACCTGCGCGACGATGCCATCGTCCTCAGCGGGGATCATGAGGCTGGACTTGCGTCCCTCAGCCCGACGGGCGTGGTTGGCAAAGCGGGCAGCAGTGCCGGGAGCGGCAAGGGCGTTGGCGGCGAACAGAGCGCCGGCGGCAATGGCTGCGGTCTTCATGATGGCTGAATGGTGTGTTGAGCGGGCTGGTTCGGCAAGAGCAAGTGAATGAGCGATCGAAGGCTGTTGATCCGGCTTGAGCGAGTGAGCGGGTTGGAGAGGCAAACAGGAATCAGCATTCGGCGAGCGAAGCTGTGCCTTTTATACACGATTCCATTCTCGAGAAGCCAAACCCGTGATAAGCTCCCTGTATAGTCTCGGCCACCTTCACGAGAGCAGAGGCAGGGTCTCGGGAATCGACGACGGCGTTCACGCCTGTTCTCCGGGACATAAGACCACGGCATCCGACAATGTGATAGTGGTGGGCGAGCACGAAGCCGTCCAGGTACTTTCACCTTCCAAAAACACAAAGTCGGTCCGTCTAGCTGTCGAGAGCTCGTGGAGACGGGATCCAGAGGTGGTATGGTCTTGGCTTCTTCTAGAAGGAGGTCAGGCTCGCGCGATGAGAAGTTCAAGGCTCCAGGCGCCCAGTATCATGACTGGTATCAAGACTGCGAGCCCGATAGTCGGCTCTCATCTGACGACAACTCGAATGGCGTGCGCTGGTTAGCCAAGCAATATCTTGATGCCAAGCCAAAAGGGAAGGTAGCATTGCCGGCATGCAAGCGTCGGGGCTGGAAGCGCCTGGTCGGAAATAAGATACCACCCAGTCAATCACTCCCAGGAACAACAGGATTTCGCTGCCTTTCAAGGTGATGCTGGAGCTGGAAAGCCGGGACCGACCGTTGACTGACAGCTCTGGGCATCTCTGGGCATCTGGGGAAAGTTGCGGCCAAGATATACTAAGGAACACCAAGACATGCCCAGACAGTCGGTGGCTGCGTATAGCATGGCGGATGTCAGAACAAGCTTTCCTCTACACTATCGCCAAGTGATCTTGTCCACTTCGGTATCCATATCGATGCCTTTGACTTTTCCGCCCGCAGCAGCAGCCACAGCATGTTCCAGGACGGCTGTTGGATATCGTGCGATGAGGACGGCTACTTCCGTGCTGCCTTGTTTCCTCGATTGGTCGCCTCCCCGAAACGGAGAAATTATATCGCCCCGGGCGGCCATTGCCACCTCTGCCTACGTACTCTATAGTCGCTGGCGGGCCACTGTCTTCCAATCAGCACTACTCCAGTATGCGTGCGTCTAGATAAAGCTCGTCAGCCATGCCTGAAGGAGCCGGTATTGTAACTTTACATCCCCAGGTCCCATCGCGTGATCCCCAGGGTCTGCTGGCCAACAGCACCTCAACCACAGAGAATGGATGTAGTAGCCGAGTGCCGAGATAGCCAATGCTGACAAAGGCACTTGGCTAGAAAGACGAGCATCAGCTCCTATCTCTAGCAATGTTAAGCTGACAAAGGTGAAACTGACGCAGTATCGGTCAGATCGCGCCTTGAAGTCGACACCCGATAGCATGCCTAAGGTAGTTACGGAAGCTGCTATAGAGGAGTCCATACAGCGGCGAGAGCGTCAGTTACTGCTACTGAATCCCCTCAGATATCCTAGACGTCAAATGGTTCAGAGGTCAACATCAACAGTTACTGCTCTTTGATTCACAGCTGCTTTCGAGGCTTACCAGGATGGTGTGGCTAGTGTCTTGTATGTGTGGTCCCGAGTTAAAGTGTGGCTTCGGTTCATTTGATCGAAGCCATACTGACTTCTTTGTTCAATCAGCTCCCATAGCAACAAGAACACGTACATATTGAACGAGAACAAAAGCTGCATCCTGGTTTGACTTGACCTCATGAACTGTCTGCTATACATGGTTCCAAATTTGTTGTATTTCGTTTGATTCCATCATCAATTCTCACAGGACATTATCATACTGTCAATTGGCCCATGCAACCTTTTATAACATGCAAAGCTGCAGCTCAGGATAAGCAAAAGGAGTTACTTCAACTGCAGCCATAGCAGGAGTTTTTGGGGCAAAAGCCTAGAAAGATATCCGGACAAAACAGATGCAAAAGATTGCGGTGAGTGTGGATCGAACACACGACCTCCAGATATCAGGTCCTGAAGTTGACTTCAGTCTGGCGCTCTCCCAACTGAGCTATCCCCGCTGTGTTTCCAAGCTTATGATCTTAGGCGGTGAGGTTGAAGTTCTGCCGGCTTATCATAATATATCAATTGAACCACAACGTGGGGACTTATCAACCAATAGGAAACCGTCACATAACAATCGTGCAGCACAGGCTGGGACAGCTCAGTTATAGTTGTGACTACAAGATCTGACTCCCTACTTAGTTTAGATACCTCCTAAAGTTCATTTCGGCATTAGATTCTAGAGCATACAGAGCCTGTGTCGCTGCCATATACGACACTGTTATAAGCTGATGCAGCTCTTGACATCTCCATGCTTGTTCCCCAGTACATTATAGAGTCATAATATCCCATTCTATTAGACTATGCTATCCTTTGAAGCCTCGGTGGAGGCTCAGAAAGGGGTCGGTCGCATTCATAATACAACAATAACGTTTTCCTCTCTATCGTGTTACAATGACCGCTGCCTCTCTCTTCCCTAGCTCAACCTTACTACCTTCTGACTGGGTCTCACAGATGCCCTTGTCAGCACCTTCCCGAGAAAGGACGAGAAGTGCCCACAGTCCCCAGAAGTCAACGACGCATGGAACTGCCAACGACTCAAGACTCAATCGGATAGTATGTTCATCAGGCAGTAATAGTACTCGTTGGTACAACTCACCTTTCTCAAGGTTCTGTAATAGGCCATTTCCCATTTGTTCTGTACCTCGAATGAAATCTCACATCAAATACCAGTAATTTGGGAGTTCCTCGAAACCCGACGTATGTGATGTGGGTATATCTCCTCCCAACAGTGACTTTGAGCCATGGAAATACGCAACTAAAGCACGAACAACTACCTCTCCTCGGCCTTGGGGCCCTCCTTTCCATTTTCCGGTTGTCATAGGCCCTGAAACCCCAGTGGATCGCGTCTTCAATGTAAAGCTGTCCTCTACAAATGATTTATCTTGAATCTCCTAGTGTTGATGTTGATGACATGCGTACGGACTCTCACCATCTGGCATTCTCACGTAGGATAGTGGCGTTCTGCCGACATTGCCAAAGTATGTGCATCCCGTAGTATGTATGTGTACGAACCTTAGTTTTGAGGTTCCGCTCATATCTAAGCGCGCGGCAAGTTATGGTCGCAAAATTCTGGCTCTTATTAGTGAATTGGGTCGCACAGAGTGTCGAGAGGGCTATTTGCCTTTCTGCTAGTATCTTTCATGGGTGCCTGTCATCGTTGGCTTGTGTTCCCAAACAACGTATACCTACTGTAATCACACATGGCCTTCATAGTTTCCATCGGTCTCCGCTTACAAAGATCATTTGAATCTGAATGTACCTAACGTACCTGTGGGCAAATCTAACCTTCAAGCCTTGCGTTCTCAAACTGCCGCAGACGCTAGTAGCACAGCTGGGCTAGCAAGTTGGATACATACGGTAAGGCGGTACATAGGCGTCTTGGCTTGCAGAGAAATATGCTGGTTCTTGGAAGATTGTCCAAGAATGGTCGATCCTGAGGAAAAAGCCCACTTGGCTGCGACTATCAACTGATTGGGCCACGTTGGCGGATATTGCATTGCTTGGCAGGTTAGAAAGAAGGCAGGATGTGATCCCGACGCTAGGACGGCGTTGGAGAGCAGCCAGCCATTCTAGGAACCCAGGTCTTACTTTGCATGATAGCTGTACTTGAGAAATAGAAGGTGAAGAATGCAGAGCTTTGGTGCATTAGAGGAATTATTCAAGATATCAAAGTACATATGTACACAATTGTATATTAGGTAAGTGAGGCCTCACGACGAAGCACGGCCAGCTGGGAGGGGTACTGTAGGTACCTTACTCGGTAGGTATGGTCACCTAATCAGGAACTGGGGATGAACTGACAAGTATTATGCAGGGTGACGTATCAGCTAAAACGCGCCCCCAGACACCAATTAGGGGACGGGCTGTTGCAGGCGTGGCTCTGCGCGGGCGTCAACAGGTTGCGATTGATTCCCTTCAGCTACGACCGGCTCTGGGCAGGTGAGAGGTTCTAGACCTTCCCCTGTGTCGCTCGCGTTGCCTGTTTGCTGCCAAGTCGCTGATGGATGAATGAATGATTGCTCGCTGCCCAGCTCTGCCCAGGCTCTTACCCCTTTGCCCAGGCGTGCCGTGTCGGCTGCTTAATGCTTGTCAGGCTTGTTTCCAATCTCATTCATTCTCTCACGATACCCCCGGACGTCCAGACTGCCACACTGGGCCTCGCGTAAAAATAAAACTTGTCTCGTAGGCTCATTGCATCACCACCAAACTCCACGGTTCCCTTCCCGCTCCGTTCTTTACTTTCCCAACTACCGGTACCACCCTGGCGACCGTATTTTTCGGGAAAACACCTTCGATGCAACTGGCCTAGTCCATCACCCGACAGATAACAAGATCAAAGGCCATCTAAACACAGCTTCTCCTGCGAAGGACAGCGATAGCTTTGACTTAAGTATGGCAGGCCATGGCTTGAGAGACCGTGAGAAGCCACGGCGATCCCACAACAACTCCCGCGAGCCCGCCCTACCCTCCACGCGCCAGGAGATCATGAACGGTCACAATGAGAAGAGGCGACCCAAAGGTCCCGTTCGAGTGAAGTCAGCCGGAGAGAGTGGTCGTCGCGGTCTTCATCCTCTGCACTTCTTCCGAATCATCTGGCGATCCTCGAGCCATCTATCGTTGATTGTCAACTTTCTTTGGCCTTTCGTACCCGCCGCCCTCGCTTGCTACTGGGCTTTACCCGAAGAAGGCCATGCGGTAATCAAGTTCAGTCTCGCGTACATCGCCATGGTCCCGTGCGCCAACCTCATCGGCTTTGCTGGCCAGGAGCTCGCTCGAAAGATGCCCCATATGGCCGGTGTGCTCACTGAGACCACGTTCGTAACCCCATATGCCTTCCTCTTATGACCGCGCATCCATTGACACTCAAGTTGTACAGGGTCGGTTCTATTGTCGAAATAATCCTGTTCATGGTTCTTCTAAAGAGATCGCAATTCTATGTCATTCGCGCCGCTATTCTTGGTTCCATTCTGGCTACCATGCTTCTATGCTTGGGCGCCTGTTTCTTCGCGTCCGGTATCAAACGTGAATCCGCTACTTTCGACTCGGCTATTAGCGAAATCGGAACGGGTCTGCTGCTCATGGCGTATGATAAACACCCCTCTTTCACCTTGTAACAGTACTGACCAGTTTCTGCAGCGGACTTGGCTTAGCTATTCCCACGATATTCCAGTATTCTATTCAAAATACCGAATTTGAACTGACGTCACAGCAAATCGACGACAAGACAGTCAATGTCTCTCGTGCTATCGCCATCCTGCTTCTTCTATCGTACTGCGTCTACGTTTGGTTCCAGATGCACACTCATCACGGTCTGTACGATGCCATTTTCAAGGAGGATGAGCACCGCGATGAGGATGGTCACAAGGATCTGGCCAAAGATAAGCTAACTTTGACCGAATGTGTTATTGCCTTGGCGATCTCCGTTGCCTTGGTCGCCCTTCTCGCTATAGCTCTCGTCACCCAAATCGAGCCCATTGTACAGAACCACGGAATCTCGGATCCGTTTATGGGTCTGATCCTAGTTCCGCTCGTCGAAAAGGCAGCTGAGCACTTGACTGCCGTTGATGAAGCCTGGGATAATCAGATGAACCTAGCCCTGTCGCACTGCATTGGCGGTACCATTCAGACTGCCATGTTGAATACACCCCTCGTCATCATCGTTGCTTGGGGACTCCAGAAGCCCATGGATTTGAGCTTTGAGATTTTTGATATCGCCATGCTCCTACTCGCCATTATCACTGTTGGGAATTACTTGAGGGATCAGAAGAGCGATTACCTCGAAGGCTTCCTGTGTATTATCACTTACATTGCGATCGCGGTAGCCGCCTTTTTCTTCCCGACTCCACCCGAGGCGTTGATACACTCCGCGGCTGGCGGGTCTGGGCACGAATGAGGCTGATTACGGGAGTCGTGATGCCATGGATGAACAGTAGGGCCCATCCAGTCTGCATACAATACCGGCTCGTGTCGGTGCGAAGATTATCATAGTGATCATCACAATTCTGATTTTGGGTTCTATGCGAGGCGTTCAAGTAAAATACCATCCCCGTTGTATTGAGAATTAGGGGACAGAACTAATAGATATGACGAACGGTACGCTTTGCTTTGGAGAGTCTTGCTTTCGCCTACCAGAGGACGATTCTTTAGCATAGCATTGCGTATGTAGCCATGGCATTTGATCTAGCTTTTGACTCTGCATCTGTAATCTTTCCTCTGCTCCGTAATCTTCACCACTGTGATCAACTTGTGCTTCTGCTTGCACTATTGAAACAGGACTGTGGAGGGCCATTCTCGGTTCAAACAAATTCCAATCGTAGGCCCAATGGTTTATCCACCTCGCCTTGGAGCTCACTTGATCGAGAATCGAGAAGGGGTTTCGAGACTAATGCCAGCGACTGCCATCTTCATACAACTCAGCGTCCCCTCCCACCACTCATACCACTCTCTGCTTACCGGCACCTGATCAAGTTCGAGAAGCTCTGGGTTTCCAAACGATAGATGGCCTGAAGTCGGCAGCACCCGCCTGTCACTGATTCATTGCAATCCGTGATGAAGGCGGGCAAAACGCTCCATCCCTGAGAAGTAGAGAGCCGGAGTAGAGGAGGCAAAGGGAGATTATAGAGAATCCCTACTTGACCAGTCCTTTGATTGACAGGAGCAAATAACAACCACTCTTCGGTGTTGCATGCAGGTACACACTTTCAAGGCTACTTGTGACTTTGAAAAGCTGGCCAAAGAAAGAAGGTCACTTAACATGCTCAAAACGTTGCTGGTAATCCACAAAAGGCATTGCTCGTTATACGAGTAGCGGGTATGAGGTAGTTCGATATGAAGAACCCCGAGCGACGCCCCGTGATTACCGTAAAAAAAGGTGTAAGACATGGATTCAAATGCAATGGGTCTAGCTGGCAGTTCTAACCTGGGGCGCAGTACAGCTGACCGGAGCTGAGTCCGCTGACGATTTCAACGCCGCACCCGGCACCTGCCATCAACCATGTTAAACCTGGGGTAGTGATTAAATAGATGATTCGTGGGATTTTCCAGCATGGCTAAGCTCAGAGAACGATCGATCTTGGGGCCGCGCCAGCGTGCGCAGGAGCAGGGAATCGGACAGTCCGGGAGCCGGAGCAAAGCCCGGGCACGGCGCCGACCAGAAGGCTCCGATTCTTGGGAGCCCCTCTAAAATTTGAAAATAGAGGGACATCTTCGTGGGGTGAAGTTTCATTGAGATTGACCTAAACAGATATAAGGAGAGATGACCGATTCATTCTGTTCTCCATCGGTCTTGTGAGAAGGCACCCTCGAGGCGTAATCATCTGTTCGTCGCTCCCATAGGTCTCTTAAAAAATGGCGTTGCTGAATGCTCTAATCACGGCGTGCACAATCTCGTCCGTAGCAGCTTTCACGCACCCAGGACTGCTACACACATCGGACGACCTGGCTCGTGTCAAGACCCACGTCAGCCAAGGCGATGAACCATGGAACACGGAGTCAGTACTTGAGATCCTCATTCTTTTCCCGACCTAGAACATCTTGGGCGTATATGAGCCTCATGAAGACATCTTGATCATCTTGACCCCCGAGTCCTAAACTAAAACCGCTCCAGATGAGCATTGACAACAAAGACTAATTCTTACTCAATAGTTGGCAGCTGCTCATCAGCAACTCGCATGCTCAACCGACCTATGAGCCAAACCCGCAGCCAACAATCTACCGTGGCTCAGATGGCGAGCACTCAGAGAACTACAGCATCTTGTTCAACGATGTCCACGCCGCGTATCAGCTCGCCATCCGCTGGTCTGTCGAAGGCGTCTCAGACTATGCCGATGCCGCTATTAACATCCTCAACTCGTGGGCATCCACGCTGGTGGAGATTGGTGGCAGCAGCGACAAGTTTTTGGCGGCCGGAATCTACGGTTACCAGATGGCGAATGCTGCCGAGCTGATGCGCGACTATAGCGGATGGGCTTCGTCTGATCAGGACTCGGTGAAAGGTCTGCTTGTAGATCTCTTCTACTACTGGAACTACGTCTTCCTGACGACTCATAACGGGCAGGATGAGTACCACTATGTATGTTTCTGCTTTCATGATCACTAAAAAGAGGAAGCTTTTTTCCGAGTGGTCAGTGTTGGCTGCAACTAACAGCAACATCACAGTGGGCCAACTGGGACTTTTGTAACGTTGCTAGTATCATGGCCATTGGCATATACACGGACAACCAAACCATGTACGACTGGGGCAAGAATTATTTCCTTGCAGGTGATGGCCGAGGCGCCATTGGTAACTTCATATACAAGAATTACACCGAAGATGGCACTGGCAAGATGATTTCGCAAGGTCAGGAGGCGGGCCGCGACCAGGGCCACGCCACGCTCGACTTTGCTCTCCTCGGAGTCATCATGCAGCAGGGCTACAATCAGGGCGACGACTTCTATGCCACCAACACGAACATAGGACTGGCCGGGTACGTTATGCCCATCCTGTCAGGAATGCCCCATCTCTGACTTTGATTAGTTCCGAATATGTTGCCAAGTACAACACCGGCTACGATGTCCCGTATACGTATTATGAAAGCTATCTTGGAAACGAGACCGAGATCAGCAGCAGCAGTCGCTACACCCACCGCGCAGGTTTCGAGCGACTCTACGCCCACTATGCGGATATCAAGGGCCTCGACGCCTCATGGACGAAGCTGTACCGCGACGAGACAAATGGCAACAGCACTGATGGAGTCGAGGGCGGCGGTGGTGACTATGGTGGCACCAGTGGAGGCTATGATGACTTGGGTTATGGAACTCTCCTTTACCGCCTTACCGCCTGAGTGCTCGGCTCAGTGTTCCAGCACATACGATCATGCTGGGAAGACAAACGACATTTTGATTCTTGCAAACATTATTCATTCCAGTATTTTATTGGTGGGCCCAAAGTATTTGGTTGTACATACTTCGCAGATTTACAAAATCAGCTTCTCTGCAAACAAGGTTCCTTTCATATATACTATAGAATCTTATAACGAGATGAATTATATCATGTTGGTATCATAGTGCTGTGATAGCAGGGTGAGATCACTGTCAATGTCAGAAATGCAACACTCTCTCTTTAGTTAGAACACAAGAAACTTCGGAAATCATCGTGATTGGCGTCGCGTGCCTTAGCCCCGCTATAGAAAGTAAGGTGTAGAACAATTTACATTGGGTACTGCACCGGCTCCTATAGGGGGTCACCAATGGTTCTCAGGTGCGGAATCATTGCTGGGGAAGTAATGGTTGTTAAGTGTGGAACCATTCTGCGTGCAGGAATCATTCCTGTTGAAGGAATCATTCGTGTCATTTTAGAAGAACACTAACCATTCCGGGACCCCTGTATCTACCACTACAGCAGGTAGTGTATGTAAGAGCAGAAACGCCTCAGGGTCTGTTCCGTATGTCTAGGAAGCATCTATTGAGTACCTCGAACATGCACCTTGTTGTAGGTACCTACGTACCTACATAATAGATGGTTAGAGTAAACATAACGGGCCTCAGAAAACGAAGCCAATCAATTGTGGCTCATGTATCTGGTGTGGCTTGTTATTGTGGCCATCTAAAGTGGTAGGGCAGCGCGACGGGTTTCCGTAGCAGTGGGTACTAACTGAAGTAAACAGAACGCGGTCCGGAAACCAATCAGACCTACCTAAGGTACTTACCTAGGCGCCCCGAAGTCCAGCCTACCTGCTAACGTTCCTCCAAGCTTCCCTGCGCAAAGAGCTCCATCCCACTGAACATAACATACAACTTTCCATGCCCGCAAGAAACCGCAATCACGTCCCTGCTTCCATATTCCGAAATACTATTTCCATCTCAAAGTCGCCGATATCGATACTCCCGCTCGCAATTGATCAGAGTCCTATACTCCACGCGCCTTGCACGCCACTGCGCGCCGCCTCCGCACGAAAACATCGCGACAAGCAGACTCTATATCCATAACCCAACGTCAGAATCGTGGGCTCGTCAAGATGCCGACAGTCATGGAGTCGGGTGAAATACCCGACCACTACTATACATACGATGGCCGTTTAGCGTCCTTCCAGTCCTCTCAACCAGTCTCGCGACGCGCCTCCACTGCTAAAGCCAAAGGACCTAAGTCTCTATCTTGGCCACACAGAACCCTCGATCCAGACCACGTAAGACGATGCGCGCAATGAACACCCAGGGTTTAATTGAATAAATACTGACTTGCTCCTGCAGTTCGCGCGAGCAGGCTTCTTCTTCGAACCAACGCCTAACCACCCCGATAACACCGTTTGCTTTCTGTGCTTGAAGAACGTAGGAGGCTGGGAGGAGAACGATAACCCCTTTGAAGAACATCTTCGGTTATCACCCACATGCGGCTGGGCCATTGTCGCTGGAATTGAGGTCAGCGTGGGTAATTATGCTACGGACGACCCGATTAGCCAGGAAATGATCGCTGCGCGAAAAGCCACATTCGCTGGCAGGTGGCCCCATGAGGGCAAGAGAGGGTGGAAGTGCAAGACGAAGCAGGTATGGATATATCCACTCTGGAGAGCTCTCTTCCGTCTGAGTTTCGCTAACTTCCTCTAGCTTGTTGATGCTGGCTGGAAGTACACACCCACTATTGACTCGGACGATATGGCAACCTGCACTTACTGCGCACTGGCATTGGACGGGTGGGAACCTAAGGATAATCCTATGTGAGCAGCCTCTATACCTGTTGCCTGATGGGTCACTAACACATCATCCAAGGGACGAACACTACCGGCGCTCCCCAGAATGCCAATTCTTTCGATTGATGGGCCAGTACGACTCTGCGCCAGCAAAGAAGAAAGGCCGACCCAAGGCGACTCGGGGATCAAAGGTATCCCGTGCCTCCAGCCAGTCTGTTGCCACTGCGGCATCGGATATGACCTCGCTATTGGACCATCCCGCCGAGTACGACGATAGTGTCATGACCACCACCTCCGTTGCTACACAAGGCGGAACCAAACGCGGTAGAGCCAAAAAGGCTACAACAGCAAAGGGGAAAAAGTCCCGGGCTAAGAAAGACGAAGCTATAGAGGTCCACGAAGACCAATCTGTTCTTCAAGAACAGGCGCCACCTCCGCCACCTAAACCAACCCGAGGAAAGAAACGGGGCAGCGATGCCGTTGAGGATTCTGTCTTGACTGCAACTGAGGCGCCGGCGCCGAAGAAACGAGCAGCCAGGGGCCAGAGAAGTAATGCTACCGAACATTCTATTATTGATCAGCCGGACACCTCGATGGCCGACGCGCCAGCTGTACCGTTGCCGAAGACAAGAGGCAGAAAGCCCAAATCATCTAATGCTCGCAAGCCACGGAACGTATCTAGCGCGTCTACAGTATCGACTACGTCGTCTACCCATCTAGAAGACTCTCACGTATTGGATGACGAAGAGCTTGATCGGCAGCTGCAAGCAGATATGGATCGTCCGCTCTCTGATGACGAGGATATTACGGCAGACTCAGACTCGGAGCGCAAGAGTGCCGCAGCCAGAGCTAAAAAGGCCTCAACCAAGAAGTCTGTTTCTGAACATGGCAAGCCTCTAAGTGATCATGCCATGTTCGAACCAGCTCCTGAGATTGACGAAGAGGCTGTTGATGCTGAGTTGAAAGCACTCGAGACTGAGATGGAAACGGAGCGCGTCGACACCATTGAGGCTCCAAAAAAGGGACGGAAGGCTGGGCCTAGGAAGGTCTCGAAACAGACCTCTAAGAAGACTAAAGAAAAATCACCTGTCCCAGAACCTGAACCGGAAGCAGTGCTGGAAGATGAGGCAGTGGATGAGCTGGCAGAAGGCCACGACGTGAGTATGCTCAGTAATGCGACTGTAGTTCGCACTAGCATCGCTTCATCGACCTCTACTGTTCCGAAGAAACGAGGACGACCGAGCAAGAAGGTTGCCGCAGCCAAAAGCATTGAGGATGTCAGTATGCATATGAGCTCCCATGCGGACCTAGAGGGTCCGGCCACGAAGCCAGTCTCCACGAACCAGCAGGCTACGTCATCTATTGCTGGTGGAAGTTCATCTCTCCCATGCAACAAGTCACTACCACCCCTTCCCGAGCCCGAACGACTTGCACCTCCAGCCACCCCAAAGGCCGCCATCTCGCCTGCGCCGGCGGCCAAGCAGGCCGTCGTCTCTCCCTCTCAATCCCCACAGTCTTCTGATGCTGAAAATCAGCCACCGTCTTCCAAACCATCCAATACGAGCACCAGCAATCGTGTTGCCATGGCCCCCGTCCCTGCCACACCAGTGCGTTCTTCACCATCGAAACCACGCAACGTTTTCGCTGGTTTGCAGAGCAGTATTGTCTGGACAGCCAGTGACCTCGAGCTCATCTTTGAAGAGCTGGATACAGAAATTTCTACTAGTTCTGCCAGGTTCCTCAAGAATGGGGCCGACCTTACCAGCCCGGAGAGGAGAATGACGATAGAAGAGTGGATTCGTCATAACGCTGGACAAGCGGAGCAGAAATTGAAGTATGAATGCGAGGCTATGGTGACAGCTTTTGAAAAGGAAGGATCCAAGGCAATGCGGGCCCTAGAAGGTTTGATTGTTGAATGATGGCGAGAAACAAAACGGGTGGGATTAAGGAGTTTTGGGAGTCTGCTTTGAATTGATGGCTCTGGGATCGTTCATGGGTTTGGAAGACAGGAAACATGCATATTGGCGCATCAAATGGCTCTGTGTGGCAATCAACGGCGTTTGAGTACAGAGAGACGATTTGGGTTTCACGAGCAAGCAGCATCCCGGCCGGTTGGAAAGTGTTGCATGACATGAAATGAGTCCACGTTATTTTGGAAATTGACGGTGCGCCCTTGCTGCAGGTCACTGGAGTGGTAGATAGTCGACTACTTACCTAATGAGTGGACATAACTGTTTTCATCGACTACGTTACGATGTTGATTCCAAGGCTGCTTAAGTTGGGATGGACATGGAGACCGTTGCCCTCTCGCAGGACCGTGTAAAGCCAGTCTAGTCGTCGTCATCAGCAGATGTGTCGAGCTTGATATTGCGTCGCTTGCATATCTTGGCAGAAAATGGATGGCACCGATAATCCGGTTCGGCTTGAGCCGAGGACCTTATGAGTCCTACAGAAGACTATACCTCCAGATCCTGGCCATGTGGGAACCTGCACATAAGCAACACTATACACTTCGCATACGCAATCCCCTCGCGGAGTCATACGGCAAACACGATCTATGAGTTCACGAAACGGGACTATACGATTTTGTGATCTAGCTCGTGGTGGGAAATGACGGCTGCCTCAGTGCCTCAGACTGACGCGATCCACTACGTATACTCTTCCTAGGCAGCGAGATTTGCTTCTATTAGAGCTCATCGGGATATTTGGGAGATGATTAATACTATCTACAGACGGGAAGGCACGAAAGATCTTGATGGCGGCTTGTGCGCTGGGGTGTTGGGGGGGGGGAGGGGGATGCAGGGCATCGCGGAGCCGCGAATACCATGTAGCTGATGAACACCTGTTTGCCGTAGGTGTTCCCGTTCGTCGCGCACATTCGATAGGAACTGCGCATCATAGCTGCCTGGTTTCGCAACGTTGCTAGAAAGTAGGACTCTCGGGTCCAGAACAGGGAAGGGAAGACGAGGCTCTGCATGCGGCCTGACACCGCCGAGAAGCAGACAGACCCTCGGTGGGGAGGCGTCGTCTCTGCTGGGGGAGGGGTTTGCAGGATCACGAAGTCTTGAGTTGCGTTGCGTTGCGTTGCTTGACTCATCCGCTCGGCTCGAGTAAGCGTCTCGTCATCTTCTTCGTGTCGCGATGCGGTGACATGCGAGTTGGTGCATCTGGCGATGCCATCAACTGGAGAGCTTACGCCATGAGATTGAGCTTGCATATTGCTGTCTTGAGTAGTGTTGATAATGACATTTTGATCACAATGACGAGCTTCAGTATCATCGTGTATAAGTAATAATGCATTGCTCTCCTGGATGCCGTTGCAATTGATAGCCAGGATAGGAACCCATGAAACTGATTCTCCCTTCACACCGCGAATCTAGCTACGATTACTGTCTTGAGGCCTCTGCTTCTCAGATCAGGAAAACACTCGTGAACCCGTGCTAGAGTAACCATATCACTTTCCTTGGAAAATCAGTCAGATTTCAAGATCTGATACTGCCACCATGAGCCAAACCCAGTCTCAGTATAGTCAGCAAGGCAGCCAATCCCGTGAGCAGATCAACTCTTTCTCTCTACCCCCATTTTTTGCCCGATGTCCCATGTGCAACTCTCTAATACCCCCCCCAGAACCTAACAACAACGGTGCCACTGACGATGCCGCTTCAACATTTTCGACTAGTACCTTTAGTAGCACCAGGGCCTTGCTAAAGGATAAGCTCTCACGGTCCAAGAAGAAGGCCGGCAAGAAGTTGCAAATCGGAAGCGGAAGCAGAAGCGCGAGTGAATCTACGGACGCCAGCAGCAGTGGGAGTGGCCAGAAGAGGGGGCCGGAGACAGAGGAGCAGAGGATCGCGCGACTGGCGCAGAAGAACCAGATGAGAATGGATGTTTGATCTCCTCTCAGGAGGAAGGCGACAGTCTACACTGATATAATCGGGGATGAGTAGGCTTGCTTCGGGTTCGGGAAGTCCTCCTTCAGATCGATATGCAAATTTGGTGAGCAGAGGCGTGGGAGTGGCGGATTACGATACTACTTCGCCTCGAGAATAGGGCAGTTGACGTGCGACAGGTAGGTAAAGTCAGGGGTATCTTAATCGCGTCTCTCTGCTTATAAACATACAACGCTCGTTCCCAACCCTTTTCGATCAAGAAACATGGCGTGACAAACACTCTGTATCAACTGGTAGGCTCTCAACCACGCCTACTTGATCTAAAATGTGTCGTCTAGAATGTCTTTGTTCGGCTTCACCATCGTTGGACTGTACTCGTAAGACTCTTCTGGGATGGCGCCGGCGGTGATCATGATATCGTCAACGATGCGTCTGCTCGCTTCTCGTGCTGTGACCACTCATTAGCTTCTCAAATATAGGGAAAAGTCGGGTTCGACGGGAGGAATGTGGGAAGTGGCTGAAAGTACATACCAGGTGTCTGCATCAGCTTGCTCTGCGGCATCGCAAATTGAATCGTCTTGGGCGGGCTCATGCCGCCGAACGCGTCAGTGTCATCATCGTCGCTATCCCAGTCATACTCATTTCGACGTTCTTCCAGTCCCTTGCCCTTGTCTTTCGCCTCAGCAAAAATGTCCCGCTTCTTGGAGGTAGCAGGCGTCTGCACACTGACGCCCGGCGTCCTGGGACCACCCCCGCCGCTTTTCCTGCGTAGCCGTACGGGCGACATATACAGGTCGCTGCGCAGCTTCGGCACCGCCATCTCAGGGCTACTCATCGGGCTATCAGCCCACAGGGCGCGCCGTGTGCGGTCTGCAGTTCCAGGCGTCTGGCCTCCCTTCTCCGGCGACCGGCCACGCGCCACGCTCTTGTGCGGAGTGGCCTGGAGCCGGTAGTTCTTGTCCAGCACACGGTGAAGCAGCAAATCCTTATTCTTCTTTGCGCTCTGCTCCTGCTCTGCTGTCGGCGCCTCAAGCATGCTTGAGCTCCGCGGTGTCATACTCATATCTGGCAACCGCATCGTCGCCGTATGGGCTGGCAACTGCATCGTATCGTCGTCGGCGTCGTCGTCATCATCTTCGTGTTCGTCTCCGACTTGGCTACCCTCGGTGTGCAGGTCGTCCTTAAAGACCGCGCCCGTGCCCTTCATCTCGCGTCGTAAGTTCTCGTACGGGTCACCGAACTTGGCGAATTGGATTTGCGGCTGCGGTCGATTACGGATGGGCTTCGTCGCCGGTGCCCGCGGGGTGCTTCCTGTGACGGTCATATCGTCGAGCAGCGAATCCTCAATACCGCGCTGGAAATGGTCGTCGGCGAGGATGGACTGCTCGCCTGCTGTCGTGTCTGCCTGTGTATTATTGCAGTCCGCCTCTGAGTCGTCAAGGGTTGTTTCTTCGGTTTGCGTCTCGTCTTCTTCGCCAGCTAGCTCCTCATACCCGGAGAGCGATACGTTGGCCGAGGCTTCGAAAAATTGTTTCCAAAACTGTGAGTTGGGCCGGGTTAGTAGGCGGACGCATGTTACAAGCGCTCTGCAGGAGGGCGTTGACGAACCTTGGAAGCCTCCCACACTTTATTTGAGTGCTCACCATACTGCTCGACGATGGGCAGGATGCTAGAGGTCACGATACGGTGCGCCTTGCTGAAGTTGTGGTCGATTTCTGTTATGGCGGTCAGACTCGGGTTGGTCAACAGCTGATCCCTCTAGCATTGACCTCTTCCTACCTTGCAAAGTCAGGGTAATTGACTGCTCGAGTTTCTCCAACTCCTCGGTCAGGGTCAGGTTCCTTCCCGAAGGCTGCCCTGAACGAGACATGGTCACAAGTGTTTCGTGTATGGCAAAAATGGAGGTTGAAGTTGGATACACGCACAGGATGTCGTCAGTTGAGCATTTCCTGACCCTGCATGGCGGGGTTTTGTGGGTGCTGCAGGTGGTCGCGTCTTGCTCAAGCCTGTACGCGATGCGGGGCTCACTTGGAAGTCAATAACGACGCTGGTCGTCAGGAGAGATCACCTGCAACGAGGTCTTCGAGGTATCTCGTAATGACATCTTTCTATTTTGGGTATCTCTAGTTGCAATCGTCATGAAAACTCATACATGGCCATAATGACCCGACATCTCTAGCTTCATCAAGAGCCTGTTGATAATGTTTTCCTCCTCTAGGCGCTCGCTGCGTGTACTGCTGTCAAGCGTCATTTCCTGTCTCGCCGGCCTGCTCACAGTGCTTTCTTTTTCACTTATCCCACGACACACCGTGACGAAGACACCGACTTTCTTCCTGAAAGTGCGATATAGATCCTGTATCAGTTTTGCCGACACGTCACCATCCACCTTGCCAGCAACTTCCAGCTGCACCTGTCTTGAGAACTTGAGGACCAAGGTGAAGATCTCTTCGAGTAGCTTCAGAACAGGCTGCTGCCTCTTCCGAAGAAGTAGCGTGTTCATGACACAGTCCAGCATTCGCTCGTGCGCTTGCCGTACCTCGTCGGGGCTCGTCACTCGAAGCTCCAAGCGGCTATTATCGTTTCTCAGGAGGGCTGCTTCAATGTTCATGAGCCATGACTCGAACCGTCGCCATGGCATGTCAATGCCGGTGTCGAAAAAGTAAGTACTAACACTTGTCACAAAGTGTTGTGCCTCGAAACGGAAACGCTTCCACGTGTTGGTAATATGCCGGTCGTTGTCCAAGCCCCTCGCCGTATCCCTGAAGAGCTGCTCGACAACATAGAGCATTCTAAGCACGCGAAGCAAAAATTTAAATATCTTATCGTACTTGACAAGTGCAACGGATGAGACAATTGGTGAGAGAGGCGCCGGTGTTTTGTACGAAAGTCGTAAGAAATCAAGTGCCTCGAGCGAATTTGGATCCATGCACTTGTCGATCTCCTCGGGCGAAAGATCACGTACAGCGAAACTCAAGTCACCTGGCAGGCTTTTCTCTTCGAAGCTCATTGGGTTTGACTGAGTAGGATCGAATGGGAAGTAGCTCTCGTTGAGTACGCCCATCAAGGCAAGCCGGAGTTCCGAGCTGGCAGGCGGCCAATTTTCTCGTCCGTTGATGCGGAGACCCATGACGCCCCCGGTCATCGCCACGCCGGCTTGTCTTTCAGCGGTCGCCAGCTCAGGGTCAAACAGTGCAGAAGACAATCTACTGCAAAAGATCCCATTGCCCAGTAACTGGAATTCCTTCTGAACGCGCAGGTTTTCGCGTAGATGGTGGACGCTGAAAAGAAGTCTCATGTACTCTCTATTGATCATTCGTGCCTGTGCTGACACAAGAGGCCCAAATGAATGCAGTGGGATGAGTGACCAGTGTGGAGTGAAGTCAGAGACTTCTTCTCTGGACGAGATTTGCTTAGCGAATAGGCGCCTCTGGAGTATGACCGAAAGTTTATCCTGCTCAGGAACCGCTGGTAGCTCATTCAGTCTGTTGATCGATGCCAGCAGCCGCCCTTCCAGTTGCGCTGCTTCGCAGCCAAGAAACTGTAATTCGCCATCCACTTGCGTGTTCGGAATATCAGGATCGCTCCATATGATTGTGCCTTGAGCTTTCTCAAGAATCTTGAGCGAGAAATCACGTTCATAGCAATCGACCTGCTCTTGAAATGATCGAATAGCTGTCCAGTCAAATCGCCATCCGAGCGGTGGCGGGTTGCTCGTATAGATAAGTCTTGAATCGCAAAGTGAATGATCGGGGTGGTGAGATCGCAAGAGTCGCAAGGTTTTACCAGTCTCAAATAGAACTATGGCGACTTCCCCTGGCACAAATGCCGGCATACGTTCTTCGTCCAGAACGTAGTCGGATTCCTCAGACTCCAGCCCGAAGTCATCAATGTTGGCAATGTTTTCAACTTTGACGAACCCCCTTCCTGGGCCCTCTTTCGTCATAATAATTCCTTCTTCTGCTTTCAATCCAATCCACCTCTCCACGAAGTTGGTCCACGGTTCCGAGGCTCGCGCCAGCACCTCACGCATTACCGAGCTGAGCACACTATCGCTGTCGTCTAAAACTTGCGTTTCTTCAAAGATGAAAGACAGCACATCCTCATCTAACTTGTGCCGTGCAATTTTGGCAACAAGAGCTCTGAAGTGGACAAGAACATTGTGAACAGGTTTCACCAGTGACTGCAGGCTTAAGACTGAACTGACTGATTTTGCATGTTCTCCCAACTGCCTCTGGATCTCGAAGAGGACAACATCGACCGCTTTTGCTAGCGCGACTTTGACTGCGCTCGGGTGTGTTTTGTAGGTGTGTTGTATATGCATTGAAAGGAAGCGACTCGCTGAGCCGCAGTCGAGGCAATACTTTTGGATGCCTCGGAGGACCTCAGAGGAGTATCCTGATATCCTCATCTTCTCCAGGTCGGGGCTGAAGCATCTTTTTGAGTCATCCCATACAAAGAAAACAGAACCCCTGCCAAGCACGAGAGCAAGAAGAGCGGCAATGTACGGGTCACTCCGGATCACATTTTGCCGCACTTCGTCGATGCCGAGAGGATCATCATGTGAAGCGATGGCAGCATCATAGACGGCAGGACCCGCTTCTGTGATCAACAGAGGCGCCGACGGGGGAATGTCAGCTAGGGAGAACCCATCCCATGTTTTGAATTCCGCGGTATGAGAGTGCGGCTCATGTTTCGGGTACCAAAAATCGTCGAAAATGTCAAGATCAGGAAGATCGATTTCATGCAATGGCTCAGGTATTGGAGGAGCGCCGTGAACTTCAGCCTCAAGTTCACTAAGAGGGGTCTGGCCTAATGAAGTGGGCAACTTGAAAAAGCCATTTTGGGCTATCTCTGAAGGCTCGACCCTTGTGAAGCGCTGAGAGGGTGCTTTGGAGGCATCTATATCAGTATGGAAGAACTGGTCGTCGGGTCCAGGTGACAACTTCAGGCGCTTAGAAGACTGGCCGAAATCCGGAAATGCGAAGACATCGGCGAGGTCGTCATCTGGCATTTTTTATTACAGTGTAACTGACATGGATGCTTCATCAACCGCCGGTCAATTCTATTGACGTGAGGGCCACGATGATAATGTTGTCGCTAACTATAATCAGTGGCTTTTGGCCTTTTGGGGGGATGTTAGGTATAATGCTGATGGTAACGCGTTGCTCTACTAGTGGGGCAGTCCCGTCCTCACAATACCTGGTACCTGCCTAATGTACCTTCCATCTCAGTGGATAGCGCGTCTCGGTGGGTTTTTGGGTGCCCCGCGAATTGCCAGAGCCTAATGCAAAGCGTGTATGCAATTAAGCGGTTCTCAACCCCAAGCTTCCACTTCAAGCTCTTGGAGCTCACATGTCATCCATAAGCTGGAGCTTTTCTACAACATCGCAATATTCACGCTTTGCCTTCAGCATTGCGTACCACGATTTCTGCTGCAGCATTCATAAGCGAACAAGGCTCAAGGTTTTCATTTCATGTCTTAATGCTTATAAACACTTCACCTTTCCATTTGTTCTTATCCAATCTTCTTCAACTCTGAATCTTTTATCACAGGCTTCCCCCAAGACCAATGCCACCCAAGCGCAAGTCCAAGGCATTGGCAGAGGTCTCGACGCCTAAAGCCTCTGCCACGCCCGCCCATGATGACGACATGATGGACGTCGATACACCCCAAGCCTCTGAAACACCTCGAGCCGCGGACACCCCGACGGCTTCCAAGCCCAACCAGCCGCCAGCATCTGAGATTCTCAATGATCTCTGGACAGAGGACCAGATGAGCTCGCTGTTCAAGGCGATTATTAGATGGAAGCCCTCAGGTACGTTTCGCTCCATTGTACCACGGCGTACAACTCAGCTAGCTTTCATACTAAGTTGCGCTCCCAGGCGTCCACAAGCACTTCCGCATGATCTCCATCAGCGAACATTTGCGCAATCACGGCTTCGACCCGGACGTCGAGACCCACACCCGCATTCCCGGCATCTGGAAAAAGCTGCGCGAGTTCTACAACATGGACATGATCGACGAGCGCGACAACGCCTGGAATGACGAGAACCCTGAGGAGGTTTACAAGCCTTTCGATCTGCCGCCCAACGACTTCCACGATCTAATGTGGGCGCGCGCCATGGCCGACCATGGCGAACAGCAGGACGATTCTACGGCCGAAGCCGAGGAAGACACGGGCAAAAAGACGCGTAAGCGCAAGCGAGGCGATACGGGCACTGCGGACGGATCAAGCATCGCGGGCAGTAGCACAGCCAAGACGCGCCGGTCCAGCACCGTCGAGGACACCGAGCAAGACACTCCTACACCCAGTAGCCCTGTGGGTAAGAGCGCGCGGGGTGCCCGCAGCCAGAAGCGCGCTGCCGTCAAGAAAGCTGAGCAGGAGGCTGAGGCCGAGTCCGACGACAGCGACGAAGACGAAGGGGCCGAGGATGAGGAGAGCGGCGAAGAAGAGGATGAGGAGAGCGACGAAGATAACGAGGATGAGAGCGAGGAGAATGAAATTCCTGCCACCCGAGCCTCCGGCCGCGGGAGCGGTACAAGAGGTCGAGGCCGTGGACGCGGTCGTGGAAAAGGGGGTCGTAAAAGGGGCTGAATTGTTTTATGGCTCCCGCAGAATATGTGCCAAACGACCTGTGCTCTTCAACCGAGAGGTTCTCCCGAGCTCATTGTGTCTTTGTTGTTCTGTCAAAAACCTTGGGCCACTTGTATCCTAGGCAAATGGGCGTGTATCGGTGATTTCGGCGTTGGATGGAGAAAATGTGGCAAGAGCCTTCGGTGGCCCTCGTTTTCCATAGAGAAGGGCTCGGATTGGGAGGCTTGCATTCATTGCATATGAGATACCCTGTCGACAATTGACAATTTATTCTATTCACTTCGAGACTCTCGACAAACTAGACGATTTCAGATGACACCTACGATGAAATGGGTCCTTCTACAAGATACTCGAATGACCATAAACGATCACTCGACTGGCGTACATTTATATCTTCAACTGATAGGCTCCCAATGTCACATGTTATCTTGCCATCCGCACTTGATACTACTATCTCGCCTTTGTCTATTACCTTTTAATCATGGATGCTACGGCTGTTGTGGAATTAAACCCCACTGTACGATCCAGTTACGCATAGTAAAAATCACCGAGACATGTGCTTGGTCAAAAGGTGGATATATCCTGGGCTGTATAAGACCTTTGTTTCCATACGCCATGGATCATCGGTCAACGGGCAGTATACGAGTGAGTATGTCCCAAGGCACGCAGGCGGAGCCGACCAATGTTTTTATCCTTGCTCTACAAACAGCGTGCCTGCTGTATCGCCAACATGTTGTCTTCCCCGTTTCCCGTCTCAACCCTGTACATGTAGCTATTCAGAATCATAAAAGATTCCAGTGTAGGATCACTGTCCTTCTTTACTTCACTAGCTAAGTGCAAGTAGATAGGTACTATAGCAGATATATAAGCAGCCCATGGTATCAATCAGTCAACTAACCGCCCAATCGCCTATAGGTACTAAGGAATTAGGTCATTATAAACATCATTACAGGATTCTTCCCCCCCAAAAACTCCGATCCAGTTTTCCCTCCTATCTTCATCATCTCGGGCCACGTGTCTCTCCCAGGTCATCCGTGCTCTCCCGAAACACGCTCCGCCGGAACGGACTCGCCGTCGCGGTCCCGCTACTCCCGTTCACGCTGCCGCTGCCGCTGCCGCTGCTGCCGTTCGTCAGGCTCCGCCCCGGCGAGTGCACGCTCACGTAGTCGCTCGCCTCGCCCGCGCTGGCCACGCCCACGCTGGGCGGGCTCACGGGCAGCGGCGGCGACACCTGACCCGCTATGGACGGCTGCTGGTATGGGTACGGCTGGTGAGGATGAGCCGCGAAGCCCGTGTAGTTCGGGGGCGGGGTGCCGGGCGGGCTGGCCGCCGTGCCCGTGGCGGAGGAGACGGTCGCGTTGCTGATGTTGCGCAGGTGCGAGGTCTCGCGCTCACTGAGGTTCGAGACACCGCTGACGATCCCACTCCGTGATGGCGTGCTACCCCCTTGGACAGTCGGTGAGCCCGTGCCGCTCATGGTGCTGCTGCCCGGCGGTGGCGGGCTGCGGGAGGAGCCCAGAGAGGGCGAGTCCGGCCGCTGCTGCCGGAAACCCGACGTCGCGACAGGTGGGGGCTGTGGGATATGTGATGAGCTGATGCTGCTCGCGTGATCACGTATGGAGTCTGTGAAGAAAGAAGAGGGATTCGTGCTTGGGTTGCTGCCGAATTTGGTGTGCTTGGCGATCACATCTACGGGTGTCAGGCCCGAGTCGGCAAGTTCGACGCGAGGAGATGTATCTGTTGTAGAAGTGTCAGTTGAAGAGTCAAAGGTAGGTGGTTAGATCCAGCTGCATTCAATACGTACCCATAAGTTCCACGATAGCCGTGTCCGCCGCCATCTCTTGTGGTGCGTATCCCATCTCTGGCTGCGGTGCCGGAGTTGGCTGGGTTGACGAATGAAAAGGCGTGCCGCGGCTTTCCATATCTGTGTCTGGAATTCGGGACGGTTCATCGCTTGTCACTGTCGTCGCCTTATCACTTGTACCCTGACCTTTAAGCCATGAGGCAATGCGGTTCCGGTTATCGTCCGTCGGGTTCTCACTGTTACCGCCCTTCCGCAACATCTTACGTCGCCGGTATAGCATAATGCCCACAACGATCGCAGTAACGAAGACAAGACCGAGGATGACGCCCAGGACTGGGGCAACCCAAGAGGGCGTACCCCCTCCACCTCCGCCCCCGGATGTGCCTCGTGTACTATTGCCCGGTCCTTGCGAGCTATACGGATAGTAGGTCGTCAGTTTTGATGCGGGGTAGGTTGTAGCGAAAACACTTGCGAGTGCTGGTGTTGCCCAGCCTGAAGCATCGGGGGTGGTCATCGTGGCGCCTCCAGAATAGTCACCTCCGATCATCATATGGATCATCTCGGGGACTCCGTACTCATTCCAGCTGTCCGGGTCGTAAGAATCTTGCCATGAGGCAGAGGTTAAGTTGAATATGTCGAGGATACCATTTTCAAGGCAATTGATAGATGCGCCTTTCGAGGCCGTGAAGCCACCGATTGTGACCATCTGATCGGGGTATGGTGTGACACACTGATGTCCAGCTCGTGCATGACCGGGTGTTCCTGATGAAACCTTCATCCACATGAATGAGGGCAGCGACAGAATATACACATCGTCATTAAAGTCTTGGTCTTGGTTGATTCCGTCGTAACCTCCATAATAATAGATGTTGTAGCTCGAGAAGTCTTGTGCTGGAGCGACTACCGCGCATCCAAGAGCAAGCTGGGGCGGGGGGCCACTCGACGGTTGCTTATACCACTTATCGCCAGCAATGTCGTAAACGTCAATGTCTTCCATGTAGATTGGGCTGTCTTGTTTCTGTACCATTGTCATTGAATGTGCGTTTTAAGCAAGGGATGGTGGCCGACTTACACTCTGAGCTTCATCC
The DNA here is from genome assembly GCA_022578815.1 of Xylariaceae sp. FL0016. Lineage (NCBI taxonomy): Eukaryota > Fungi > Ascomycota > Sordariomycetes > Xylariales > Xylariaceae > Xylariaceae sp. FL0016. Next base: position 324,758 of record MU388740.1, read on the forward strand.
TGTGACGTGAGAGAAGGGTTATTGTAGTTGGGAAAGGTAACACCGCCCAGCACGACCAGTAAACCCTGCTCGCCAACTGGAACCCAAACCACAGAAGGATTCGCTCGACTAGAGACACCTTCTGGAAGCGTGCTGTTCAACCATACTTCCTGTTGCTGCGTGGTCATGTCAAGGGTGATCAAAGTATTGGAAACATTCGTCGGGTTGAAAGATGCGTTGCCTTGGGGATAGTATATCGGGCCCCAGGAAGGTGATCGATAGCCCCCGAAGTACCAAGCCTTCTCCTCTGACGGGGCGTTAGCGGCACCTCCATAGGTGACATATCTAGTCGTGTTGACGGGCAGTCTGTCGTTGAGAAAACCTGGGTGAAAATTCGCTTTCTCCGGGCCATACTGCGAAACCTGATATGCAAGCACCTGGTCTTCGTCTGGGGGCGAGTAAGCATCGGTCTTCGTCAACAGCCCACCATAAAGGAAGAACTCGTCATCATTAGCAAGCATAGCTCCATCATAATAGTTTGGTCCGAAGTTGTTCGCAGCACCACCATTGGGTGCTTTCGATATGGTTTGAAATATGCTGCTGACGTTGGTGCTCGAATTGAACGGGACGCTGAAGTTCAAGGTGTAAATGAGGCCAAGCGGGTTATCTGAGTAAATACATATAAGCACCACTTCATGGTCAGTAGCCTCAATTCACACTCACTGTCCTGCGTTGGTAGCCCATACGACCCATCGGCCATGCCAGGAACCCAGAAAAGATAGCCGCCATCCATGTAGACAGTATCCTTCAATTGCGCCGCTGTGCTGTTGTTAGCATTTTACTATAACCTCAAGACACTGTCACTTCTGTCTATAGCATAAAGGGTGACTAACCTCGAGGTGCCGCCCATGTGCACATGGTCGCGTTGACCTGGTTCTGTTGCCATCCTGACTGCTGGCTTCTCACAATTGAGGCAAAGCCCGTAGTAAGGGTCAGCCAGGCTATCCTTGACTTGTACATATTGTAGCTAGATGCTGTGTTTGCCGACTATAAGAAACGGCTACAGATCCTTATTGAGGATGTAAGAGATGAGAAAGACAGATGAGGCTCATTTCATCCAGTGTAGGGGTCCTGGGAGGGATTGGTATGCGGTAGACCGGCAGGGGCAATGTCACTGTGACAAAGAGATGTCCGATGAGATTCGTATTGTCTCGTCAATGAGAACGCTGGTTTTGAATTGTCAAGCTAGCAGCGGCAAGAACCCCATGGGCAAAATATTGATCCACGAAAACAGAGGACAGGACAAAAAGGGGGATCGTGATGGTATGGTTCTTTGTTGGAGAGGAAGAGGCTACGACATCCCCGCATTCAACAAAGACAATATGTGGCAAGGGAGGAGAGGGACAAAGGGCTCTCTGAAAGAATGGCTCGGACACAGGCTGAGCCGCCAGTTGAGCGAGGCAATTAACGAAGCTACGTTCGAGGGTTGTAGCTGTTGCGCCTGGGGGCCGCTGATCTATGCAAGTGATTCTATAGAGACCACGGAACTCTGACAATAGGAAAGATCTTCGCCTCGTGGCCGTGTGTCTAGACTAAGCATTGGTGGGTGAGATTCCCTCCACACCACTTGTGATATTCTGGGTGTAACTACTGGCTGGCCAGAAGCAGTCAAGTGCGGGTAGGTCTCTGTCGGTCGAGAAGGATGACTGGCATGTAGCACGTATCTTGGCATTTACCTACTAGGTACTTACCTGTGCTCAGCCTCGTTGACAACGACAAAAGGGCTTTCTCATAAAGATAGACCCTGATGCTGGCAATAGCATGCGATCAAGTTCAGAGGCCTACTAACTCAAGCACCTAGCAATCAAGATGGACTATAGTCGCTGACAAGCTAGAAAGGCGGACAATTCGCGTCCATACTGAACAGGTTGTTCCTGTCTGACTGCGGTAAGGACGGGCAAGGCCAAGATGCAGGTGCTGCTCTGGAACGTAACAGCGAGGAAAGAATAGTAAAGAGAATGTATGGCTCCATGTCGTGGTTGTGTCTGCAAGACAAGTCAGCAACGAACAGGCGAGCACAGAGCGGCTTGCTACTGGCTGGTCAGACCGAAGAACATTCTGCCAATGGGCAGAGGCTAGATTAATCCACCCCCTTCGTCCCTGATTCCCTGCAAGACAGGCTCATTCCCATTGGAATGCCTGTCCGGAAGAAAGCGGCGCGACTGGTCCTATTGGAGGGACAGAGGGCGTGTTGGGCGCAGTGTTAGACGACGATGTTACCTGCCCATCGTCTAGCTCTTAACCTTAGATAGGCAGGAAGCCGAGCTGAACGATGGTGACGACGAAGCCTCCAATGAAGGGCTTCGTCACTAGACACAGCCGTGGAAGCCCTTTGCGCTCCATGTACGATTTATCTCATGATTGCGTTAGGCAGGGAATACGCGGGATGTCGCAGGGTGGTTGGAAACACGATAGAAAGGGCGTTGAACCAGGTCCCTCACCTCTCATGCCGCTCTCATGGCTGTACATAGTCCTTCGGTCAAGTACTGTACCTAAGAGATGTGCCCCCAGGTAAACTGGAAGCAACGTGGAGGATGCAGGGAGGTACCTAATGGGAGGCAGCACGTCGTACGGTCCGATACGGTAGCCTGTAGGTACCTACATATCTGCGTGCTTAGGCCAGGGACGCAGTCTTCATCCATCGTAGTGCAGTAGTCCCAGCAAGATGTTGCAGTCAGCGCCTATGTACCGAGCAACCGGGACGTCCACTCCCACTTGGAGTCGCTGGCAGGACATGCCCGGCCGGAAAAGGCGTTTTCCCCGAAGACGCAGGTCGAGATCCGATCGAATGCAGATGGGATCAGCAGAACGCCTACGAATGTGGTATGAGCAAGGTCGACAAGGCCGAGGGATGGAAGGACACAATCGCGGGTATCTTGCGATGTACCTTTCTCCCTCCTACTCGAGCCTTATGCTTGGGTTAGGTAGGTACCTTGGTAGATACGGACAGAGACTCGGGAGGCGGGCAGATATGAGAAGTAACAGATGGAAGGCAATCTCCCCCGCTCTTCGGTATCACTGGCATGCCCCAGCATCCCAGCACCATCCCAGCACACTCGCACATCATCAGCCCAGTGGCCCCAGTTGAACATGGGTGCAGGGGTGAGAGAAGCACTGAAGGCCAAGCTACATATGTACTTACCTAGCTAGGTCTGGCTAGGTGAAGGGAAGATTCTATTTTGGGGGCCGTTTCCTTCCCGCCTGTCCCGCTCACGCCGCTTCTTTGTCGGCGACGACACGACGTTGCGCTACTACAGATCTCGGACTTTGTAGGTTTGCGGACAAGTATCTAGATGGCCCGACTTATTAGGTACCTCATTACTTAGGTAGGGCACTCATTACTAGCATCTTCCTTCGCGGCTTAAGTTCTCTCGGGCCAGGCCTTGATAGTCCATACCGCCTGCTGACCTAGTGTCACGGTGCCCAAGCGACCTCGTCCTCTGCTTGTCCCTCCTTACTTCCTCAGCACCTACAGCTTCGTCCGCATCTCTTGTGTCTCCTGGGTCCTGTTGTGTGTGACCCCCGTACCTCTTTCTGCGGTACCCAGCTTCCCAACCATACCCAGGTCCCTAAGCTTAAGTCTCCCCGACTCACTCAGTCCGTTCGGGACGCTAACATTGTTACCTACCGGGAACTAGAACGATCGCCCGTGTCTTCGGGCCAGTCTACGCGTTGGATGTCCCCTCATGACTTGGCAATACCAAATAGCAACGATTTACCTTGCGTACAAACTATTTCCTACCCAAAATATACTGACATCCCGGAGTCCATTTAAAAGGCTGTCGTATAGAAGCAGACTCTTAGGTTCGTTCGTATCTCCAACCATTGACTCTACTTATAGGCACATACCTCCTAGGTACTGCTAGGTATGAGCTACCCCGCTCTGAGAAACTTCTGATCTCTGCTTCTGCCCAAGATCGATCATGCAACATGGCAACCCGACCCGTCTTGCACATTCAGGTCCCGGGTCTCATCACATCACATCCATCTATAGAGATAAACCTTTCACGAATCTGTTCAAGAAGGTGATTCTCGACCGACTGTTTAAGCCGTGTGAAGCTCTGCCCATTTAATATACTATATAGTCCAAATACCGTCATAATGTCACACTCGCTCACGTTACCCTTGCTACTCGTACAAGCAATTGACACCTTGGGTGTGCTCGTTCAAAGTGCCGATCCTGTGCCTCTCATCGACCGCGGTCTTCTGCGCTGCAATATCAGCATCCCGTCTTTTGTGCCCTACCCTGGTCCCAAAACCTGGGTTGGTTGTTTCCAGCCTCCCCATCGTTCAATAAGCCTTGGCGGCCTATATTACCTTCCCAGACAAGCTTCATTCTGACGGCGCGTAGAGTTAGAGTCGCTTGTGTGTAGCAATATCAGTAGACAGGTACCCGGCGTAGGTAAACACACGATTTACATGTCAATCGGCGTGTACAACGCATTGTGTCACCGCAAGTACCTGTTGTCTTTTGCATATTGCAACTTAACTCTGTCACCCTTCCTTTCATCACACGCAAAGTGGATATGGAGATGAGGCAGTATCTGGAGCCCGTACCATAGGAACGTGAGCTTCATCCATTTGGTAGCCTAAAAAAATGCCCATTTTCATTCCTTCGCGCCGTCGCCAGAAACCCGCACACCAAAGTTCCATACAATGTTGGGTCTCTTTTTCTTCCTGATTCGGTGCCACAGACATGCAGGATGACTGTGGGCTCTAGAAGAGACCACTGGCAGTCTGCCATGACAAGGTCCCTCCAATCAACCAGTTAGAGATCGCCAACCCATGTCTTCCCCGTCAATAGACTGAACGCCGTGCATATGATTTCTCGGCTTCACCACCACTTCCAAGGCTGTGTTACCTGCCATCCTGCCACCCGTCGTTGTACACTTTCGTACACGTGAGGCCCACAATGGGACAAGGACTACCCTTTCTGGGGACATGTACGGCTTGCGCTGCTGATCTCGACGCATTCGAAATCTTGCGGCTGCTCGACCGGTGCAAGTCCAGGAATACCTGGTCCTACAGGACCACCGATCCCGTCAGTCTGTTCTATGTCCTGCTGCTTGCCTGGCTAAAGTAGACAATACTGTGTACTCATAAGTTGTACCTACCTCTACATGATCACGCTCCATCAATACCTCGCGTATATGCGAGATAGCCTCGTCGTAAGAGAGGTAGCCGAGTGAACCATCCCAAAGTGTATGAGACCTTCTCATTCTTTAGCCGCTCGGAGCTACTTCTTATGCATCAGACTCGGCCATTTCCTGGTAGGAAGTGTGTTCAACGAGGTCGATGGCCTGGGGTGCTCGATAGGCCGGTTTCTCCATCGCAGGGGTACGTGGTTACATTTCCTGCAATGAGCTTGGTAGGTGCCGGGTGACATGCAAGGTGGAAGCATCCCGAAGCTGGAGCTGCAACCCTAGTGTGTACCTGTTATTCCAGCAGCTCGTGTTGTCGTTGCCGTGCTTGTCCTCGGCTTTCAGCCTTATTCTCCAGTCCTCCCATTCCCCTCTCAGATCCCTCAGTTGCTTTCATGGAGTTCGTAGGTCTCTTGCGGTCGTTTGTGTGCTGCTTGCTCTAGATCGTCGTTAGCTGTTATCCAGAATCGATACTTGACACGGCCTCTGCGTCTTGTATCTTCAAGCTTACATGCCATCGTTAGCAAGAGCTCACCAGAATCCAGACTAAAGACGACTACGACGGAATCCTTCTCCAGAAGTCAACAAGGATCTTTTAGAGTCGCAAGAGACTAGTTTATCATTGGTGGCCTAGGAGATCACAGCTGAGGTGATCGCAGGTCTGAGCCTTCAAGCCCAGTCTCTTATATACATAAACTCGGAGCCTGAACCAAGTCAATCGTTCTGCAAAAGTCTCTCGAACCCAGGCCTACATCGGTGTCACTCTTTATCAGCCTGAGCTTTATCGCAACGCTCGTTCATCTTGGACAGAACTTTCGCCATACCTCGAAAGTGTAGTCCGGAGGCTACCTCATTTGGGGCACAATGGTTGGTGTCAGTTGCGTCTGGGTCCTTTCGGCCCTTGCGATGGCTTCTATAGCAAGCACGAGGGACCTATTTCCACGTCAAGAAATGGCTTGTAATGCCACCATTACGGAGACCCAAACGCAGACGGAAACTATGACCGATTAGTAAGTGATTCTAGCCAAAAGATCCATCAAAATCTCAGAGTTGACGGATATGGTTCAGCTCTATCACGACTATATTTGCTACTGTGAGCCAATTGGACACTGTTCTCGCCGTAGACACGGCAGCTCCGGCCATGATCACGGACACGGACGTGGCATGGGTCATGGGCTACTCTGCGTACGCTGTCACAGATGTTATTACACGTGTAAGTGATCAAACCTCGCGTGATGCGGGCCAACTAATTCTGTCCTAGATGGCTGAAGGTTATGCCACGGCTTGCTATACCTCCACTACTTGCGGCTGTGGTGGCGAGACAACAGTATATGGTGATGTCTGTGTCACCACTACTGTTACCTCATCGACCACATATACCACCACGTACACAACAACCGAGGAATTTACGACGACGGCGACTGAAATTTCAACTACAACTGCGACCGAGACTACGCCGACGACGACAACGAAAACGAAAACAAAGACCAAAACGACGCCGACAACAACAACAGCAACGGAGACTGAGACAACACCAACAACGACGACGGCAACTGAGACTAAAACGACACCGACAACAACGACTGAGACTGAGACTGAAACCGAAACTGATAGCACCACCTATAGTACCACTTATACTACCATGATCCCAACTACTATCATAACAACAAGCTTGGTTCCGGTGACAGTGGTGTCTGACCATACGTTAACAACGACTGAGTACAGCACCTCGACTTTCACCTATTCGACAAGCTACCCAGTAACCGTTATTGACACCGTCACCTCCATATCCGTATCAGTTTCCCCAACCACTGCCACTGCCACTGCGACGGCCACGGCCACGGCCACGGCTACTCAGACGGATACAGAAATCGTCACTGCAACAGCCACGTACATATCAGTCTCCGTCTCGCCTACCACCGATACTGCGACTGCGACGTCATACATAACGACGACGCAGGTGACGGTATCGCAGGTCACCAGTGTAACGACAATTGTCACTACGTCAGAAGTCTCGATCACAGACTCAGTCACCAGCATTAGTACATTCACGACGGAGATCACCACAATCTCGCCTACAACCATCACCTTGCCGCCCAGCACAATTGTCATACCCCCGACTACAGTCACTGCTCCCCCGGAAACCATCACTGCTCCCACAGAAACTGTTCCCGCTTCCACGGAAACTATCACGGCTCCCACAGAAACCATCACTGCTCCTACGGAAACTATCACTGCCCCTCCGGAGACTATCACTCAAGCCACCACCATTGCTTATACGTCGGTCATTACATCCGTGAGCGTGTGTCCGGCTCCAACGAATCCTGTCGGCTTCGTTGCGCCGGCCTACAACGTCAGCTCGGATAGGACCTGGGGATGTGAGCCTGGAAAGATATGTTTCAAACCTTTCTCGGATGGCTGTAATGTGTATGCAACCCCACCTGACAAGGACTATATCTGTGAAGATCCTTCATGGTGTATTCCCTCTCCCGAATACGAACCTGTGGAGTGGGCAGAAAACAGTACTGGCTACTACCCTCCCGCGAAAGGATATTACAATCTGGCACCTATCGCTTTTGGATTGAGTTACGATATCTTCGAGGAGCCTGAAGGATACATCACAACCACCATAAACGGTGAGGTGACCACCAGCCCAATCGGAGATTACACATCCCATACGGAGCTCACTGCGTATCCTTTGTCGTCGGATACTGCCATTTCGTCGTCAATATACTACGATGGGGGCTATGTTACTACCACTACCACTACGACGACAAGTACAACAACATATAGCCCGTATGCGACTGCTCTTCGCGAAAGAGGCAACGCACTTACTAAACGTGACCTTATACCCTCTATCTGCTACGCCATTTGCAATAACGCGAATATTGAGGCACAAAGTGTAGGTAAATCGGATGCACTTTGTGCCCCAGACTCATCCTTTATGGATTATCACAAAGGATGCACGGATTGCTTAGCCGCGCATGATGATGCAAAGATTTCGGACCGCATCTACGTCGATTCGCAGTTCGAACAGTTCCTCGACTACTGCAACTCGAATAACGTCATAGCAGTTCCAACCAGCAGTGCGGGCGAAGGTGAACAGTCAAGCTCGACATCAGGCTCAACTACGTCTGGTGCGACAGCTGATACCTCCACTACAGCAAGTGTGATCATGACCAGCTCGTCGTCAGTAGCTTCCAGCTCTACTTCATCTTCCTCTACTTCTGCCACTTCAATATTTTCTAGCACTAGTACAGCTTCTGAACAGAGCAGCAGTCCAAGCTCGTCTGCCACGAGCACTGGCACGAGTGCGGGCTCAAGCACGACCTCTACTGCAGTGGGCAGCGCCACAGAAAGCAGCTCGGCCTCACCACCGACCACGTCACCGGCTTCTACAACGTCGACAGCTGCGTCGTCCTCTTCGAGCGCTGCCTCGACTGCTTCTACAACGGCTTCCACGACCTCAACGCCCGTCACCTCCCCAAGCAGCTCCGTCTCCTCGACGCCAGTGGTAAGCGCAGCCGCTGTACCACTGGTACGCCGCGATGGGGCTTCGGGAACAGGCTCGTTCATCTTCACTCTTCTCTCCATTATCTTCCTTATTCAATGACCGAAACGTCTTAATGTGTCAATTTTAATGTTGAACGCCTTATTCATGTCAATCCTTAACGACGCTTACGAGCAGTAGACTATTCACGTTTTGTTATTTACATTTCATTGTCACTCATTAGACTGATGTATTAGTCCGCGGCGGCATATCTTGGCTGTGCGTGGAATAATTGGATGGCGGCTTCTACGAACGGACTCACTCACACATTCATTAACGACGGCGCACTATAGCAGGGACCTGGCATTGGCAACAGCAAATCTTGAAAGGCATTTGGAGCTGGTTTTGGATATTTCTATGATACCCCGGGACATGATCACATTCCTTACATTACTTAGGGAGAGTCCGTCGTAGTGGCCAGTACGAGGATAGTATATGACGCAAGGTGGAAACGGTTGGGCATAATCTTCAAAAGCGTTTGCTGATGAGATCTCGCCGAGTCTTGCTCGGCTTCTGGCACTATGAGCAGGGTCTATCTACACTTCAACTGTTTATAATTCTGGGGTGGACGTAGGGTTGGTGGTCGGCAGCTGCTTTGAGGAGGAGGTGGTTTCAACCTACTCCTCGGGTTTCAACCGATGGGGCTTAATGGCCATACTCGTGGAGGAGAAGGGAAGTCTGATGCTGACACTTGAATGATGATATTGAATAAAAATGTTTTTCATCAGCTCGTGTATGACTGTTGTACATAAGATGCGGATCTTGAATTTCTAGGTCTCAGGTAACTGAATACCAGCTACCTGGAATTTCATTTCGGCTTCCTACCACAGGCAAGATAGATGGCTGCTATGGCGAAGTTGCATCGTGTTCCAGGTCTTCTCCTGGAATGACATGGACTAAACCTGCAAGTTTATCATTCTGTTCATAGGTGAAAGCCTTGTACCATGCCCGCCATCAGAAATGACTATATCAGCGTGTTTCAATGATAGCAAGTTGTCCCCAGGGGAGACAGGGTGATTTGATTTACCTATCAGCCTAAGTAACTGTTGGGTATGCGCATACAGATACATACCTAGGTATTCATCGTATAGGAACAACATCTGCGACTCAAGCACTGTGCTCCAGTGAAAGTGGAAGTGGTACTATTCAAGTCGAAATTTGCCTTAGGTAGTTGAGTGGACTGTCTTGGGAGGCAATATGACTTATAAAAGTAGATCGTCGGTGACATTACCTAAGTAAGTACCTATCTGACTTTGCGTGTGGCAACATAACCAGGGCAAATCACAGTGTACTCTCTTTCTCTTTCTCTTTCTCTTATACGAGTCGCAGGTAGTGACTCACGGGGGTATGTACCTACCAATCGCAGCAGGGCGCAACTGACGAGGAACGCCTCGAGTTCAGCCCTGCGTAAACCTGCCTAGCCAGTCCTGTCAGTGGGGACGACTGAGCCACCAAAAGAACCCCGCAGAAGGTGAGAATGCCCGCGTTCATGATTTGCTGTGCTGAGAAATACAGCATTCGGCCAAGCAACAGTTAGTATGCTATTGAAACCTCCTGTTTGTCTTGTCTTGCGTTGCGGTCTTCGTGCATCGGCCAGACTAGAGCCTTGAGCTGTTGAATACGTACTGTAGGCACTTCATGATAAGTCTCGACTCTGACAAACATGAATCTGGTCTCTCCCTGAAGCTCCTTGTGTACGTCATACCGATGTACACACATACTAGGTAATCGGTGCTCTGATCCATGGTGGGGTTCCTAAAGTAAGGCTCGACTGCCCGCCTGCTACGCCTGTGCACCACTCACTCTCTCTACCTGTGCCTTTCCACCCGCGCAACCACCGTCGTCTCTCCTACAAACGTCGACGCAAACGACACTTGACCTTTGTCACTTCCTCTCACCACCACCACGATAAGACAGCTTCTACTTTTCTGAAGAGCACTTCCGCCTCCCATCACCACCGCCATCATTAGCTCCGACAAGAGCACACTCGCCAAGCTGGGGAAGCGCAAGCTCTCGAACGGAGATTTGCCCTTCTCCCCCAAGAGAACCATGTCCTCCGTAAGTACTGATGCGCTCTGCCGTTCAGTCGACTCAAGCTGCCAGCAGCCCGCTTGAATACCTACCTCGGCCTTGCAAGCGCTGGGACTGTAGCCAATGTTTGCTAACGTTTGCTCCTTGTGACACAGGATACCAAGATGACCTCGGGCGGGGAGGTCGACCTTGTCACCCGCCTCCAAGTCGACGATTCTGTTGTCTCCGAGACTAGCGAGATCGATGAGTCCCTTTACAGCCGTCAGCTATATGTCCTGGGACACGAGGCTATGAAGCGTATGAGCGCTTCAAATGTCCTCATCGTTGGCCTAAAGGGTTTGGGTGTTGAAATTGCCAAGAACATTGCTCTTGCTGGTGTCAAGAGCCTTACCCTCTATGACCCGACCCCGACTGCCATCGGCGACCTTTCCTCCCAGTTCTTCCTCCACCCCGAAGATGTCGGCAAGCCTCGAGATGCCGCCACAGTCCCCCGAGTTGCCGAGCTGAACGCTTACACCCCCGTCACTGTCCACCAGTCTTCTGGGTATGTTTGATCATCACTTCATGACCATCGCTCTCATGCACTGACCGCAACACCACCAGCATTGACAAGGACCTTTCCCAGTTTGACAAGTACCAAGTCGTTGTTTTAACTAACCAGCCCTCGAAGATCCAACTTGATGTTGGTGACTACTGCCACTCCAAGGGCATCTATGTCGTGTGCGCCGAAACCTACGGTCTCTTCGGCTCCATCTTTTGCGACTTCGGCAAAAAATTCACTTGTCTCGATGCTACAGGCGAGAACCCGTTGAATGGTATCATTGCTGGTATTGATGAGGATGGTTTAGTGTCTGCACTAGACGAAACTCGTCATGGCCTTGAAGATGGAGACTATGTCACCTTCACCGAAGTCGAGGGTATGGAAGGCCTGAATAATTCAGAGCCACGAAAGGTCACTGTCAAGGGTCCCTATACCTTTTCTATCGGTGACGTATCCAGTCTTGGTCAATACAAGCGAGGTGGTCTTTACCAGCAAGTAAAGATGCCCAAGATTTTGGACTTCAAGCCTATATCGGCGGCTTCGCGTGATCCCGAGTTTGTCATGTCCGACTTTGCCAAGTTCGACCGACCCTCCCTTCTTCACGTCGGATTCCAGGCTCTACACGCTTTTCAGCAATCGCAAGGTCGCCTCCCCCGCCCGATGAACGAGCAGGATGCCACTGTTTTGGTCGCCTCTGTGAAGGAATTTATAAGCAAAGACAAGTGGGACATTGAGGTTGATGAGAAGCTCATCAAAGAACTTAGCTTCCAAGCTCAGGGTGACTTGAACCCCATGGCCGCATTTTTTGGTGGCCTAGCTGCACAGGAGGTGTTGAAGGCAGTTTCCGGCAAGTTTCACCCGATGAAGCAGTGGTTCTACTTTGACTCCCTAGAGTCTCTCCCTACAAGCTGCAAGCGAACAGAGGAGCTCTGCCAGCCTACAGGCACACGTTACGATGGTCAAATTGCCGTCTTTGGAAAGGAGTACCAGGAAAAGCTTGCGAATATTAAGCAATTTCTCGTTGGCGCAGGCGCCATTGGCTGTGAGATGCTCAAGAATTGGGCTATGATTGGCCTTGGCGTAGGTCCAAAAGGCAAGATCATCATTACTGACATGGATTCGATCGAGAAGAGCAATTTGAACCGACAGTTCTTGTTTCGCGCCAAGGACGTGGGTCAGATGAAGAGCGACTGCGCTGCAAAGGCGGTTGCTGCTATGAATCCTGAGCTGAAGGGTAACATTGAGTGCTTGAAAGATCGCGTTAGTCCCGAGACCGAGCACATATTCAACGAAGACTTCTGGAACAGTTTGGATGGGGTTACAAACGCCCTCGACAACGTTGAGGCGAGAACATACGTCGACCGACGATGTGTGTTCTTCCACAAGCCTCTATTGGAGAGTGGAACACTTGGTACTAAGGGCAACACTCAAGTCGTCCTTCCCCGACTCACCGAATCTTACTCATCTTCGCAAGACCCGCCTGAGATATCGTTCCCCATGTGTACACTTCGCAGTTTCCCCAACAAGATTGAGCACACGATTGCCTGGGCGCGTGAGCTTTTCGAGACCTCCTTCGTCAAGTCTGCCGAGACCGTCAATCTCTATCTGACCCAGCCCAACTATCTGGAAACAACATTGAAGTCAGGGGGCAACGAGAAACCAACGCTGGAGATGATCCGGGACTATCTGGTCACTGACAAGCCGCTGAGCTTTGATGACTGCATTTGCTGGGCACGCATGTTGTTCGAGAAGCAGTATAACAACGCAATCCAACAGCTTCTACATAACTTCCCCAAGGACTCTACATCTTCCAGCGGTACTCCGTTCTGGTCTGGTCCAAAGCGTGCTCCTGACCCTCTCAAATTCGACCCAAACAATCCCACTCATTTTGGCTTCATCAAGGCGGCTGCCAACCTTCACGCATTCAACTACAACATCAAAACTAAGGGCATTGATACAGACAGTAATGATGTGTATCTCAAGACCTTGGACAGCATGATTGTTCCTGACTTCTCTCCTGACCCTGGTGTTAAGATTCAGGCCAATGACAGTGATCCAGTAAGCTTGGCTCAAGCATTTTACACAGCAGAATCACTGACTTTTGACTCTTAGGATCCGGCCGCCACCGGTTCGTCATTTGACGATAATGATGAGCTACAAAAGATAGCGGAAAGTCTACCCCCCGCCAGTAAGATGGCTGGGTTCAAGCTCACGGCTGTAGAATTTGAGAAGGATGATGACACAAATCACCATATCGATTTCATCACTTGCGCCAGCAATTTGCGAGCTGAGAACTACAAGATCGAGCAAGCAGATCGACACCGAACCAAGTTCATTGCCGGCAAGATCATTCCAGCTATTGCCACCACCACCGCTCTGGTCACTGGTCTCGTTGTTCTTGAGCTGTACAAGATCATCGACGGGAAGGATGACATTGAGCAGTACAAGAATGGGTTTGTCAACTTGGCTTTACCTTTCTTTGGTTTCAGTGAGCCGATCGGCAGTCCCAAGGTCGAGTACCAGGGGCCGAACGGCAAAGTTACTTTGGACAAGATCTGGGACCGTTTCGAACTCGAGGATATTACACTGCAAGAGCTCATCGATGACTTCAAGAAGCGCGGTTTGAACGTGACTATGCTCAGCTCTGGGGTCAGCCTCTTGTATGCCAGCTTCTTCCCACCCGCGAAGTTGAAGGACAGATATCCGTTAAAGCTCAGCCAGCTCGTCGAGACTATCTCTAAGAAGGCAATTCCTGAGCATCAGAAGGAGGTTATCTTCGAAATCGTGGCTGAGGACGAAAACGACGAAGATGTTGAGGTTCCGTACATCAAAGTTCGCATTCGATAGGCGAGTCAGGACTGGAAGCGTACGAATGAGAATCTGAGTGACCCTGTAGCACGATCGCAAGCATGGGATCTCGTCAGACAAGAATTCGCCGTGTGGGGAGATGTCCTGTAGGGGGGGTCCTGCCAGAGTATGGGCGAGAGAAATACGAGTTAGACTACTACTGCGCGACAATGGTGTCCCTGACTGTGCCGTCTGCCCTTTGTCTTATAGGAATTGGCATTGTTTGGGCATGAGCACCAAGAGACAGGCCTGGGTCCTAAGGTAGTGAATAGAATTCTCCATTCTAAAGCGCGTCGCGGCTTGCCTGTGACATGACTGTTCTCTTGTTTCGAATTTCTCTGCGGTGATATATGTCTTGACTGTCAGCTGGTAGCGTTCGTAGTCGACAATGTGACCTACTACGACCTTGTCGAAAATATGTACATGTATTGCTGGTCCCTGACATGTGTTATGTTGCATAGCGAGGGCTGCCATCGGCAGTGCCCGGATCTACTGCAGAAGATCCCCACATAGAGGATACAATAGATGTGTAACCCAGTATCTCCACAAGTTTGCACAGGAACGAAGCGTATGAGGCATGACTTACATGAGCATTACCTGATTAGCGCCGTTACGTCACGATCGGTAATCGGCTGCTAATAGACAACTTCGCTTCAGTATATTATCCTGTACATTTTCTCGGCGTCTTTCGTCGATGACAAAGCAGATCTTGCGATTCAAGTGTTGATCATCAAGAAAGCACGACGATACTCTCAGATTCCGCGCGTCATCACTTCTGTCGACAAAGTGTCTGCATACCATACCTATCTTCCTCCAACTCTGGCAGCTTGTGAACCCCGCATCTGACAACGCTTAATAAGAGCCAGGACGAGGCGAGAAATTCTGTCGCCTCTCTATCTGGAGTTCAAACCGCACTTATATATATGCATTCGAAAACCCTAGTGTCTCGTGCCACATCCTATTTAACGTCAGTATCAAAACTACAAACTCGAAGAGTCGTCGCGAATCAGGCCAGAAATTTCGCATCGTCGAGTCGAGCAAACCCGCGAACTACCGCATTGCGACTCCCGCCCGTTCTCACCAGGCCGCACATCAGGATGGTGAGTCTGGGCTCTGGGGTTTCGTCTGAGGCCCAGGAGCGCGGGATGGAGGATGGAGCCAGCTGACAGAACGTAGTCGCTGACTTCTCTGTGCAGGGTTCCAAGATCACCGAGTGGGTTAAGCCCGGTGACAAGTCGGGCGAGTTCAAGCGCCAGACGAGCGCATTCCGTGACTGGATCAGCGCGGAAGAGGGGGCGAAATTCCCGGCGGAGAAGGGGCGGTATCACCTCTACGTTAGCTATGCTTGTCCCTGGGTGAGTTTTTTTCTTCTTCTTTCGCACGACCCCACAGCCGTGTCTGTCGATACGGACGAGAATGTCTACGAGTACTGTGCTGCGGGTCAAGGGTACAATATCTTCTTCGCGCGCGATCAAGAGCGAGGTCGGGAGATCACAAGTTGAAGAAGAGGAGGAGGGCATGATTGTAGCAGGCGCGAAGATACGTGATTTAATATACAAGGAGCAGAGGCTAATATTTTGCAATATCTAGGCACACCGCACGCTCATCGCGCGTACGCTGAAGGGCCTCGAGGACTACATTTCCTACAGTGTCGTTCATTGGCATATGGGTGAGAAGGGATGGCGATTCCCGACCTCATCTGACACCGATGCTAAAGGCGACAACGTCGTGCCCGACCCAGTTCCTGGCCACGAAAAGTATACCCAGTACGTATCTTACGATATACCCCGTTTGGACTGATGAACTGACAAAGTTTGATAGCTTGCGCGACATCTATTTCGCCATCGATCCCAACTAGTACGTGATCCTTCAATCAGTATAGAGCCTAAGGCTTTTTGGAGGATTCTCTATCCCTTACCAGATACCTCCATGGGCTTCGGAGCATCAGCAACCAGATACACACGTCTTGGGAAAGTGTAATCTAACTTATTCATGTGTTCAGCGAAGGGCGTTTCACAGTTCCCGTGCTATACGACAAGGTCGCGCAGACCATCGTCAACAACGAGAGCAGCGAGATCCTACGGATGCTCGGCACCGTATTCAATGGGCAACTGCCGGCCGAGTACGCCAAGGTCGACCTATACCCCGAGCATCTGCGGAAGCAGATCGACGAGGTGGGCGAGTGGACGTACGACAAGATCAACAACGGGGTGTACAAGAGCGGCTTCGCCACGACGCAGGAGGCCTACGAGCGTAACGTCGTAGCGCTGTTCGAGGCGCTGGACCGCGCTGAGGCGATGCTGGGGGAGAGCGCGTCCAAGGGTCCGTTCTTCTTTGGTGAGACGATGACGGAGACGGATATCCGACTGTGAGTTGCCCACCATTTGCCTCTTTTACTTGTCTTGTTCTGTTTTATATAAGCTGCTTGCGACATGGTTCAACTGTTCCGGACGTAACATGGTCAGGAGCACACCGTCGTTGAGAGAACTTAAAAAAGCAACCACCCTGGCTCTTGCTGTCAAGATTTCGCCATTCAACTCACCCTCATGAATTCTCCTTTTTTCTAGCCACATAGCCTGACATACCTCGCAGTTACGTGACCCTGATTCGCTTCGACCCGGTTTACGTACAGCACTTCAAATGCAACATCCGGGATATTCGTGGCGGCTACCCTCGCATCCATCGCTGGATGCGAAATCTGTACTGGGGGCATGCCGCCTTCCAGGACACGACAAATTTCTTGCACATCAAGAACCACTATACCAAGAGCCACTCTCAGATCAACCCTCATGCAATCACCCCTGTGGGCCCCATTCCGGATGTGCTGCCGTTGAAGGAGGAAGTCGAGGCCGTCAAGGCCGCGCTATGAAGGAGACATTGCTTCCAGGACGGGGACACATCTACGATATTGAGGATATGGATGGTGGATCCGGCCTACGCGCGACTGGACAATTGTCAAGCTTAGATTGTATAGGCGCATGAGGTTCAAGTCAACTACTCGTAACTGTACAGGCGGCGCGATTCTTGGCATTGAATAAATTACCTGCATAATAGAGCCCCGGACCTTGCCGTTTTCTTGAAAAGAGAAAGTAAACGAAATGTACTGTTTCGGGCTACTGATTTACTATTGTAGGCTGGTACCTTGAGGGGAGTGTGCTGTCATGAATGCCCGTTCAAGCCATTGGAGGAGGTTGAGTCGGATTCCTGCTCCAGTGCGGCATATGAACAGGAGTTTCAAACATGCTTATCGTGAATTCTGTGTTATAATGAATTACTTTGCAGTATTTTACAACCGTACAGGCATTACTTGGTTCCAAGGATCACTCCCCGTTGCGCTTTGAAGACGTTGCCATGCATAGGGCACTCTACCCACCAAGGCTCATAAGACGCCCTGTGTGCATCTAGGAATGCCTTTCGCGTCTGATGGGAAGACTTGATTCACTTGAATGTAGGTCATGGTCAAGAGCCTGCCTAGTAAGTGGTCACCTGCCCTTGTCGCCTCTAGACCCGGACATCTGGTGTTGATAGGATCGGCCGATAACTAGGTTTGGCTTGCTCAAGTACCTAGCATAGCAGCATAGACCGAACACAGAGACAGTCGTCGTCATAGATGGACTTAGGGTACAATTCCTGCACCATATATTCCGGGCACGTTTTTTAATAGAGATATACGTTACTGTCTACAACTGGACCGATTGCATGTCATTAAAGTGGCAGGTTTGAAAGTTGATAAGAGTTTTCAAGCCCTAAAAAAGCACCGTCAGAAGCGACAGCATTTGGATTATAGCCATCAGGGGGACTCTGCCGTGATGCAGGAAGGTACAATGGGAAGTGAAGCGAGCAGGATATCATATGATAGCCTAGTTGAATATCGGGCCAACCTGCAAATGCATCGGAGTCTCGCTCCGGGTTACTCATGATTCTCCAGAGCGATAGCCGGAGTTGAGCCGTCGTATTCGTATTAGACTTGGCATGCGGTGTCGACTAATCAAGAGGCGGTGAGTGGAGGGGTAAGGCACGTAGGCCCAATGATTGGCCAATTCAGCATCGGAAGCTTGAGCAAAGCACTTGCATTGCATCGCCGGGAACAGGGGCTAGCTGATTGTTGAGGAAAAGATCTTTCTATTATTGTGATTAGTAGTCTCGCTTGCCTCGAAGGGAGGAGAAGGTACGCCGTAACCTGCCATGCATTTGAAACGCTGACAGGACCTTGCCGAGGCCGATTCGCAATTCGAGTGACCGGTAGCCCTATGTATTCGCTGCCTCCTTTATGAGGTAAGTGCGAGCGGAAACCTAAGGAATTTAGGAATCGGTAGCGACTTCCACCATCAATAGCTCGGGTGTACTGTTGCGTCGTGGACAGAAGATTGACGAAGGAAAACCTCAACTCAAGGATGATAAAGCACCACTAGATGACTTAGGTATCTGAGACATACCTTTGTGCGGATCTTTGGAGCTATAACATGTTTCTATGTATCCCTGGACAGATACCTTTCGCGTATCAACCGTTGAGGCGTTTATTCGCCGTGTAGTGAGTCAAGTGATTAGCGTTTGGGCCACTGGGATGAAAGTGGCCTGGTTTCTTAGAACTCGGGAATTACTTGGACCGAAAGTTTTATCGCGAACCGCGAGCAGGCCCGCGAGGTTCAGCCCAGCGCAGCCCAGCACGGGATAGCAGCTCCGTTATCGACGTACGACTGAAATTCCAGTCGTTCCATGTGTGGGGGACGTACTGGGATGGACTATACAGATCGAGGGTGCTGAGGGATTGATAATCTGAAATTGACGGGGGTTAAAAAAAGTTTGCCCCTCTGGAAGGTATCTGCTGTAGGCAGTCAGATTGCTGGTTGAAGAACAGTATGAACAGATGAGTTTGATGAGATGAGATACAACCCGCTACAAACAAGTGATTTGACAGAAACCAAATTTGCAAATGTTAGTTCATTCATCTTGGGGGAACCGACTTCCTACTATTACTAGGTGTTCTTGCCTCTTTGACACATAGACACATTACTTAAGTAAGTAGGTAGTGAATGAGTTAACCTGACGGGTTTATCGCGTGTCAGCGCTCTGTCTATCAGTGGTGTAGCGCGTCGTAGTAGGCGCTGATGCTGGGTCAAGGTAAATTTACAGGGGGGCCCATCAAGGGTCCAGGAGCACAAATGCCAAAAAGAGGCATTGGCTCACCCGCACTAAGCAATCTACAAATTTCATCGGCCGCCCACGCCCTATTTCCGACGGCTACTAATATTTACTTCTTCCCTTTACGCCGACCACTGCTACCCTCAAGGGTGCCCTCCTTTTCCCTCCTCCTACCTATTTCACAGGTAATCCTTTCTATCCAGAAGACGTGGTGGATTTTGTCTTCACGTTCCTCGAGGAATCTCGATCCTCGACCACATTCGTTGTGCGACCTCTCATATTGCCCTTCCCCCCCCCCTTCGACGTCCGGCCGACAAATCCTGATATCGCGACATCGATAAACAAGAGCGATGGCTACCAACGCCACAAGCTTCACGTCACCGTTGGCGGACGCCAAGTTCGCCAATATGCCGTCGCATTTCGACTTCGTTATTGACGCTGTCTCTAATGTTACCCTCACAACCTGGATCATCACGGTACTTGCTCTTGCTGTCGCATATGATCAGAGTACGTCGCTTTTCTGTTTGACCTGACACATTCCCGATAGTCGCTGACTGGAACCTCATAATAGTCAGCTATTTGACACAGAAGGGCAATATCGTTGGTCCCAAGTTCAAGGAGCCCTTCATGGGCCCTTTCCTCCAATCTTTGAACCCCAAGTTCGAGGAATACAAAGGCAAATGGGCCAGTGGTCCCCTGAGCTGTGTCTCTGTATTTCATAAGTACGATGCTCCCTTCTTGATCTCTCACATGGCAGACGGTTGATCTCTTCTCAGATTCGTTGTCATAGCTTCCACTCGGGACTTGGCTCGCAAGATCTTCAATGCCCCAGGCTACGTGAAACCATGTGTGGTTGATATCGCGACCAAGATTCTCGGAGAGGACAGCTGGGTTTTCCTAGATGGAAAAGCCCATGTTGATTACCGCAAGGGTTTGAACGGTCTCTTCACTAGAAGAGCCCTCGAGAGCTACCTACCTGGCCAGGAAGCCGAATATAAGCGATATTTTGCGCGATTCCTTAAAATTACCGAAGATGCTGGAGGCAAGCCTGTCCCCTTCATGCACGAATTCCGCGAGCTCATGTGTGCCGTTTCCCTCCGAACCTTTGCCGGATACTATATGGCCGATTCTGCTATCAAGAAGATTGCCGACGACTATTACCTTGTCACTGCTGCTCTCGATCTCGTCAACTTCCCTATCATCATTCCCTACACTCGAACGTGGTACGGGAAGCGTGCTGCCGAGATGGTCATGGATGAGTTTGCCAAGTGCGCTGCCAAGTCCAAGGCGCGCATGAGCGCTGGTGGTGATATCACCTGTATCATGGATGCTTGGATCAAGGATATGGTCGACTCCAGGAGGTGGCGGGAGGCTACCGAGAAGGGACTCTCCACCGAAGGGATGAATAAGCCGGCCCCGTTGATCCGCGAGTTCAGCGATATGGAGATTTCCCGAACCATCTTCACCTTCCTCTTCGCTTCCCAAGACGCCACCAGTAGCGCAGCTACCAACCTCTTCCAAGTTTGCGCCCAGCGACCTGATGTTTTGGACCGGGTCCGCGAAGAGAACTACCGTGCACGAAATGGTGACATCCACGCCCCTGTGAACATGGACCAACTCGAGTCGATGACCTATACCCGTGCCGTCGTTCGCGAGCTTCTCCGGTGGCGCCCACCGGTCATCATGGTGCCTTACAAGGCCAAGAAGCCATTCCCTATCACCGAGAACTACACTGTTCCCAAGGGCGCCATGATCATTCCTACCACATATGTCGCGCTTCGCGATCCAGACGTGTATGAGAACCCCGACGAATTCGACCCTGAGCGATACTACACCGGTGACGCCGAGGAGAAGGGATCCAAGAACTTCCTGGTCTTTGGTACTGGCCCTCACTACTGCCTCGGTCAGCAGTATGCTCAGCTTAACCTCGTGCTCTTCCTCGGCAAGGCATCTCTTCTACTCGACTGGAAGCACCATGCCACGCCCGATTCTGAGGAGATAAAGGTGTTCGCCACCATCTTCCCCAAGGTACGTGTAATAAACCGACTTTGTATTCATTCACGTGGAAGACGAAAGCTAATATAGGTGTTAGGACGATTGCCCTTTGACTTTTGAAGAGAGAAAGTGGTGAGCCTCATAGCAAGAGAGCCTCAAGCTCGGCGTAAGGGATGATGACTGGTCTTCACTCCCAACGGAACGGCCCGCCGAATGTCTTGCGGCAAGAGCCAATAATCCGTAGATCAACAATTGGCACGATGAAGCATCCCGGTAGGATGAATGACAGATTAGACGAAAAGAAAGCGACTTAGCAGGTAATTGTAATCATGTATATAGTTTATTTCAGGGACGGGAAGGACTCGAAGACGTGGCGTTAGATGCGTCGCCACAGCAGATGAACCGTCCTCGGTCACGATCAAGAACGTTGAGATTGAATAAATTGAGTCATTGTGACTCAGCTTCAAAGCTATCAAAACTGAATGATTTATGTGGTCTAGATTGCGTTGGCGAAACAAATCATAGTGGAAGGGCGGAGTCAGATAAAGATAGCTGTGGGAGAGCAGTGTAGAAATGAAGACTTAAGAGACCACAAACAAGATGTAAACATGCAGCTACCAACCGCATCATTTTGTATCTACAACATGTAGGACATTTGGTCATTGCATGGCATTAGCCGGTGCATTAGCTACAAATGCCAGAGAGCAACAAATCGGATGGCGATGCCTTGGCTCCGTAACTTGTCGTGTGATGCGATACCTGAAAGCTAGCGGGATGCAGCCGTGACATCACAGCAGGGATGGAGGTTGACTTCGCGCTTCTGCCGGCAGCCCACTTGCACTACTGGATCATCCATGAGTGGTTTCGCAGCTCTGGCCCTTCGAGCTTCGAGCTACATGGAATTTTCTTATCAAGCTATCCAGCAGCAGCCGTTCGTACAGCACGAGAACTTCCGAGGACCCGACATCAATATTCATTGTTTTTGCGTAGATTCTTTCCTTCTTCGTTTCTCCACGTCCACGCTTAATCCGGCTGCACGTCACGCAAAATAATGGCAGCCCGCCTCACACTCCGCGGTGCTGCTCGCGCCTTCAGCGACAGCACCGCTCCTGCGTCCCGCGCCACGGTCGTCTTCCCCTCGACTTCTTCGCGAGCCCCGATACGCTCCTATGCGGTCACACGGTCACGTAGTCCTGCGCCAGTGCGATCCCTGGGGGTGTTCGAGATCGGTAGTCGAGGACCGCCGCTGCGCTACGGTGGCGTGCGCTGGTCGTCCGAGTCGGCGACGGGGAGCAAAATATGGACGTTTCAGGAGGTAAGCCCTTCAAAATCTCTCCGTGTCTTGCTATGGGGTTGTCCTGTCGTATGCTGCGAAAATGCTGTCTGCGCTACCTATTGTGACGGGAGACTAGTGGACTCTTCCCGGCTTTCCCAGCTGGGTACCCATGGAATTGATTGTTTACGTCTCCGAATATGTAGCATGAGCTCTGTAGCCTCATCTAACATCCTGCTCTTTCATTGTCCTCTTTACCCAAAAAAAAATATGCTACAAACGCTTACACTGAACCCCCAGATCGACGCCCTCTCCAAATCCGAGCCGTCCTCCACCCCCTCTGCGATCATCATCGACGTCCGCGAGCCCTCGGAGCTCGCCAGCACGGGCAAGATCCCTGGCGCCCTGCACATCCCCATCACGTCGCGGCCAGACGCCTTCCACCTACCTGTCGACGAGTTCGAGGATGTGTTCGATTTCCCACGCCCAGAGAAGGATCAGGAGCTGGTCTTCTATTGCAAGGCAGGCGTGCGGTCGAGGGCCGCGGCCGGGATCGCGCGCGAGGCTGGTTGGAAGCAGGTCGGTGAGTATCCTGGTAGCTGGGTCGAGTGGTCGGGTAAAGGGGGCAAGGTTGAGCGGTAAGGAGAAGATCCCCAAGTAGCGTATATAGTGAGGATGGCTTGACGGACAGAAGGGCAAGAGCCCGAGTTGGATCTGTAGCATCATTGCAGATCGACCAGCAAGAGGGCAGTTGCAACTAAGATGAAGTGGACGCATTTATCATAACAGGAACCGATATCAATAACCCAGCTAGTGTACATGACACCGTCGTGAACGGAGTTCACCATACGCCACCCATGCTAGTGGCTCATCTTACAAGGTCCATTTGTTCTTGCTGTCTTCAACACTATTACTTTACAGCTTGATTTTCCTCAAAATAGTCTCGGTGGCTCAGCAGGTGCATCTCCTCCAGCTCCTGCATCAGGTTTATCCGCAACGGGGCTTCCCGCAGCAAAGAATAGAATCTTGATCGCGATGGCTAGGCCCATATGCAAAGCGACCACAAGCACGAGCAAGATCTTACTGGTCTGTCGGTCCGTGGCACTGAGCACGGGGTAAAGGTTGCGCAGCAGAAAGGCGACAGACAGCCCCCAGCCGATGCTAACGAAGACCCAGTTCAGGATCTGTACGGGCGACCATGAGATGAGCGCCACGGGGATCCAGATCAGGTTCGAGTAGCCGTACAGTGCCCAGCACTCCAGCAGATTTGCCGACTCGGATCCGAAGTATCGAAGGGCGCCGAATAACAGGATCGGGATGAAGAGTGTGTATCCATAGATGAGGCCAGCGGCACCTGCGATCCATTGTCAATAGTGCTCTACTATAAAAGTGTAGAGGATAGCCAGGATGAAGGGAGGATCAATTGGATCGTCCAATTCGCCTTCTCCTATTCCATCCTCGCTGCGATTTCACGTACCACTCAATAGCTCAAAGTCGTATGCGAAAGGTTCCTGACCTGTCCTGGCTAAGTACTGGCTGATCGTGCCGCCAAGGAACAGTATCAAAACGACCGTGGTCGCGATCCAGAAGGGGCCGTACAGATCGGGGTTTCCCTCGAGTACGTCAAGGAAGTTGGCGCGCGGGTACAGCGCGGCCCAACAGCGCGAAAGAACGGAGCTGGTATCGACATCGAAGAACTGGGCGTAGAAAGAAAGCGACCACAGGAAGCGTTTCGAGGAACCGGACGAAGACGAAGCGGTCGCGGGTGGAGGCAGGCCCGAGGCAGCGTGGCCTTTCCGTGACGTCTGGTTGTCGTTGAAGTTGCTGTTATGGAACTCGAGGTCCTCTTGGAGGTCGGTGTGGCCGAGATCACCCTGTGCATATATGAATCAGAGCCAGTGACCTGGAAAGGGTGTCGAATGCTCATGGATGGAAGCTCCGAGCAGGTAGATGAGCAGACATACCTCATCATCAACGTCTACGACGGCATCGTAACCTGCGCCAGACATGTTCTCCAAATGGATATCCACTCTTTACCTCCCTTGAGATGAAATATGTCCGATGGAACTAAATAGCCGTGGAGGAAGCTGTATAAATCCAAGCTGTCAAAAACGATGAAGCATGTAGGCCTGATACCCACCTCCTAGGTAGCTCGGGATACACGTTTAGAGGCCACGGAAGCAACCCGAGTTTTAGCCGCACTGTAATTTGGCGTGCTGACGCGCGACAACTCACAGCAGGCGTAGGCCCACTGCAGCTCACCCTGTATCTTCAAGTTAAGGCTTGGAAAGTTAGCGGCTCCAATGGTATGTACACGGCTGGCTGGAGATATCTCAGAATGAATTCGACTTCGAACCCTGATATGTCCCTAATGCACAATCACAGTAATCAAAATCTACTTCACAAAGCTTTAGTACCAGCCAATGTGAAGATACATGTGTAGCACTTGATGTTCTCCGCAAGAATTGCTTTACTGCTCACCATTTGGTTGTTCAAAAACAAGGTGGAGAGGTCTTCTACCCGGAGATGTTATGTTCGACATTATTGAGGACGACACACGTACTCCAGTCTGACACTGAACATAATCAATGACTACTTTTGGCTCCCGCTTGGAATATACCCTCGGAACCATGATCGCATTATCGTGAAACTTTCCTCTGGGCAACTATTGAGCAAATTCCAAGGGAAATTGAAGCGAAGGTCGAATGCCTCTGCTTCGCATCCTACGTAGCGCATAATCATAACGATAAACAGAAGTAATTTGCCCAAAGACTCGCGTTCACTGGACCAAGTACTTTGGATGAAATTAGCTTCACGACATCAACAAGTAATAAAATCTTCCAATATGCCCGTTGGCAGTGCGTGGATGACACCGGGAAGATGGCTGTATTAGGAGACAACGGGAGCGTAGACTGCGGCAGACGAGCTCAGAAGATAGGTAAGAAATATCTTGGCATCACTAGGCTTGATATGCAGGTCGCAAAGTAGAGATGTAGGGAAGAAGCAACCGAAAGTATACAAGCATATTCGTATGGTTTGGAGATGTGCAGTCGGTGTAAACTTTGCGGACATCAGCGACCAGCACTCAAATCGGTAAGCCAAGTTGCAAAAGTCATTTCTTACCATACTGACTTCATTATCAAAAACCGATGCGGGATGCCGTAGGTGTATTTAGGTAGTGTTCGCGACAATCGACTCAAGTGGTGAAATCGACTGTGCATGTTAGTCAGTATATCGAAGGACCTGCTGGGTCGGCCTCGATGTCCGCTGTCGTCGGGAGTAGCGAATTTAAAATAACACCCAGATGCATTCACAGAAGTCGGATGTTCGGGCGTGATTATTGGTGTCATAACTTTATTGTCATCGAACTAGGCACTCTCCGTATCTTGGCACATTTGACTGAAATGCACAAGCCGACCAAGCAAAGCAACCAGTCCATAAACATCCCCAGTCTTGCGATCCTCTCCGAAGACGCCCGCACGAACCGCGTGCATAAACGCCGGGGAAAGGAACCGATCGACGGCCCCGATTCGAGAGGCGTATCATCTACTTGAGCTTCTTCTTGGGTCGGAGCTGGTTGGTGTGGCCGCACTTCTTCTTGCGGCAGTTGGTAGCTCGCGGCGGTAGACGGGCGTAGCACTTTCGGCAGATCATCTTATCGCAGTTAAACTTTGAGGCCAGGGCCTTGAGCGAGGGCTCAATGATACCACCACGCAGGCGGAGAACAAGGTGGAGAGTCGATTCCTACATATGGTTCTCATGTCAGTAATCTTGCCGTTCCAATATTTCGTTTCGACTGATTTGTGCGCAATTTCCATGACTCTTTTGTGCCCCTCCACATTTCCCTGCCATCCAACTCGACTGAAATGAAATTCAAGAACGTGACAAGACGAACCTTCTGGATATTGTAATCGGAAAGGGTACGGCCATCCTCAAGCTGCTTGCCAGCGAAGATCAGACGCTGTTGGTCAGGGGGAATACCCTCCTTGTCCTGGATCTTGGACTTGACGTTGTCGATGGTGTCGGACGACTCCACCTCAAGGGTGATGGTCTTGCCCGTGAGGGTCTTGACGAAGATCTGCACTGTAACGAAGCATTCTCGTCAGCATATAGGTCCTCAAACTCGAGATGTCGGGGGCGTGAAGCGTACTTTTGGCGGTCCTTCGTGGGTTGGCGAGGTCGTGAAGTTGCGGGTTAGAAGTGATTAGGAGTATTGGCAGGAATTTCGCAAATTCAGTGTATCGGGGAGCAGTGGTGGGGCAAGATTTTTGGTGCACTGTGGCTGATAATCAGATGCCGTCAGCTGCGGTTCTGTGCATCCTCGCTTGTGCCCTGGTGTGGCTTATATATGGGTCTTTTTGAGCTGAAGTACCTCGGTACCCATCCAGTACGATTTCTAAGGTAAAAAATACTTGGTTACATCAAGATATCCAAGCATCCTATATTATCATTGAATAGTTTTATTTAAATTTGCGCCCAGTTATACAGTGAACCTTGTGGTGAAGTCATCTATAATTTGTATTCATACCTTGAGATTGCTAATTATTTGTCTATCACCTAGTCATTCATGTTGTCCCTCTGTTTGAGCAGCCTTCCCCTTCCCCTTCCCCTTGCTCTTCTGTCTGTCATTCCATAACTCTAGCTGCCGCTCGACTTGTACCGCACATTGTATCAGTGTGCTCAACGGTAACGCAGCGAGCTCTGCCGCCTGGCTATAGACTGCCTTAGCTGCTTCCGGTAAGTCTTCTTCAGTCCTCCAAACTGGACATGAACAGTCAGCGTCCTCTTTGCGACTGGTCCCAGAGTCGAAACTCTCTATTATATCGTGCAAAGCCTCGTACCGTCTGCGAGTTCGCTCATCTCTATCGTCTCGTGCTTGTGATGGTTGGGACGGACGACTCTCGCCCTGGAAGGGTTGTCGTAGCCTCTCCGTTGCTAACGAAATCAGCTGTGATCCGCGTGACCTTGAACCTGACACTGCTCATCGAGGGTGATGAATGATTTTGGGCGTTTAAGCCGAGGGGTTCAAAAATAAAGAAACATACTTCTCGGGTCACCATCACCTATCCACATCCTCTCGAACCAATCCATGTAGTCGTCAACTTTCGTCTTTTCCATCTCCAGCGCGTCGTAGGCTGTGATTTTGTACTCCTCACCTCGTGTCAAATGTGTGCATTCCTCTGCTGGCTTGTCCTTCACAATTTTCTGCCACCTTGTCCAGTCAATTGTCTGGATCCTTGGTTCCGTATAGTTTGTGGGCGACCACTTGTTCCTATCAAGAGGGAAGAGCAGCTTCGTGGCTACCAGCACAAGCGTCATGAGTAAAACTTCTGGATTTTGCATTGTACGGACTCGCTTGCGACCTTCTGGTGCAGGGTACAAGAAGTCGACTTCAAGAATTTCCGCCAGAGCTTGGACTGTGCCAAACACTTCGACTGGTAGGGTCAGCTCTTCGATATATCTGTATAATGGCGGTACATAATTGAGTGGCGGAACCTTTATGTCGTATTTTGCCTTGTATAATAATACTAATTCTTGAACGGCGGACAGTAGTTTGCCAGGGGCTAGGTGATCTCGTATCTGCATAGCGCGATGGTACTGCGCAGGCAGTCGATCTCGTACGTTGCGTGGGATGCCATGGAATGCGGCGAGATAGTCAATGTCGCTCTTCTGTGCCCAGTGGTGGAAGTCTGCAATCGTGACGGGCAACCTACGTAGTAGACAGCCAAGGTAGCAGAGGGCAAGAGTATCAATAAGCCTGGGAACCTTGTATCGTTTTCCGCCCTCGATCGCCGTTGTTGCATCAGAGAGGCCAATATCTGAAGACTCGCCAGTCTCGCTCCACTGGCTCTGGGGTTGACTCTGGGTTGTCTGCGACGTGAAGCGACTAGACCGGCTTGCGGCATCGCTATCCTCACCCTCCTCTTTCCCGCCTCTTTGCTCCCGGATCCCGAGATCCCGCACCCAGAGACTCCAGAGCGCCCGAACCAGACCCTCGAGCTCCCTGCCGCCTTCTCTGCCCGCGATGCATTCCTCGATGAACCATCGAATCTGGCGCATAAGTACCAGCTGCAGTACCTCTAGGTATAGCTCACGCCCCTCTGCACCGGCTAGCTTGACCGCAACTTTCTGCCGCTTCTCGCGTTTCTTTCGGTGCACCTTTCCTGCGGTGCCGAAAGCGTCCTCATCTGCCTCGTGCGCCGCAAATCCCTCGAGCCGATGCCCATTACGGCAGTATCGCAGCGCGTCCTCTGCGTACCATTGCCGGGCGCCGCATTCATCGCAGCGTTCACCAGCGGGGAGACGATGATACTTCGACGGTGCCATGACCCACGCACCTGATTGTACGGATCATCCGAGCGTGCGTGTTTTGGCCAATTGGGCGATATGTGATCCAGAAAAGCAGCCTTAGGCTGTATCTAGTAAGAAGGCAAGTTCAAAGAACCGCAGAACCGATTGCCAAGAGGGGCACAATGCAAGATAGGGTGAGGGAGGAGTAGAATGATTTCGCCAAATGTGGACGGTGATGATATCAAAGGCTCACAGCTTCAGGATCCGTGCCAAACGAGAGACGGTAAATTTTGTGATGTAGTGCTGTTTTCGCCAATCACTTCTGGATGCTGGCTATGGTTGGTCTTTCAAACCAAGATCTGCACCATAAGAAAAATATTTGCGGCCAAGGTAAGCGTGGCATAGTGATTGATCGGCTGCATACGTGTGTAGCTATCAATTCAAGTTTGGTGAGATCTCTATACAAAATTTCAATTGTTTTGTCACATGATTAGGAGCTAACTGTCAAATGCCACCTCATATCGTAAGCGTACGTAGCCGGCGGAAACTATTGGCGACCACACGACCCGGCCTTGATGTTCATTTACGAAATACCTATAACGCTCGAGTTTCAAAATCACAAGTTCCAGTCAGTATTGGTGACATATGTGTCGGTGGATTCAAAGACTATCTCGTCTATAAGTGCCAGTGAGTGGGATCAATCCTTCCAGATCAATCATCAACGTGCTCCAGTGGCAAGGGATAGAATCACAGCGATTTCAAAGTGTATAGAGAGAAACGCAAAGACCCAATGCTCCGAGACTGTTTCCATCTCCGGATCTTCAAGGGCTATTAAATCCCAGAAGGAATCCTCATATCATGTCACCAAAAACAGCAACCCTCTCGGATGTCGTTAGCCTAGGCAGGATTTGGTCACATATCCTTATTCCGAAGATAATTCCTGAAGAGGTCGGGGTTTCCTCTCTCAAGCGCCCTAGGGCCATACATTTTTATCCAGCTTATTTAACTTCAGTGCAGTGCTCCTCACCCATGGCAGACTTGATGGTGCAGGCTGTATTTGGATCAGCGTGATGAGCTTACGGAAAGGGAAATGCCTTTTGACTTACTGGCTTCTTCACCATCAGCAGTGAGGTCACGGGCCTTCTGGCCAAGCTCACCATCGGGGCAGCGAACGTCCTCCTTAACACCACCGGAGTCATCCATGAGAGAAAGGAATCCATCCTCAGTGACGTACATCTAGTGTATATAATGTTAGCTTCCCAGCCTGGCATATCCCATGCGGCGACTGTATTCATGTGATGCTCACCAGAGAGTAAGTCTTGGTCTCGACGTTGGGAACATCCATGTTGTGAGTGGAGGGGCACAGCTCTTCGAGCTTCTTGGCCGTGAAGATGTCGATGGCAACCAAGTGAACCTTGGCGTGACCGTGCTTTCCGGTCTTGGAGGTGGACATGTCGACAATCTTGCAAGGACGGCCCTTGATCACGACGTTACCTCCCTTACGCAGAGCAGAGCACTGCATGGGGAAGGTCTTGGACGCGCCGGCATCGGCGGAGTCGAAGGTGTGCTCATGCTGGGAAATAAATAATAGTCAGTATACGTTCCCGGGGTCTTGCAAGCGCTCGTTGATATTGGGGTAATTGGGCCGGTGGCACGGTTGTTGTGGAATAAGGAGGTATAGTATCGCATCGCGGGGAAAGGAGGATGAATTGCGATGGGAGGTGCGGGGTGATGAGAGGTACTGCGGTTTCGATCAAGGTGGCAGAATAGACTCACCTGGGCGTCGTCGGCCATTTTGATGGATACGTCGAGATGAGTTGATGTCGAAAGAAGGATAGAGGATGCAACGATGGCAGAGAAGAGCCCGTGGACAGAAGATGGCAGGAAGAGAAAGTGTGGGCGAAGATACTGAGGAAAGTTCCCAGAGGAGGGGAGGAAAGAATAAAAATGGAGAGCGGCGAGAGCAAGAAGGCGGAATTTTTTTTCGCGGATCGGGCCAGAACTTGCACGGCTCTTGATTGGCTTCGAAATTTGTGTGAACCTTTTGTGGGCAACTGAGCCGAACACTGAACGAAGAGTCCCTCCCAGGAGTGCCAGCTTAGGGGAGGGGAGGTCCCTAAGGGATAGGCATGGCGGGGTAGGACCTGCTGTGCCTAAGGAGGTTCTCGGTGGGGGTTTGCAGGCCTTCTCGGTGCCTTGGTTACCTACTGTTTCAGAGGACAGCTCTAGGGGGTAGATCGAGCACTTGTAGGTAAGCTTTTGGGGGTAGCTAAACCTGATAGGATTACAGCAGCGTGTGTGGCAGCCTGACATCGCCCTGAAACACTGTACACAAGCACATCGGCACTTGCGTTTATCAGTCTTTACGTTCAGCCAATCATGACTATTCGTCAAGATAGCTTCTACGGAGGTGTGGAAGGCTGATGCACGGCCTCGTGAATACACCAACTTACATACTACCACTCCTTCATGTTTGTCAGATGACAAGGGATCCATCACCCCGGACGTCTTCTTAAGTTGTTGAGCCCCAATTGCAAAGCTTTCGCTCCGATTATTATAGATAACATCTGCTGCCAATCACCCAGTCCCGATCCCAACACCAGCTGGATTCGTCTCCTTGCTATCGCCTAGTCCGTCATGACCGGCCCGAACTCACACCTTTCCTGTTAACATGTGGCTTGATCGACTTGCCGGACAGACCTCGTCTCCCTCATCGTCCCAACCAGGCAGTCGCCCATATTCCCCTGCTCCTCGAAAGTCTGCAACTGGTCTCAGTCCATATATCACATCCCAGCAACGTCCTGGTCTAACACCTCGGTCGTCGTCGTTGTCCTTGGCATCTGCTGATTCTTCCACGTCTTCTCTTCTTGCATCCTCCAAGAGGGCCAATGGCTCAGCCTTGAAGCAGTCTACCACCGCGTATGTTGGACCAGACCCTGTGGAAGTACTTGGCGCTCTTCTAGGCGAGCGGGCTGAGGAGGATCCGACGACCGACACAGACCCAATTACATCGATCAAATCTGAGGACTTGGACCTTGACTTCGATTTCTGCGGGCTGTCGCTAAGGGAGCTAGCCCTGTCCAATAATTCAACAGATGATAGCCAAGATGTATATAAACCACAATCAGCTGATGAATGTGTGTGGTGCTCCATTGCCCATTGCTTGAGTGTAACAACAAACTAATACTGCCCACCCAATAGACCAACGAGATAAGGCGAAATTCGAAGACCTACATCGATCGATACGTGCCTGCGATGAGGTGCTCAGCTCTGTGGAAACAAATCTCAGTAGTTTTCGAAACGATCTTGCTACAGTTTCTGCCGACATTGAAAGCTTGCAAGCGCGATCTACCGCTCTGAATGTGCGGTTGGAGAATCGGAAGGCAGTCGAAAAGGGGCTGGGACCGGCCGTTGAAGAAATTAGCATATCGCCCTTTGTTGTATCGCGGATCGCGGATGGCCATATCGATGAGTCTTGGATCAAGGTTCTCGCCGAAGTCGACAAGAAGGCCACTACACACAAGAGAGGCAACTCGGGTTCTGAACAGAGTAAAGGTCTGCAAGATCTAGGGCCTTTGCTGGAGAAGTTGGTGTTAAAAGCCGTTGAGCGTATCCGTGATTTCCTGGTCGCCCAGATCAAGGCACTCCGATCACCACATATCAATGCCCAAATCTTGCAGCAGCAGAATTTCCTGAGGTTTAAGGACCTCTTCTCGTTTCTTCACCGACATCACTCGCAACTGGCAGGTGAGATCTGTCAAGCGTACATGAATACAATGAGGTGGTATTTTCTCAATCAATTTACTCGGTACGAAAGTGCCTTGAAGAAGGTGAAACTCCACGCACTAGACAAATCGGATGTCCTGGGTAACGAAGACACTTCGCGCAAGGGGACTGTCCTCTCGAGCTCCAAAATTTCTGGTCCACCACACGATGCCTTCAATTTAGGCCGAAGACTCGATCTTTTACGCACGAGCAACCAAGCTGCATTGTCTTCTTACCTAGCAGAGGAAGACCAGTCAACGCATTATCTCGAGGTTCCTTTCCGTAACTTCAACCTCGCCCTCATCGATAATGCGACAGCAGAATACACGTTCCTTGCCTCTTTTTTCTCGCCCGCCTTCAATTATTCCACCATATCCCGGCACTTCACGTACATCTTTGAGCCAACGTTTCAACTCGGCCAAGCTATGACAAAAGGCCTGTCTGCCGATACCTACGACTGTCTTGGCCTTCTTTTGTCAATCCGCCTCAACCAGCACTTCCAGTTCGAGCTACAGCGGCGCAAAATCCCTGCGGTGGACAGCTATATAAACGGAACGGCCATGCTCCTCTGGCCAAGACTCCAATTCGCCATGAACGCACACTGTGAATCAGTACGTGCACTCACATCGGCGCTTCCTTCTCGCGCGCCCTCCAAAGCCGAGCAGGCCAAACTTTCTGCTGCGCCACATGTCGCTACGCAGCGTTTCGGCCAGCTACTTCATGGCATTATGGCAGCGAGCTCTGATGCTGGCGACGATGAGCCTGTTGTAAATAGCTTGCGCCGTTTGCGGAGCGAGATGGAGGCCTTTCTAACACGATATAGTGCTGGATTCGGCGCCGACAAGCGCAAGAGGGAACGCTTCCTGTATAATAATTACAGTCTTATCCTGACTATTCTGGGGGATGTTAGTGGGAAGCTGGCAGAGGAGGAGATAGAGCACTTTGAAGGGTTGAAGGCTGCGTTTCAAGAGGCTGCATGAGAATGAAGATGCATTCGAACTTGTCAAAGCGTGCGATTGTTTATATACCTATTTGATATCACCATTTAATCCCACAAATGGAACTGAGACTGTTATACAAATTTGCATTCGGCTTTCTTGTACAAAAGGGATATCTATAAGTCGTTTTGGTGGCTGGCACACGAGAATGTCACATATAAGTGCACTTCTGGTACAGTTTTCCCCCTTCTCCGTGACCGCTATTTCCTTGTCTAACGTTTTAGTTGAGATGCCCATACTTTTAGTTTAACCCAGCTTTGCTTAAGTGGGATAAATCAAGCAAAGAGCAGAGGGCTGAGGCAGTATGTTCCTACGACCGACCCAGCCGCGAACCCCACGCCAGCACACCGCTCCAAAATCCCGTCTTGCGCAGGTACACGGCGCCCACGCCAACAACGATCGTCAGCATGAGAGCCCTGTTCCGCCATGCTGCCGCCAGTATCCGCTGTCTCCTTTCTACCCACTCTAATTCGCGCAGCTGGCGGTCAAAAAATCTCCGTCCGTCATCCAGGGTCTGCCTCGTAGCGGCCTCGATGTGCCGCGTCGTCTTGAGCACGCTGGCATTGCTGATGCCGCGACGCCAGGCGTGCAAGGACTCTGGCGGATGGGCAGCGAAAAGAGCAGCGGCGTCACGGATGATGGCGTCGAGATCGAGATCCTGCGGCAGCTTGGAGAGGGTGAAGTGCAGCATGTCAGCCTCGTCAGTGGCGAGGAGCTCAGCGCGGCGGTGCAGGATGGTGCGGGCGAAGACATACAGGCAAAAGACCTGCTCGCGGGCGATAAGAGCGTCGAAGAGGCGCGCGATGGAGGCGTAGCGCTGCACGTTGTGCGCAAACATGGTCAGCGTGTCGGCGAGGGCGAAGTACGGCTCGATGCGGCCGAGGTGCGCGGTCAGAACCGGGTCGACAGCGTAGAGGATGGAGGGGATGAGGCGGAGCTGTGCGAGGGCCGGGGAGAGATTTGGTAGCATGAAGTCTCGAATACGGAGCACGGAGAGTCGCCGGAGCGCCGGCGCGCGTAAGGCTGGGGGAAGGACGAGGAGGAAAACCTGGCAGATGTCGTGATAGCCCTGGAAATAATGTAAGTACGAATGGCGCCGGAGGACCTCCACGATGAGCTCCTGTAGTGCGGCCTTCTTGTCGTCGAGCTCGGCGGGCGTATCATCATGAGGATAGTACACGAAGGACCGATCGACGTCTAGCTTGACTTGATCTTCGTCCTGATGCCGTGGCAGATGCTGCCATGACTCCGGCTTTTCGGTGCCGGAACCATCCCGGGTGGGGCCAACACCGGGCATGTCGGCGTTGAAGCCAAGTAGAATCGGCCCTGTCGGCGATGATTAGCTTTCTGGCTTAACGGACATCTTATGGATCAGTAATGGGCATTAGTTTTGACGTAACAAAAGACAACACAGCCTTGATGTTGATATTCCAAAACACGCGATAGCGTCCCAATACTCCATTCAAATGCGAACATTCTATGTACACGTCGGCTCAAATTCCCTCTCAAAGCTTTTGGAGAGCCATTCTCTCAAAGCCGAAATGAGGTGGCCAGAGCAAGGAGGGTGCCGCCTGAATGAGTGAACCTACTTACATGCTTGCGAGCGTAACTCATCGTCCATGAGACCTCCACTGGAAACAGCGAGATCTTTCAAATGGTCAAGATCCCTCCGCTCACATGCCTCGAGGATACGTGCCTTCTTCTGGACTAGTGCATCATCGGAAGCATCCCTTCCCGCGCCTCGGTCTTCGATGGTGGTATTCTCACTCTGCTTTGATGCAGATGAATCCGCTCCTTTTATGGCCATGAGGTGCTGGCTCAGAAGACGGCCGATGGGTCCGACAGGCAAGTTGAAGATGGCCGCATGCAGGAAGAAAGAGCGTCCCACTCCTGAACTCCGGAGTTGGCTGCAGATCTGGATGCCTTACTAGCTGCCTCACTGGCGACGAATGAAAGGAGGCTGCAATTGGCAAGGGTCTTTGACGTGCTCCAGTGGCATCCGTGACTGTGCAGTCTACCGAGGATCTTCTTGTCTCCGTGGGCTCTGCGGCATTAAATACAGTTGAGAGAATGGGGTCTCTGGTGAATCGTGACGGGCAGTCTGCGTCGCACTGGGCCCAGTGATAGATGTTTTGTTCAAAGATAGTCGAGGCACAAGGCAAAGCTGAGACCGGCGGCTGTTTGCAAGGCTGTAGCTGGGAGCTGTCGTCGCACAGGCAGAGAGCAGCTATCTACATTCCACGTATGTGTACGTAAAGGGCATGTGTCGACCTACGGCCCCTTATTAATAACATAAGGTCTTACGTGCAGGTATACATACAGTCAGTGTAGGTATGAATTGGTTTGCGTGCTGGAAAGAGCCAAGTATGCACCAAAATGGCCAAGATTTCATCATAATAATGTAGGAGGCACCTTAGGTAAGTACTTACCTAAAGTAATCCGATGCCTAACGCGCGGGCCATCGGACTGGCACTGCAGGGTTCCCGACGTCCCGGACCTCTGGGCTAATAAGGGCCATCCGCAAATAATGCTAATTCTCAAGTATCCAGAGGTAGTCTCGACTCACGCAACAGGTACCCTGCCTGCCTGCATTTTATAATGAATACTTTGATGGGCAGGGATAGAGGTACTACTACCAGGTGATCTCCGAGTTGGAGTCGGAAGCCTTCTCAGGGACTATGGATTAATGGTGATCTTTTCTATTTGACCAGGCACAGAATTTCGACTAACGTACGATATACGCCCACCTAAAGAACATCTAGGGCATTCCCCCCCCATTCTTCAGGACATATTAGGATGACATTGTCCCCTCGTCGAAGCTTCGCTTTTCTGTCATCTCTTCACCCAGTATCAAGCCACTAATAAATATGATGCAGAAGGCACCCTTTGCCTCATTCCACGTTCTTGGCCTCACTGAATGAGTGCGACACTGGCCAATTCTAGCCCTATGATGAAACTCGATTACTCGTACATATTAATCACATCTGTTATGACTTTAGGGCGCAGGGTTCGCAAGATATACCAGACACTTCCAAACTCTTCAACCGCTGTTTCTTGACCACCATCCAAAGAAATACCACGGATCGCATATTTTACCAACGTGCTGAAATAAGCATTGAAACGAAGGGTTTACTGGGATATTGCCCCCGTTGAACCCACTTAGGCTCGGCAGATCGCGTCATGATATCGGGCAGCAAAGCACTTACACCAAGTTCTTAATTTCCCATAACATTGTGTAGTACACCAACCTTCACAAGTTACCAGGAGTTTGAGGTCAACGTCGAAGTAGAGTTTCAAGAAAACGCAGAAGGAGGGGTAATCTGCATAGGTACCCTATTAAGAGTACTTACATACGAACTTACGATTTGAAGCATGTCTGGATATGGGGGTTTCATATTTCAAAATAAAGCACCTTACCTCGTAATGTGAATGTACAACATTTACAGCTTTGAATTGGTCGCTACCTATCTCTGCTATTAAATTGGGAACGGTATCCAGGCTTGGGTATCCGTGTGCAGCATAGCAACAAAACTTGCCACATCTCACAAAAGAAACGATAGCGGGGACAAGAGTCATCTCGACAACTTCCTTTTTGCTTTACGAACAAGTAAAGTCAGTAATAGCATGAGTGTGGGCATATTAGGTACCTACGTTCTAGTTAAGGTACCTACCAAGTCAGGTGGTTGGAAGTGAAGCAGGAAGCTGGACTTCAACCCCTCCACACCCCTGTAGATATCTTGGTTACCTAAAGGGGCATTATACGGCATAGTTACATAGTAGGTACCTTGCCAGGTGGACAGGCACACAGACCTACGTACCTACCGAAGATAACCTACCATGCCCTACGGGCAGATACTTACTACCCAAGGGAGTAGGTGCGTGCGCCTAGCCCTGCACCTCACTTGAGTGATACATCCAATCCATTAAATATGGGCAAAGCACGATGGATGGAGCCGGCCTCACCCTAGAGGCACCTACGTATCAAGGGAAGCTGCTTGCTTACCTGCACCTGGCTGGCCGTATTATGTAGCCTTATTCATGTAGGAGCACCAGTCCTTCGGATCGAACGCCATACAACCTGTTGCAGCAATCGGCCTAAACATCTAACCGTGCAGTCCCGAATCTGGCGACTCTTCTTTTCACAGGACTGCCTCCGACGTCCTCGGTTCTCAGCGCTTGAGTCCAGTTCGTCTTCCCAATATAGAGCCTAGGTTCGACCCTGGTATCTTGATTCTAGGCTGGCTTGGTACAAACCTACCTGTCTATGTGATCGTCGGTGCCTCGTCGTCCCAGCTCAATACTTCCAGGTGTTTGCCTACCACACTTCTGTACTATCCTGCACAATCACCGCTCTACCTCACGAGGCTGTCATAACCATGTTCGGCATCTGAGTCGAGGTCTTCTACTTCGATAACGCAGGGTACATAGCCACCAACATCTGCAATACACCCTTCGGCACGTTCATCCACCTACCTGTTTGATCTGACAGCTTCCTCAGACTAAATCTTTCCTGCTTCGGCCTGCCTGCCAACAGGAGGGTTTCTGGAAAACTCTCTGTCCATATTACCAGGCATTTTTATAGGCAGCCATGGCCTCCATCCAGTCATACGTTCTCGAAGATGGCCAGTGGGTGCTCAAGAATGTCTCAACCAACGAACTGATGCAGCAAGGTAGCCCGTCCCGGAGGACCCTAGGGAACCAGGCTCTTCCAAAACCGCCCAATTTCGGCATCCTCACAAATACTGTCGTTGAGAGCCCAATAGTACGATGGGTATTACCTTGCCAATTTCGAAATCGGAGCTTGAACGATGTCGTTTTCGTTGGTGTAAGTATTCCTTGGATCTCCTATTCAATTACTACTAGCAATCTCAGCCTTGGGTTTTTTGGTTGTCCGGGCTACATTTACTCAAAACTAGCGCTCCAAATGAGATTGGGATGTATCCATACTCAGACAAAACACAGATTCTCGTGTCTACATCTTGTATCCTACCCTAATCGATACTGATGCTTGTGTAGGACTACAATATCCACGTGTGTGAGCTCAACCAAAACAATCAACTAATACACCTCATGACCAAGAACGATTTCGGGTCAAGAATACGAAATGCATTGGTCCTTGGCACTCCTCATCATGCACATGTTCCCAACGAAGATAGTGCCTACGATGACGACGACCTGAATTTGGATCAAAATAAACCAGAGTCACGGTATGGGCAAGCATCGGTTCCCGAGCAGTTCTTGGTACTAGTACTCGAAGATGGGGACCTAGTTTTTATCTGCTTACGGGAATCTCCTCAAGGTGATTGGGAATTCGATCTAAGTTGCCACAACATATCAAGCCAACGCTTGGTCAACCCCGGGTTTCATATGGCTGTCGACCCGTCATGGCACTACCTGACCATTGCCTGTGCCGAAAGTCTATTCATCATGATTCAGATTCATCCATTGAATGAGCTGCAACGCCGATATCTTACGCGACAGCCACTCAACCCTGTCAGGGAAACCTATGGCCGAGCTGCCAGCGGCATCATACTCAAAATCGACTTCCTTCATCCGTCCCATGGAAACAATAGGCAAGTGATATTGCTTATCATCATGGTCCAAGCAGCAGTATCCAAATTAGCAATTTACGAATGGGAACACGATGATTCGTTGGAGGGTATATTCCGCGAAGAGGCTTCAGGACACCGGCTGGCCGACGCCTATCAAATGCCTTTGTTGATCGCACCTCTCAAGGTGAATACTGCATTTCTCATCGTGACTGAGAGTACCACAGCGGTTTGCGTGGGAGCACTGAGTGACACGCCAAGGTTCGAGCCCTTTCAGCTTACCTTTCAGCCGAATGACTATAAAGCCACCTCTTTACATCACGGTAGGGGTGAGCCGCGCTGGACAGCTTGGACGCGACCGATACGGCATGTGACATTTTATCAAGAAGGTCAAGATGCCATCTACCTGGCAAGAGAAGATGGTCTAATCGGCTTTCTCGACTTCAAAGAAAAATATGGCATTGAAACAAGCACTGCTCTTGCAAGAGTAGAATGCAACATCGACACGGCCTTCGCCGCCCCGCATGAGCGTTTCGGTGATTTAATACTGGCCGGCGGTGATATGGGCCCAGGTGCTATTTGGAATGTATGCCTTGCGTCTTGAACATCTTGATGCTTTGCTGCTAACAATGAACTCTCAGGTCATGCCAAGGCAGCATCCGAAACGTATTGGCTCGAGTCCCAACTGGGCACCCACTGTAGACTTCGCAGTGGTCCCGGCTGATACGACGACGGAAGGGTTAGCAAACGGCCCTTTGGGAAGGGCATTGTTCTCAGGCACACCATTGGATCAAAGCCTCTCAAATCTTGTGCTACAACCAGACAGAATCTTTACCTGTTCAGGCCGAGGGGTCATGGGGGGCATCTCTGAGATCCGATCCGGTATTGAGGCGAAGATTGGTCTTGATCTCACCTACTCATCACCTATAAAACAGTGCTGGGCTTTTCCAAGTCACGAAAATTCCATTGGAGACGGATTTCTCATGCTGCTCTCCCTTCCGAATGCATCAGCTATCCTCCACATCGCCCAGGATATGTCTGAAGTTGCTGAAAAATTTCAAAACGAAAGTCCTTTCGATCTTTCATCAACAACCCTAGCACTCTATACGATAGGAGATACAGTAGTGCAAATCACGAGCAATCGTATCACGATTATTCACGGTTCCGAATGGCAAGTTTGAGTCAGGTCATGATTGCTACAGCTGCTAACCCCGTGCCTAGTTACCAACACTGGATCAGCGATGTTATTGGAGATCCTACAATGGTTGTAACAGATGCAGCCATTTACGAGGACGTGGTAGCCTTAGCTGTTCATTCTGGCCCGAAGTTCAATGTTATCACCTTCAATCTTGCGGAAAACGTCATCTCGTTGGAGCACAAATTTGAAATAGAAGGGGAAGTAAGCTTTCTCACAGTAGAAAAGCTCGCAGGGAAGAACTTTGCTATAGCCTGTGTATGGCAAAGTAGAGGTTCTTCCCTGGTTTTCTATCCTACCGGTTCTTCACAATCCCTATCAAATGCTGATCGGCTCAATTTTTATGATGGTGAGATTTTCGATTCCGTATTGAGAGTGTACTCCATTACTCACTACAAACAGCTGTCATTACAGATCATTCTGGCTTCCCACTTCGTACTCAGGATGGCGAGGATTTAGGTGCCTTGACAAGTATCACCGCGATCGAACAGGACGAAAAGGGCGCCATGTTTGCTGCTGGCACTAGAGGCGGCGGTGTGCTCACGTTTCACATAGATTTTACGCAAGCTCCCAGCTTGGAGCGACTTCGTTGGGTCAGGCTTGGCGAGGCACCGTGCCATGTATTCGAAGGCAGTGCTTCGTGTCGCGCTCCATCTGTCCTTGTCTGCAACGATACCGAGCTCATCAAAATGACCAAACCTCGGATTAACGAGCGAGAAGATTGGCTTAGTGATGTATTCAGAATTTGGCCCACTGATGCTAGCGAGTCCAACATGCCCTCGCCTCCTATAAACTCTGTGGCAAAGCTCCATCAAAACCTAGGTCTCGGAAGCCTTGCCTTTGCGATGATCTCCGGCGCTCGAATTTTAATAACTCAACTTCAGCCTCACCCGACGACAGTTCCCCGTTTCATACCACTCGAAGGTACACCGTCTAGGATGATGTACTGCCAACGGCTTGACGCTCTTGCTGTGGTCGTTGTGAAAAGAGGCATTTCCTCCCTACATTTTATCGACCCAAAGACGGGAATGGACCTGTCCCACCCCGTCGATAGCTCTGACCGGCATCGCCGCATTGATCATATACGAGGTCTTGGGGTTGTAGATGCGAGGGTTATGTCTCTGATTAAATGGCACTTCAATGTTGAAGGGGTTACTAGGGAATGGCTCGTCATTGCCATGAGAGTGGGCCAGTATCAAGGAAGCCTGGCGCTTGTATGCACCGAGCAAGACAATTTTCAAACGAGTACAGGTGTTTCTCGTCGGGTACGCTTCTGGACGCATTTTCGTCATAAGGTTAAGGATGGCCCCATTGGAGCCGTGACAACAGATGAGGGAGGTATATTTCTCTGTGCTGGCAATAGCCTCCAATACCACGCCGTTGTGGAAAATAAGTTCAAGATGAGAAAGCACCACGACCTACCATCTCCAGCTACTTCGATGCAGCTAGTTGGTGGAAAATTACACGTTCTGACCGCGAAACACTCGCTTATCATACTTGACTATTCCTCTAAGGCGACCGAAATGGAAGAACTGCACACAGATGACATAACCCGGACTGGTCTGCATTCGATCGAGGTCGGAACATTTGGGAACGATGGCCAACGACAATCGATATCGGTAATATCCGACCCTATGTGCGGTGTATATGGCCTCTGGGCACCGTCGCAAACGGAAAGACCTTTCAAACTAATTTTCCAAGCGGAGCTTCAGAATTCTGTTCGAAAATTTGCTCGGGGTCAAATATTACCCCCTTGGTGGTCGGCATTGAAGAACGGGCGTTACGGATGCATCGAAACCGAACGTGACGATGGTGAAGTGCTGGGCCTGAGCATCAATGGATCACTGCAACACTTCACTTTCATCAATGAGGACGTATGGAGGCTTCTGAGGTACATTCAAAATGCAGCGACAATATGCTCTGTGACTCATCCGAATGGAATCAATTCCATGCCGGCACGCAGCCAAATTTCGGACGATCCTGAGCCGGATGCCGATCCGAAGGTCAATATGCATGTTGATGGGGATATTTTACGGAGGTGCTTGAACCGACGCATCCTAGAAAAACTATTCGAAAACCCAGTTTGGCAAAATCGGCTTCATGAGCTCTCGGGAAGGCTCTTTGACGGCGATCTCGATACTCGTATACCCAGAACAAATGAGGAAAGGCACCCATTGGCTGATGCCTACGATATCTTAAGGTACTATGTAGGATCTCTGCCGAGTTCGAGTCCCACTTAAGCACCTACGCAGTCGAGTACAGTACAGAGTCACCCCCTCAGCCCCAAGTGAACTAAATTACTAGGCACTTGATTACAGGCATATCCTATCAGCTCACTGGGGGCAATATGGAATAGAGGACTGGAGCTATCTTTCAGAGATGACTGGAGTCTCAAGCGAGCGTGATCGAGAGACTAGATAGCCAAGAGCATAGGACTTGGTTGGGTGGTCTTCTTTTGGAGTCCATGCCACACGGGCCAACGTAAGTAGGGAAGCGTGGCACAGTGGTCGAGGGTGTAAGCAGGATCCGTCTCGGAAACAGAGGCGCATAGAGA
The DNA here is from genome assembly GCA_022578815.1 of Xylariaceae sp. FL0016. Taxonomy (NCBI): domain Eukaryota; kingdom Fungi; phylum Ascomycota; class Sordariomycetes; order Xylariales; family Xylariaceae; species Xylariaceae sp. FL0016. Next base: position 367,669 of record MU388740.1, read on the forward strand.
GAAGTAGGCTATAAGATAGCGCTCTAATAGCGGAAAAAGAAGTCTGACCCTCATTTGACTTTCCCCGGACCAAAAAGCGTAACATCGAACTCTACTGACCGTATAGAATTTGCATATGTAGGGGACTACATTGCATTCTCGTATAATACCGTTCAACTGAGATTTAGTGCCTTACTAGAATAGATAACGAGCTTATCGATAATCCAAAGCCAGTCATATCATCGGTGTCTCTTATCGGCTCGCTAATCAATACCCAGGAAACGGCGAAACGGCGGGATTGTGCAGGTCGCGGCACAAAAATATATTTTACCCACTCAGTGGCGGCGCGGACGGAGGCTGCTGCTACCCATCACAGGCGCTACAGCGTCATCTAGGCCAACCCCACCACGCCCAGAAGTAGGTATCTGACCATCTGCAGTCTGCCAGTCGAGCCAGGTCCTACCCTTCCCATCATTCCAAAGGGCCCTAACCCTTCCATCCAGCAGTCAACAATCTTTAGTTTGTAACGATTCCGAGAAGAAAAGTCTTTCAATAGTCGCTTTCTTTACTCAAGGTCAGTTCAGTTAACTTCTCAAGTTTCAAATGTATGCACGGCCCTCTCATGCACTTCTCTCTGTTCTGTGGCCATGAACTCTTAAGCCCACTGCACCTTCACCTCACCCCACCTCCACTACTGAGCAGCTCTTGCAGCACGCCTCACAAATATCACCTCGCTTTGTCCTCTCCGCCACCACAGGATCCCACTGTGTCTGGCTGCTCTTCTCACATAACCTGACCCGCCCCTAGGTTTCTGCGCGACTGAGATTCAGCCACTTCCGCTGTTTCCCTTCACCTATTGTACAGACACTATGGCGCCAAAGAAAAAGGGAAATCAGGGTGCCAATGACTGGGAGGCTGATATTGGAGAGTCTGTCGCTCCGGCCAATGGCGAAGCCGCCCCTGCCGATGCTTCGGCAGAGGGGCAAGAGGAAGATGCCCCAGCCGGAGGCCTTATGGCCATGATGAAGAAGAACCGTGAAAAGAGAAAGAAGAAAGGTCTCTCAGAGGACTTTGTTGAAGGCGAGGACCCAACTGGTGCGGCGCCCACCCCTGCCGCCCCTCAAGAAGCCACCATGGATGACGAGTTCGCTTTGCCTGAAAAGAAAGGAAAAGGGGGGAAACAGAACAAACAGCAACAGACGAAAGCACAGGCTGCTCCCAGTGACGAGGTTGGCGAAGGCGGCAAGGTGCTCACCAAGGCTGAGAAAGAGAAACTCAAAAAGGAAAGGGAGAAGCAGAGGAAGAAGGAGCAGGTAAGCCAGCCCCTTTCCCACTTATAATATGACTTGACTCACCGATCCTCCCCATTCAGGCCGCAAAGAAGAAAGGGAGCACACCGGCTCCTGCGAAGGCTGATGAGCCTACGAAACCTGCCGTCGAAGAAAAGGATGACACGCCTGCTGCTGCGCCTGCTGCCGACGCAGGAGGAAAGAAGAAAAAGCTCCCTCCCCACCTCGCTGCTATTCAAAAACAACAGGAGGATTTACGACGGCAACGTGAGGAGAAGGCGCAGGCTGAGGCTCGGGAAAAGGCCCGGCTTGCTGAGCTCGAGCGTATGGATGCCGAAGAAATCAAAAGAAAGGAAGAGGAAAGAGCCCGCAAAAAGCAGAAGGAGAAGGAGAAGATCGAGCAACTAAAGAAGGAGGGCAAGTTCATGACTAAGGCGCAGAAAGAGGAAAAGGCTCGCAATGCCAGGAAGCTCCAGCAAATGAGAGATGCCGGGCTCAAGGTTGGCCCATCAGAAGAAGGCGGCGAGGAAGAGAAGAAGAAGCCGACCTACGATAATAGGAAACGAGGCGGCAAAAAGCCGCAAGACAAGGTATGTGTACCGCCTATGGCTCTTTTATTCATTGCTTAACCTTGCATAGGTCGACGAGGAGAAGGCACTGGCAGAAGCAGCAGAGCGCGCTCGACTTCAAGCTGAAGCTGCGGCGAAGGAAGCCGAGGCGAAGGCTGCCGAAGAGGCCGCTGCTGCCGAGGCTGCTGCCAAAGCGGCCAAGCAAGCACAGGAAGACAGCGATATAGAGGATGACTGGGAAGCCGCTGCTGCTTCTGAGGGCGATGTCAAGGACAGTTGGGATGCTGATTCCGACGAGGAAACCGAGAAGAAGACCGGCACTAGATCGATGCCATCTAGACCGAAGAACAACGAGGACTCCGAAGAGGATGATTCTGAAGAGGAAGATTCTTCCGAAGACGAGGAACAGACAGCTGCGCAAGCGGCGGAAGCTCAGCGGAAGAAAGAGGCTGCTGACAGGCGAGAAAAAGCTCACCAGGCTGCCTTAGCCGCCCGGTCTAAGGACAATCTTCGCTCTCCTATTTGCTGTATCTTGGGGCACGTCGATACAGGTAAAACAAAGTTGCTGGACAAAGTTCGACAGACCAACGTGCAAGAGGGCGAAGCTGGTGGTATCACACAGCAGATTGGTGCGACGTACTTCCCCGTTGATGCCATCAAGCAGAAAACTGCTGTGATTAATCCCGAAGGAAAGTTCGAGTTCAAGGTTCCGGGTCTGTTGATCATCGACACGCCAGGTCATGAGTCTTTCTCGAACTTGCGATCCCGCGGTTCTTCTCTTTGCAATATCGCTATTCTCGTAGTTGATATCATGCACGGTCTGGAACCTCAAACTCTAGAGTCGATGAAACTCCTTCGAGACCGGAAGACCCCCTTCGTTGTCGCGCTCAACAAAATCGATCGACTCTATGGCTGGAAACAGATTGCTAACAACGGTTTCCGGGAAAGTCTAGCTTTGCAAAGCAAGGCTGTTCAGAGTGAGTTCAAGAACCGCTTGGAACAAACGAAGCTCGCTTTTGCGGAGCAGGGTTTCAATGCCGAGCTCTTCTATGAGAACAGGTCGATGGCCAAATACGTCTCGCTCATCCCCACTTCGGCTCATACAGGCGAGGGCATTCCCGATATGCTGAAGCTGATTGTGCAGTTGACCCAGGAGAGGATGGTTGGCTCACTCATGTACTTGTCAGAAGTTCAGGCCACAGTGCTTGAAGTGAAGGCAATTGAGGGTTTCGGTATGACTATAGATGTCATTCTATCCAACGGTATCCTCCGGGAAGGCGATCGAATCATTTTGTGCGGTGTTGAGGGAGCAATCACAACCAACATTCGTGCACTTTTGACCCCCGCAACAATGAAAGAACTTCGTGTCAAGTCCCAGTATGTGCACAACAAGGAAGTCAAGGCTGCTATGGGTGTAAAGATCAGTGCTCCGGGTTTGGAAGGGGCCATTGCCGGTTCTCGACTGATGGTCGTTGGGCCTGACGATGACGAAGACGATCTCGCTGATGAAATTGAAGAAGACCTGAACAAGCTTTTCAGCCGTGTCGCCAAGTCAGGGCGGGGTGTCAGTGTACAGGCATCCACCCTAGGTTCGCTCGAGGCGCTGTTAGATTTCCTCAAGGACTGCAAGATTCCTGTGGCAAATGTGGGAATTGGTCCCGTTTTCAAGCGAGACGTTCTCCAATGTGGAACGATGCTGGAGAAGAGCCCAGACTTCGCCGTCATGCTCTGCTTCGATGTCAAGGTTGATAAGGAGGCACAGGCATATGCTGATGAACAAGGTATCAAGATTTTCACGGCTGATATCATCTACCACTTGTTCGACGCGTTCACGAAACACATGTCCGAGCAGCTTGAGAGGAAGAAGGAAGAGTCGAAGATGTTAGCTGTCTTCCCCTGCGTTCTCAACACCGTTGCTGTCTTCAACAAAACGGGTCCCATTGTCGTGGGTGTCGATGTTGTGGATGGCAATTTGAGGATCAACACACCCATCGCAGCTGTGAAGCAGAACCCGATTACTGGAGGCAAAGAAATCGTGCAGATGGGCAGAGTGTAAGTCTTGATTAGGAATACCCATATGTCGTATGACACTAACATGGTGCAGGACATCGATTGAGCGCGACCACAAACAAATACCGATATGCAAGAAAGGTCAGCCTTCAGTGGCTGTCAAAATTGAAATGGGAGGCCACCAACCGGCATATGGCCGTCAACTCGAGGAGAAAGACGTTCTTTACAGTCTGATCTCACGCAAAAGCATCGACACGCTCAAAGAATACTACCGGGCTGATGTTTCGCAAGAGGAGTGGAAGCTTATCGTTAAGCTCAAACCAGTATTTGACATCAACTAGGTCACCGTCAGACTTGAGAATATGGTGTCAAGACTGTTGGTAGAGGCGACAGAACGAGATAATGATATGTACTAAGAGGTACTATGAATATAAGCAGCGCCACTTCACTGGTATTCGGAATATTGGTTTTATGCTCTTGCACTTATTGCAACCAATGACATAAATGCGGACTGTGAATTACGTCTATTCCCCTCCGCATCGGCTGCTCGAGGTAGTCTGAGCTCCCAGGCGGTATGATCTATTCTGCAAAAGTCAGGTACTGGACAAAAATTGGCCAAGTCGGATGAAATCGTATACTGCATGGATGCGTACTCCCCGAAGGGCTGAGGATGGGGCGGGCGACATACAGGCTGGATTTATGCTTGCGGCTTAGGGGATAGTGATCCAGCCATCAGTGCAGATACTGTCACAGATGTGATAAGCTTTTGTATTTCGTGATGAACGTACTTGCGTTAAAGGACGGGGCCAGTTTCCGAAGAAGCCCAATACAAGCCGGAACTCCAAGTCAGGTTTTAAAGGTGGGACGAACATCCGCCTGCACTTTCTGGAGAGCCGGGGACCGCGATACCTGGCCATCTACATAGCCAAGCAGATAATTGTCGACAAACAAGAAGTCCTGTGTCAGTATGTCGGTCATGCAAAGTCGTTCATTGTTCTGGATAATCGCACATGATTAAAGTTCTCTGTCTACCACTTGACTGCAAACCATATAGCTAAGGCTTCTAGGGCAGCGGGTCTATTGAATATAAAACTTATCTGTAAAGTCATACTCCCTGGCTATCTGTCTCTCCACCATCGGCGAAAGGATTGTTCATTGGACTTTCATTCTCTCGTGAGTATTCGGTCAATCTAGGTTTGTGCTTTCCCTCGATATAATGCTCTGAAATGCGGCACTCCTTTCATCAATATTTCTGGACCAGAACCCGCATGACATGTCGCTAGATATTCCTGTTCGTATTTCCTACATGCGGATACAGCATACAACTCCTTTCCGCAGGCGGGAAAAGTAAAGCGAGTCAGGCTCACCCATTTCATCCATGAGAGAACCAACCCGGATTTCGCGCTGAGAGGCCAAGTTTCCTTTTCTAAACAAAGGAGCAACTCAAAACAACAGATCCCTCTGTCACACCGTTGCCACTGATCTTTGCTCTTACGCTGGAAAACAGATATCGGACATTATAACATTAAGCTCCCCGTTCCGCTCTCCCTCCCAATTAAATGCGTTTTCATCCCAGCCACGTATTGTACAGAATGCATGATTTTCACCTAGCCAAGGGAATAGACAATGATACATGATCGCGGAATAGACTAGCACATAATTTCAAGTGATCACTGCGAGAAAAGCATTATACAGCCTTGGTAGCGACACAGTGAAGCATACAGATCATCGTAATGCACATTATGTTGAATAAAGTATTGCACCTCATACACCATTGTTCCTTCACCAAAGAATGCATATATGTATGTACGTATGTATGATCAAGAAGAACTTTCTGATTCCTAGTCTATCTAGTCTTTACTTCGAACCCAAAAAGCCTTTGGCCTATCACCTGTGGGTTTGAATCTATAAACCTACCCCAAAGCTCAAACAAACACCGTACCAGATGATCAAGACCCGAGCATTTTCCTCAGTCTTGTAAATTGGTTGGGTACCCGCGTGCATTCATTACTTTTGGTCTTTAATCTTCGTCTTCATCATGCTTCATGTGGCGTGCACTACGGAGGTCATGCACCGACGTAGCAGTCAATGTCCTGGATGGTGTGATGATGATCATCCAAGATTTCGTCAGTCCCAAAACCTTACGACTGAGGCTCTTCGGTCTCAGGTTTGGGGGCCTCAGCATCCGTCATTTCCTCGTCTTTATTCGCCTCGCCTTTCTGAGCTTCAGCAGCCTTGCGGGCCTCCTCTTCGGCAGCCTTTTTGGCGGCAGCCTCAGCGTCAAGCTTGGCTTGTACGGCTTGACGGTCAGCCTCGACCTTCTCGAAGTATCGTTGGGTAATGGGGCCGGCCATGGCACGAATTTCGTCCATCTTGGCGACATAGACAGCCTTAGTGGCATCCTCGCCATCCTCATACAACCAATCCTAGCCAGGTATTAGCTTCGTGTTTAAGTGCCCTGAACCGAAACATATTTTGGAATGCACTTACCTCACTCTCGGTGAGCTTCGTCTTCAACTTATCCTTCTCCTCTTCGCTAGCAAAGTCGGCATACTGCTCATCCAACTTATTGCGCATATCATAAATATAAGTCTCAAGTTCGTTCTTCTTCTCCTCGGTGTCAGCAACAAGCTTATCCTCCATTAGCATAGCCGACTCCTTCTCGAGAAGAGTACCCTTGGCAGCTTCAGGTAGGGAGGTGGTGCCCGCAACGATGGGCAAGTCGCCCTTTCGGACCTGTTTCTTGACCTTGCGAGTCTTAGGCTTCTCATCCTTCTTATCGTCAGTTTCCATAGCCTGCAAAGTCATTAGCAACTAATACTTAAATTAGTGCGCGAATGATAGGACTCACATCAGGATCCTTCTTGTCATCACCATCCTTCTTCTCTTCCTTGATCTCCTCCTCAACTTCCTGGTCCTCGACATAGTATCCACTTTCTACATTAAGAACACCATGAATGTTCACACGAGCCTTGAGCTTGCAGATCATAAACTCTGTTTTGGGGTCCGCCTTAACCCCCTTAACGGAGAATCGGCCGATGAAAGGTGACATCTTGCCCGGAAGATCGTCGGGCTTGGCGTACCTAGCCTCCAAATCGAAAGGCTGTTTCCTGTAGAATGTCAAAATCTTGGTTGACGGGAGAACATTGCCCCTGTTAAAGACGGTCAGGCTAGTATCCTCGTCGGGAATGTCGACATCCTTTTCCCAGGAAAACTCGATGGGGTAGTTCACAATGTCCTGTACAGCGAAGTCTCGGACCTTGAAAACAGGCGAGAGAATGGCGCAGCTGAAAGCGCAGCCTCGGGCAACAGCCTCATCTTGGTTCAAGGTGAAGGAGAGCGTCTTGCCGAAGAAAGTAGTAATTCTCTCCTTAATCGCCGGAACTCGTGTGGAACCACCAACAAGCTCAATAAAGTCGATATCGTCTTTGGTGAGTTTGGCATCGGCAAGAGCGCGCTCCAGAGGATCAGTCACACGGTTGAGCAGGGGCTCAACAAGGGCCTCGAATTCCTGGCGAGTGACCATAGAGCTGACATCAACATCGTTCATAAGAGACTCGATGTTCATGGGAGCCTGCTGATTGGCAGACAGGATCTTCTTCAGCTTCTCGGCAGCAGCATCTACACGAGCCATAGCCTTGTGGTTGGTTGTGATATCAATCTTGTACTTGCCCTTGAACTCCTTCTGGAAATGCTCGACCAGGGCGCGGTTGAACTCACGACCACCAAAGTGTCGGTCGTAGGCAGTTGCCTTAACGGTCAACTCGCCCTTTTTAAACTCGACAATGGAGCAAGAGTAGTTGCTGTGTCCAATGTCAACGAAGCAGACACGGCGCGGTCGCTCCCCTTCAGCAGGAAGCTCGAGCTTGGTGATACCATAGCCAAGGGCAGCGGCTGTGGTGTCGTTCATGATGCGGAGGGGCTTTAGACCAGCGATCTCTGCAGCATCGATCAAACTCCTCCGCTGAACATCGGTGAACCACGGAGGCACGCTCATGACGATATCAGAGACAGGCAATCTCAGTTCGTTGGAAGCAGTCTGCTTGACCTTGCTCAGGAACATGGCCACCAGCTGGGTGGCAGTGAACTTCTCCTTCTTCCCTTGGTAGGTGACCTCAGCGCCAACCTGGCCGTTACAATCAACGAGAGGGGCCGAAACATATTGTTGCTCGATCTGGACATCGGGATCTTTTAAGCTTCGGCCTGCGAGGCGCTTGAGAGAAGAGACGGTGTTCTTGAGGTTGGAGGTTTCCTGGGTCTTGGCGGCCTCTCCAAGGTAGCGGGCTTTGGGACCGAAACCGACTAGTGACCTATAGAGAGGAACGATTGAGCATTTATTGTGGTGACACGGTTGAGAGCTGGAAGGGGATTTGACTTACGGTGTCGCACGGTTTGAAACTTCATTGGTGATCTGCACTAGTTGTCAGCCTCGCGAGTTCGCAATATTGGAGTAGCAACGGGGTTCGCAGTGAGGCAGGTGAGCAGCACATACGACATCAACACCGCGATTTCGCGCGACAGCGATGACGGTGTTAAGGGTTCCGAAGTCGACACCTATTGGAGTCGGTGATCAGCTATCACACCGCAAGGCAAGAACACAGTGGTGGGGTATGCAACATACCAACGACACTCATGTTGCCGGAGTGAGGTTAAACAAATGAAGGTTGTCTGTGTGGAGAGATCGAAGTCACAAAAGATCAAGGGGTGGAAGTGCGGCAAGTCCGGGGCGCGTGATGTGTGGCGGATAGTATGGAAGAAAGAGAAGCGCTCGACAAGATCTCGGTGGTTGAGATGTGTTGTTTGTCTGGCGGGAGTTCGTGGTGGTTCACACAGCAGCAGCGGAGGGAAGAGAAATCGGCGGAAAAAAAGCTGCCCAAGGTGGGAGGGCATGGAGGGACGGCGAGTCGCGAAAAGAGAATTCTAGCCTAGCCTCAGCTGGCCAACCCCGCCCTACCTACACACCCGCCGTGCCGCCGCCGCCGCCGCGGTCAGGAAACTTCTAGAGAGTTCACAGCTCTTCTGTCACAACCAAGACCCTTCTATTTGCCAAAAACGGCACTCACCTAGGTAGCTTCCTGAGAACGCTGTATCCCCAACTATGAGCACTCGGATGCAAGAATGGACGTGGCTATTATTGGACTCCCCCTTGGTAACAGTGAACTGCCCACCGCGGGTTTCTCAACAAGCAAATCAATACTCAGATCATCAAAACCTAAATTACACAAGATGAGGGATACATTTTTTGGGATACCTTGATGAGTTGGGAGTTGGTTGTATGCGGCTGTGAGGTGGGTGGTTTCTCTTACCTGGCCAGCGTCTCAGCTCGACGAAGCCTTGTTTGGACGCTACCGCATCAGGCCAAAGAGCCCCCAGCAAGCACCTAAGATAGCCCTACCTACCTAAGTACTTAGCCACTGAAGAAAGAGACAACAGGCCAACAGCATTCCTGGGCGCGTGTTTGCCTCGTGTGCCTTTCGAGATCCTGCCTTCCTCCGGGTGCATACCATATATCAACTAGAAGCATGATTAAACACACCCCTTGGAGGCTATCTAATCACCCCACCTCGTCCTGTTATCACTGAACCGCCATGGTGGGGTTGTATTGTCTTGACCGCCCCCGCGATTCAACAGAGGTACCATCATGTCTTACAGGCTACGCGCAGGCACCTGGGCTGTGATATCTTCATGGCTAATTTCCTGTAGTGAGGAGACACACCTGAATGGTTTTTTTCCTTTGCATGGAAAGATCACACCTGGGCGACTCGTCAAACAGTTGAGGTTCACCAGTAAGCCAGGTTGGATAGACAACTAGATGGCCACCAACCTGACGTGGGTTTGGTGGGGAGTGTGACGACATCAAAGAAGAAAAAAAAAACATTGCAGGCCCAAATTTCAAACCAACACTTGCCAGGTACCCTACAGTATGTCCAGATCACAAAGTCGGGTCCACCTATCACAAAACTGCTTTTAATTGCAAATAGAGAAAAAATTTGCTGGTTGTGCATGTAGGGAATGATATGAATTTACGACAACGCATTTTTGGACTTTTAACGGTTGGTCGTGTAGTACTGACCATCGCGGCTATGGTCACGTTATCTACTTCATTCAATCCGCTATATGCTTCTTGTCTGCCCACGATGGCTCTATGCCACGGCAGACACTTTCGAAGTCGCTGTATTTTTGGCCGTCCAAAGCCAAGTCCGACGTCGTCCAGAACATAGTCCAGTTCATGTCGCTGAACTTTAGCGTGCCTCGAGATCGTTCAAAATACCACTTATTGACGGGATTGTCCTTCCTGCTCCGCCAACACACCCCTTCCGGAAAGCAATCGCGCACCATGGCGTTGAAAACAATGTCAGCTACGCCACCCGCGCCCTGACTCTTGCGAAGAACTGCAAATTTGTCCAGGTATGGCACAAGCCGTGATGCGTCTACGGGCTCATCCTCCTTCATACCGGAAGGCTTCTCCCATGTTAAAAGCGCCCCTCCTTCGTATTCGCCAGCAATGATGATACCGGCGAGGTTCCCATTGACTCGTTTTAAGTAATGGTCCACGTCAAGTTTCCGACCGAATGAGTCCTCGATAAGATTAACTAGCCGAGGGAGATCGATGCACGGGTCGGTAAGATGCAGGCTCGGTTGGCCTGGCTGAGGAGGTTTCCATGGCGTCGTTCTGGGATCAGGGAATATTGTTAAGGGCATCCCTCGTTTCGCTAAAGTTGTCAATGATCCTATTTGTGATGCGCCTGTGGATGAAGTGACAGGTTTGAACCGTTCTGTCGGCAGCGAAGAAGATTGGATGGGTTTGTCCGTCAGAAGGCTATGTATGAGCGGGTTCTGGCCTCGCCTTGTTCCAACAAGCGCCCAATCCATGTCTTGGTCATCGGACGCTGGTTCTCGGGCCACATCTTGGGGCGTCGTGATCACGACCGAAGAGGTTGGTGGAAGGAGCGATAGGGCAGATTTGGCCAATTCGGCATTCTCCAGATGTCGTGCGCTACCGGGCTCTGCTGATCGCTCTAAATACGCCTTGACTTCGGGGAACTCATGCTCTAGATTCAAGAACAGATGTCTACCAGTAGCTCGATTCTGAGCTGGAATCCCACCCAGCGGATCTAGCACGATCAACCGGTATACCTCTGCGGCTCTCAGGAGCCGTGTAATCCGCGATTCCTCTACGGGCTGCCTCAAGAATTGAAGGCCAGAAAGCTGTCGCGTGAGCGCCAGCATGGCATCGTTCGCCTTGACAGACTTCACTGAGCATGTATCTGCAGTATACCCAACCGATGGAATGATCGTCACAAGCTCCTCCTGTAGGGCACTCATGAGGTCGCCAGCATTGCTTACGAAGAGGCCTCGGGAGGTGTACGGTGAAGAGTCTGTATCGGAAGCGTTATCTATCGTGAGAGGTGAGTCAATGACGCGGGCTCCGGGCGCATCATAGCTGTCAATGGCTGTGGCGATGCGGTTCGCCTGCATGGCCGCTTGCTGACGTTGGGCGACCTCATCTTTTCCTGTACTTTCACATTCGACCACCACAATGCTGATTAGACCAAGTTTTCTGAGCTGGCTCAGTGATTTACCGACGCCCTCCAAAGTCGAGTCGTTGACTTGTTCGGGGGCCCGGAACTTGACAAGAGCCACGTAGAGTAAGTCTTGGATAGCAAGGTTCTCTTCCGATTTCGGACCGTGTGTAGGTCCAGGCTCTGCTTCAATACCAGCACCTGTGATACTTGAAGCTGGGTTTTCCGGTGCCAGGGTAGTGGCTGGTTGTCGTGCTTTGACTGCGCGCTGCTTGAATCCCGTAGCCCCTTTCTTTTCAAGAAGTGGCACGAATTTGTTGATGTATGCCTTTGCATCACGCTTCGTCACGGATGTCTCCAAGACTGAGACCAAGAAATCCTAGTAGAGAATCAGATGAGTCAACGAATAATCAAAGGATACAAGGTTACGATACCCTATCCAGATCTTTCTTAATTTTCTGCGACTCAGAAATTGAGGCGTATGGGGCGGTAAAGGTCACTGGGGGGCCACCGCTCTTTGCTGGAGGTCGCGAGCCATGGTGAAGACCAGTCACGAGCTTGGGGTCGAAATCTCTAGCCAAAGGCGTCTTCCAGTGTCGTCAGCCGATTTTCAATGAGTTATTTGAGAGATTTACAATAGCAGAAATAATTGCACCAGAGATTGTGATGTCCGGAATCAAATACAGGGCACAGATGCGTGGTGGGTTCGACATACATTGAAGCCAGAGGACGCCTTCCTCCAGGCCGTGCATCGCATACTCATGTCGCAGGGAGCATAGTAAGTTCCAATGCTATCGGAGGGTCGCCCACATGTTGGTCACAACGGGAGAGGAGGAGAAGTGAAGAAGGGAAGAAAGGTTTAGAGGATCAGAAGAGCTATGATATGACAATAAACCTTGAAGCGCAAGGTCAAGGTTGATGGGATCAAGTGCCAAAATACGGGTATGTAAGGGACCTAAATTCCAGTGACTCAAGGCGACGGGACCCGACGATAAGGATCTGATAAGCTGCGCGACTGCAAACCTCTTGAAACAGGCAAGCCAGGCCATTTTACCGTACCGCGATCGGCCAAGTTTTACCTAGCTGCTCCCGCTTCTCCACACGCGGTGACATGACATCCAAAGTCAACAACACCTCTAGTATCCCGCCTGCCCATCTTCAGCAGATGGACGTGACTTGGAAAAGCCCACTTTGCCAATTCTCTACCAATTCGTCCTGGACACAAGAATGCGTGTGACATTAAGCCATCCCGGTGTGCAACTAATTGCAACTTTCTCTGGGGTACGGCCATACGAGGTCGAAACAAGCCGTTAGGTAGACCTCTAGATACAGGTACTTATGTACCCAGGGTACTTTTCATGTGATCCTAAGACGCCGCACTAGGAAACACGTTGCACCTATAGATGTGTACCTGAGCTTGATGCCCGCATCGAATACAACGATTTATTTAACCACGTGCATCTCAGGAATTGCTTGTACTCCTTACATCATTCTTGTAGCAGCTAACCCACTCGCACTTGGCCAATAATGGACACTGAACACCGACACAGACTAGTAGGCAAACCATACCTGCATCAAACCTTGCAGGTTCTATACTCCATCTCATGAAGAAGTCGACTTCGTTCAACGAGACGTAGTTTGGGTATCCTCCCAATTATCGTGGCTTTGTGCAGAAATTGGCCTGACTTCATCGATGCCTTACGTACCTAACCTACCTAATCAAGTCTTTCTCGTCTCCAACTCGCACGATGTTCCGTAGAATCTACAGGGTCCCTTCGCTATTGCTCCTACGTCTTGTATTATGTATCTCAAAAGGTCGTCTCTCGCCCGCATGTTACATTTGTGGACTATGACCAGGCCGCAATCAATCTGTAGAGATGTGCCTCCAAGACGAGGAATACACGGGGGGGCATACAGGCCGATTATGACGGTTGCTTCGAGAAACACCGGAAAAATCCTTAGTTTTTTTTTTTTTTTAGTTTTTTTTTTTTTCACAGACATGTAAGCTGGGTGATGGGGTGGAGGTTTCGTGGCCCATCATGCGGCAAACCGCTGGAGTGCTGCGTGGTCCGCCGCCATCGAAGATTTTCGCCAGAGTGCAGTCGAAATCGTTGTTGATTGTAGGTCAGTCGATAATAGGAGATTTTGCGCGCGATCAAACAACTGCCGCCATCTATACGACGTCTGACTCCGTTGACGCTGGCTACTGGCTACGATACCCCTTACGTATGATATGCTCACTTACACATACTCACCAACATAATTTAGGTATTGGCCAAATCTCTGGGATTCCCACGAACTGCAGTTCTTCTAGGTTCGACGTTGGTAGGCACAGTAACTGAGACCAGAACCCTTGTTCAAGCTTTGCCTTGGCTAGGGCAAGTATTTAGAAGAGATGTTCATGGCGATTTTGTAGTCATATTGTGGTTGCATTAGCAATCGGATTTACGTAGCCCATCATGTTATCTATCTGATTCATTGCAACTGCGAAAAGCATCTTGATATGTTGATTTCTGATATTTGCGAGATCTTGGGTACTCCCTTCTTGCCTGTTACCCGAAATTAATATTAACCTACTGGGCTCGCGTCATGTCCTTCCCTTTTCAATAAGATACAACATCTCTTTCTCGGCAATACAAGGTGAGCGCCGTTGCAGCAGACAAGGAAACCCCACGGCAAACGTACGAGATTGTGGATTGTCTCATTTTGGTAAATATGACATCCTGGAGGACGACTAGAATTATATAACAACGTTATAACGCTATGTATGCCTCATTTGCTCCAGAACGCCATGACCAGTCACCGAACCAATGTTCGCTTCTCGTTCTTCTCTCAGTCCAATAGACTGACCATTGGTTCTGGCCAGCTCCCGTACAACAGTGGCCTGTCGCCCAAGCGTCCGCCAACAGGCGCCAGAATCTTCAACTTCCGGCGCTTTTCATCCACTTCAGCTACATACACAAAGCCCATGACATTGGCGTCTCGGATTGTGTCCGCCGCGTCCCTCGTTGACGCGTACACAACAGCTAATACGCAGTTCTGCATCATCATCGATGGCTCGGTCTTCTCAATCATGTCCACGTAAACATCGTCTTCAGAGGTAGATTGCGACGGCGCTATGTTTGATGTTAGCACACTCTCCAAATGTTGGTGGGGGGAAGACTAATGAGAATGAAACCATACCATCATTGACACGCCATATACTGAGGGTCGAGAAGTCAACCTGCTGCGTAGACGGGCTCAGCGTGGCCTTCGCATCACCGAAGAAGTATTCTCTCATAGCAGCTTCACGGACTTGTTGCATGAATGTTGCATCTCTCTCTACTACGCCACCGCTCTTATCCAGTAGCACCACAGCCAGTTCCTCGCCCAGACTCGTCTTCTGCCCTGCGAAGCGCTTCTGCATCTCACTACTCACCCGCTCAGAGCCTAGGACGACAACAATGTTTATGCTGAATTCCGCGACGATATGTGCGATATGGTCGTACCCACCTTTGGCTGTGAGACCGCCGGTGTCGAGAAGCATGCCAGCCGTTTTTACATCAGGGTCTTCGGCGAGCCTACTAGTGCCTGCGACAGCCAACCTACTCAATAACCTTTTGAATAGTTTTGGGTTGTCCTCTGGTTGGCCAAGGCCATAGTAGTATGCCAGCGGCAGCTTCACTGGTATGGCACTTGGCCCATTGCTTGGTGTGGTTCCCCAGTCTGTGGTCAGGTCGAAGATGGTTGCAAATACTGCTGCGCTCAACGTACCCGGCAATGCTAGCATACCCTCTTTGCAATCCGTATTTGCGACCAAGGGTTGCCGCCCCATGCGTGTCGCCCAGCCAGTCAGCATCTTCACGAGACTCGTTTTCCCAGAATTTGGAGGCCCTACGACCAGCACGCGCGGGCCCATCTGCCCTGTCCTGTGTGCTGCCTCCCGTAGACCCTCGAGTTTAAAGTGCAAGTTGAGGTATGGCACCATGGGAGTCTCGTCCGCGGACGGTTCTGAGGTATAGGCATCGTATCCGTGTCCTGTCGATTCGATCTCGAGGGTGCAACCATGCCAGGTGTTGATCTTGGTTTTCGTAGCGGTAAAGACGTAAGGTGTGTTCGGCGCAAGTTCGGTGCCATCTTTCTCTGCGGTGCCAGAGACCAGCTTTATAGTGAGTGAGGAGCCAAATGGCACCTCAAAGCGATATTCCCAGAAGGGCTCGAGGGTCTGTGTCGTGACGGAGGGAGCTAGGGCTGATGAATGAGTGGGAAACGCCTAAGGAGTCAGCTATACGTTGCGGATCAGGAAGCACAGATAGGTGAATAAAGAGCTTACCGGAGGGGCAATCTGCCCCAGACCTGGTATTGACATGGAGGTAATAACGACTTTGCAGGTATGAAAGTTAGTGAAGCCGAAGAAGCTTGTTTCCGCAGGTACCTATATCTAAAGATTTGTTTGGGCAAGTTATCAGGTGGTGTATGTAGGTTTACAGCGAAGGTTTATTCAAAATTCAGAAGACGCTTCCATGCAGATGAAAGAGCTGGTGGTACCTTACCCTTGGGAATGACGAACCCCCAGGAGGTATCGATATCCATTTATCAGTTGGTCTATCAGCTTATCAGCTTATCACACTACTACCTAGTCAACAGCAGACTGCAAAGACTTTGTACCCAACCTTACGCACATCCTAGGTACGCTAAGCTTACCTGCACTCTGCCTGCACCAAGCTACCGCCCTGAATGATTATATGTACCTATACGACAAAGAAGATTACATGCCACTCCATTGAAAACCAGAAAGAAACAACCCTCTGGGCAGCAGACCTTGGTGTCAATTTGGCTTGTCTATGCTGCTTGAGGTACTATGGGAATTTCTTAATGGCATGTCAGCGTTGAACGTTGACCTATAGCTACCTACATCAACAGCGCATACCAATACTTTCTCACAACACTAATGCGGTGCAATACCCTGTAATCTAGAAAGTCGTCCAGAGTCATCAGGGTACAATGTGGACACTGCCGTGGCGTTTTAGTATATCAAAACAATTATCATTGTTCGTGGCCGTATATATCTGGTCAAGGAATCACGACTATGTGAAAGGGAGATTGCGCGATGGCGAAGAATTAGTTGTTCCGTCGTCGGTCAGTAGTCTACAGCCCAGCCATTGGCCTCAATGAATTCCTCGCAGGCCTGTCTCAGCGCAAGGTTGGGACGGAGTTCTTCTTTTTGGAGAGGCTCTCGCGTAAGAGGGTCAGAGGGGTGGCGATTTAGATGCTCTAATATCGATGCCCGCTCATAAGACTTGCCTGTCTTAGTCTGAATAGTGTGTATGTGTTAGCCCGGATTCATCGTACTGAATTGATATGGGAAATACACACCATAACAGGGTCCACCATAATGTTGAAGCTGATATCATCAATCGCCCAGTCAGGTGGTTCTTTCCTTTCCTGTTGAGCTGATCGATATCCTCGTGCGTCGTCAAATACCTCCCTGAGCAGTTGGACTTTCTTCTCATACTCCTCCTTCACTTGCTTTTGCTCGATCTCCTCGGCAGAGGACTTGATGACCTGGTCTCGCTCTTGTTCTAGGAGCATGACCATTTCATCCTCGAGTTCAGAGCCTTCGCGCTTGCGCCTTCGCTCGGCGTCTTCCCAACGGCTCTTTTTGCACTGCAGTACTTGATTTGTGACTGCCGCCAAACTCTTGTCGTTGGTTTTGGTACAGATGCGATGAGCCTGTAGTGCGCTCTCAAGTGCTGCCTCGTAATCGCGGATATGGAGCTGGCATTGCGAAAGGACGAAGTGAGCCTTCATGCTGTCAGCACTGATTTTGAGGCATGCCTGGCAGTCCGAAATGGCAGAGTCATAGAACCCGAGACGTATCCTCGCCATGGCCCTGTTGGTATAAAGAGAAGGATTGGTGTCATCGGCAATGATGCTAGTACGCCAACAGGTTAGCGGAGAGTTGAGGAAGCCAGTTGCGCTTCCTTGGGCATGGCTCGATGCTTCTTGGGCAGATGGGACTGACGCTTTGGAGTAGAGGCTTTCGGCTCCTACAAAGTCCCCTTTCTGGAAATGAACATTTCCCGAGTCTTTGAGTTGGCCAGCTTTCTGAGCGTCTCTGGCCATGGCAGGCACGATAGAGGGTCACGTGATGCCTGATGCCTTCGACGAAGAGATATCAAAAGGTGATGTTCTGTAGACCTGGTTTCCTATTCGAGGAATGCACTGGTCGCCGGTGTGGATGGTTGCATGTCCAGAAACAGGCGGTTATGCACAAGCACTCAAGCAGGAGGTATCAAAATGGGAAGAAGTGATGCACAGCACAGAGGGTGACCCACCAAGCCGAGAGACATCAAAGATAGATGAATAGCAGATACTAAGTAAGTAGGATAAGGGTTACGAGCCAAAGAGCTGTTCAGCCTTACGATGATTCGAAACCCACCGGCGGTCCTCCATGCCAGCCATCGTTGATTGCAATGGCCCAATGTGTACGATTTGTCAGGCGGAATGGACAGTTCCAGAAGTCGGCCTTACGGGCTTGGACTTCGCATTACGCCCACGGTGGCATGGTCTGGCATGGTCTGGCTTCCGGTAGAGGGACACACTCCATGGTGGGGCATGCAGCTGTACGAAAATACCAAGCCTCTGGAGAAAGGCTTACCATTACTAGATCATTGGCAAAATCGAATGGAGGTACGTTCAAAAAGGGCCAAAGCCAGGTACTGAAAAGGAGGATAACAGTGCGTGTTGAAGAGGAAACTTCGATTATGTTCATCCATCATAGAGCACAGTCTGCACCCCTTTGAAAGAATGTCACAATCTTTGAGACAGTTAAAATCCTCTGGTACTTAGTACCGCATCTCGACAGCAATATCGCGTTGCACTGGTCTCGTGGCTGAGAGCCTGAGATAGTGGTGCAGCACTGTCTTTGGCCATGGCACATTACATGGTCTGGGAGTTTGGGAATTTGGGTCGGTATCACGGCCATACCTTACCAGGTACTTGTATGGAGGAGGTGGGAGGTGGGTTGAATCAAGTTTGCCCTCAGATATTGTCGTTCTGCTGCCATTTGATGGCAGTGGACATGTTGAAATGTTTGGTACTCTTGGTAAGGCACACTGTATCAAGAGGTGGACAGACCCCTGAGCGGATCAACTAATCATATTTCCAGACTCAACTGGTAGGCAGCTGTGGAGAATCGACAATACCACGAAATGCAGCCCGTTAGCACAACCCCGCTACCTGACCTTCAACGCCTGCCCACCAGGTAACTGATGACCATGTGCCCATCAGAAATCGTGACACGACGGGAAGGAGGGGTACCCTACAATTTCAAGGGTTCATTTACAGGGCCTTCTAGTGGGGGGTGTAGCCAGGAACCTAAGACCTTCTTATACCTTGAGGAGGTACATAGATTGTAGATACCTAGGTACAGTAGTTAGCGTGGTGCGGTAGCGGAAGCATTTTGAAGGCGTTCGAAGTTTCTGTGGCTGGAGGGCGTTGGTGCCATGACGATCGAAGCTATGAAAAACCAATCAGACAGCTGGGCCCCCTCCATACCGTAGTCGGAGCTCTGTGGACTGCTTTCCACGACGGGTCAAGGTCTCGCAGAAATTCTAGACTCCTCTACTTCCGCTCCCACAACCTTCGCTTTCTCGCCATTCCTATCCGGTGTGTGAGTGTGAATGGAGGGGAGAAGCCAGCCCTCTCCCAGCAAGGTAGCATAGCATACACTGCTAGTAGACGTCTTCATCGAGAGAGTCTCTTGATGTGTGTCACTGCGCCAGATTGCAAGGTGAGATGCCTCGTATTTGTGCTGACTCGAACCCTGTCTTGACTTATTGCAAGTCTTCCAATGGAAGTTGTATTTAGCTATACAATGCTCTACCGCAATTGACTCCTGGCTGCTCAGAATCAAACCATTGCTGACTGTTACCCTGCAGCCTACCTTTCGACTTCACTTCTAGGTCTTTGCTAATCCTCGAACCCTTTCGTTTCCCCTCGCTCCTCGCTACTCACCGCCAAGATGCACATTAGCGAGATGCTCGCCGAGGCCGAAAGGACCGGCAACCCGTCCTTCTCTTTTGAGTACTTCCCACCCAAGACGGCCCAGGGTGTCCAGAACCTGTATGACCGTATGGAGCGAATGTACGACTTTGGTCCCAAGTTCATTGATATCACATGGGGTGCTGGCGGGAGAATTGCCGAGTTGACATGCGACATGGTCTTACAAGCTCAAGCTTTCTTTGGCCTCGAGACTTGTATGCATTTGACGTGTACCGATATGGGCGAGGCTAAAGTCAATGACGCCCTGCAGAAGGCCTACAAAGCCGGTTGCTCCAACATCTTAGCCCTGAGAGGTGACCCGCCCAGAGAGAAAGAGAAATGGGAGGCTACCGAAGGCGGCTTCCAGTATGCGAGGGATCTTGTCACCCACATACGCAAAACCTACGGAAACCACTTCGACATCGGCGTTGCAGGATATCCTGAGGGCTGCGACGACAACAAAGACGAAGAGTCCCTCCTGGACCACTTGAAAGAAAAGGTTGATCAGGGTGCCACCTTCATCGTAACTCAGATGTTTTACGATGCCGAGAATTTTGTTCGATGGGTGGGCAAAGTCCGAGAAAGAGGGATTACTATCCCTATCATACCTGGTATTATGCCAATTGCTACATACGCCAGTTTTCTGCGCCGTGCCAACCACATGAAGTGCAAGATCCCTGACGAGTGGATGGCTGCCCTGGATCCGATCAAGAACGACGATGCAGCCGTTCGAGAGGCTGGTAAGAGTCTCGTGGCTCAACTGTGCCGGAGAATTATGTCCGCCGGCATTGTTCACCTTCACTTTTACACCATGAATCTGGCGCAAGCTACACGTATGGTGCTGGAGGAACTGGATTGGATGCCCACCACGTCACGTCCGAGGAAGCAAGCCCTTCCCTGGAAACAATCACTTGCCCTTGGCCGCAGAGAAGAAGACGTCCGTCCGATATTTTGGCGGAATCGGAATAAGTCCTATATTTCCAGAACGCAGGACTGGGATGAGTTTCCCAACGGCAGATGGGGAGACTCGCGCTCGCCCGCTTTTGGTGAGCTGGATGCTTATGGTATCGGTCTCACTGGCACAAATGAGGCCAATCGCAAGAAATGGGGCGAGCCGAGATCAGTCAAAGAAGTAGCCGATATCTTCGTTCGATATCTCAATAAGGAGCTGGATACCCTACCATGGAGTGAGGCGCCTTTGACGGCCGAAGCTGATACGATTAAAGCGGATCTCATCAAACTGAACCAGAGAGGCTTATTGACAATCAACTCTCAGCCAGCTGTAAACGGCGCTAAATCAACGCATCCAGTGCACGGATGGGGGCCAGCAAATGGCTATGTTTACCAGAAGGCTTATCTAGAGCTCCTGGTGTCACCTGCTTTATTTGATGAGATCCTGTGCCGAATTGACTCGTACCCCGACCTGTCCTATTATGCTGTGACTCAATCCGGAAATCTCAGGACAAATGCGCCGTCTGAAGGCCCAAATGCGGTCACTTGGGGTGTCTTCCCTGGCAAAGAAATCGTTCAGCCTACCATTGTAGAGAGCATCAGCTTTCTAGCATGGAAGGACGAGGCTTTCAGACTGGGACTCGACTGGGCCCATTGCTTTGAGTCAAACACCCCATGTCGGATTTTGGTCGAGGAGATCATGAATAAGTGGTATCTGGTGAACATTGGTAAGACCCTGCTTCCCACATGAACGCTTATATATTCTCTTAGCTAATGGGTTCATCAGTGAATAACGACTTCCACCAAACCAAGGGTATCTTTGAGCTTTTCGAAGGATTGACAGTGAAGGATCTTGACGTACCTGTGTCGGACCCAGTACCAGGGTCAAACGGTCA
Organism: Xylariaceae sp. FL0016; assembly: GCA_022578815.1. Lineage (NCBI taxonomy): Eukaryota > Fungi > Ascomycota > Sordariomycetes > Xylariales > Xylariaceae > Xylariaceae sp. FL0016. Next base: position 388,911 of record MU388740.1, read on the forward strand.
AATCAAAAGCATCCACGATAATACTAATGGGGTGCAAGATGTACAAAGTAATGGCCTAGCTGCCATAGCATGAAGGTGATTGCGGTTCGTGAATGGCGCAACGGAGTGGAGATTTTCAACAAGCATACGACCTTGGGGTAGGTCGGAAGGGATATCCTATTTCAACAAGCATGTACTAGAGGCGTTTTCATTGGTCACGGATTCCTTACGTACTTTTCAACAAAAACTTTTGGTTGGGCTCACGGAAACGGCAAGCAATCGGGTCAGGAACAGGCAAAAGGGGCTGCATCATATCTCAACGATACCCAGAAATTCGCACAAATTCTATGGACAGGACATTCGACGACCTGTGGGATGAGCAGACGAGTAAGGAGACCTCAACGGTCATACGGGTTGGTATTAACGACTGGTAGTCGTTAGGGGAGGAAAGGGGGCAATTGTAGCGGCAGCAACTGTTGGCTATTCCACCTCTCAAGAAGAGGACTTCAACACCAAGAGAACTGAATAGAGTTCACGTGTCTTGCGCACTCAAATTTATGTGCCGCAACTCAAATGATTTCATTGTTACTAAAGTGGCCATGAGCTGTTGTATATACACTTGTGACGGCTTATGTCTATGACCCGTAAGAACGGAGAGCCCGGCACTGAGAATGCATGGCCAAAAAGCTATACGCATGACTTGAACTTCGAGCCTGTGACATACTGTCCGAAGTTCCCCAAGGCTGTGGCCGCATTGCAAGTATTGTTAGGAGTCAGGTGAGGTTTTATGTACTTCGTAGCCTTGAGCAATCGGCACCAACATCGATGAACTGTGATGGGCCGGATCGGACGGTGGGGCGTCAATGGGGCAGTGGAGGAGGAGCCTGATTGCCTCATACACAATACCTATCTATCTACCTAGGTACATAGTAGCCTACCTCTTGCAGTGGCATCATCACTTTCCTCTCTATCGCCCATCCTGCCTATCAACGATTCACCACCCCGCTGGCTCGCACATAGGGAGCGATACTACTGCGCAATTCATCAATATTGGTAGCTAGAAGCATCAGCATATAGATTCATAAGCTGTTCACGTATCTATTGGAAAGCGCTTGACTACACGCTCGTCCATTAGTCCACTACGAACCTCATGATCTCCCGGTTGTCGCAGATTGCGCGCCACTTATCCAGACCGCGTCCTCATCTCGCCCATCTCTCGGCCGCCGCAGGCTCTGCTTCGAGATCTAGCGGATTGGTATCACGTAACATGGCATCAGCGGAAGAGCGCAACACGCGCACCATCCACACCGCGGCGTGTCTGATTATTGGAGACGAAGTGCTCGGAGGAAAGGTGAGTCCGGCATTTTTTCCTGTGGTCTACCTGTTCTCGTATCTGTGCAACGGGGACGGCGTCTGGTAGCTACGATTCCGGACTCACTGGTGTGCTGACTTTTGCCTGTAGACCGTTGATGTACGACTGGACTAAGCTGAGAAGTGCCCCCTCGAGACACTCAGCTCTAGAATCGTGTGGGAGCTAATGAGATCACTCCGCAGACCAACTCGGCATTCATGGCGAAATGGTGTTTCTCTCTTGGCATGGTTCGTGACACCTACACGAGACAGCTGGCTCCCCCCGCGCAACCCTAGGATCATGCACCCAGACTCATTTTCGGGTTCGAGACCAGCCTGGCTTACAAAATATTCATACTAGAACCTGAAAAGAGTTGAAGTCATAGAGGATGACGAAGACGAGATTGTGGAGGCTGTTCGCAGGATGAGTGATCGATACGACTTCGTCGTCACAAGGTATGTGAGAACTGTGTCACTCTTACAAAATGGAGTTCAAACTGACTGGTTGATTATAGTGGGGGAATAGGACCAACGTAAGCACCTTTTGATCCAGATCTAACTTCAACGTTCTTTGGCTAGATTCTCTATTCGTTTCTATCCGTTCGACTGCAAGGCCAGCGACGGCTCACGCTGATGGTGACCTGCCTCCCTACTCTAGGCATGATGACATCACCTACCAATCCATCGCCAAGGCATTCGGGCTGCAGCTGAAGCTGCACGACGAGGCCTACGAACGCATGAAGAAACTGAGCAAGCCCCACAAGTCGCAGCCGAATTTCAGCTGGGATGTCGAATCGGCGGCCAAGACGGCACGCTTGCGTATGGTTGAGCTACCCATTGACGATTCGCGTGATCCATCGAAGCAGGTTCTATTCACACGCGATGATCTATGGGTACCCGTGGCTGTCGTTAATGGGAACATTCACATCTTGCCTGGGGTCCCGCGCTTATGTAAGTTCAGTCCAATACCGGGCGCTCATAGACGAGACCGAGCCAGATATAAGAGAGCTAACAAGGCAAACCTAGTCGAGGGCCTCTTGGAAGGCCTGAAGCCCTTTATCGTCGATCGTCTTGTCGATCCGGAAGGCAAAGGAATCTGCAGAGTTATCATTTCTACACCTATGGCCGAGAGCGCCGTCGCTGGCTATCTCACTGAGTTAGCTGCCAAAGTGGCTCCCAAGGGGGTCAAAGTAGGCAGTTACCCCCGCTGGGGCAAGAAAAACAATTCTGTCACGCTTGTGGGGAGGGACCAGGCGTACCTGGAGAGCCTCGTGCCTGAGGTGTTGGCGAATGTTGACGGGAAGCGTATCAAGATCGAGGGCGAGGACGACGAGCCTGAAGATACGAAATAGGGGTGCTGTGATACGACTGTGAATAAACGATTGTGTCGAACTGCGCATAGTGTAGTTAAGAGCGACACTATTTGACGTGCACAGAGGAGGTGATCCTTGAGCAGTACCTGAGTACGAAATGGTTTTATATGCTACGCATGCACTCCTCTGGCCAATGAATGATTGTTACATGCTCGGTATTGGCAAATTATCACGGACCCCGAAGTGCCTCATCTGGGTGTGCGATGTGATGCAAACACAGGATAAATCGACCTTCCGGATCGAGTGCAACAGTCTAAGACCGGTCACCGATGTTTCCCTAGCTGCACGAGATCCTGCATCGTGCTTTGCTCCCACACCTGGGCAACAACAGCCAGGTGACTTGCTGCCTTCGCGAGAATCCCGGAACACTACTATCTGTGTGTGACGCGGACGCGTCGGCCCGCGCAGCGAAATCTGAGCCAGTCGACAGTCTCCGCGCACATCTTATGCAGCACCACCCGCCTGGTTCTCGTGGGGGACAACCGATCACATCCACGGCCGCAGAAGAGATTGTTGGATGCAAGGTCTTGCATTGCTGCGTTGCGGCGAGGCGGGCAGGCGGGTTGGTGCGGCGTGCATGAAGAACACGACCGACTGGGAATGAGAAACCTTGAGGGTTCAGACGATGACTGAGCAGAGCTGAGTATTCTGGTTCCAGCACCTTGCTCCGGGTTTCTGCAACACGACACCACTGCTCATGAGCCCCGCATCGGACGAACTTGTGCAGCTCGTTTGGAACGAAGGCACTCGCTTGCCTCACCTATGTATGTAGGTATGTAGGTATCGAACCTACACAGACAAGTTTGCCTGCCTTAATTGCCTGATGGGGAGCCGACTTACTCATAACAGAGGTATAGACAGAAACATAGCCGTAGTAGCTATCTTAGATAAGATTACTGTAGCATTAACGAAAGGCGCGCGCCATACGCGCTCTTGTACCTTCCTTGCTCGAGGAAATGCTTTTGAGGATATTCCCGCTGTGGATACACGCACGGTCGGGTTGTTTCGCCGATTTGGCGCGTGGTCTACGAGACTCCCGCATGCGGTGCCATACCGACCGCGAACCTGTCATTCAATATCCGCACAGCGCAGTTGCAACGTAGGTACATAGAACGCACGCACGAGGTTATAAGTCCGAGCGATGTTTGCTGTGGTGTGGCGGGCTTCAAGAGGTATCTTTGCTCACCACGGAGAGGACCAGGCTAGAAGATGGTAGCTTCTGCGCATGATGGGAAATGAGCCTCATTTTAGTCGACCTTCCAAGCGCACGTCGCATTGTCGTCCCGTCTCCTGGCGCAAGCTGTCAGAGTAGGCGACCCGAAGTTTGCCGGTTCTTTTTTATTTGTTGCCATTAGGTTGGTAGTAACAATCGAGCTCAAACCTTGCTGACGTTGGTGCTGTTGATTAGCAAGAGCCGTCCATCCCCAAGATGACAGTGGTTCTTTGTCATGCTGAACCGCGTGGCAAACAAACCTGTGACCTGTGAGGGTCCTGGATGTAGACAGACCGGTACTTGTTACCTTACATTGAGGGGACACGCACAATGAAAGGCAGTGTCTTCCTATCATTTATTAGGTACAAGATCGAATGATTCTCCATGGTAGCTATCGATGCAGTCACCATTGCGAACCTCCAGCTTCCTGATATGTAGCCTGGCAAAATTAGACACCGTCGAGCTACCCTGGCTGCCCGCCCTGTCCGCCCAAAAATCCTGATGAAGCCAGAAGAAGCCATGGTCTGATGGTGGTACATACATTCCTAGCTCGTAGGCCGGTAGCCGGTGGAGGTGGGGATGGTGGGGATCATTTCAAGAGGCGGCAGCACATCCACATGGTTGCGAAGATAGCGTTTCGAAACCTTTTCCATGACTCTTCTCTTGCATGGTACCTCCAGCTGCGTGTGTTGGTAGGCACGCTCTCTACACGGTACCATGTGTGCTGGCGGGAAATAGGCATGTCGTAGGCCTTCAGCCTCGTGATTTCGTATTCATGCCATGATACTTGCCTTACGGGAGGTGAACCCAAGCAATGCTGTCCAATAAAGTTGAAATATATGTACTTAGTGAAGCCGTAGGCAAGCCAAGGAACGAGTTTGCTCTGGTCACGAAGTTGCCTGCAAATACCTGTGCATCGGAGAACATGAAGGCGTGTAATTTTCGGAAAGACAGAGAATCAGGAAAGTACAGATTCATAGTTTGTCTAAGAATATCTGCAAGTAGATCGTGAGTTTCAGACAACCGCGTGACGACGAGGATCACGAGATATTTATGGTATGTAATTCTTCATGCCGTGGACTACACATGGATCAGGTATGAGCTCTGCCCACAGTGTTGAAGGAGCTCTTGGAGTCACCAACGCAGGAGTAGCAAGCCAATGCTCATCACCCGCAGCAGAGATGTTTTGCAGTCTTACAACTTTTATATTAGTGGTGATACATCATCTAAGGTTAATTTTGGAAAGGCAGGCCTCCTGTATAAGAATGCTTGTACTATAGCACATAATTTTGTCTTCAGAACAGACACATGTACTCTCGCACAGCATCTACCGTACAAGAAGAATACCGACTCGAAGAGCTGGAGAAATCATCGTGGCATCCAACCTCGTCAATCTCGAAAGCGAAGTAGCATTTCATCCTGGCGAAGAGGCTCAGAACTTGCTATACTTGACTCTTACCTCCTGGTAAGTATGCACAAAAAAAAAAAAAGCACATTATGTAGACCAGCATACTTACATATCTTCTTCCAGAGGTATGTACCTGAGCTGGCAATTCATCCATTATCATCAAATGCATGGGTCCATTTCCTTCGAATACCGAAAGATGCAGATGGGCCAAGACGGGGATGGCTCACTGTTGAATTGGGCCTAGCGTAAGTAATTGCAGCCCAGGGCAGCCGTCGACCTTGTCAAGGCAGATCCGGGTCTGTCGATTAGCTCGAGAAGTTCATATGCAACAAGTACCTGCCGGTAGAGATATGTAGAGGCATTCCAAGTGGCAAGCCCCCTGGAGATACGCTATCGACAGCAACTGGTACTTGTATTCCAGCTTACCAGATTCTTTCCAGCATGGTATTGGTATGGCAGCTTTTAACATGAAATACATGTCTCATGTATCCTCTCGACCTCTAGATACCTGCATGTAGCCTGTAGCCCTCGAACGTTGCCTTCCATTCTCTTGCAGACCCAAATTGATCCTCCTGGCATCTGATCCCCAGTCTTTCCCGGTCCTGCCCCCCCAAATCCCCCAATCCCCCCCCTGGCCTTCTTTATTCACCCAAGTAAGCCAAGTTCTCCAGTTCGCCTCTAACCAAAATCGTAGTCACGCCGATAATCTCTTCCCCCCTTCTTTGTTCAAGTCAGGTAACCCTCCACAAGCGCTGACCAGCCTGCCAGTCACCACAAACCACACTTCACTGCACTGGTCCACCACCATCACCATCGTCTAATAATCTGCACCTCCTATTGCGTCCTCCTCCTCTGCTGCTACTACTACACTATCAATCCGTCTATCCTCTCGTCCCCCTTGTTCTCCAATCTTTCCTGCCCCTTGGTCTTGACTCTGTCGCAATCCTCTTCTTCCCCCAGAACTCCTCCCTTTCTTTCCTGTTAGTACCCTTCTAGTGAAACCTGTCACCGTCGCGACCGGGCCTACCTAGGAGGTAGAAGATTACAATCCCTCTCCACAAATCCTCGACCTAAATCCTCACAGTCCACTCCCTACGAATAGCCCAGGTCCATTTCCTGCACAACAACAAACAACCACTCTTTCAATCTATTGAGCCTGTCTTTGCTGTGGCGCACGCTGCATCTGCTCCTCCTCGTTGTTGCCTATCAATCTTGACCTCGGCTCCAACTGAGTATTCAACAAGCCCTGCAAGCGGCCGATCACAGAGCTCGACACACAATGGCGTCAAAGGTGTGTATCCATCCAACCAACCTCCATCCAGCTTCTTTGCGCGGTTGCATATCGCCCTTGTACATTCCGTAGCTTGATTCTAACCTTTCCTCAAAACAGTTCTTGCGAGAGTATAAGGTGGTGGTCGTCGGCGGTGGTGGTGTAGGAAAATCATGCTTGACGATTCAAATGACCCAGGACCACTTCATCGACGAATACGATCCCACGATCGAAGGTGCGCCCGCTTCCATGTTTTTGTTACCTACTTACAGCGAACTTCAATCTGACTAATCGCCTCCCGCTAGACTCCTACCGCAAACAGTGTGTCATTGATGATGAACTCGCGCTCCTGGATGTCCTCGACACTGCTGGTCAAGAAGAATATGCCGCGATGAGGGAACAATACATGGTCAATGGCGAAGGCTTCATGCTCGTTTTTTCCATCACCTCGCAAGAGAGTCTCGATGAAATCCATGCTCTACACAGACAGATTTTGAGAGTCAAAGGAAAGCAAGAGGGCGAACATTTCCCAGTTGTCCTCGTTGGAAACAAGTGCGATCTGGAGCATGAGCGCGCCGTTAGCAGAGAGAGTATGTCTAATCTTGACCTTTTCGTCCAGTGGTATACATGGTTCGCCCGTTAACCTTACTCGCAGAGGCCGAGAGGAGTGCTGCCGAATTCCAATGTCCCTACATCGAGACCTCAGCCAAGTCCCGGATCAACGTAGAAAATGCATTCTTCGACGTTGTACGCGAGATTCGAAATTACGATCGCAACCTCGGAGGTTTGTCGTCGAACAACGGGAGAAACGGAGGTCCCAACGGAATGGATATGATGGACAAAGAAGGCGGAGAATCCGAGGCTGGATGCTGCAAGTGCGTGATTCTATAATATTGAACGTTGTTCATCAAGATACGGAAATGCTTTGGCCATGAGCAAGAGGCGCTAAGTGGCACATGGGAATGAAATGGTGCATGTTTCTGCCCCAACGACATGCATGTAGGAAGATTTGGCAGCTTTCCAACGCATGTTTTAATCGTTGGTTGGGGATACAACTGCATAGGATTGGGAGTCAGGGGTTTCTGTCGCCTCATTCATATTGGAATTGCAACTACCAGCATTCAAAGGGGCAAACAATAATCGGACAGTGCTTCACGACACGGAATCGTCGTACGCGCGGAGCCCGAAGATCAGTTTGCGCTTGCAAAATACTTGCTTGGAAAGACCAGAGTCAAAAATCTGATCTTCCAATCGGTCCTTTTATACTCTGATATACTCTTTATTTATTCATCCTGCTTCGTTTCTATGGTTTACTATCATAGGCTTGCCGTCCCACATCATGGGTGAAAACCTGAGCCGAAACTGATTTCCAAATTTGGTTTTATACGTTCCGGCCCAATAATGACACGACGTTGCAAAGTATGGTGGAGTATAGTTCTTGGTGCTCAGACTTGCTCTGGTCGTTTGCAAAAGATTTTCTCAGACTTTCTAGTGTAAGATACCATTCACCATCAGAACGAGTTTGACACCCTTACAGGTGTGGATTAGATATTGATGCCTCCTGTCTTTCTCGCAGAAAGGCCAGTAGTCCTGACACATTCACATTCACACTGATACACAGCCAGACTAATCGTTGATAAAACCAAAGTTGGCATGCATTGAAAAGGTACAAGAACCCATTATTCTTCTGTATGTTTGACTCTCTTTCTTCTGTGAGAATCTTTGTCACTAAACAAGGACTAGAACTTCGATATTAGTCCACACCATTATTTCTCAAGGCTACGCTGCCATGATACGTGCCACAGCTCACAGCTCCTTTCGAGCAATGCTCATGGATCAATGACCATTGTTTTGAATATAATCGCCTTGTCTACCTTGTGGTATCATTAAGTGTCTGAATACAAAATGTCAATGGCCGGTTGTCGGTAAGTCTTATTTCACTCATCATCGGTGATACCAACTGAATCAACTCCAACCCAATGCTTGATTATCGAGAAGCTCCTTCGCATAGTTGTCACACGCCTCGTCGTTGCCAGCAGAATTGCCCTTCACCAGTATCTTGTGACTGAAGTACAGCATGGAACGTACGGCGCGACGTTTGTTGGCGAGATTTGGAGGCGCATTTAAGGATACAGATGATATGGATAATTTTGGTATGTGGCATCATTATCTCGACCATCCTGGCGATGCGTATGCATTCTTCTCTCAACCAAGCAAAGCAGGTGAGTTTCAGCGGTGGAGGCTTTTCTTTTTCCCGAACACCAACACATACGACATCCGATGCGACGCATGCATCATATATGGCGTGACTATCGAGAGTTGTCGACTCGATGGCGATTGCGACCCTTGCGCGGCCGCCGGACGAGTGTGTAGGCGCACTGACTATCCCTCGAATGTCCCATCTCAAGATGCAGCACCTGATGCAGCTGCTTTGGGTGCCGCACCGCAGCCCACCCCTCTCGATGCCACGCCCGAAGCCTCTGCACCAGAAGGAGCTGGCGTCGTGGCCCAAGATACTACTAATTCATGTTACAGGTGTCGTCAAGAGGAACGTGTTTGTGATGCGAACATCCAAACGAGGATAGGCTGCACCAACTGTCGGAAATATGATGTCGTTTGTCGGAGAACAAGGAGGGCGAGCGGGCTAGTTCCGCGCCCTGATGGCTCCTTACCTCCACTGGCATGTGACCAATGTCTCAACTCGGGGGTTGAGGGTATTCATGCGTGCTCTTGGCGGGACGTCGGCGATGGGGACTTTAATCAGCCATGCGCTAGATGCGTAGAAGACAACCGAGTATGTACGTTCCTAAATCATGCTCCGGACACCCTCGCGGCGATGGGCGCCTCACACTACGACATGACGAGGCACTTCAACGATCCACGACTTCCAAATGAGCGAGAATACAACCCGAATGCTACTCAAGGTTCTGCTGTACCGGCCGTCGCTAGCTCATCTGCTGGTCCTCGGCGTCCTCCTCGCTCTCAGCGTCATTCGGCTTATCCATTGAATCCTCGAACTGCTCCGCAATTCCGTCAGAATCAGGGTAGGGCATCAGCTCGCCCGGGAGCTATCAGAAACGAATACGGTAGCTTTAGTATGGTACGCTGTGAGCTTTGTTACCGAACATATGCCAGTGGTATGCATTCAAGGTGCACGTACAGGATGGGTCACGAACATGGCTGCACGAAATGTGCCCAGTGGGGGCTAGTATGCGTAGTCAATGGTGTCGCACTACCCAACAATCCGGAGACAGAGGTCTTTCAGGCTCGGCAACATGCAAGTTGCGATCGGTGTAGAGGCCTGGGGCTGCTATGTGACAGAGGAAGGCCATGTTGGCGTTGCAGAAGGGATGGTGTGCAGTGTCCCCGAGAACAAGAGAGCGATCAGAATTTACGGGGTTGCTTCAGAGATAGAGCGCCTGGCGACGACATGCCATTGTATTTCTGGACGTTCGGAAGGGGGCCATTGGGGATGGACGATAATAGATTTGAGGCAGGATACACGCGGCCGGCAGACTATCACCTCCAATGGCAGCAGCGGCACAATGCGGAAGTTGCAGCTGCTGGCGACGGCGCCTCCCCGTCACCAGCTCCGGCTCCGTCATCGACTGCGCCCGCACCTGCGACAAGCTTGCCTGGTCATTCGTGGGCCTTGCCCCAGTCTGCAGCACAATTATCGGGAGGCTTACCTGCCGATAACTTCCCCTCACCGCTGGCCGGTGGTCTTTCCGGTCCAGGGTCCCCGGGCGCATCGGAGCAGATGCTAGGGGGTTTATCTCCCTTCAACTTCCCCTCTCCGCTCGCCGGTGGCCTTTCCGGCCTCGGATCCCCGGGTTCATCGGGACAAGTATCCCGGCAGCCGCCCTCCTCAGCTAACCCTTTTTTAGCTGGGCAAACTGTCAATCCTAATGGTTTAACCACTTTCATATCTCCGTTGGAAGGGTTTACTACTCAATTGCCAGATATGGCAGCAATAGCATCGGGGGGCCTGTCACCCGGCATGGACTTCTCTTCACTGCCGGCTGGCGACCTTTCCGGCTTGGGCTCCCCGGATCCGACAGGGCATACGCCCTCACCTGGCGAGCAGTTGTTCCCTTCAGCCCCCCCTTCGTCTGGGCAGCCCTTCAATAACAATAGCACAATGCCTGGGACAGCTAATTTCATATCACCGCTAGACGGTTTCAATCCACTGTTGCTCGGGGATACAGAGATGGCATCAATGGGATTGTCTCCTCTCATGGGCTTATCTCAACTAGCCGGTGGCCCTTCTGGCTCTGGTTCTCCGGGTCCGTCAGGGGGACTATCTCCGTTCATGAATATCTCTTTACCACAGGCCACCAGCCGTTCTGGGACACGCAGTGCGGGTCAGTCCGGGCAGCCTCCCTCGCAAGACCAGCAGCCGTTGTCCTCATTGAACACTTTAAATTGGCAGCCCGTTAACCCCCATAACAATCCAATGCCTAATTTAAACCGTGCACCAACGACACCAGTTGCTCCATCCACCTTCTTGCCAGCTACTACAGTAGAATCTCGCCTTGATAATGATGCAGTGCTTCAACTCATCTCGCTAGGGCTCAATGGCCTTTTGAATCCGGGCGAAGTGGTGTTGCCTAGAGGTTTCATGGGCCTCCAGTACCTGAATTTCTGGTCTGTGGCACTGGCCCTTTTCGCCAACGGTACCTATGCCTTTCAGACAATGGGGGATGTAAGGCGCGAGCTTCGCAACCAGCTTGAGCAGGGTTTGTCGGTTGGTGATTCGCCTGTATGTCGAGCTATACTTGCCGACTTTCAAAGCCTCCGAGCCGACCAGGCAATCCAGTATGTTGACTCAAGGCAAGTGCTCCTTCCATTCAACAATGCAAATATGGACTTAGTCAGAGATCTAAACCCTGGTCTTGCACCGATACGCAATACCACGCGTGCTCCTACACAAAGACGACTCTCTCCGGGGCCTCCAGGTACTGTCTTCCCTTCAGGTAGTGATCGGCCTCCCAATGGCATTGTGCCGCACCCAAACCCCCTAAGTATTTCGCTCCTCGTCAACATACCTCTCAACAGACAAATTTTGAATGGCATCGTTGACCCTACGATCTCTTTCCGCTGCCAGTCTATCAAAAGAAACGAGAACGGGGTCGAGACATGCGGCGCGCCTACGGGCAGTTTTTGCGAGTCTGTTGATCATGTGGGACAGGGGCATCCGATTTGCGTCGACTGCAACAACACAAATAAGGCAAAGTTCTTTGAGCAGTTCAAGGAGCTTTACGCCTCAATGCGGTGTTGGGGTTGTGCTTCATGCTCTGCCAAATCACTTGACGTCTCGACCTGGAATGGTCTCGGGGTTCGCATTTGGGTAGGCGATGTGCTCGACCTGGGGGCAAGACAGTCCTTAAACCCTACTCACAATACAATCACAGACCAGCGAGGCGGCTACTTTGGCCCCCCTCTCCCCGTAACTGGGTGCAGCTGTGCGTTGAAGTTATTCGACCGGTTCATATGCGCACCACACCGACTCGAGGCTTTCGTACAGCTACAGGAACAGGTCTTCAAGACGAAACAATACATTAATGCTGTATTTGGGGATGACCGGTCGTGTGCGTTCTGTACGCAACAGCCTGCTGTTGATAAAAACCACTTTACTGACGTACAAGGCAGGGCTGCTGTCTTCCAATGCAGTGCTTGCCTTGGTGTGGTTATTGTTGGGCCCGAGTCCCACAACCGCCCTGTGCTTGGTAGCGAGGCCTGGGGTCTTCTCTCTGCACCGCTCGCTGGATCCGCAGATATAAACCACATGGACTACTTCCCATCATGAGTAAGTCTGTTCTATTTTCCTACAAAAAACACGGTAATTCGCTCGGAGATCTGTCTTCTCTGATTCCTATTCCTTGGTTCAAAGGGTAAGTAGGAGCCAGCTCACCCACCTAGCTACGTTAGTTCTCGTAGTGCTTTTCGATAAAAAGTAAGTAGTGGATTCTATATTATCCTTGCAGGGGTTTGTCTTTCTCTACACACCGGCATCCCGAGTCACCTATCCTAAGCACCGCTTCCCTGAGTAATTCTGAGAACAAAACTTGAAAAATCAGGCAGGTTGGTTGTCATGGTAATATGCAGTGCTAGCATGTAATTAAAGGTTTGTTACGTCAGGAGTTGGAAACGCTGGAGCTAAGTCACGAGGCCTCCATCCATTCTGAGCTCCCTTTGTAGTTAGTCCTTACGTGTTTACCATGTTCGGTTTCATTACAGCTGTTTTCCCTAGGTAAGTGGATAATACAAGCAAAGAGCGACCTGGCATGCCGCTTCGCAAACCCCTTAGGACTAGATTCCAGTTGTCAACATTGTCAGCTGGGAATCTGGGTTAAATTATTTAGTGTATTATTGTATTCTAACCCTGATACTCTATGTTGCTTGGAGATACCTTTCAAGTGCTGGAGCGCAGTCCCGATAGGTCACATCGTGGATCTTCCACCGTGTTCATGCAGGGAATAGCCCACAAAGCAGGTGATCTTTTTCACTTTGTATGGGCACTTACTGCCTTGTAATATATATATATATATAAAAAAGAATAACCCAGCACACAGGCAGGCCTTCTAGGAGGTAGTTAAGAACCACATCTCAGATATACCATACACAAGATTGGCGTTGCGCTTACAACATAAATATTGTACCCATACCTCTCGGCAGGCTCCAGGCAGTCGGCCAGGTAGAGTGGCAACTACATGGCACCTTCCCTAATAATAACCAACTGATGGCATGTCGGCAGAAGGCCAGCAATCTCCATTAAGGCCATTTCCCATGCAAGTAAAAATATACTGGGTGTCTTTAACCTGAAGATGAAGGACAATTAGGTAAGGCTGGACACTAGTACCTATTAAAAACACGCAGCATGATTCAGCTCATCTCTAATAATACCCTATAACAGGTGATTTGGGCGTGCAAGCTATCACTGCTGTCTATCATTGCTCTAGGAAACACCTGCTGTATCATGTGAAGCAAAGGTTAGGTAAGTAAGTTGGCAGGACCTACATCGTACCTTACCTATTGGTTTTCGAGCAGCCTGCAGGGACTCGTGTTATCTTATCGCCCTTGACGCTAACGCTCGACCCATATTTCTAGCAGCGGGTAGCACCGCCTGAGCTATGGGCGGCTTCCCCACGTAAACATCTACTGCCATCCCGCCATCCATTGTCGCTTTGTAACTTAACGATCGCCGCTTTGTACCACAGACGCCTCCACCCAGCTCTTTCTGCTTCAATCATCCTCTGGTCAGAACATCCAAGGAGAACAAATCGCAGACATGCCAGCAGGAAAGACAGTCCCTTCTCGAAGTGGCAAAGGTGGTAAGGGACTTGGATCCGGCGGAAAAGGCGTAAGTTAAACCTAAAGCTGCACGCCAGCCCCTGTGCTTTGTGAGAATGCCATTGTTAACCATGTACTGTTCCACAGGGTATCAAACGACACCGGTGCGTTCCCTAGTCTCGGAGTCGCATGTATGAAAGATGCCGCTATTGACAATGTCACAGCAAGATCCTTCGAGACAACATCCAAGGCATTAGTGAGTTGATTGCGTCTGAAAGTCCTATTGTGAAACAATTGCTAACGGCGCATTCACGCCACAGCTAAGCCCGCCATTCGGTACGATGTGCACCTTTCCATCCCACGATTCCTCCGTTCCTGCCAACCACGATGAGCATTGATTGACGATGAGTATAGACGCCTTGCCCGTCGCGGTGGTGTCAAGCGCATTTCAGGCAATATCTACGAGGAGATCCGGGGTGCGCTGAAGAAGAAGCTTACCGCTGTGCGTTACAAAAACAACCAGCGGGCTAGGCCTGCATCGCATCTCTCACGGCTAACTTTGGCACAGATTCTTTATGACTGCGTTACTTACTGTGACTACCGCTCGGCGAAGACGATAACTATTAATGATGTTTGCCTACCCTTCCTACGTTACCCAAGTCTTGAACCCGACTAATCCTTCTGCAGGTCTTGCACGCTCTGCGACGACAAGGCAATCCGCTTTATGGTTTCGATCATGCCTGAATGCGCCCCTCTGCCATCAACTTAACTGACTTGATTGGTTTGGCTGGATTGGTCAACTTAATTGGACGTGATCATGACGTGTCTTTTTGATTTGGCACCATTGATGGAGTTTGAAGTATGTTGGATTTCACGGCATTGGCGTCGGAGTTGGTGATATCTTTCATGTGAACAGAACTTTGGTTGGAGTTCTGCTTCAATTTGTATGGAGAGAGTGTTCTTACTGGATGATACCCAAACAGGTCTACAATGATGTATCTGAATGTTTGATTGGTCATTAGTGTCAATACATTTTTGCCTGCTAATGGCATGGCATGGCATATGCGGCATTTGTATCTGCCCGTCTCTGTATCTGTCGCTATCCTCTGTGTCTAAACGAAAGGGGGTATTTGGTAACGCTCTATGCAAAGCCCACGCGAACGCCAAAATAAAAGCAAAACATACCCAGCTTGCCGAGTCCAGGTTCACGCCTGTCTAGATGTCCCTGTCTCCCGTCTCCAATACCATTTCCCCATCTCTGATCTGTCTAGATAGGTAGGTACTGATAAGTAACCACTGGCATACACACTCCTACGTGAACATCATTAGCTTTTTCTCCTCCGCCTTCCGCCATCCCAATCCTCTAGCACATTTTCCAACGCCTTCGCCGCCCTCTGCTCGCCCCTCCGGAAAGGCCCATTGAATGCCTCCGGGAGCACCATGGTGCTATTTGCATGCTCGCGCGCAAACCCTACCTCCGCATCACGTCCGCACTTGTCGCGCGTCACCCGCACGGCCTCGTGCAGCATATCCCGGCCGACGCCCTGCCCACGGTACTTGAGCTTGACAGTCCAGGCGCGGATGACGCCCCGGCCGCCGCGGAGCAGCGTCGAAAACCGGCGGGCGCCGCGACGACCTGCCAGCGGAGAGTGCGGGCGCGGTTCGAGGCGCAGTACGCAAGCGCCGATTAGGTCCTTGCCGAAGCGCACGCCAATGACGGTGTCCTGGGCGTGGTCACCGCCGGTGGCGGCGGCGGTGCTGTGTTCGCTGTCGAGCCAGGACCATCGGAGCTGTTCGGCAACGCTGATGTACTCGGCGGTGAAGTAGCGGACGAGCAGTAAGTAAATCATGACCACGGCGGAATGCGTCAGTAATGCTGTGCCGAGGTCGCGTTTCAGGCGCCAGGAATACTGGTAGGCGATGGCGAGGCCCAGGCCTAGGGCACAGAGCAGGTACGGGTGGAGGATGAGGTGGTAGCAGGCGGTCTGTCGCTGCTGGGCGATGCTGTCGGTGATGAGATTGAGGGCGTCGACTTTGTCGGTCTCCTGATCGAGCACACCAACGGAGAGAGGCGGTAAGTCATCGGGCACGGGGTCGAGCTCAACGGGCGTATTTACGGTCACAAGGGGGGAAGGGGATGGAGGCGGGAGCATGTGTGATGTCGTTGGCTCCATGTTGGGTGTTGAGACGGCGGATGGGTTAACCACCAAATTCGCCCTAAGAAAAGTGAAAAATGCTATGATTGAGGTTAGATTGATTCATTCAAGATGGTTTTACATCATGTGCACATGTGGAAACAGATATGACCAAGCTCTAGGGGAAGAAGTGCAGCTCATACGAGCTTTTGCAATATTTTTAGCAGATACATACAACGAGCGACAAAGGTAGGTATGCAAAACCGACCGATATGAGAAAGCGGCAATATGGCATGAAATCGAAGTCGGACGGATTCGATTAAAAAAAAAAGGAAAAAAAAAACCCCCCCGGTTTAAATAACTGTCTTAACATACCTGTGCTGGTTCTTAACCCGGGTACTGCACTCAGATTCATCTTATCCATCATGGTATCATGGTAGCCGTAATAGGCGTTGAGGTCCAACTCGCGTGCCACGTGCGCCATCCTGGCATTTCGTGTGGTGGACAGCGGCAGTCCAGTGTTGGTCAATAAAAAACCCCCCGGAGCAACCTAGGTGTTGTATGGTGGGTGGTAGCGTAGTGCAGCAGCGTATGTCCAAAGGTAGGGTAGTTAATGTAAATGTCGTATTCTTGCTACCGATGCGCTGGAACGTCGTAGTGAAGACCCCTATATCTCTCTGGACCCCGAAAACCAAAAGAATTGGAAGAGAATTTCAGTTCGAATTTTTAGGGACTCGAGCAAGTCGACGTTTGGACTGCAGACAGATAAAAATTTCTGATGCTGCTATAATAGCTGGCTATAAGATGCGTTGGAGGATTGTGGAGCCCCCCCCCCATTCGCATGTCCCCTAAATGACGAATTGCTGGAGGGATGACGACGACAAGCGATGAGCAACCAACGATGAAAATAATGAGAAAGAATCACAGTCGGGCAAGGGATCCCTAAGGTGGTTATATGGCGTTACCGAATGACAGGTTTGAGACGAGGTCCTCCCGCAGATAAACCCAACGATCACCCACACAACACCGATGACATCGTCCCACGAGGAAACCGCCTGTTCCAGTCGATAACCTCGAGGTTATCTGATAAGAGCTGGCCAGGCGAATAGGATCTCGAGGCCGACCACCACGAGGGCCGCTATACGCAGTTGGCGCGGGACACAATTGATAGAAAGAAAAGCTGTCCTGGAGGGTGTAGTGGCTTTTCCTCGCGTCGACTTGGCTTTTGAATCGCTTTCCTCACGAGTCTCGAGACTAAAACCGCTAGGACATGGGCGGTCTAGATGATCTAGATGGCCCGGACGTTCTGAATGCGACAAAAGAGTAGTGTCGTGGGTAGCGATAAATTAGTTCGGACTTCTGGACTACACAGAGCTTTCTGTTTCAGACCGAATCCTGCAAATGAATAGAAAATGAAGAGAGCAGACAGAGATCAATGACAAGGTTTCTACGATGACAATGGCAACCTGGAGACAGCTCGTTTTAAGAGAGTGGGCATGGTCTCGCCAGTTTACCAGGTGTTCGGGGTCCATCTGTCTCGAGTATTGACAGCTTTGGTCGATCAGAGGGGGGTAATGGAGGCTTACTACTGCAACCCCGTCAGTGCATCAAAAGCATCTGCCGATGGTGCGTCGAAGCTTGTCAAGCATTTCAAGCATAGGTCAGTCAGTTGACAAAAGGCTTCGAAATGCCCTCATCGTGGCTGATCGTGGAATGCTATTGGCAACGATAGCATGCGGCGAAGAGCACGGGGCCAATCGAGACCCGTCTCTGTCGAGCTTGTCTACTTGAAACCAACCAACCCCAGGACAGGATGAGAAGAGATAGACATGTTTGAAACGTCGCCTACGTACAACGGTCAGACATGTCCAGGGTCAGCTGCAAGTAAGTGAATTTGGCTTGCGACGAACCAAAAGGCTGCTCCTCGCGTGTCGAGTCTCTTCAGCCCATCGTGATGTAATACACGGACTGCTCTTAGGCCATTGCGCCACTGACTTTTGAAAGAAACAAAACACTGGTAGCCAGTCAATCCTCCAGTTCCGCCCGTGAGTGCATGGTGGTGGATAGCAACTGCAAGACAGTGAGTAGTATGGAGCACCTAGTGTACCTTGGGCCACCTACCTACCTACATTCCATGCCTATGGTAGATATGTAGTGGCCTGCCTACCTACCTACCCAGTATAATCATCTAGGCTGGGGACTTTAGGAGTTGATGCTGCCTCTTAACCTCAGACTTTTACCCCGCAACACGGCTCAAGCGATATCGTGGCTAGATCGAGCGATTCAACTCCGCGCAGATATCGGTATCACTTCCAAACGATCACCGGGACCATGGCAGCAAGGCCGTCGCCCTATCAGATGTCTCGAGACTTCTTGGCTTATGGAATTTCGGCGGGGGCTGCGGCCTGCAATAATTCATTTAGATGAGGTAGATATTTGACCAAAGGACTGACTGGAGTGAGCAGTCCTGTATAATTGAGGCACTCAGTCTCACGGTAAGGTACAACTCTTCCTATCTGATATATACCCCACTCGTTTCTCGCTCGCCCACTGTCTTCAGTTGTAATTTGTTGTTGGTTTCTGCATGCTGAATGATACGTATACATACCTAGATAAATCCAAGATATGGATATCCGCCTGTACGAGTTGATGATGCCTTTCAAAATCCCGAGCGATCATATGTTTACTACTAGCTCCTCTGTTCCTCACATGCTTCCTTGAGGAGGTAGGGTAGGGCCAGGTGGCAGTCAGTACATGAGAGTCATGGAAAGCCGTTCTAAAGTACCCGACCCCCATACCTCCATCTTCGACATTGGAGGTTGTACATGTACGATGTGAAATGCGTTACTAGGTACATACAATACACGGTGGGCACCTGTCAGAAAAAAAAAAGAAAGAAAAAACAGGCGGGACGGAGAGCGGTGAACCTATGATTTATTGTCTTGTAAATATGGTGGGCTTAGTCCGAACCGTTGCTGAATGCCCAAAGTACCCTGGGCAGCCCTGAGCAGCCCTGGGTACCCAATGTTCCGATCACCTGCATCACATACATACATAGAATGTAGTGACCAGGAGGTACCTTATGGTAGACGAGACTGGGGGAAAGTCCTAGGAATGCCTGCCGAACTTGATCTGGACATGCATGCATGGTCCTAAGTCCTATCCCAATGGCTCCTAAACGAGCCGCCTTCTCTGCCCTGCTGGAGTCCTCGCTGTGCACCTTTCCTTTCCAAAGTTCCTTCTGCACCTAAGTAATCCTTGTTTCTGGAAGAGCCTCGTTCGGCAGATCCACGATGCCGACAGCCACCTACTTCGCCAGCGAGGCTCACCAACAAGCAGGTCTGCTACAAGGCGACCAAATGCTGCAAACCACCACTCAACTTGTGCTGAGATCGTCTGCCCCAACCAGACTGACTCTAGGTGGTCTCATTCAGAGATTGGATCGCTATTTTTATCCCGATGTGTGGTCTTTTTCGTCTAGCCAACAGCTTGTCCCTGGCTTAATGCTCGTCTTTGCGCGCTTCTCTACATAAGGAGTGCTTCATCTCCATCCATCTTGCTTGAACACACCCTCAGACTTCAGATCGATGACCTTTGACGGTCATTCGCGCAATACCGAGAACCTTTTCTCAGACGACTTTTGGTGGGATAGACGTTGTGGGCTTCATTCCCCCAGCATCGCTTCTGCAGGTTTCTCTATTTACTTATTTCTCGCATACTTACCGGCAGCATAACCGTGGAACAGGGAAACTCCGGGTCCTGCTCGAGTGCAATACGTCCAAAGCCGAGAACCTCCAAACTCAAGGACTCGCGTTCGAACTTTGATTGTCGAGTAGTCTTGACCTCGTCCTTCTTACTCCCCTTCTTGTTTTTTTTCCCCTCTCCTTTCGGGTTCATTCATATTCCCTATTGGTGTGCTGCGCCTCTGATTGGACTAAGCCCGAGTCCTGCAGTCAGCAACGCCGTGCCTACTCAGCTGGCGCACAAGGCGTAATTGGAGGGTGTCAATCTGCCTTGTTGCCTGCGTACTTCACCGAGTCGGATTTTGGCCCCCAACTCCACCAATGCTCACCTTATGCATCTTGGTGCGCGGCGAACGTTTATTCCATAAACGCACTGCCGACAATAGCGCATGGGATTTTCGGAGGGAACCAGCTCACCAATGAGGGTGTATTGCCTGCTGGCCCGCGGTCATTGCCGCTGGTCCTAGGGCGCATGTACTTGTACCTTTTCCCCCTTGTCAAAAAAGTCCTACATCGTCATCCTCCAGGGACCCGGGTCCCTTTTTCTCTTTCTAGATCTCTTCAAAATAAAGATATGGATCGGGGGCGATCTAGATGGCCCCGAGCACTCTCATTCCATTCATGCCTTAGCCTGTGACCAGTATGTCTGTCTCGACCATGGATCCGAAGAAGAATATCGCCCCTATTGACTCCTCTCCCCTCGATAATGTGTTCATGGACTTAGACCCACAGACCGGCCGGCGCTCCACCGTGTTGTCGGCGGCGTCACAAAGCAGGAGACGGAGTTCAGACTCGAGCCTACGATCAGAGTCACAATCACGTGCGATCTCATGCGTGTAAGTGCGCTCTGTTGTGGGTTGTTCCTGGGCGAAGCTGATGTTTCCAGGTCTCGAAAATGCATCTCTGGTGAGGATTGCGCGCGTCAGAGATTCATCGTATGGGCCGCCATAAAACGAAACCGGTCTGTCCGAATGGCGGCAAGCGAGCGTTTAAAGTGTCCCCTTCTGCGATGTGGAGAGCATTTTGAGGGCCACGAAGATATGCTGCAACATTTAAGCAAATGCCGACATCTTTCGACAGGAGAATACCTGTGCTGGGAATGTATGAAGGTCGAGCGTTTTAACGACAAGAAATGCAGGTGTTGTACGGGCCATCCTACCAAGAGACGTCGAATCATGAATATGGCGAAGAACTTCTTTTCGAATATTGGAAGCAAGACCAAGAGGGAAGACGGCCGCAATATTCCCCTAGACGAGAATACATTTCCTCCTCCAAGTTACGACTCTCTGGTGGTCGGTACCAATGGACGACTTGATCGGCATGAAGGACGCCAAGAACAGTTGCTCGGACTCAACGCGGAGGTGGACGCTGAATCACAAAGGCAGGAACCCGAGGAGCCTTTATTAGAACTTAATGGTACAGAGCTTTTGGAGCTGGATTCCAGGGCTCTGTTGCCTCCAGCTCAGCTTGACGCAGTCAATTATGATTCGCAGCTCCCGGACAACCCGATTCCTTCGAACACGTCCCCCGCCACACCGAATACCATGTCAGCCTCAGCATCGGCCCTACTCCCAAAGCACCAGAACACATCGCCTCTTCCCAACGCAATGCCTCCTCCGACCTCTATACCATCCTGCAACGGAGGTAGCCGACCTTGCTTAGCTTTGAATACCCATATCGACAAGTACCGAAATGCCCCACGCTCAACGTACCTATCGCCAAGTTCGTCCCTCACATCGACAAGGAGCCCTCATGGTGTTTCTCCTGTCACACCGTGGAGCGCAAGTTCTGGTTCCTCGGGAGCCTGGACTATGAACTCCAGCATAGAGACTGCGATGACTTCGCCAACGACACCCTTTAGTACACGTGGACACCTCACCGCTCGCCAAATAGAGAGAACGACGAACGAAAAAGATCTGGACACTTCTTGCCCGGAGAACCCTTGCAGCTATTCGTTTGGAAACGTGTCAGAACTACCAGGCGATATGCCGTCATCCATGGGAATTCCCCGTGGCCTATCTGATCCTTTTGATTTTTCGTTTGACCCGAAAGATAACTACTCTTGGATGTCTTCTGTCGATACCGAAATATCGCTCGGAACTTCCGTAAATATGATGTTTACAGACCCGTCCTCCAAGGCAACCAATATGTCTTCGCAATTTATTGAGTCGCCAAATTCCGAATCAGAAACCAAAGCACTGGTGCGATCCGCTTGGGAAGCCTTACAAGAGCACGTCACAAGTTCGATGACAAAACTATCACGAATTCAGGGCAACCCTCTGGCGGGACAGCTTCAAGCACATACTCCAAGGGAAATCATCTTCACAGGTCTTGCAAGTCTCAAAAGAATATTAAATGGCGACGACCCCTCCGAACCTCTCGAATACCTCTGCCTCATCCACGTCATGTACGCTTTCTCCCTTGTTCTTCACGAAGATGACATCGCGAAGTTGTCCAATGAATACTATAGGCAAGCGATTGCCTATAAAGGGTTTTTGAATTCAGGATATATCGATGCTTACTCTCAGGTTGTGAATACTATCTGGCAACCTATCTTAGAGAGCAATGTTGCAGACGAAATTAGGGGGTCTTTAGGTTCTTCATCTAGTCTGAAAGGCAAGAAGCCTGAATATCGCACAGACTCGAGAACTACTGTGCTGTCCGACCCGCTCGTCGCGACAGGACAGAACTTCTTAGACGGTCAGTATACTTGACCAAGATCACACAAAGGGCATGCTGACTCAAGCAGACCTAGAAATATCCATCGTCGGCGGCGATCCCAAAAGTATCGAAGTTCTCACATCTGAGCTGCATGCGACGCACGTAGCTGAAATTCAACCCAATTCTTCTCACAATAACCCATTCGCCATGGCATCTGGCTATATAATCCAGGTTCTCGGTCAAGAGTATCGAAACTGGGACACGCTAGCACCTAGTCTGATGACTATTGGGCAAAGGGTCCAGGCTGGGTTTATTCCAACAATCCGGAAGCTTGAGCTGGAACTGATACAAGCTGGCAAGGTAAGACGGATATTTTCTACGTTGCCTAGGTATAAAGATTTCAAGCACGGTCCTAACCTTCCAATTGACAGAATGCCATGGCGCCGTCAAATCTGTACGAAGTATTTATACCAAGAGTCAAGGGATTATGCGATCAGATATACTCTCAGCAAGGATTCAACCCTCGAGTACAATACCAGTCACTAGGCGTATCATTGACCGAAAGTTTGATTCGAAACATCACGCGCGAGCCCCAACAGGCCCAGGAAGAAGACACTGGTTATCATATCAATCTACAAGATCCTTTCGATGAGTTTCTCCGAGGCTTAGACAAGACTTTTGAGGCTTCGGGTCCAGGAGTGAATTCGACGTACTGGATGGAATCGGGGGCCTCTGTTCAGAACTCGATCAATGCACCTCAGGATGCAGGTTTTGTCATGAATCCTCATATTCTACAACCAAATCCAACTTCAGACGCTGCAACATCTGCTGCTACTTCCATTTCCTTGACAGGGACCTCCCTTCCGGGCACCCCGAACCCGCCATTTCCTGCGCCGGCTCCGTCCCCAAAACTCCCGCGAACGAATACTGGCTCTGACCCTTCCAAGTCCACAACGCCGGTGCAAACCGAAGTAGGGGAAGAACAACTACTGGGACAGCAGGTGGAAGCGAATGATTGCTGCGAGATTTGCGGATACCGACCCAAGGGAAATCCGCAGTGGTTCAAGGGTAGCATGGCAAAACACAAGAAGATGCAGCATTCGGCTGGACCGCCTATTATCTATAAGTGCCCCTACCCTGGCTGCAACAGCCAGTACAAGAATCGCCAAGACAATCTACGACAACACCAAATCGAGAAGAATCATTTTGTTGGGGACGAAGCAGGGAGGAGACCCAGCAAAAGGAAGAAGGTATCACAGGACGACTAGTGGAGTTGGATGTAGGAATTTACATGTTTCGATTAAACATAGCGATTTATTGGCATTTTGCCCTAGGCATTAGATGGAGTTATTGGTGTTTGGAAGGTATGTAATAGGGGGAGAGTGCTTGATCATTTTCACGGCGCGACAACGACAGCCTACAGCAAGGAGTTTGGGGACACGTTAGACGCGGGAGCAAGAGATACCACTGCTTCATAGATTTTCACATACTGAGACGGCAACACGGTCATCCGGACATGTCGTGCGAGCCTCCTTTAGATCGTAGGCAGAACAGCAAGTGCGAATACAAAGCACACATACCATCCAATGCGATCACGCACCCCTACAGGACTTGGTTACGCACACTTGCCATGTCTCCCTTCCGACTACGTACTGTAGCTGCCTACACTTCATGGCAAGACATACCGCCAGCTCAGAGCGTTCCTCGCCACGTTGGTATTCAACAGTTCGTTCGCCATGTGCTGTCTATCTCCAGCCAGCTGAGCTCAATCCCAGCTCATGGTCTTCACCTACAGTCATTCTCTCTCTCCCCCCATTGCAAGCCCCTCTGAGGACGTATCAACCAACATCTCGCCTCAGAACCTCAGGGGGACCACGCCTCCCCGCCACTCCGCCGCGCTTAAGGCTGAGTCGGGTCTCATAAGCCGGGTGCGCCGGGCGGGGATGCGGCTCCTGCAGGATTTCTTTGAGCGTGATCTCCCCTTCTCGGACAACCGCGCCGCTTGAGAGCGCACTTTTTTTTTTTTCCGCAGCGCTTGTATCGGTACTTTGGGCTTCAGAGTGGTTCGCAAGCGACCCCCTGTTCCACGTCATGGTCACGATGTGTCGTACATACAGGGTAGTCAGGTCTGCCACCTTGGCGCGAACGTTTCGTTTCAGGCGCCAGGCGGGGCATGAGCCGAGATGGGCGCGGGTTTTGGGCTGTGGTGTGGACGGAATGAGTGCGCGTTGCGTTTATGCATGAGTCAAGAGAGTGGTGCTGGCTGATGGGCCATTGCTGGGATGGAGAATGGTGGGTTGTCGCATAAGATATTCTTAAATCCTGCCCGCCTACCGCCTCCTTCGCTCCCTGCCGCGAGCTGACAAGCACCTCCCATGGCATATTGAACATAGGCTACCTAGTGTAGCAATGATGACAGCGGACAGGGCAACGACTAGGGCGTAGAGAGCACCGGTGCTGTCAGCTCTGCCGCTGGCGTGCTTGATGTACAGGTATGGTAGCCGTGCATCGAACAGCGCGCGCGAGCGGGTATGGTCACGTCTTCGGCTAGGAGCTCCGGAGGGTCCGCCTCGAACACCCCATGGCATGGCAGCTCTCTCAAGTTTCAAGCATCCCCCGTCTCCGTCGCCGCATCCGCGCAGCCCCTGTTCGCGCAGCACAGAGCGTCGCGTGAGCGTTGCTATTCCCAGCTGGTCATGAGCAATGGTAAGGCATACATCGAATAGAAAAGTTCCCAAATGGTGGCCTGAGCGCTGTGAGGAGAGGAACCTTACATAGGGCAGGATTACGGCATTAGATGGCGTGCCGAGCAGGGATAGTCTAGTCCGCTCTTAGGGCTGAGCTGACTACAGCTGCGAGTCTGGGCGGTGCTGATGAGGGTGTTGAAGATGCAGATTTGATCAGAGCGGATTCCTCCAGCGACCCGATATTCCGCGAGCTGCGGGGATTGAATGGTATGTCGGCATATGATCAATAACAAGGCGTTTACCTGAGCTGGCTAGGCAGCGGCAACCAGAGTTTTTTCGTATTTAGCCACATGCTGTCACGATACCGGGACGTCATGCGTAATCTGGTAATGCGAAAGGTGATGATGAACAGTGCATACACATGTAGCGTGTTATGCAGTCTGCTGATGATCCTCACTAGGTAAGTATATAACAAATGGAGTTCCGGTGGGACTGGCATGGAATATGAAACTAGCATGAATCGATGCTGGCAAGGGATTTTTATGTACAGAACACTCCCATCATAGTCCTCTCCACATAGAGATTTCGCTGTTTTATTCGTAATGTGTGAGATATTTTTCATCTGCGTCGTTGCCGTGAGCATTGACTGCTGACTTTTCGAACCAAGACAAGTCCGGTACCTGGATCAGGTTTTGAAAACCTAGTCTTTATACAAGTTCGACCTGCCCGCTACGTTTTCGAATATAGAAGTCCTTGTGTGAACTATTCCGCTTTATCAAGCCCATTCCATTAGGCTATATCCTTGCCAGATATTGGGGTCGGGGTACCTGCGAATTAAGGGGTCTGGAGATGTTAGTCACATAGCATCTCCAGAATTCACGTAGGAGTGCTTACTTCGAAACCCACACCTATACGCGAATTCGCGGTCGACAACCCAGTGCTCATACTCAACAATCTTAGTTCTCAGAAAGTGTTTAAAAGCGACTCGATCAATCTCAGCACAGATTCTCTCATAGTCCTTCAGCTCGTAATACCAAACGCCGGTATGATTGAGATTATAAATCTTGAACATGATTCTCAGCCGGACCAGCACGTTCCTCTCGGACCAAGCTTCTAGAACGGGCCGGAGCAGTTTAGACCAGACTTTTCCGCTTCTGACATTGAGGCCGTCACCCAGACACATCTTGATCTCGACGAAGGCCATGCTTTGAAGGGTGGCCTTGCTAATGAAGTTGGTCAACGGCAGCGGGAGCCTATGACCCATCAACCAGGGCGGGGCCCGGTCAATCACGAAGGGTCGTAGACGGAGTACAGGCAAAGCCTCACGAGTGACCTGTTTGCAGAGGAGAAGTATCGTGGGAGTATGTAACTTGACCCTGAAATTTGAGGTATGTTCAAAGCCGTGAGCCCGGCCTTCGGATTCAAAGGATTCGAGTTGACGATAGTATGCATCGAAAAGGGCATGGCAGTGAGGGTACTCCAGGGCGAACTGATATATCAAATTGCGAATCTCGGGCGGGAAAGTTGTGATGAACGAAAACCGAGAAACGTCCTCAGGATGGCTCAGCACCGAGGTTGGATGACAGTAGGCCGGGACAGGTTCCAGGGCACACCGTCGGTCTGCGGGCGAGGGCCGTATAGTGAGTTGCTTAGGAGACGGAATCTCGTCATCAAGACGAGCGCGGGCAACGGGGTCCTTATCCACCTTCAAGATCCTACGCCGGCCCCGCATGAGCATGTTCCGCCACTCATCCATGGCGTCCCGAACGTCTCGGTAGTAGAACGTCATGGTCTTTCCAGTACCCGCGAGAGAAGTTAACGTCCCAGCAACGACAAGCTGATAACGGGACACGAGAGGATATTGAGAGCGCCGAGCTCATGTTGGTAGCAACACCAAGTCCTTTTCATCGGTCGTAAGATGATGGCCTGCAATTTCTTTACCGTTCTGAAACCCCGGACCACTTCGCCACGGCTGGCAACTTGATGCAAAGAAGTTGCGGAAACGTGCAAAAAGGTTCAAAGGGATGGCTGGGGTTGACCGAATCTGGTGATTCGGTAGAACGCCAACGCAAAGGTTGCTTTGAAAACCCGGATTGAAAGGCGTTTGCGATGCGACGCCAGAGATTCGAAACAACTGATCGAGGCTTAATGGAAAGGAACTGGAGTCGAGAAGACCACGAAAAAGGAAAGGGGTTGGTCACCGTCAACTGTCGATGCGAATTATTACGTAGAACCACGGACGAAGTGAATACGGGCAGAACCCTCGAACGTGCTGCAATTACTTGATCAATGTCGATGTTTAGAAGCGACGCCCGGCCAAACACGGCCGAACGCTGAATATGTCAGTTGAGCCGTATCGTATGTGTATCTGAAGTTGGAGGCGGCTGAGAGAAGGTTTCGGTTCAGAAGACGAGGATGGAGCTAAAGATGAGCTGCATGTAGGATGAGGTAGGGAAAGCTTTGGACGGCTTCCCATTCGCGACCTCGCGACCTTGCAGCCACCGGCCATCGGAAAGCCCTTGCCTGGCACCCGTCGACACCTCACTTCTGGTATAGTAGATACATGTTTTCATTTCAAATTCACACGTCCCGTCAAATCAACGGTCTTTGACAGGTACTGTACATGTATGTATCGATTTACCTACCCGACCTATTCGCATGCATGTACTTACCCTTTGCAGCCCTCCCAAGCCCTCATACAACAGCGCGCCATGTCAAACCTGTCCGTGTCTAGGTGCTAATGAAGGCACCAGAGTGGCCGCCCCCAAAGATGCCGATCCGGAAAGAGAGAGACACGCCCCCCCTCCTTTTGCTTCGAAGCAGACATGTCATATTCGTCGCTGAGCATATGCAAGCCATACCGCGTCATGATAGGAGCTGCGCGTGGAAGCTTCATCATGCAGGAGGCGAATTGGACAAACCTGAAGACCCCGTTGGGGGGGGGGTTTGATTTACCACGTCGACTTTTTCTGGGCAACACACGCTGTCGACTGTTACGATGATTGGTTCGCTTGATAGAGCTGCATTACTCGACTTGAAGATGGCCTGCTCTGTCTTCACTTGTGCTCCCAACAGCTTCTCTTACCTACCATGAGCATTTTGCGAATGCTGGTAAGGGCACATTCCTGAAAAGCTATATGCCTCGGTGCAAATGTGTGTATATTGTATAGCCTATGCCACCTGCCTACGTTCCTGCGACTGCGGCCTGCCAAATTCGAGTTACTCAGGATTCTTCCCACGATAACCAGGGTTAAAGATGCCTCCCCGCAAGCTTGTGTGCACACCTCGTGATCTTGATTCAGGGCATATGAAGCCCGAACCTGATCTTGCTGAGTAAACATTGGTCGGACGAGAGCGCTTGTAGATGTGGCGGTCGGTGGATGGGAACGCTGTACTTCGTCGCCTCCAAAAGTCACCAGCCATCATCCGGAGTCAAATATGAGGCTTCTCGCTGGTTGGATAAAGCAGCATCATAATAAGGTACCCACACGCCCAGTGCTGAGTCTACCTGGATGGGTCTGATATGACAGGGCTGAGGATTTCTGGATACAAGGTTATTGGGACCTTCTGTAGTAGAGCCATTTTGCGGGCTCTTATGGGTCAGCAGTTCGAGCCAGGGTAGTAAAGCCCACATTCTACGACTCTACCTGTAGGAAGGCTGGGTTCTACCGTGAATGGTATGCCAAACTCCTAAGCAAATACCGAAGCGCCCAGTATTCAGGTACCTCTAGGCACCATTACATAGGTAGGTAGACTTAACCCGATGTCCGATGTCAGGCGGCAATCCAACGGTGCATGGTATTGTGGAAGCCAGCAGGGCCTAGCTCCGCTTAGGTAGCTACCGTGCCCCGGCCGGAGCCCTCGATTATTGCTTAACTCGGTTTAGCCGACTCAGACTGACAGCTGGAGGACAGGTATGGCACAAGATCTGATCGCCGCCCCAGCCCTCTTGGCCCTTCATGGCCTTTCACGGCCCTCCAGTACGCCAGCCCATAGTCTCTTCTTTTTGCCCACACCCACAACCCCCCAGACCTCCCCAAGTTGTGGTCATGTTGATCCGTTCATGATATTTCCACACCCGCCTCCTGCACGTCTTGTCCACAGCAACCCTTCGCCCAAACGGCCAGGGTCGACATTGACATCACATCGTCACCCGTCGTAGCTGCTAGGTTAGGCTCCGTCTATACAGGCGTCTCACGCGTCTTTATCCTTCGTTTCTGCTTATTCTGTTGGTGTTGTTTCCTCGTTTCCTTCCTTTCCTTCCTGTCCGTCTGGAGTCATGTCCGCCTTGGGTCCGACTGGGTCTAGTGCCCATACCCATCCGGGCCTGACCTTTCCTCAGGTCAACGGACTCAGACGCGGATATCCTCCTACGCACTCTTCCACGCCTTCCAAATCCTCGCCGACTCCCCAGCAACATCAGTCTCCCTACCCGCCGCAACAGTATACTCCTCACCAGCCCCCGGCCGGCGCCTACTCCCATCACCTCTTCCACAGTACAGTTCAGAGCACCACACCTTCCCCCGTGCCCAACGTTGCCAGCGTTACGAACCTTTCAAATGGCAATTCGAGACATCCATCAGCCCAGGCTGCTCAGCAGGCCCAGGCTGCCGTACAAGCTGTCCAACGCCAGCAGCAACATCAGCAGCATCAGCAGCATCAGCAGCATCAGCAGCAGCAACAACATCAGCAGCAGCAGCAACATCAGCAACGTAGCAGTCAACAACGTCAGATGCCGCCTCAACCGCCGCCCCCCTCGACGATGGCCTACCTCCAACAAGCCATGAGTCAACCTGTTCAGCAAGTCCCGCAACAGGTCCCACAGCCTGTCCAGCAGCTCCAACATTCTCAGTCGATACAACAAGTACAGCAACCCCAGCCAGTTCACCCGGTCCAGCCGCCACATCAAGTCCACCCAAATGATCCTAATCTGATGTCCCATACTCCGCCTCATCATCAACCCCATCCGCAAGTACCGCCTCCGCCAACTCAGCAGGCACCGATTCAGCCCCGCGCTCAAGTTCACCAGCAGCCTCCGCCACTGCCGGCTCAGCCGACTCCCCAACCTCAAAGCCAACCTCCACCAGCTCCTCCACCCGAACCAGCTATTCCGACCCAAGAGACACACCCCGAAGATGATATGGACGTGGACAGCCATATTGATGGAGACGAAGATAGCCATCTCGGCCCTAAGCTCATTGATGGTACGCCTTTCGTGCCCCGTTCGCCGATGGGTAACATGATGTCCGCACCGCCGGAAGGGGGCAGTTTCCCTAGCTTAGAAGCGGTGCACAGATATGTGTTGGAGTACTGCACGTCAGTAGGATACGCAGTTGTCATCGGACGTTCCAAGAAAACGGTGCCCGGGCTGAAAAAGGTCCTCTTCGTCTGTGATCGCGCGGGAAAACCTCCAAGCCGGGTGAGTCCGGAACAAAGGAAACGAAAGACCTCGTCCCGCAAGTGTAATTGCGAGTTCGGTTTCTTTGCCATTGAGCAGAGAACCCAGTGGACAATCCGCTACCGTCCTGACACTGCTCATCTGCAACATAATCACGGTCCCAGCGAGAGCCCACTCTTACATCCAGCTGCTCGCAAACTCGATAGCAAGATGGTTGCTGCCGTGAAGAGCTTGAAGGAATCTGGTAAGAACCTCAAAAGGGTTGCATAAAATGGTATTGCTAATGATCTTAGGCATTGGCGTCAGTCAGACTTTAGAGATATTGCAACAGCAGAATCCTCACGTTCCTCTCCTCCCCCGAGACATCTACAATGCTCGTGCAGCAATCAATAGAAACCCGCAGAAAGTGGAGGCAGGAATAGCCGAGCAGCGACCAGCAATTTACAGCAAGCCTGCGCCGTCGGCAGAGGAACGTATCCGATCTGACCTGAGGAAGGAACTAGCAAGGACGAAGGAAGAGCTCGATAAGCTCAAAGTGGACAGCAAAAAAGAAATCGAGGATCTTAAAGAAACAGTTCGTGAGAAAGACAAAATCATTGAGAAGTTTGAGATGTTCATTGATATTTGTAACCAACGTGTCATGGTACAAAGAGAGAGGCTGAATGATTCGGGAGATCCAAGTGGTGGACCGGGGGGGGCAAATACTTAACGGATGCGTACGTCCTTCAGCGAGGTGCATTGTTTGGGATAAAAAAAGCGAGATTCGAGATATTGGGGTTGGCGTACAGGGTAGCAAAGGCGTCTCGAGATCGATAAACGGAAACATCATAATGGCGGCATGTAACTGGGGTTCAGGCGTTTTGTAAGGCAATGGCTAACTACAAGGCTTTGGGAAGGATACAAATGGACACACGGATGTCTATAAAACGACTTGACCAACATGACAAGGTCTTGCTGCTATTTAAGAATGTGGGAAATAGATCTCAAGATTCCGTCGTAAAATTCCATGTTGGCTCTAAATCAAGATTTTGGGTTGGTATCCGCAAATGGTAAGATTGGTTTGCAGTATAGCTTCTAACGTTCGTAATCTGATAACCATGTTAAAAAATTGCATTGAGGCTTGCAACGGAACGATGTTAATGTTATGATCACCTCAAGTATTGTCACTCCTACTTTTCCTACTTCTATACACCACATGGCACACCAAGACATGACTTCTACTCATCATTGGGCATTGAGTCTTGAAACACAATTCTATCTGATCTGTTTCAGGGGTTGAAAGGTATTTTCAACCCTTTTGATGACGGTGATATTCCCTGATCCAGGGAAAAGTCTTGATGTGCCCATTCCATATTGAGGTATTCACCGAGGAGATGACTAGAAGGTACGCTTGGTTGAGTCAATAGTATTCAGCCATACAATGCCTTCTCTGTACCTAATTCCTGGTTATACCCTTGATGTATATGGGATCCGGGAAAGCCTCTATGGGCATATGAACATTTGGACAGAGGGTGCCCCTATGATGGATGCGTGCAGCTGAGGCAAGGAGGAGCGGAGCGCTGGGCAGGTGGAGGAGGGCATGGTAGTGATCTAAGACAGGTGCTGTAAAGAGCGTGCAGGATGCATGGTCGATTAGCGATCCTGGCTTGGCTGGCAGGCTGAACGATGGAACGTTTGGCAGCAGGAGTTATTGTGCAACGGCGGTGGTGTTTCTTTGACAGAGCCATGCCTAGGCCTGAATTAGGCAAGCGTCATTTGCCCGTGCGCTGGGTAGAGGGGGCCTAGGTACTCCACTACTCCCAAGTGGGTAGGTACCTTCTACCTATGTTAGGTATGTCGACGTGGTAGGCACGAATTGTTCTACGCGTGGCCCAGCAAGAATGGTGGACAGCGCGGCGAAGATGCTGTACTGTGGTACTTGCAGTACCTTATGGTAGGAGGAAAGAACCCGCGGGCTGCCAATCAGACAGGGCCACCCGTCCATGATTGTGGAGAGGCACGCTGGGGGGGGGGGGGGGGGGAAGGGCCATCTGGGGCCATTTACACAGTACATACCTACCTACACATGACATCCCAGGGGTTCCTGCACTAAAAGGGTCCAGTCGCGACAACTGGCGTCGTTCGCGTTAAAGCATGGATTATTGACTTGTAATAATATCAGAATACCCATACCTTGTCCCTTCATTTTGGCGCATCACCTCTTTTTGCCAACGTCGTGATCCAATCTGATCGACCGCGAACGCCGCATCTACGACAGACACATACAACTTTCACGCTCCTTTGCATACCTTCCTACAACTATTGTAATCTGCATAGACTCTGTTGCCATTCTCGCCGAGGTCGCATATTCCCCTGACTTTTGGCATCCTTTGCCCCTAATATATCAAGCGATGCCCTCCGTGCTCTAGATCCCGACGAACCCTTCACTCTCAACCATCGACGCCATGATGGACGCCGTAGCATCTCCCTTAGGGCCTCAGGGTTCCGGGGAATCCAACGGCATCTCACCAACTCACTTCAGCGCCGTCAACCCGACACTTATTGTTGATCATCTGGTCTCCGTTGTCACCATAGCTCTTGGAGCTACCCGATCCGAGCTCGAGAGTCCCGAGAGTCTGCTTTCAGACGCAAATTATGCCGACACAGTGCACCGCTGTAGTCGATTTGCTACCGACGCTCAGGTTGCTTTGTACATACAGAAGGACATCAAGCCCTCAGACGACGTCCCCGATGGCCCGGCTGATAACGGTGAGTAGGGCAAGAATCGAAATACTATGTACTTTTACGAAGGGACTGTTGACATTTATCTTTCTAGTAACAATGACCTACACTTACACCATCACCTCCGAGATTGCCTCATCAACGACGACCATTGCCTATCTAGCCCTCCTCAAACGCCCTCAAGCAATCGATCCCATGCTACCTTTGACCTCTCAAATCCAGATTCAAACGCTACCCGGTACCGCTTCCCTCGCTAGCCTTGTCGCCGAACAAGGCCCTTCTGCTTCGCCTTTTGAAATTTTACACTCTATTGTTCATAATGCGCTGGCGCCTTACTTCGATGCCAATACCAAGACCCCGCAAAACGTCAATGGGACTAGGAGCCGAGCTGACGTGGATGCGAAGACCGGTATCCCGATAACCAAGAAGCGTATGACAGAGCTCGAGCTGAGCTTGTTGCACCTCCAGCAGAACGTTGAGATACCCGAGTTGTCTCTGACTTTTAATGCTGTCGTCCAGTCGGCCCTGGACGAAGCTGCTGCTCGTGGTACACGTGCTTCAACCGATGATATTCCCAGCAGCCTTCTTGGGGATAGCACATTCATGAATAACCTTCAGTCAACCGTCAATAGCTGGATCAAGTCAATACAAGCTATCACGAAACTGACCAAAGATCCGGTCACACGTACTGCCACCCAGGAGATCAATTTCTGGTTGTCGATGGAGTCTGCGCTTGAAGGGATCGAAGCTCAACTACGGAGTGACGGTGTAACTCTGACTCTGGAAATTCTCAAGCATGCCAAACGTTTCCAAGCCACTGTCAGTTTTACGGCTGATACTGGTTTGAAGGAAGCCATGGAACTGGTGCAGAAGTACAATCAGCTAATGCGAGACTTCCCTTTGGACGAATTACTCTCTGCAACTTCACTGCCCAAGATTCAGGATGCCATTTCACAAATATTTGGTCACATGAACCGGAAGCTGAGATTCAGCAATTACCCTATCGCGCGAACGCTTCATCTGGTCGAAGCCATCTCTGCCGACTTGAAAGAGGTTATGCACCGCCTCCTCCCAGGCTCTGATTTGGTTGACCTTGATCACAAGGAGTTCAAAAATCTCATGGTCACCGCCGAGCAAATTTTCACCTCTTGGGATAACCAAATGAAGGAGTTCACCAACGTCGCCCGAGAAACAACGCGCCGGAGGCAAGAGAAATTCATTCCTATCAAGGTCACGCCAAAGCATCATGAATTGCAGGCCCGCCTCAAATATATCGACAACTTCCGGGATAATCACGAGCAGCTGCAGAGGACTATCGTGAACGTCTTGGGTCCCTCAGCACCTATCAATGGCGTAAGCGAGGAATCTACAACGAACGGTGTTGCCCTTGTCGAGGAAATCGGTGACGTTGACGCCGTTGAAGAAGTCAAACAGGCTTGGGAAGCCCTTAAAAACGTTGACCTCCTGGATGTATCTCCCGAAGGAACTCAGCGGTGGGCCAAGGCAGAAAATACTTATAATGAGCGCACGTCGAGAGTCGAGAATTCAATCATCGCTAGACTACGTGATCGTCTCGCCACCGCGAAGAATGCCAACGAGATGTTTCGGGTCTTTTCTCAGTTCAACGCTCTATTCGTCCGTCCCAAGATTCGGGGCGCCATTGCCGAGTATCAAAATCAGTTGATTGAGAATGTGAAGCAAGCCATTGCGGGGCTTCACGAGCGCTTCAAGCAGCAATATGGTCACTCCGAGGCTCATGCCATGGCTCAACTGCATGACCTTCCTCCAGTCTCTGGAGCTATAATTTGGGCTCGACAAATTGAGCGACAGCTCGATGGTTATATGAAGAAGGTCGAAGATATTCTGGGTTCAGATTGGGCACTTCACACCGAAGGTCAAAAGCTACAAACAGAGAGCGAGTTGTTCAGGAAGAAACTGAACACTCAAACCATTTACAAGGCTTGGATAGAGGACGTGAACCGAAAGCAGATATCTATATCAGGCCGTCTGTTCAACATCAACAAGATCAGAGCTGCCAACAACGCTTTGGAGCTTTCTGTCAATTTTGACGCTCAGATCATTGCCCTCTTCAAGGAGACACGCAATCTAAGTTGGCAAAACTTCAACGTGCCTCATTCGGTGAATAATGTTGCGAAAGAGGCCAAGCGGGTGTACCCATATGCTGTCAGCTTGATGGAAAGCGTCAGGACATTTACCCAGACCACGCGACAGATTTCAGAAATGGCTGAAGTATCTATCCTTCTAAGTGGTTATCAGAACGAAGTGCACGTGCTGGTCGCCAAGGGCATACCCTTGAAATGGGAGACATTCGTCAATACCTGGGAGTCTTACCAGAAGAGCGTGATTCCTAATGGCGGTATCGAGAACCAGATCAATCGAAACGGGGAGAGCAAGCACGTACTGTTCGTCCGCGAGTTTGCTGCGGCTGCCTCGCTGCTCCAGTCAAAGACAGTGACGCTAGCCAATATCCATATAACAGTTCAGAAAGCCCTGGCAGAGCTCGCCACATGCCCTTACGAGGCGTCAGAGTTCGAGACAAGATTACAAACCATCCAGGCTGCTGTTGATCAGCTGAATCTTGAACAGTATGTCAATCTTGGGTTCTGGGTAGAAAGGATGAATGGGAGAATCAAGCAAACCTTGCTAGCTCGGCTGCAACGTGCGATCTCGGCTTGGATCGAGGCATTCCAAGACGACACCCCATACAAACAGCTTGAAGTCATTCGCAGGAAGCAGATTACATTGGCGGGCGAGCCTGTCAAGTCTGATGCACCAATGATGAAGCACCTTGTCCACGAGATTACGATGCGTAACCAGGTTATTTACCTAGAGCCGCCTCTCGAACACGCCAGAGCTAGCTGGTTCCTGCACTTGCATGAATGGATTGGAATCGTCTGCAATCTCCCTAAGATAAAGGCCTCAAGATACCAGATGAGCTTAACCCTAAGCACTGTCGTTCAGGACGAGGCTCGTTTCAATGAGCTGCCCAGTGACTGCACCGATATACTCGGTAGGGTGTATACCACAGTCGAGAAGAAACTGCAAGGCATCAGCGAGTACATCGACAAGTGGCTGCAATTTCAATCGCTATGGGATTTGCAATCAGAGCAGGTCTACGAGATTCTGGGTGACGAACTCTCCAAGTGGTTGCAGCTACTTCAAGAGATTCGCAAGTCTCGATCGACGTTCGATACATCTGAGGTTAGCCGTCCTTTTGGTCACATCACTATCGACTATGGCCAAGTCCAAGACAAGGTCAATGCCAAGTACGATCAATGGCAGCACGAAATTCTTATGAAGTTCGCTGGGCGACTCGGTACGCGAATGAGAGAAGTACATGCCGAGATTGATAAGGCACGTAAAGACTTGGAGGTTCAGAGCCTAGAGGCCACAAGCACAGCACATGCGGTCCAGTTTATAACCATTGTCCAAAGTTGCAAGCGAAGAGTGAAAGCTTGGGCACCTGAAGTGGAGACTTTTAGACAGGGTCAATCGACGCTGATCCGGAACAGATACAATCTTCCTCACGACTGGGTAGATGTGCAACAAGTCGACTCGAATTGGGATGCCCTAAATGAGATTTTGAACAAGAAAGCGAAGATTGTACAGGATCAGACAGACGCTCTCAAGGCGAAGATCGTAGCCGAAGACCAGGTAGTCACAGACAAGATCAACGAGATTGCCTCTGAATGGAACGACCAGAAACCCGTCTCCGGCACTATTGCTCCTGATGTTGCCTCGAATACTCTCGCAACATTTGAGTCACGCATTACTAGCCTACAAGAAGAGTTCGAGATGGTCTCTAAGGCTAAAGAAGCCCTTGATCTTCCCCCAAGTCCTGAGTCGTCTCTTTCGATGATCCTGGAAGAAGTTCATGATTTCAAGTCCGTTTGGGCGGCTTTGTCGACAATCTGGAAGAGCTTGAACGAGCTTCGTGAGACTCTTTGGACCAGCGTCCAGCCCAGGAAGATTCGTACTTCCATTGACGGTCTCATCAAGATGACGAAGGAGATGCCGAGTAGAATGCGGCAGTATGCTGCTTTCGAGCACATCCAGGGCATCCTTCGCCAGCACCTCAAGGTGAACGGTCTCTTGGGCGATCTGAAATCCGAGGCCATCCGCGATCGGCACTGGACTAAAATCTGGAAAGAGATTAAGCCTGGTCGTCGCTACTCTCCTGTCTCCATGACCCTTGGGGATGTCTGGGATTTGAATCTGGTTGCCACAGAAGTGATCGTAAGAGATATCATCACCCAGGCACAGGGGGAGATGGCACTGGAAGAATTTTTGAAGCAAGTAAAGGAAACTTGGACTAATTACCAACTTGACCTTGTTGCTTACCAGAATAAGTGCCGTCTCATTCGCGGCTGGGATGACCTGTTTGCCAAGTGTAGTGAAAATTTGAACTCATTGCAGGCGATGAAACATTCCCCATACTACAAGGAGTTTGAAGAGGAAGCTTCATCGTGGGAGGATAAGTTGAACCGCGTACACGTACTTTTTGATGTGTGGATTGACGTCCAACGTCAATGGGTGTATTTGGAGGGCGTATTTACTGGAAATGCCGATATCAAGCATCTGCTTCCCATTGAGTCTTCCCGGTTCCAGAACATCAATACCGAGTTCATGTCTGTCATGAAGAAAGTCTACAAGCAACCAATGGTCTTGGATGTACTTGCAATTACCGGCGTACAAAAATCATTGGAGCGCCTTGCTGATCTGCTCAATAAGATCCAGAAGGCTCTGGGCGAATACCTCGAGAAGGAGCGAGTTTCGTTCCCACGATTCTACTTTGTCGGTGACGAAGATCTTCTTGAAATGATTGGCAACAGTAACGACACCCTCCGTATTGCCAAGCACTTCAAGAAGATGTTTGCAGGTCTAAATGGGCTCATCATGGATGACGATCAGGTCATATCTGGCTTCACCTCCAAAGAAGGCGAGGAGGTGCGCCTTAAGAAAGAGATCTCACTTGCAAAGGTTCCGAAGATAAACGACTGGCTGGCTTTGCTCGAGAGTGGAATGAAAGCCACTCTTGCAGAATTGCTAGCTGAAGCTGTCGAGGCATACACGCCTATCTTCGAATCGGACACCGTCGACCCCGATGCGATGAATAATTTCATGTCCGCGTATCCTAGCCAGATTGTCGTGCTTGCCACACAAGTCGTGTGGACCACAGCAGTTGAGCAGTCTCTGACGAATGGAGGCAGTACCCTACAGTCACTATTCGAAAGGGAAGTTCAGGTCTTGCGACTACTAGCAGAGACTGTCTTGGGGGACCTAGCCGTTATTCTGAGAAAGAAGTGTGAAGCTCTTATCACTGAATGCGTACACCAGCGTGACGTAATTGAGAAGCTGGTCAAAGCCAATGCTACGACTGCAACTCATTACCTGTGGCTCTTGCAGATGCGCTATGTATACGCCTCAGAGGGTGATTTCGTTTCGCGTTTGATCGTCAAGATGGCCAACGCAAAGCTTAACTACGGCTTTGAGTATCTTGGTGTTCCCGACCGGCTCGTCAGGACCCCGCTCACGGATCGTTGTTACGGCACTCTCACTCAAGCTCTCGAGCAGAGGCTGGGTGGTTCGCCGTACGGACCGGCGGGCACAGGAAAGACAGAGTCGGTCAAGGCACTCGGTGTCCAGCTTGGCCGCTTTACTCTCGTCTTTTGCTGTGATGACACGTTTGACTTCCAGGCGATGGGCCGCATTTTCCTGGGTATCTGCCAAGTGGGTGCCTGGGGCTGTTTCGACGAATTCAACCGATTGGAAGAGAGAATCCTTTCTGCGGTGTCTCAGCAGATTCAAAACATACAGCTTGGTCTCAAGCAGGGGGCTGAAAATCAGAGTTCTCAAATCGAGTTGATCGGGCGCCAACTGCGTGTCAATGCCAACACAGGTATCTTCATTACCATGAACCCTGGCTATGCCGGACGGTCTAATTTGCCCGACAATCTCAAAAAGTTATTTCGAAGTGTGGCCATGTCCAAGCCAGACAAGGAGCTCATCGCAGAAGTTATGCTTTACTCTCAAGGATTCAACCAGGCCAAACAGTTATCAAAGCAGACAGTGCCCTTCTTTGACCAATGCTCTGCTAGACTTTCAAAGCAAGCACACTACGATTTCGGTCTTCGTGCACTCAAGAGCGTTCTTGTCAGCTCCGGTGGACTCAAACGTGCCCGTATCACCAACAGTGAGGGCGATATCGGATCTGAAGAGGTTGTTGAGCCCGAAATCATTGTTCAAAGTGTTCGCGAAACAATCGCTCCGAAGCTTATTCAGTCGGATGTGGAAATCATGATGAAAATTGAAACAGAGTGCTTTCCCGGTGTTCAGTATGTACCTGCGAACCTGGTTCAGCTTGAAGATGCCATCAGAAAGCTTGCGGAAGATCGACATCTTGTGGTCAACGATACTTGGATGACCAAGGTTCTTCAGTTATACCAGATCCAGAAGATTCACCATGGTGTCATGATGGTGGGAAACTCGGGAACTGGAAAGTCTGCCGCCTGGAGGCTCCTCCTCGATGCATTGCAACAAGTTGAAGGAATTGAGGGCGTTTCCCATGTCATTGATTCCAAGGTCATGTCGAAAGAAGAGCTGTACGGAAATCTTGATTCCACCACTCGAGAATGGACGGACGGTCTGTTTACTGGCATTCTTCGCAAGATTGTCGACAATCTTCGTGGCGAGGACTCGAAGCGGCACTGGATCGTATTTGATGGCGACGTTGACCCTGAGTGGGTCGAGAATTTGAACAGTGTTCTAGACGACAATAAACTCCTCACTCTACCAAATGGTGAGCGTCTCAACTTACCGTCAAATGTCCGAATCATGTTCGAAGTTGAGACACTCAAGTATGCCACTTTGGCCACCGTGAGTCGGTGTGGTATGGTCTGGTATAGCGAAGATACCGTTTCGCCAAGCATGATGGTCACAAACTACCTTGGCACTTTGCGCTCGGTTGCTTTCGAAGATTTGGACGAAGATACTGCTGCTGCAGGCCAGAGCCCTGCGAAGACACTCCAAATCCAGAGCCAAGTCGCAGATTTGCTGAAGGCTTATTTGGCCACGGACGATTTCATACTAAAAGCTCTCAAGGAGGCGGAGTCGTACAACCACATCATGGAGTTCACGGTAGCACGCGTTCTAACCACCCTCTTCTCTCTACTCAACAAATCGGTGCGAGATATGATTGAATACGATGCATCACACATTGATTTCCCGCTAGACCCCGAGCAGATCGAAGCTTACGTGGCCAAAAAGCTGTTACTTGCATTGGTATGGGCTTTGACAGGTGACTGTCCACTCAATGATCGTAAAGCATTTGGAGACAATGTCGGAGCCCTGGCAGCTTTTGGATCTCCTCCATTGGATGGCAGCAGCTCACTTATCGACTTTGATGTGACACTTCCTGGAGCCGAGTGGGCACCATGGCAGAACCAGGTTCCGACTATCGAGGTCAACACTCACTCAATCACCCAGACCGACGTTGTTATCCCGACACTGGATACAGTTCGTCATGAGGATGTGCTTTACTCTTGGCTTGCTGAACACAAGCCCCTGCTCCTGTGTGGTCCCCCTGGATCTGGTAAGACAATGACGCTATTCAGCGCGCTGCGGAAACTTCCAAACATGGAGGTTGTCGGTCTCAACTTCTCCAGTGCCACCACTCCCGAATTGCTCATTAAAACTTTCGAGCAGTACTGCGAGTACAAGAAGACGCTCAACGGCGTTATGCTGTCTCCTACGCAGATTGGCCGTTGGCTTGTCATATTTTGCGATGAGATCAACCTGCCTGCGCCGGACAAATATGGGACGCAGCGAGCAATCTCATTTTTGCGACAGATGGTCGAACACAACGGATTCTGGCGAACCTCGGACAAGGCGTGGGTTACCCTTGATCGTATTCAGTTCGTTGGTGCCTGTAATCCACCGACTGACGCTGGTCGCACTCCCATGGGGGCAAGATTTCTCAGGCACGCACCGCTTATCATGGTTGACTATCCTGGCGAATTGTCTCTACTACAAATTTATGGCACTTTCAACTCTGCTGTGCTCAAGATCATCCCAGCTCTGCGGGGATACTCAGAGGCCCTCACCCAAGCCATGGTGCGGTTCTTCCTGGAGTCCCAGCAACGATTTACGCCCAAGATTCAACCTCATTATGTCTACAGTCCCCGTGAATTGACAAGATGGGTGCGGGGTGTGTATGAAGCGATTCGTCCCCTCGAGACCCTGACTATAGAAGGGTTGATTCGCATATGGGCCCACGAGGCTCTGCGCCTTTTCCAAGATCGTTTGGTTGCTGAAGAAGAGCGCCAATGGACCGATGAAGCTGTCCACAGGATCGCTTTAGAATATTTCCCCACCATTGACGAATCCAAGGCACTGGGTGGACCGATCCTGTATTCCAACTGGCTGCACAAAAACTACGTGCCAGTTGACCGAGAACAACTGAGGGACTTCGTTAAGGCTCGCCTGAAGACATTCTGCGAAGAGGAGGTTGATGTTCCACTGATACTTTTCAATGACGTCCTCGAACACGTCTTACGTATTGACCGTGTGTTCAGACAGCCACAGGGCCACCTCATCTTGATTGGTGTTAGCGGTAGTGGGAAAACAACGCTTTCAAGATTCGTAGCTTGGATGAATGGTCTTAGGGTCTTCCAGATCAAAGTTCATGGCAAGTACTCCGCTGAGGATTTCGATGACGATCTTCGTGATGTCCTGCGCCGTTGCGGTTGCAAGGGTGAGAAGATTTGCTTCATCATGGATGAGTCCAACGTTCTGGACTCTGGGTTCCTTGAGAGAATGAATACCTTACTTGCCAATGCGGAAGTGCCTGGGCTTTTCGAGGGAGATGACTTCGCCGCGTTGATGACAGCCTGCAAAGAAGGAGCCCAACGACAAGGATTGTTGCTCGATTCGCAAGAGGAACTCTACAAATGGTTCACGCAGCAAATTGTCAAGAACCTGCACGTCGTTTTTACGATGAACCCGCCTGAGGATGGCTTGGGGTCAAAGGCCGCCACCAGTCCAGCTTTATTCAACCGTTGTGTACTCAATTGGTTCGGTGATTGGTCAGATCAAGCACTTTTCCAAGTCGCCAATGAGCTCACGCTTTCTATCGACCTTGACAAGCCCAACTTCGTCGCCCCAGACAGCATCCCCGTTGCTTATCGCGGTCTCACCCTACCCCCTTCTCATAGAGAAACCATTGTTAACTCTATGGTGTATATTCACTACTCCCTGCAGCGCTTCAATATTCGCCTGCAGAAGCAGCAAGGCAGAGTCACCTTTCTCACACCGCGTCACTTCTTGGATTTCGTGGCT
Source organism: Xylariaceae sp. FL0016 (assembly GCA_022578815.1). Classification (NCBI taxonomy): domain Eukaryota; kingdom Fungi; phylum Ascomycota; class Sordariomycetes; order Xylariales; family Xylariaceae; species Xylariaceae sp. FL0016. Next base: position 431,499 of record MU388740.1, read on the forward strand.
CAGTATGTGAAACTCTATAACGAGAAGCGAGAGGACCTTGAGGAACAACAGCGCCATTTGAATGTCGGTCTTGACAAGCTCAGAGACACTGTCGAAAAAGTGCGTGATCTCAGAGTCAGCCTCGCTGAGAAGAAAAAGCAATTGGAGCTCAAGAACACGGAGGCTAACGAGAAGCTTCAACGTATGGTTGCCGATCAAAATGAAGCTGAACAGCGTAAAGCAACATCGTTGAAGATCCAAGCAGCCCTTGAGAAGCAAGAAGCAGAAGTTGCCAGCCGCAGAGAAGTTGTCTTGAATGATCTTGCCAAAGCGGAACCAGCTGTCGAATCGGCCAAGGCTAGTGTTAGTAACATCAAGCGTCAACATTTGACAGAAGTACGATCAATGAGCAGTCCGCCTCAAGGTGTCCGCCTCGCCATGGAATCTGTGTGCAATTTGCTGGGTCACAAGATCGCCGATTGGAAGGGCGTGCAAGCAGTGGTACGCAAAGATGATTTCATCGCCAACATCGTCGGTTTCGACAACGAGAAGCAGATGACGAAGGCCTTGCGTACCAAGATGCGCACCACTTACTTAGACAACCCTGAGTTCACATTCGAGAAGGTCAACCGCGCCTCCAAGGCCTGCGGACCCTTGGTTCAGTGGGTAGAGGCCCAGGTCAACTATTCCGAAATCCTTGATCGTGTTGGACCTTTGAGAGAGGAGGTTGATACACTTGCGGAACAAGCCCTTCAGACGAAGGCAGAGGCAAAAGCTGTTGAAAACACCATAACCAGTCTTGAAGAGAGTATTTCAACTTACAAGACTGAGTACGCAGCCCTCATTAGCGAGACCGAAGCCATAAAGACCGAAATGTCCCGTGTACAGTTCAAAGTAGACCGCAGTGTACAGCTCCTCGACAGCCTATCGTCTGAACGAACTCGATGGGAGGATGGCAGCAAGTCTTTTGAAACGCAGATCAGCACCTTAGTCGGAGATGTCCTAGTCGCCGCAGCTTTCCTGGCCTACAGCGGTCTCTACGACCAAATGTTCCGGAAGACGATGACAGAGGATTGGTTGCACCAGCTCCATCTATCTGGCATCAACTTTAAGCCTCACAACCCTATGACTGAGTACCTGTCCACGGCTGATGAGCGACTGTCGTGGCAAGAGAACGCCTTGCCCGTGGACGATCTTTGCACCGAAAATGCAATTATTCTCAAGCGCTTCAACCGCTATCCGCTTATCATCGATCCGTCGGGTAGAGCTACCGAGTTCTTGCAGAAGGAATGCAAGGATCGCCGTCTAACCGTCACTAGCTTTCTGGATGACTCCTTCACGAAGCAACTGGAGAGTTCTCTCCGATTCGGAAACCCCATCCTCATCCAAGATGCGGAGCATCTAGATCCTATCTTGAACCAAGTGCTAAACAAGGAATACCAGAAGACCGGTGGCCGAGTGCTCATCCAGTTGGGCAAGCAACAGATCGACTTTTCACCAGCCTTTAAAATTTATCTCTCTACCCGAGATCCTTCAGCTCAGTTTCCGCCGGACATTTGCAGCAGAACCACTTTTGTAAATTTTACGGTCACACAGAGCAGTCTCCAGACCCAGTCCCTTAATGAAGTGCTGAAATCTGAGAGGCCAGATGTCGACGAGAGGAGATCAAACCTCATCAAGCTGCAGGGTGAATTCAAGGTTCATCTTCTTCAGCTTGAAAAACGACTTTTGCAGGCACTCAATGAGTCCCGAGGCAATATTCTGGATGACGACAACGTCATCGAAACCCTTGAGACTCTCAAGAAGGAAGCTGCAGAGATCACAGCCAAGATGAGCAACACTGAGGGTGTGATGGGCGAGGTTGAGGAAATCACTCAGCAGTACAGCATCACTGCACGAGCTTGCAGTGCTGTTTTCGCTGTTCTGGAGCAACTACATTATCTCAACCATTTCTACCAGTTCTCTCTGCACTACTTCCTCGATATCTTCTATTCCGTACTTCACGGTAATAAGAACTTGGCCAATGAGACGAATCACAACGTCCGCCGAGATATTATTATCAAGGATTTGTTTGTCACTACTTTCAAAAGAACTGCACTTGGTCTTCTCCAAAAAGATCGAATAACCCTAGCTATGTTGCTCGCACAAGCTTCGCCTTACAAAATGGACAAGAGCTTAATTGATAGTATCCTCGACGATCGAGTGGAGGGCAAGGACTTATCTACTGAAATCAGCAGGAAAGACGAGGCGTTTGCTGAGGCTAAGAAGCTGACCATCTTGAAGGACAGGCTTGACCAGGTGCGATCAGATGCATGGGACAGATTCTTTGGCGAAGAATTTGCCGAGAACGCCGTGCCTCAGATTTGGGAGGCAGACAGCGAACCACTTGACCAAGGACTGTTATCACTATTACTGATCAAAATCTTCCGCCTGGATCGATTCGTGCCGGCTGCGGAACGCTTCGTTGCAGCAGTGTTTGGGCCAGGTCTATTCGAAATCGTGGAGGACCTCAAGGAGACTGTTGAGCAGGTATCCACTACACGTCCCATCTCTCTTGTGTCGAGCCCTGGTTTTGATGCAAGCTACAAGGTGGATAACCTAGTGGATCGCATGCGTACGAGATGTACCAACATCGCCATGGGGTCCAACGAGAGTCTCACCAGTGCCGACAAGGCTATAAGCAATGCTGCACAAGTCGGTAATTGGGTCCTTATCAAGAATGTCCATCTTGCGCCGACATGGCTCCAGTCGCTCGAGAAGCGCATGGAATCTCTTAACCCACATTCTGACTTCCGACTTTTCCTTTCGATGGAATCCAGCCCGAAAATCCCTGTCAACCTACTCCGAGCATCGCGTGTCCTCATGTACGAGCAGCCAGCTGGTGTTCGGGCCAACATGAAAGACTCAATGACCTCGTTATCAACTCGCGCAACGAAGAGTCCCGTGGAGCGTACTAGACTCTACCTGCTTCTATCGTTCCTACACGCTGTAGTTCAAGAGCGGCTGCGCTATGCACCAAACCTGGGTTGGAAGGGATTCTGGGAATTCAATGACAGTGACGTGAGTTTGCTCTCTTTCAATACACCTTTTGTACAACGCGATACTGACCCTGAGCCCGCAGTACGAATGCTCGGCTTTTATCATTGACACATGGATCGAGTCTGTAGCGCAAAACCGTTCGAATATCGCGCCGCAGAACATACCCTGGGAGATGATCTGCTACCTCGTGCGTGAGACATACGGGGGCAAAATAGATGACGAGGGTGACTTCAGTCAACTCACTGGGCTAGTCAACCAGTTCCTAACGCCAAGTGCTTTCGAGATCGGACATAAGCTGGTGGAGGGTCCAGAAGAAGAGTCGAGCCTTATCGTGCCGCCAGGCACTTCGCTGCAAGAGTTCATGGACTGGATCCAAAAACTACCCGAGCGTGAGCCGCCAACGTACCTCGGCCTACCGGCCAACGCGGAGAAGCTACTCCTGGTCGGTCTAGGCAAGAGCCTGATTCAGAACTTGAAAAGGGTGACAGAGTTGTTGGACGAAGGAGAGCAATTGGTGACGGAATTATAGACTTCTACTGTAGGATGGGATAGATGTGTACTAAGGAGCAGGGGCCCATGAGATATTGTAAGGCGCCCGGTTCTTCGGATGTTCCGTTTCTTTTTCATATCACCTATCGGCAATGGTTTGGGTCGGGAGGGCATCGATTTTCCACGCTACACTGATACCCTATACCCTAGACCGTGGTTGGAACTCTCCTTTGTATGATGGCGCAAGAACGTTTCTCAGAATGTATTACGAGTTTGCTGTTGCTGAACCTTTCAGAATTTGATTGGCTTTATTCGATTCATAAGGCTTCATCCAGTGCCCATTTACCACACGTCCCAAAACAGAATGGTTTTAGCCAGGTGTGATTTGGTTTAAATCGGTAAGTAGATGGGTGAGTCTGTGGTATCTGCAATGATCTGTATCGAGTAACGAATTAATCTGGACCAATTCCTTCCACCTGGAAAGAGCGTTTCATCACCTTTGATTCTACCCTCTCCGCACAAGGGACTGACTGGCCTTATTAAACACCTTTATAGGTGGCTGATTCGACTCCCGACGTGATTACAGTACAATACGTAGAATATTGCCACCTATCTTAGTCTAGTGGCCGAACTCGGTAGAGATAGCACTCGCCTTACCTAGGTGAAGGATCTCTCTAATTTCTCGGTGCCTGGAGCCATTTTATGTAGCTAAGGGTTAGTGACACCGTAAGGGAGGTTCGGGTGCGTAACATCGGAGATTCGTGGTCGTGGACGTTGGTTGCATTTGGGGGAAGCTGGACAGGGGCAGGGGATAGAGAGGTGGGAGGGTGTGCATCGGGGAACAGCCGGCGGGTCTTGGCTCGTCCAGCGCAACCCAGCCGGCGGTGCTCATTACAATCACGTTAGTGCTCATTGGTTTATTGAGTTAGAGTGGAGGAGGCAGAGCGTGGCATCGGATTTTTACGCCATAACCAAGGAAAGTTGTCGTCATGTATGGTGAAGTCCAAGGGCTTCTTCAAAATTCTAGAAAGGCGCCTTTTTATGTCTGACCAGCGATCACCGCACAGGAGGTCGAGATATAAAGACGTGGAGCCGCCTGAAGGAGCTGCTACCTGAAGTCAAATTGCAGAACACTGCTTGGCTGCCGGGGCTCGTGTCCAGAGACGAGAAGAAGCTTCGATTTCAGTCGTTCATCGAGATGGGTGCGGATGATCATGATCTTGTTCATCCCTTTCACCTTATGACTTAGCCAGAACTGATGAGAAATCTTCCGCGGCGGCATCAGTGGGCAGAGTCAGCCAAGAGATAAAATGAAATGAGGATCTTATCAGTGGACCGATGCTCTAGGATCTAAACGGGGACGGGGACGGCGCCTGATAAAAAAAGCTTGGCAAAGGCACGGAGATTCTGTCCGGTTTGGTCTGCCTTATTAGAGGGAGATCCGCCTGTTCCTAACCGTCGGAATGGGTGTGTATGGCAAGAGGGAGCTGAGTCTGATAAAAGTGACACTGACCAAGAATGTGTCGAATGTGTGCTGAAAGATTGGAATGTAGCCAGGACTTGCCATGCACAAGCAACTTGATGTTGAAAAGCGGGCAAGGCCAGTGATGAGATGTTTCGTGTCATGATGGTGTTACCGAAGAACTTGGGTGCTTGAATCAGACACCCGGCTTCCACATTATTACCAGGTAGGTACCTACCTGTGAGTTGGGTAATAAGTATCTGACAATGTTCGTTTCTACCGAGATAAAAATTCCTCGCCGTTCAGGATGCCTGCAACAGTGGTTGATCGCACCTCGTAGCACCGCTAGTCTAACAGCTGCGGACAACAAATAGATACTCTCAAGATGACATTGGAAGCGCATGCGTATGTGATGCTGCTTACGAGAGTGTGATGTTTGCAGACCGCTTCGTTGGAGAAGGATGCCTACTTGGCAATATGCACGAGGGGAAGGTCTGGGGGAGTTCCTATAGGTTCCAAGAAATACTTACCTAAGCTAATAAGAGAGGGTATCTGGTCAGTAGAAGTACCTTAAGTACCTACGTGCTGGACATGACCACGACTACCTAATGTACGACTGACGGTGGTGACGTGCGGGCCTGTAGGCTGCAACAGGAGCCCGGTAGGTAGCAAAAGGGCAGAGCGACAGGGTAATGGAGGGCCAAGGCAGGAAGACACGCCAGCCTAGCCTGAACCTTCCTAGACAACTTTTTCACCCAGACCCGGCAGGAAACCCGCTGACGGTCAATGCCGCTGTCTGGCCAATCACACCTCGTTGAATAATAATCAGATTGGATTCAGCCAGCATCAAAGGGGGTCCGAGGGGCGTCCGAAGTCGATTAGGAAGGGTGTCTCTCGAGAAATTCAAAGTTCCAGTCCCAAGCCAGTCTCTAGATTGCGCGGATGGATGCTCTGGTTCTCTACTAAGCTAAGTCTGTACGCATAGTAGTGCTGGCTCTCAAGTCTCGCTGGCAGTAGACGTGACTGACTACTCGAATCTTCACCCAGGTCCCCCAAGTCTTTCACTTGTTCGACAACGCCAACTACCTGGAGATATACTACCTAAGGTACCTAATCTGTAGCCTCACGTCGGCTCTAGATCCATCCATCTCTTGTCTCATATGACCCAATGCCGACCCCCTTGCCTCACTCCCGTCATCTTTCACCCCCTTCTCTTCACCACACACTCATTCCCCATACAACTACCTGATCGACCTTACATTCCCTCTTCTCGGTGAAGCCTTGCTTCCCTATTACCCAACTACCCACCATACCGTACTGGACCACTCAAGTAGCTGAGCTGACAAGAGCCCGCACGGGTCTCCCGCATTGCTACACTCACGGTCTGCCCCATCGTGACCCAGCAATACCATAAGCAATAAGCATCACCGTGCCCTACCGCTATAACTCACACATCTGACTGCCTCGTACCATTACCACACCACACTGTTCCACCCGTCGTACCCAAGCATCCTACTCAGCCGTTCTTCCTCGAGAGGAGCAAGTTTCCATCTCTACGACATTGACAGGGGTTCGGTCTTGCCGTCTTCACCCCAGGTTTTCGGCTCTTATCACCCCGTGCAGATTATCAGATCTTATTCCTACGCGCCTCTCTGCAATCCGCTATTCTACGATACCTCCGGTACCGAACATCGCGGTCCAGTGCCATTCATTATATACCCACACCTCCAGACACCTTGCCTGCTGTTGGACTATATCAGCCATCTGAAGGGGTTTTTCTTTGCCCTACTTCATACTGCCAAAAAAAAAAAAAAGCATACACTTCCCTGATATTCCCAACTTACTCCGTCAATTGAACACGACTAGATTTTTAGTACCCTACTGCTGAACCCTGATTCATTGTTTACTGGCTTCACCTCTCTATACCTCCAGTGTTTATTGCATTGTGTGCTTGATGCCCTCGTAGGCTCGCAATCGAGACCAGTACGGCATAGGTACTTTCTTCACTGACCCTGGTGCCGCTTCCCAAGTGCTCTCAAAGGTGTTCAGCAAGCACTATCTACGACTTTCAAAGGTCAGAGAATCATGATGGAAGTCGCACAACAGTCATGCACGAGGTTTCCCAGAGATAATCCGGTCTCGGGCAGCAGGACTGCTCTCCCCTCACGACCGGGTGCTTCCAAGGATAGCGCTCAACCATCTGATATTGCGGGCTCCAATAACCCATCCTTTGTGGCTTCGCCGAGCCCAGCCGCGCAAAGCCTGGCCAGTTCCTCAGATGCCCCGAGTCCCTCGCGACCAGGGTCTGAACGAGTGCTTTCCAAAAGCCCTTCTCCTTTCGACCCCGTCCTTCCAGACAGTCGATCAGCGTCAAAAACGCCCTCTAACCATCAAGGGGGTCAAGTCTGCAGGTAATTTCAGCAACTATCACTAATCATGTATAACAACTAACTGTAGTAGTAATTGCGGCACGACTAGAACACCGTTATGGAGACGATCACCCCAGGGTGCTATAATATGTAACGCGTGCGGGTTGTATCTGAAGGCGCGGAACTCAGCTCGACCAACAAACCTGAAGCGGCCGCCGTCGGTAGTATCTACAGCACTCAAGAAGTCAGGAGAGCAAGAGCCTACAAATTCATGTCCCCAAGTCGCACCTGCGAATACGCCAGGTGCCACCTACGTTGCTGCCGACCAAACGCCAACAGGCTCCTGTCCTGGCGGAGGGAGATGCAATGGTACAGGTGGTGCTGAAGGTTGCAGCGGCTGCCCAGCCTACAACAACCGCGTTGCAAAGAGCGCCCAGCTGCAAAGCCAAATACAAAGTCAACGTCAGTCTCCGGACCAAGGGACATCCGCAGAGGGACCCACACCAATCGACATAAACGCCTTGCAGCAGACCGAGAGACCAGGGCAGAACACAACTGTGGTCATCGCTTGTCAGAACTGCGGTACTACGATCACTCCGTTGTGGCGTCGTGATGAAGCTGGCCATACTATCTGCAACGCTTGTGGTAAGTTATACAGGGACCAGATCTCACATCGGATGCTGACTTTGACAGGGCTTTACTACAAGCTTCACGGCGTCCACCGACCGGTTACCATGAAGAAGTCTATTATCAAACGAAGGAAACGTGTAATTCCGGCAAGTCAGGGCGACGTTGCATCGGAGGCTACGTCGGAAGACGCAATGGCCATTGATTCGGTGGAGCAACAAAGTCAATGTGCAGAATCCGAAATGGAACGCGGCAGTATGAATGATGATGGATCTATCAACCTCGGCCTCCGACGAAGAACGGATCAACCCGTAAATTTGCTGCCGGCTCCAATGTCATCTGGCCAAGGATCGACGCCAATGCCATCTTCGGATTTGATGGCATACCATACGGCTTATACGCCGCATTCCATGGACGCCCGCGAATCGCTTACCGATGATAACCGACTGGCGCCGCTGACCTCCATCGGGGCGGCCATGAGCGATCGCCAATCTTCACTCTCGCCTGCGTCGTTCCTCTCCCCTTCAAGGAGAAAACGCTCGTTTTCTGCGGCAGAATCCGATATACCACCCAGTGACGCTAGCCAAGACAACTCAAAACGGTTGTCATCAATCAAGTCTATTCTTAACCCTGCCAATGATGTAGCTCTAAATTTTGATGACGGACAAGACGACCTTCGGTTTCGTTCCTCGAGTACAGCACTTATATTGGCAAACAGCCCCAGCTCTTTCTCTAGCACACCAAATATGCTACCAAGCTTACATTCACGAGAAACGACAATCGAGAGCGAGAGATCCAAGGCCGACAGGCGAGCGATGCTTCAACGAGAAGCTGAGCGCATGCGCGAGATGCTGGCCGCTAAAGAAAGGGAACTCGCTTCCTTGGGAGAGTAGAAGATGATTTCTCACTCGGGGGAATCTGCTTTGTCTGATTTATATGGCTGCATTACATGATGTGGAAAATAGGACGGCGTTCCAAAATTCGGATGGGGCGGCCTTTGCAAAATGTTTACGGCGTTGGGGAAAATGGAGGTTCGGCTCAGCGCCGTTCGGGACTATGCTATATAGAATGGGCAAATACTTCACGATTTAGCTATGAGGGTACACTTGGGGCGGAGTAGGTTGTTTACCAGGATAGCTATACTTTGAGAAAGAAAAGACGAATTACATAATATACCTTCGATTCAGTATAATATGCACTGTTTGGCCTGTTCCCTTCGTGAGTCGGTTCCAGACAGACTCATGGATTGGAACACGCTAGGCTTTCAGCTCCGGCCAATCAGCCGTTACGCCAGAGGAACAAGACAAGACTGTAGTTCGGCTTGTGAATGCCTACTCGAAATGTTACTGATCCTCTCTCTGCCGAGCTTGCTTCCGAGAACATTCTTCATGAATTTAGCTGATCACGCACTATCGATCGATATCTACTCGATCTGGCGAGTGAGGACTCCAACGCGCACCAACCTTAGGTTATTCTGGAGCTACTTTGAATTCCTCTCACTACCCTATAGGCAGGGGGCTGCTAACGCAACGTTTAACGTCATACACTGTAGTCTAGATTAAGAATTTCCCGGAGCTGCTGTGACCTTTGCGCTCACCTTTCTCGTATCCAGCTTACTCGAATCGCATAAAATTGATTCGGCAAACGCTCGAGCTCGGATAGTGATGCCGGTGTGCTGGAGAGGTGTATTATCATTTTGGTTCATACCATAGTAGGTCACGCCATAGTTGCCTTTCGAGTATACACTAGTGGGCACGGACCTGTCGTGTTTGCTCACCAGTAGCTCTAAAATGCTGATATTGCGTCCGATGGTGATAGCACTTACATGATGAAGGAGCAAGAAACGCGTGTTTGGAGGCCTTGTGATTGTTTGCGGATCTCACAGCTTACAATTAAGTTAGGGGTTACAAAAGGCTTCCCAATGCAGAGAATTCGGGGTTGGAGGGAGAGGCACGAGCGTGTATTTGCTGATCAAGTCCCTGGGGGCCTTGCCTCCCTCTAAATAGTAGCTCCCCTCGGGGTATGAACAAGAAATCTCAATACAATGGCTTACACTGAAAAGACCTCCGCTTCCCATTTTTACACTTATATCAACACCAAGCCTGCTGCTATCTGGCAGAAGAAGCGACCGATGTCACTTCACCCGTAACTCCTCTATTGCAACCTCACCGCAGATGCTCACACTTTTTGTCCGACCGCTTGCCTGCAGCTTGGCAGGTTATCCGTGGCCTCTTACGATGGTGCCATTGTGCACCATCTTGTCGCACAACCTGTCGACCTCGATTCCACCTAGCATTGTACTCGTGGGCGAGGTTATGGGTTAGACGGTGTTCAGACCTGCTCGGCGCCCCAGCCTTGGTCGGCCTCGCGCATGTTGGCGGGGGGCTCAATCGAAGGCACAAATTCGAGACCGCAGTAACCCAGGCCGACAACGCCGATGACGGTACCGGCTACGTAGCGCGTCCAGTGGTTGGAGAGAAGGATCGATCCCACGAAGACGTAGACTATTCGCGCAATTGGAGGTCAGCTCTGCTATCTCACTTCATGGTCTTGTTGCTCCCAAAGCCGTGGCCCAGGGTATTTGCGCGTCTTTTTTCTTCTGTGCGATGGAAGCGCGCACAGTGGATACGCTGGGGGATGATACTCGCTATACGAGGAGGATATGTAGGAGAAGACGCGACGTACAGATACCACGGCCGATAAAGCTGAACATAAACGAGGCGTAGCGCGACACCTGGGGCGGGATTTGGAATTCGAGCAGGGCTACGGCGGCGCCGAAGATGAGGACGTAGACACCGATGATGATGGATTGGCTGTGTGCGCTGGTGTCAGTACGGTGGTTTTTCTCTATATAGAGCGAAGATCCGGTCAAGCGCGACACGGGTTCGGGGCGGGATGGACGTAAAGGGGGTTTGCGGAGCAAGGGGCTCGACATACAAGCTGGCATTGAAGAATTGGGAGATGCCACCCAGGATCATGATGACGCCCACGGCGAGGTTAACAATTCGGCTGCAATGGTTCACAAGTCAGTAGAGGGTCTTTATCTGGCGATCGTTGCCTTGCGACGGCGAGACAATGCTCAATAGCGCACATACAAGGAATCGGAGAAATCCATCTTGATAACTGTGGGTAGCTGTGGTATCTCTACGTGGGTGAACTAGCTTTCGAACGAGATGCCGCGATTGAGGCTGGATAACTTGAGCTATGGAGAATGGATGAGAAGGAGGTGATAAGTCGACGCCGAGTGGATGGACAGGCTTGCGTGGAAGGACACGGCTTTTCTGCAGGCAGATGTTTTAAGGGCGTGTGTCGTTGTGGTAGGTTTGCGTCAGGAGGCTGGAGCTAGGTAAGCTGGGTTTTCTTGGCTTCGACTGTGATAGGAGAGCAAAGGGGAGCTCTGATGTAGCATCGACAGGGGTGAAGACTTCCCATATATTCAGAGGTCGTCGTGTTTCTTCAAGCCACAGCTGAATAAGCCTTTTTATTTGCTACGCCACAGGCTCCCTGGTGGTGAAGGTAATACATATGAGGTAGGTACATAATCCGAGTGCTAGGTATCCACACTTCGCTGCTTACCACGAGGAGGTATAGGAGTCTCCAGGTGACAACATCCACACTTGTGGACGACGCATCTCAAGCTCATCCCAAACCGCGTCAATGTCCATCATTTCGTCGCTATTCCAGGCATCTGGATATTGGTTATCATCAGGTGCATCTTGGAACACGAATAAGTCGTCATCCCCCTGGTCCTGGTTGGGTAAAGCCATGGTGCCTGGCGGGATGTATACCACGTCCTCCAGGTCCGGGGTCATTTCCGGTATGTATGACTCTGTTGAGTCTGAATCTAGAGTATGTGGTTGTACAGGAGAGCCTCCGGGACCATGCTCCAGCTCGTGATCACCGGCTCTTACATTGGCATCAGAATCATAATTTTGACTGACTGGCGATAGAATCCTTGACCCAGATGAGGCTCCATTGTATGCCGTAGAAACGGCCTCATTCAGTCGGTGATACGGAGAGCCGGGCGGTTCATCAATACGAATCGATCCGTTGTTTCCAGACGATCCAAGAAAGTTCGAGGAACTTTCCAACTGATACCGGCTGTCATCACTGGCTTCTGTCGCAGCTGGAGTCGCTTGTTGAACCTGAGGCTGCATTTCTGCTGTTCTCTGGTAGCCGAATCGACTCCTCAATCGCTCATAGGCTTCACGCAGATAGTTTACCCCAGCCGTGACTTGGTTGTCCGGTTCATTGGCTGCTATCACAGTGACAAACTCTCTTTCCATATGCTGTACCCACTGATCCATGGAATCAGACTCGCACAGGTAAGGGGACTCGGGTTTCCTGAGTCTTGGGAACAAGTCTTTCCGAATTTGATACCACTTGTCCCAACATGTGTAACGTTTTTCCTTAGTAACACTAAGGTCTTCTGGGGCAGTACCTTTCGTGGGTTGGCAGATACCGTTTCCATGTGCACCCAGGCCTCTCGAGTTGCTTAGAGGCTGCCAGCCAATCGAGCAAGAATGGGGTCCACGGCGGTGTACCTTTTGCACATGATCTGCAACGCGCAGGATCTTCTTTGCGCTCCAATGACTACACTTTGAGTATGCTTGGTAGTGCATCTTGCAGTATGGACAGGCACAGCTCTGCTCATTCGTGACCGAGCCTAGAGGGTCAGCAGCGGCTTTTGCCACAGAAGACTCCTTCCCACTTCCCTTGTTTGACCCAACCAGCTTTCGATTGTTTACGCTATTGTCCGGCTGGCCGGAACTAGCAGATGCTAGTATCCCTGCAGAAGATCTATTCCTCGGCCCGTTTCCGTCACATGGCTCGTTTCGGGAGACTTCTTCACATGCCTGTAATACAATCGAGTAGCAAATATCATTCTCCAGAGACTCGAGTAGCCTTTTTACTGCGCCTACGAATATTTGCCAGGATATCTGGGCTGTTGGAAGTCCATCGAACGATTCAATGACGAGTCCATCGGCGGTCCACGGCTCGCCTCGATTGATCCACCCAAATGCCTGATCTGGAGTCTTCCAGTCACTTGACTTTGATGATGATTCACAGTCGGTCAGCTCCCGATCGCCTGTAAGCTTGTAGTTGGTGGACGTGTCGTCTTCAGTGTGGCGATCAACACTATCGTCATTGATGTAGGAGGACGATGGGGAGCCGGATTCTAATGAGCGAGGCTTGACATACCGCTGAATAGATTTCAATCCAGGCGATTTAGAAGGTCGTATGTAGCGACCCAATCCCCCAATAATGCACTGGCTGCAACGAGGTCGAAAACAGTTTGTGCAGTGGCTATCGAGCTCGGGAGACATGAATGCCATGTGGCATTCGCACTACAAGTATACTTAATCAGTGGATCCAGTGATTATATTGAGTCATTCAGTACTGACGCATGTCCACGACATTTTATACCGACTTGGCTTCTCCTTCGCGCGCATGGCGTTAATGAATCATGCGTCTAGGTCATTGTCGTGGCTGTAATATTCCATAGTCGGCAAGAAGTCCGAGTAATGCGGCCCAAAAGCCACCAGAAGTCGTCGACGGGCAATGCACCAAGATAAGATCAGTGGATGTGCGCTTGTGTAGTCTGAGTGGGATGATGGAATCAATATCAGGAGAAGTCCGATGGTGAGACGAGATGTTTGCACCGTACACAACACAACAGGAACGCACAAGGCTTAATACACGAAGTCAGTGTTGACTTTCAAGTGAATCTCACGCTCTTCACTGTCGAGTTCCCAAATATAGAGTCAAGAGATTTTGCTATACGTTATTGCAACGAAATCTACCTACCAATCATGCGTTTGTGCGTTCATCGTTTTGATCGCGGCGACGATTATTTCTTTAATTGCAAGCGCCAAGTACTTCTACTACATGCGCTGCCGTCAATGCTACATTCAGACGCGTACCAATACTTCTCATCTTGGACTTATGCACAACTGAGGCACGGGCATGCATATAGTCCCTGGCTTGTTAGGCAACCGCTCGTGGAATGCAGTAACGGACTCGGTTAACTCCATATTATCCTGCCCGTCAGCACCAGTGATGTATCCTAGGATCGCTCCTAGCCGTGTTGTCAGAAGGTCCCTCGCATGTTTGAATGATGAGGCGGGCCAATGCCGCAGTCTCTAGGCCAATTCGCAGGCCATCAAGACGACTAATGTCGCCATAGCTTGGGGATCAGGTGCAATCGTAGGGACGTTGGCACAAGTTGAAGAGAAGGATCTTGATTGATCAATAGTGGCATGATTTTGTGTATCATTCTACCACGTGATCCATGAAATCAATCGTGACCTGAACGTATCCATTATGGATCTCCTCTAACGTATGCTACGTTTCTTCTATGATCCCTATCCGGGCTCGGTGTGTTCATCTCCTCGACAGCTTGACAATGCCATTTGGAAAAGGCCTCTGATCTTTTTACTTCTTGGCCTTTGTACTTTCATGGTCCACATCCGGAAGCGGGTTTTTTTCCCAGGGGGCATGATAATGCTGAATAACAAAGACAGACCTTCGGCAATGATTATGATCAAACAGACACTCTCTGTGGCTCTGCGCCATCACTTGTGGGAATCGCCTTGATGAGCTCTTGCTGCTTTCGATAATGTTGCGGCCCTCGGAACTGAAGAAAATAGCCGCGGAGAAACGCAAGCAGCTCACGGATCAATACCGCACATATTTCGAAAACCACCATGGCCTGCAGTATGTCAGGGCACTTGGAAAGGGGGCTGCAGCAGGAACCTTGCTCTTCGAGGAGCTCGACAGAACCCAACCACGTACGAAACAGAGGGGCGTGGTAGTCAAGTACGCATTCGCCGAGCAACATAATAAAGACAGAATTGTCGACAGGGAATTGCGAGACGAGCTCGGATGGCTGGGATGGCTGCGTGGGGCCGAGCACATCGTCCAGCTCGTTTCCTTGGACACGGATGTTGACCAAGACGTGCACCCAAGACCGGTATTCGTCATGGAGTACCTCGAGTATGGCAGTATAAAGAACTTGTGTGAAAGATTTGTAGCTATCCAGCGCCAGGTGCCCAATCGGATTCTTTGGGGCGCACTATTATGTTGTAAGGGGATAGAAATTCCGGAAATACCGCATAGATCTTCTCCAGATGGTTGTGCAACTCTGATAGTCTTGAATTTGACTTGTTCTGTAGTAACCCGAGCGTGCATAGCGATGGATTACCCGCCATGGAGGTATGGAGAGAGGGAGACCATACCTAGTGCGACAGCACCCCTTGATATCATTCACGGAGACCTCCATGATGAGAATGTCATGATTGGCAGTCTGTTTCCCCGCGACGGAGAACATGGACTGGCTCCGCTACTCAAGGTTGGCAAGGCAACTCCAATCAATCAGTGATATTCACTAATCACTCATCAGCTGATCGACTTCGGCAATGCAAAACAAATACCTAGGAGTACGGGGTATGGATCTTCAAGCTTGGTCGCAAGAATTTGCTCAGTATGACTTGTTCCTGGATCCAGCTGACGCTTACGAACCTATCAAAAGGTCAACAGGGGAACAATACAATTTGAATGATATTGCCCGAGTAAGCCTCAGAGGTGCATTGTACTTCCGCTCGGTGCGCTAACCACCCCAGATTGTGACTTCTCTCGTCGCCCGGAAGTACAGAATCTTAGCGGACCAAAACAAAGTTGTGAGTATTCCGGACAAGACAGGTACCATCCGTCAGGTCCAGGTGTATACGGATCCAATCCTATGGGGGAGAGAGAGCGACCATGTTCATCAGGACCTGAAGAACCTACTACTACTCTGTATGGCAACCGAGCCAAGCGATCGTCCGTCTTTGCAAAACGTCCTAGATGCGTGCGAAAATGCCATCAGAAACCCCAACTACACTAACCTACCGGGATTCCAGAGCTTTTTCGAGACTGACATCGCTGTGCACAATGTCCTACAAAGGACGATCCTCGACGCCGACGGATGAGCTGCACCAGCTGAATTATTCAATCAAGGGTGTTTACATACTATTTTCCGCCCATCGATGGAAGAGGTGTCGAGATATTCATGAGAGCTCTGCGAGGACTTCGGGCCGTCAGGAAATGGCGAGGGCTTGGCTTCTTGGCGATGCTGTGTAAATACCAACATGTTGCGATGAGTCAAGCGAGTAAGAGAGGACTGCACAAGCTTTTCCTACACATAAACAAACGGGCCCGGTTTGATCGCATAAGTGATCTGGTTTCCTGCCATTTAAAACCTGGATCATCGGGTGCACGTCACAAGCGAAATGTTGTACGGTGCGAAGCAGGGCACTGAATCCGCGCGAATTGTGTTACAGTGTAGCATAAGAAAGAGGGCAAGAGATACTTTTGGTTGAAGACTTACCGAGCCCAACGTGATGAGACCAGGTTTGGAGCGGTAGCTAGGCCAAGGCTCATGCTCCATGCACCGCGAATTCTCATTGCATTGCACATCTGAATTACCACTCAGCATGTTTGCGCAAGGCTTCGTCGAAAATCCCGCGTATGGCCTTGAACTCTGGAAACAGCTGTTCCATCCATGGCACCCAGCTGCTTTCAACTCGCGCCTCGAGCATGTTTGTCATGACAACCAGTTCCCAATAGGGCGGCAACCAGGCCGCAAACTCCCAGTCAACAACGACAGGAAGCCCATCACTGTCGCGTATGATGATGTTCCTGGGCTGGATGTCACAGTGCGTGAAGACCGAAGCGGAAGACCGCTGTCGTTGCCTCCTTATCCGCCCGACGTACCGATCGACGTCGATGGGCCGCCGCAAAAATGTATGCATGACGCTGATTACGAAGTCGACGTGGTTTGGGAAAGGTCCCCTATGCCGTACGAGGCGCGTCCAAAAGAGTGACTGGAGCGGTTTCCGTCCGAGAGCGCCGTAGAATCCTGGCGACGGTATGCTCCTCAACGCATCGAACTGTTGACGCAGGAGGGCAATCATGGACAAGCTTTGCTGCTCGTCGAATCGCTCATAGACAGTCGACAGCCTAACCCCCGGTATGAACTCCATAACGATCACGTTGGTCTTTGACTCATAAATACCTAGCACATCCTGTACTGCCTCGTACGCAGCGTACACCTTTGGCACGGCCATGCTACTTGATGTTGCCACGAGGATCATGTTTTGAGCTTCGGCGAGGTCTACGTTGTCTCCAAATTTGACCAAGAAGTGCTCACCTACACGCGCAATGGTGCGATCTGACCAATGGCATGGGTAGATTTTGTTCGACGCCTTGATCTCCTGTAGGCTGGGCAGGGCCTCGGGTAGTTGGTGAGCCGGAGCATAGTAAGGAAGCTTCACTGGTGTGTAAGATGCCATATTGGATATGCTTTAAGATATCGTCAGAGTGCGTTTACGGGAGATTCTACCTGAGGCAAGTCTTGGTTACTTATACACCTTTAGTATTACATTTTTAGTGTACATGGCCATCGTATTGGTATCGCAGGAGCAACAAACGCGGTGCTTGCCAGAGTATGTGCATTGACTGCCGTCCCAAATTCAGAGGTGAGAGGGGGTATCAGACAAAGAAGTCCGATGGCAACAACTCCAACTGTTTTCCGAAGTCATTGAGCAACACGGGGCTGTGTTAGTGAACAATTGCATTGTACCCCGAAAGGAGTCTTGTTCATCGCGTACAGTCGAAAGGTACCATGAAATGATCTACAATCACGATAGCTATTCACTTTTCGCCGACTGCTTGAGCTGTCCTGTTTTTCAACCTGGATGGCTAAATCTGGAGGTCTTCGCATGCGTGTTTCCCTGATATGAAAGTCAAGCCTACTCATGTGCTGCTTTCCTGACCTTGCTTTCATCCTACCATCCATCACCTTTTCACACCGAACGGTATCAGTACCAGTGGAGAACTCCAGGGTAATATGTATAATCTTGATGACTTGACGAATGATGTACTTTCGTGATTTACTAAAGGATCTAATATACGCGACAGTGTTCTGTTCTCGCAAGTGAGACCTTAGCAGCTACGGCAAACAGAGCCCCTATCAAGACGGAAGTGCCCGCAAACAGCTGCGCATATAAATAGTCTCCGTCACGCTTCTGAATGAGCGCGCCACTGATAGCAGGACCAGTCAACGTGGCGAAGCTGACAAAGCTGAAGATCATGCCAACCCTGGTCCCAGTCCTGCTCAGGTCAGGCGTCATCGTCGTGGCTACCGCGGGAAAGAGGGCTTGCAGCGCCGCAGCGAGAAGGCCGTACAGCACCGCAAATCCGTACAACGCGCCCGTGGTATGGACTGCCACCCAACAATAGAGGACGAGGCTTGCCGCAAAGCTCAGGGGAATCAGGACGTTGAGCGCGCCTATCCTATCGGCAACGATGTTGGGCAGTATTCGTCCAACGACGCCAACACCGTTGAGAACCAGAAGTAGAGTGATAGGCTGAGCTACACCGATCCTGTCGCGGGCAAAGGTGCCCATGTAGAAAAAGGCAAAGTATAACCCCCAGAAATTGAAGAACATACTTAGCGAGAACAAGATAAAAGTGGCTTCCGTAAAGGCTGACGTATCAACTAAAGGGCCCGTCTTCTGCGGTGGCAGACGTGGCGTGAACCAAATGACGCAAGGGATATACGTTGCCAGCATGATGAATCCCATGATACGCACCGCCCAGGGGAAGCCGCCGAATCCCTGAAGATGTATCAACTGGTCCAGCACCACTGGGTATATGAGTCCTCCGCATCCAGCTCCCGCCGAGGCCAAGCCCACCGCGATGGCGCGCTTCCTCTTGAAGTAAGAAGACATGATAGCCAGTGCCGGACAAAACGTACACCCGTTCCCTATGCCCAAGCAGACAGCCTGCGCGAGGAAGATTTGCCAGTAGGTGGTGCTCAAGGATAACATGAAGAGGCCGAGCACTTGGAGGAAAACGCCAAGAGTGAATATGATGCGGAAGTGTCCGGCATCCGTAGCCCGGCCGGTGGCAACGCCAATCGAGAAGAGGAAGAACACTTGCACACTCCCTACCCATGAGATTGCGGATTGGCTTTGACCCAGGGTGGACGAATAGTACTCTTGGAAGACTCCGAAGCCGTTGGCGACACCCCACGTATTGAAGAATACAATGTGAAGGAACAGTACCTGAGTCCATGCTCGGAGGCCACCGTCGGGAGGCGCATCTGCCTGGTCTTTCGCTGGAGGTGAACCTTCCAGATCCCCGGAAGGCTTTTCATGGGGCTGGGACTGAGCTTTCCAGGGGTTTCTCATGGTGAATGAGCGACGACTTGCCCGTAAATGACAGATAGAGTGTGAACTGAGACTAGCTGGATTCGTTTTCGATGAGAGAACGAAGGCCTGGGTCTTGAATGACTGGAAACTCTTTTGAGATCAATGACCAGCGAGGAAGAGGTGAGGTTCTTTTGTGACGTAAATGCCCATACTATTCAGGGAGGAATCATATCCAGGCATAATGAATATCTATCCAGTGACATATCGTCGGTGCTTTAGCTAAGTTGCCGTTCATGGCGTCCTACCCTTTGTTCCCGCGATGCGCGCTTTTGCCGCTATTCCCATTGCTGCCGCCCCGCCCGCAAGACTCCCGAGCCGACGGCCACCATGAGGATTTGGTGGCATTCTGAGTCGATCCGGAATTCAGGAATTGTCTGCGGGGAAGAAATTTTGGGTGACCGAGACTTGAGACTCAAGACTCAAGATAGGGCGAATGCAGTGGCAGGTTTTCGTGCTTACACCAGGTGATTTGGATGCCGTAGCAAGAAGCAGGCGGATCCACCTCTATACCTAGAACCTTATTAGCTTGGAGGTCAGATCGAGAGAGCCTCACTCTTGATCCTGCCTCCATAGTATGAATGCCTTGGCACTCGCCAGATATCGTCATGCAACAGCGGAAAAGGGCCAAGGTCGCGTGTGGCACTTGTCGGGAGCTCAAGCGGAAGTGTGACGGTGCAGAACCCTGCGGAACCTGCGTCCGCTTCGAGTACTCGTGCAGCTATGCCGAGACGTCGACGCGACGGAGACGAGCGGCTCTGGCTGCCCATCACCCTCCCACACTGCCACCATCTTCCGGTCCGAGCCCATCTACCCTCGCGGTACCTGCGGAAGAAAAGCCGTCCCTTCCGACGTGCCAAACCCATCACCTCCTTTCTCTAGAAGCCAATTCCGGGGCGGCCTTCGTGCGCAAGTTGGCCCTTGGCATCGACCCCAGCAATGCTCCTCGGATGCACCTCTTCGGCTGGAACGCCTTTCTTGGAGCACGCCATATCGATGCTAGCCATACATGTCGGTCTATCACTGATATCGTATCCCGGGCGGACATGGCTGCACTGACAGATACCTACTTCGACCAGGTCGATCCGGTTTACGGCTTCATAGACCGTCGTGCCTTCGAGCAGCACGTCAGGAACAGGTGGGTCGCGCCTGGCGGTGAACATCCATACGATGCCGTGCTCTGCGGCGTGGCAGCTCTCGGCTTCCTGTTCTCGCGCGTGCACTCGTCGACCGAGGAGAGAGAGGTGGCCGACGTGGCAAGATCCATCCTCCAGAGGACCATGAACGACGTCCCTTGCGTCACAGCCATCACGGGTTGGATCCTCCGCGTGGCGTATCTGAGGATGACGGGGACGCCTCACGCAGCCTGGATGGCCAGTTCCATGCTCATGCATATGGTGGAAGCGGCCGGGTTGCACTGCGAGCCGACGAGTGAGTCGGTACTGCACGCCCTGAGAGAAGACGTCGATCCCGAGACCAGGAGACAGCTTTTTGGCGTCGCCCACCACCTCAACATATGGATGTCATTCGATCTGGGCCGTTCGAGGGTCCTACTGCACAATGTGACGACGACTTTACCGAGCCCACGTCCGGGGAACTACACGAATGAGCTTCTGGAGCTATTGCCCTATTCTGCTCTGCTCGATCCAAGCAATGAAGTGACTGGCACGGACTTGGAGCAAGCACTGGTAGAAGTCGTGCACCGAACCCATTCGGTGCCGCCGTCTATCATGGCACAGACAAACTTGATGCTCTGCATTTGCCGTCGACTGAAGCAGACCCAATGGTCACCTAGTAAGGAGACGTTGGACCGGGTCTTATACCTCATCGGAAAAGCGGTCAGCTCAGCAGAAACCATGGTCGATAACGGCACACCATGGCACCACATGGCTAATGTGCCTTTCCAAGCAGTCTGCATGCTCCTTGTTATCGACAACCCGCAGTCTATAGCCGAGCTCAGCTCGGCAATGCGATGTCTGAGTAGAATTTCTGCAACATACAACATGGAAGCTACCCAAGAAGCTCTCAAGACGGCGTCTCTACTCATCACCTTACACCAGAGGAGAAAGCAGAGGCAGGCTTCACATCTCAACGAGATGCTCAAACTGTATCCAGTGGCCGGCTTCGCTGATGCGGACGGTGCATCGCATAGTCAACAGACAGAGGACGCGACGTGGTTAGAGACCTTCATGGCGGAAACATCGAGCTTGCAAGACTTTGACATAGACCAGTTCCTAAGTCAAGATATCTACTGAAAGGTTAAGGAGATTAGGGGTAGAGATGGTTGTACGTGTCTGTACAAGACCCATCGCTGTCAACAAGAACGCCTCATTCCTTCGAGGGTGCCGTTCACGAACATGGCTACATGTACTCGCCAATAAGCTCCCCATTGGTGTCTCTCAAAGAAGCCACGCGTATCTTCGAGAACCAGCCGCAGCTGATGCGTCATACCCAACGTCTTACGGCCCGTCAAAAGACCATGAAGCGCAAGTTCTGTCTGGTGGAATCTTACAACTCCGGGTTCGTCCATGTCCACCATTTCCACCGCAAGCTCTCCCCCTCCCGAGCCCGCATGCAGGGACAGAGACTCCGCGGTGGATAGTAGCCCTCGGCACTCCACTGAAACAAACGGCCCCGTCAGGGCCGCATGGAAGCGGGTTTCGGGACGCAGATCGGGGGCCGTTGCTGGGCGAAGAGTAGCCGTGTTGCGCCCACGTTGTCGACGAACTACGAATGTTCACTTTGGATATCGAGTGCTGCAGTTGTCGATTGGCGGCGACAGTTTGCTCCGTCCATGGATGTGGTTGAATTAGTCCCAGAGATGAGGTGCAAGTCATTCACCAACATGCATGCGCTCAAGGTAGGCAACTGCTCGTGGCGCTCAGCCTCCAGGCGTAGCGTTCCGCACCTCGTGCAGCACTGAGCAGTAATGCGAACCACAGCCCATCGACACGGATATGCTTTCTGGTGTTGTGGTACTCACGAGCTCGTCTGTGTATCTTCGGATGCAGTCATGCGTGACCTACAAGACTTGACAGTGCTATGTTACCGAGCTGCTTCAAAGCATAGCGAGCTAGAACCATAGGGTGTGATGGCTAGAAAGCCTCCCGGTATTTTACGCCCCAAATGTATCATGAGTACCTAATGAATAAGAAGAAAGTGCCGTATGATATGGTCGGCCTAGGCGGTGCAGTCTATGAGAGAAAGTCGAAGGATGGAACAGAGGCTCTCACTCATTAATACGAAATTTGTCTTCAATTAATTAACAGATTGAGATGTGCAAGAGTAAGAACACCCCCGGGACTGTGATCAATGCGGCT
Organism: Xylariaceae sp. FL0016; assembly: GCA_022578815.1. NCBI lineage: Eukaryota > Fungi > Ascomycota > Sordariomycetes > Xylariales > Xylariaceae > Xylariaceae sp. FL0016. The sequence continues at coordinate 454,036 of MU388740.1, forward strand.
CAGTGACATGGACGAGGCAGACCTAACTGGAAGTTCTTGAATTTCGTATCGACATAGCTACGGAACAGTAGGTAGTAGAATCGCACGAGGATCGGGTGTAGGCGTATGCCTACTAGGTAAGTACGTACGTATCGCGTAGGTAGTGGTAGCCACCGCCTCATCGCGGGGCTCCGCTTCTGTAAATCCTGGGTCACCGTCGTTCCCATATCTCCGGGGGTCTTCAACGGGGTCGGTCGAACCGATCCAGCAGCGTCATTTCTTTCTTTCTCTTTGCTCTTATCGCCGCTTCCATTCTCATTCGCGCCTAGTAGCACGCATGCAACATGCACCACCTGCTTGCATCGGTGCGACCGTATCTAATCGAGGCTTCAGCTAAGCATTCCGAGATACGGTGTGTCTACGAAACCTACCCACCCGGTAGTTGATGTTGACTGCTATCAACCTAGGCTGAGTTTACGTGATAACATCGAGCAAAAGGTCGGTCGCTGTCTGATAGTCAACAAAAAGTATCTTGGTACATTAAGTAGTACATAACAGGTATGTACAGGCATAGATAGGTACTAGGTAGGTTAGGAAGGCATGTGCTGGGCGTGACAAGGGGGAAGGGGCCTTTATGGTCATAGCTGAGGTCCCCCTTGTTCCTGCCCTGTTCTTCCACACCAAAGTCCAAACGGTTGCTCGATGAGATCGCCTAATTATCTGGACCGGCGTTGATAAGCAGAGCATCCCCAAGAAGGCATCCCTACCTCCTGACCAACCCGCTACCGTTCATGTCATCTTTTTTGCGGGGCATCAACGCCTCGCAGCTCGCAGCTCATAGGCGGCCAGCCATATCACTCGCGTGGTCTCTACATACCTACATAGCATGTACGGAGATGTCCCAACTTCTGATGGAACAGGTGCGCCATCTGATGGCTGGACAGGCCCGAACACGGCATCACCGAAGCAGCTGACGAGGGATTCGTTAGCCAAGCAAGCATGTTGCATTCCCAGCCCAGCACACATCCAAAGATGCAGTCTCCATACATACAGACGGGTATGAAGTACCTAGTGTGGGGGAGACCTGGCTTGGTTTTATCCCGGGAAGGAAAATGTACGCAAAGCCTGCCTGAGCTTGATGAGTTCGCCTGACAGTCGAGAGATAGGCTGCTTGGCCAATCGCTGCAACGTCCCATCATCGTCCCAGCCCCCAGTAGGTATGTACTTCGTAGAGGAGAGATCATCAGTTCTGCTCTACATATCTCTCTCATCTGCTGTCTCTTATAATAGTGGCAGAACCCCCCCGCCCCCATCATCTCGCATGTAGTTCATACCGTACTTTGTGTGACCTGGTTATGGTGACAGTGCAGTTCATTTGAGCCTCCAACGCCCATTGTCGATGTCCTCTGTCGTCGTAGTTTGTCGGCTCGAGAGCTCATCGCCCCATCTCCGCACCGCAAAGCTTAATCTGCATCGTGTTTGGTCGACTCGTCTTACCCCTCCATTGAGCGGGTTTGGCATACCTCATTTAGCTTGAATTGCCCTCCCGAGCGGCTGGGGAAATTTTGTTCTCATTACCAAAGAATTACTCGACCAAAACCTCACGACAGCCTTGTAAGCGCTCAGCTCGACACAGCTCGGGCGCCCCATTGGGTACAACTTGCGCCTTGTTAGGAGCCAGTCATCAGCCTCACCACTTGGGACGTGATGGAGAAACTGTACAATTCTCGGTTCAGCCGCTGGGCCCACAAGCTGACCGTTGACAATGAGGACGGCCTGTCCACGGCCCAGTTGATGGTAAGGCCTGTGTCCATTGCCATCTGTTCCTACATGGAACCTTCGTCCTCAACCGTGGTAGAAGGCGGAGATCATATCCCGCGATATATGAGTCTACGCAAGCTACCTACGTCAAAGACCGAGCTAAAGCTGACCACAATACTCAATAGCTCACCAACTATGACTTGAAGCCCGTTGAACGTGAACGACGACAATGGGGGGCATGGAACTTTGTCGGCTTCTGGATCGCCGACTCCTTCAACATCAACACGTGGATGATCAGCTCTAGCATGATTGTCGCCGGCCTCTCCTGGTGGCAGTCCTGGCTATGTGTATGGATCGGCTACGCCATAGCCGGAGTCTTCATCTGTCTTACCGGACGCATCGGCGCCACATACCATATCGGATTCCCCGTTGTCAACAGGTCCAGCTTCGGCATTTGGGGATCTCTATGGCCCATCTTCAACCGTGCGGCGATGGCATGCATATGGTACGGTGTGCAGAGCTACATCGGAGGCCACTGCGTGTACCTGATGATTCGAAGTATTTGGCTTAGTTGGGATCGGAACACGATTCCAAACACCTTCGCTGCGGATTCGGGTACCACGACCGCAGACTGGGTCTCGTTCTTTCTGTTCTGGCTGTGCTCCCTTCCAGCCATCTGGTTCCCTGTGCACAAAATCCGGCACCTCTTCACCGTGAAGGCCTACTTCGTCCCCGTAGCCGGCATCGCCTTCTTCATCTGGGCTCTGGTTCGGGCGGGCGGCGCCGGGCCCATCATCCACCAGCGGGCGTCGCTGACTGGGTCGGCCCTGGCCTGGGAGTTCATCAAGGGCGTGATGAGCAGCATCGCCAACTTCGCCACCCTCATCGTCAACGACCCGGACTTCTCCCGCTTTGCCGGCAAGCCGCGGGACGCCTTCTGGTCGCAGCTCATCACCATCCCTGTCGGCTTCGCCGTAACCTCCTTCATCGGCATCTTTGTCTCCTCGTCCTCCGTCATCATCTACCCGGGCTCCGAGCCCATCTGGGACCCGCTCGACCTCCTCGAGCGCTTCATCGACGACGGCGGCTCCGCCCAGCGCTTCGGCGTCTTCGTCATCGCCCTCGCCTTCGCCCTCGCCCAGCTCGGCACCAACATCGCCGCCAACTCGGTCTCGGCCGGCACCGATATGACCGCCCTGTTCCCGCGCTACATCAACATCCGCCGCGGCGGCTACATCTGCGCCGCGGTCGGCCTGGCCATGTGCCCCTACACGCTGCTCACCTCCTCCAACCAGTTCACCACCTACCTTAGCTCGTACGCCGTCTTCCTCAGCTCCATCGCCGGCGTCATGTGCGCCGACTACTACCTCGTCCGCAAGGGCTACCTCGAGATCAGGGAGCTCTACGACGCCCGCCGGACCGGCCCCTACTACTACACCTTCGGCTTCCACTGGCGCGCTTACGCCGCCTACATCGCCGGCATCCTCATCAACGTCGTCGGCTTCGCCGGCGCCATCAACGGCACCGACACCGTGCCCGTCGGCGCCACCTACATCTACAACGTCAACTTCTTCGCCGGGTTCATCGTCTCCTCCGCCCTGTACTGGGCACTCTGCCGGCTGTTCCCGGTGCCGGCGTGCAGCGACGTGTGGATGGAGGTCGGCGACCAGGTCGACGACGTGAGGCTTGCCTACGATAACGGGAGCAGCCAGCACGACTTTGACGAGGAGGCGGTGCTGGGGAGCAAGGGAGATGACGCGCACCACAAGACCGTGTAGAAATGGAGAAATCATGAACCAAAGGGGCTTTCGGTCTTGAAAATGGGAAGAGACATGAGCGAAAACAATGTGTTGCAACTTTGGAAATTTGTCTATATCGTTGAGTGATACCAATAAATTTTTGTCGTCAGCAGCTGAGGATTTCCCCGTGCCTGCAACTGGACTCTTTATAAGTGGCACTTAGCATATCTACTAGGGCACTTGTCAAGTGTGCAGCGTCGCTACCGAAAGATGAATATCCCAATGCTCTAGGCACTACCTTAGGCACTACCTTAGGCACGCAGTTCGTTATGTCACTCTCATAAATCATACTTATTTCTTAAACAAATAGTGTATTGCTCTTTGTAGAATTACTTGTTTTGAATAAGCATGGCAAAGAATATGTAACTCTCATAGACCAGTAATCATTTCTTAAGCAAATAGTATGCTACTTTGTACAGAATCATTCAGTTTGAGTAAGAACAGCAAGAAACGGCCACAGTAGGGGTACGATCTGATCGAGCGAACTCTACGCAACATCATCATCTGACCCGGATTCATCCTCGTCCTCCATGATTGATGACGATGATTCAGAGACCGAAATAGCGGGTCTCTCCGGGGGCCAATCAACGCTCATGGCAGTCATGAAGTCCTTTGCGGCGTATTCCATTCCTCTTCCCGACCATTCCTTGAAAGGGCCGCCATTGAAGCTCACTGCGTGGTCTCCTACTTTGATCCAGCCGATGCTCATCTTGGAGAGTTCGAGGTTGAGCGTGGCCATCTGCGACAACAAATCTGACCATGTATTGAACCTCTCATCGTCTCTGAAAGTGACAGGCAAGGTGACTTTGTGTAAGCTGATGCTTCGCAGCGTTTTCTTATATCGTTTATATACTCCCAAGAGCGTGTTCAATCCGACCGCTATCATACCTAGATCGAGGTGTTGCAGATTAGGAAAAGTTGATCCCAGTGATCCATTATCCTGAGAAAGCCATCCAAGAACAGCCTCAGCATAGAGTCTATCTTCCTTAAGAAAGTTGAGACGTAAATGTTGCAGTCCCTGTGCTTTGAGAAAAAAGCGTGGGAGGATGCAAAGCTGCGGGAAAGTGGAATGCTCAAGATGCGGTCTTTGCAGTCGATCCAAGAACAGGGTCTGGAGATTCGCAAGGGCACGGGAAGTGATGGGGTCAAGATAGGGAGGCACTTGGCGGTACGAATGGTCAGCCGTTTTTCTTCTCTTTCTGTCTGGAGCAAGCAGGCGACATGTGCAAATCAGAAGAGCGGAAAGATGTTTTAGATGCTACTCACTATACAAGGCTCGCTCAGAGAATGGGGCTCCGCGCATTATAACTTCGATACGGCTGGGTCTAGAATCACATGCTATTGTGTATTAGTCTTGCCACAAGAGCCAATCCCGCTCAACGTAATAGGGAGTTCCAAGGGCACAAGGCAGTGCATGAGTATGGCCATTGAGATGATGATCGGAAACATGTTTCCCACTTCAGTGAGCCCGCGGATTGGGACACTGCGCTTCCCCGTACTCTACGTAAAAAGAAACTTCTTCGATGCAATGGACTTGGGGCTCACCTTCAATACTTCCTAAGGCTCGTAAGATGGTCAGGAAGACGTGGCATGTATAGGCGGTTTCTTCGCCATCGTGCGACTCGCTGTGAGGCTTCTCGAGTCTTCTGCCCGTAAGATCGATAAAAGTTTGGCTTCCATAGCTGTTCCAAAAGGTATCATCACGCGTACGCTTGTTGGAGTTGAAGTCCCGTATGCCAATAGTTTCTAGGTTTGGTAAACCTGAGAAGGCTTTCTTGAGTAGCTCGACATCTCGCCCGGTGTCGACGAGCGCCTTGTGGGTGTAGTACTCGTGGGCGAATCTTTCCCACTTAGACGGATCAGACGGAGGATTACCATGCAGCCTTCCACGAGCAGCCGGCCGCTCTAAATGAATGATCACGTGGGTGAGAGAAGGGGCCAGGCGCGATTCGGAGATATCAAGCAGCGCCTGGAGGCTGAAGTCGGTCAGGCAGAATTGACGCTTGGAGAAGAATTCCTTGGCGAAAGCGCGGAAGAGAAAATTCTCGACGTGCTTGCAGGTGCGGCGAAGGGAGCCGTAATCGAGAGTGGTTAAATGTGAAGATATATGTAGCAGGACCTCGACAGGCATGCGCAGGAGCGGTGGACTCATGTCTGCCATGAGGAAGGCGAAGGTGTACGTAGGCTATTGTAGGAAGATCCTCGTCTGGTGCGATGCGATTCAAATAAAATTAACTCCTGTCCCCTCTTGTGAAACGATGTTGTGTCTGAGCTGGGTATGTTTCTTGCTGTTTCTTGCTGTGAGGAGGTTGGCATATGCAGAAGGTAGGTACGTTCCAGGAGTTCAGCATCTCTGCTTCATTCACTTTAAGTAGGCAGGTACATTATCAGTACTTTACCTTCCTTTCGTAACCCCTAGTGTGGCATTTGAACAGTGCTCTCTGCATCATGTAGTTACCTATTGAAGTGGAAGTCCCCTAGGCAGCACAGCCTACACAAGGTAGGCACGAGGAGGGGGTCATTGGTCAATAGGCAATGATGGGTACCGGATACGGCTGCAGCCTGCGTGCCGGTGCGCCATCCACGTGCTTTCGCGTCAAAGTAGCGCGCATCTGCCTGAGATGCCCAGATCTGCCCAGACGTTGGTGCAAGAGAGCTGCGGTTGCCTAAGTAGCAAGGAGCACGACTTTCTGAATTAAGTAAGTATTTATTCTGTTGCATGTCGCTCGCTCATTATTCGTCAGTCTATTCTTATTGTTTACAAACTGCAATATATTCACCCACCAAGCAATTATCCTTAGAACCCGTATATGTATACCTTCCATACTTACAAGAGACAACTACATACCGTAATCCATCTACCCTTGTCGGTGATCCTCCTCCACAATGCCCCGAAAGAAGGCCGCTGCAAAGGTCGCTGCACCAGCACTTCCTCCCCTGAATGGCTGTAGCATCGCCATCAGCGGCTCTATTCCTGGTCGCACCCAGGCTGCAATTGAGTCCGATTCCATCATTCCCTTGGGTGCCACTTTGGCCAAGTCAGTCAATGCTGCAACCACCCACTTGGTAACGACAGATGCCGACTACCAAAAATCCTCGACAAAGGTCAAAGCAGCCCAATCGAGTGATATTCCCATTGTCACCTTCCAATGGCTTGAGGACTGCCAGGCCCAAAATGCCCGGCTGGCCGAAAGCACCTACAGCCTGGGCAGCTCATCGTCCGGTCCATTCCTGCCTCAGTCCCAGCCCCAGGCTAATGGGTCCCGCAAGCGAGCTGCCACACAGACGCCTCCAGACAATGACGGAGATGATTCGACTGCCAAGTCCAGCAAGAAGGCTAAGCAATTGACAGACGACGCAGGCCAGGAGGAGAAGGAAGCCAAGGTTGCTGAAGGCCAGATAGCAAAATCCTTGGATGTGCGAATCCCAGTTGACGAAGGCTCCGAGCGCGAATTGGCCAACTATGAGGTCTACATTGATGACGATGGTGTTATCTACGACGCCTCTCTCAATCAAACGAATGCCGGCAACAACAACAATAAATTCTATCGCGTTCAGGTAGGTCTCTCAGCGAATCCTTGGCCTTCGTCCTGTTTTGCTATGTCGTGGTTTAGAAACCTTCTCACCTGTCAGTAGGTCTTACGTTCAGTCATCGGCGACTACAAGACCTGGACAAGATGGGGCCGAGTTGGAGAGTACGGCCAACACAAGACTCTCGGCAATGGGACCTTGCCCCTTGCTATCACGGAATTCGAGTCGAAATTCAAAGCGAAGTCGGGCCTTTCTTGGGCAAATCGGGGTGATCCGCCGAAGACCGGCAAATATGCCTTCATCGAGAGATCGTATGAGCCTGACTCAGAAGGTGAGGACGAGGGCATTGACACTCAAGTCAAAGTAGAAGACAAGGAAGAGAAAGTAGAACCGGAATCGAAACTGCCAATGGCCACCCAGGAGCTTATGCAGCTCATTTTCAACCAGCAGTACTTCGCCCAGACTATGCAGGATTTGAATTATGACGCCGCAAAGCTCCCACTAGGAAAACTGAGCAAGTCAACCATTACCAGGGGTTTTCAGGCCTTGAAAGATCTCTCCGCGCTACTAGACGATCCGGGTCTAGCACAGTCTGTCCACTCGACTAGTTACCCCCAAGCAATGGAGCATTTATCGAATCTCTATTATACCTTGATCCCACACGATTTCGGTCGTAACCGACCCCCAGTCATCCGAGACCAGACCATGCTCAAAAAAGAGATAGAGCTTCTTGAGAGCCTCGGAGATATGAAAGATGCAGCTCTTCTCATGAAGACAGAGGAGAAGAAGGAAGAGATCAACAAGCTTGATCGACAGTTCCGGGGACTGGCGTTGGATGAGATGACACCGCTGGACAATGGCGGCCGAGAATTCCTCGAGCTCAAGGATTACCTGATGAATACGAGAGGTACAACGCACAATGTCAACTATCAAGTCATGGAGATCTTCCGAATAGAGCGTAAGGGAGAGTTTGAGCGCTTCGACACTGCCCACAAAGGCTTCCAAGACAGACGCTTGTTGTGGCACGGCTCGCGTTGTACCAATTTTGGTGGCATTTTGAGCCAAGGACTGCGCATCGCACCTCCCGAGGCTCCCGTCTCAGGTAAGTTGCCGAGGATGTGTTGTCAGACTTGTCTCATCTAATCGATACAGGGTATATGTTTGGCAAGGGAATCTACCTGGCAGATATGTCTTCGAAGGTACAGTGCTTTTCTCGGTGAATGCAGCGAAAACAAGGTTGACGTTGAGTCTAGTCCGCGAACTATTGCTGCTCATACATATCAAATGGCCACGCGTTACTCTTGCTGTGTGAGGCGGAGCTTGGAAACCCCATGCAGACGTTAACGGGTGCGTCATATAATGCTGGCGATGATGCAAAAGCACAGGGGATGATGTCGACTTGGGGCCAGGGAAGTACCGGTCCCAGCAAGTGGAAGGACGCGAAATGCGTTCACCCTGCGCTGAAGGGTATAAAAAGTATGTTATCCAGATTGGTACCGAATTACCACTTTCTGCACAAACATGTTGTCAATTAACAATGATCTTAGTGCCTGACACGACTGTCATGCCCGCAGCGACTAATATCCCGAACGCATATCTTCAATACAATGAGTATATCACATACGACGTGTCACAAGTCCGACTCCGGTACCTGCTCCGCGTCAGGATGTAGGACCTTCTGCTCATGTGATCTGCTAATGGTCGTCGGCCATGAATACACCACCGCGGTAACAGGTAACTACAACTTCTCAGGCTGCCATTTAAAGCCGAACTTATGAGATTATTGGAGAGGGTTCCGATGCTAATCTCGGCATGAAACAGCAAATATTGTATCTGGGTGAAGACCCAACAAATTGTACAACTGAGCTCAGTCTTTGGATCTCACCAACAACAAATAGCTGCCACGTTCCACAAATGCCTTCTGTACCTAGTTCTTTTGGACAAAATTGACAGGAACTTGAATAATCCATTTTAGATTGAACACTCTTTATAAGCAGAACTTCTGTAGAACGAGCATACTTGATGCGGAATAAGTTCTGGTTTTTCTTCTTCTTTTTGGTGAATCTACTAACCATATTATAGTTTTGATCAAGGCTTCTAGAGCCAACAAATCCTTCAAACTCCACAGGAGTAGAATTTTGAAATAGCCAATCTCTGATACGACCAAGTGCCAGCATTGCTTATCTCGATAATGCATTGGAACGGACCTACACCATTTGACGGCGTCACCTGGTTAAGTCTTTTAAATATTTGATTCACAGCAATTAGGCGTGTTACATCTTATGATTAAAATAGAACGGTGTACGTGCTTTCAATGCAGAGCCTTCCTGTGTTTCGTCTCCAAACGCCGGCGGGTTTATCATGGTAAATAGCAAAACGCCTTGACCCAGATATCCAGGTATATGGTTGCCCGATAAAAGATTCTCAAACGCCGTGTTGCATGCAACTTGATCTATTGGAAATGCTCCAAAGCAACCGCTTGATGAAGCTGCGGGCGAAAGCCCAAACGCGAATCGTAATTAGTGGGCAATCTGGTGGAAACCGCTCAGCGACCACTTTGAGCCCAACGTCGTTTGCGTTCCTCCTTCTCTCTTTTGAGCTTCTCCTCCAGTGCCTTTTCTCGCTTGTCTTCCTCGAAAGCGACTCTTTCAGCTCGGCGCTCTTCGTCATCGATATCGGACATCCCGGCTTCCATGTCACTAGAGGCCGCACTATCGTACTCGTAGCCATATCCGCGTTGTCCAGGTCCAACATCTTCCTCTTCATCGTCGTAGTCAATGAAATCATCCATGTCTTCGTCGTAGTCTTCTTCGTACCGATCGCGGCCGCGAGGTCGTGGCGGCGCAAGCAATCCTCCTGCGCGAGGGGGCCTTGATCGTTGGTCGTTACGGGACGAGGATGACTTTGTTGCCCCGGGACGAGGCCGTGCGGTGCCAGTGTATCCCGTGGTAGCCGTCGCAGATTTTTTTACTTTCTTCTCAGGGGGATCCTCTACTGCTGGCTTCGTTCTGCCTGGCGCTTTTCCATTCCGAGGCGTGTTTTCCCGAGTTCCATCACGACTCGATGCACCGATGCGGCCCCCACCACGTGTAGATCCTATAGCCGGCTTCGCACTCCCTGCATACGGCTTGCCTGTCTTCCCATTGATACTGGACTTTTGCTCCGGTTTTGGGGTCTCTCGCTCTTTCGATGCTCGTGTCTTGTCGATCGCTTTGTGCTGTATCATGCCGACTTTGCCCATGGTTTGCTGTGCCTTCGCCGCACGAGCCATAATTTCCGCAAATGAACCTTTCTTGGGTGCTCGTGATGGCTCGGAAGTCGTTGGAGTTGTTGGAGATGGTCTCGCTGAAGGTACCTTAGAGGTGCTCGCGGGGGCAGAACTCAGGGTTGGGCGGCCAGCAGAATTTTGGGTCTTCTTTGCCTGAGGAGGTCTGCCATTAGAAGACGACGGATCTCGTTGACCAGCAGGCGCAGGCGGCACATAACGTCCATTAGTAGCAGGAGAATTCGTGCGATGGGGAAGCACAGCCGGTTTCGCAGAGGACGCTGTGGCGGAAAATGAGGATTTCACTGGTCGTCCGGTTGAGTACGAACGCTCGGTCACATCACTTTGCGCATAACGGGATGTCTTACCAGACGACTCAAAACTATCTGGCTGTCGCGCTTTGGTAATTTTATTTGAGCTGATAGACCCTGCATCATCTTCTGCCTTGCGTTTGATGCCAGAAGAGGAGGTGGGTTTGCTGTTGGGCGATGGCTGCCCGCCCGAGATCTGAGCTAGTAAATCGCCAATCTGCTTGATGGGTTTGTCAATAGGGGTTTCGGTGACAGGAAGAGATGCAACCTCGACGGCGATACTTACCGGCATATTGGCAGATTCCAGAAGCCTTGACGATACGATGAACCGGTGAAGAAGCGATGGGTGGGCCGTCAGAGCAGGTCTAGTGCCTGAGGCGTCATAAGTTGGAAGTGGGCTGTGTCATCCGTTCGTCTCGGTGGTATGGGTGTAGCTGTGAATGCGATAGGAGACACGGAGGGCTAACGAGGTTGCAAAGACTGTCAGCCTGAAGACAAACAGGTCTCAGACAGTTACTGTGTATATATAGCACGGAAGCGGCGGAGTGAATCATACGTACCTGACTTGCGGAAGCACAACAAAGAAAAGAGTGCCCTGTTGCTGCGGCTGTTAAGGGAATGCTCCGATAAGAGAGAGTTACTTAGGTAAGGTTCGTTTGATAGGACCAGCCAGTCTGCCACCAGTCTGCCACTGGCCAACCTGGAGGGCCTTCTTGTGGCTGGGCTACGTCATTTTGCAAGGCTACTATTCGCCGGCAGGGAGCCTCAGATGGCCGACAGTCGCGGCCAGTGTTAGCACAGCCACACTAAGAAATTCAGCCACGAGGAGAACCAACGACCCTAATCAGGTGATTGAAAACAAGGTGGCCCACCCGCTTGGCTGCAGCCCGCTGGCCACACACCAACAAACTGCCCGCTCGCGCGAAAACCCTTGCCCAGAAATTCCCACTGTAACTTTTCTGTCTCTCGAGCGGCCCTGCATCCTCACGACTCCCACTTCCCAACTCGTCACACCGAAAAACCTCACAGAACTCGAAGGCTCAGTCTCCGCCCAGGTTTGCGGTTAAATCGATTGATTTCTCGTGTTCTTTACCACAACCACACTACTCTGTAAGTAGTTTATCTCCAGCGCGGAGTGTTGTTGTCGCATCACTTCGTGACCTGCCCTCCCCCGCCAAATATTGTTCTCTTCCACCACCAAAACCACTAGTCTGACTAAGTTACTCTGCAGCAACAGCAAAAATGAAGCACCTCGCAGCTTACCTCCTCCTTACCCTCGGTGGCAACACCGCTCCTTCCGCCAAGGACATCAAGGGCGTTCTCGACTCGGTCGGAATTGAGGCTGACAGCGACCGTCTGGACAAGCTCATCTCCGAGCTCGAGGGCAAGGACATCAATGAGGTATGGATTCGAAGGATTTGTAACGTCATGCCATGGTCTGACATTTTATACAGTTGATTTCCGAGGGATCCTCCAAGCTCGCCTCCGTTCCCAGCGGTGGCGCTGGTGGTGCTCCCGCCGCTGGCGGTGCTGCTGCATCTGGCGGCGCTGCTGAGGCCAAGGAGGAAGAGAAAGAAGAGGGTATGTTGCGCCTATACCAATTGTGGCTTCCTCTTTCTCGTGACAATACTAACAGTCTCGACAGAGAAGGAAGAGTCCGACGAGGACATGGGTTTCGGTCTCTTCGACTAAGCGAGTTTCGTCTGTTCCTCCAACGACGTTTAAGGGACTTGGGGATTTGGTACGGAAAATGGGTTCGATGGTCTCCTGGAATTCCCAGCACCGAAAAGTCGACATATGACCAGCCGATAGCCGAGGAATCAAGCTTTCTACTTAGGTATCGTCGAACAAATCATCGACCCGCGTTCCCTGAAGAACTTTCAACGCTACTGTCTCAATGCGTGAAACTCGCCGAGTGCCAAAATTTGCACTTAATCCATCGTAGTCCACAAGCGATTGTTGCGCTGGTCCCAGAGGAAAGATTAGTGGCACAATCATCGTGATGCAGGTTTGAAGCCGCAGGTTTGGTCATCCAAATAAATCAGACTGGCGTGCTAATACGTGTCGTCGCTGTAAATTTCCGCGCTTATTTCATTGGTGCAGATCGTGAGATTCCTGTAATCGTCCATTATTGATCTGTCTTGCACATATCTCAATCGTCAGAGATCACATATTTGCTACCGGAGTCATCAATCGGGATCCATGGTAAGTAAGTATTTATTGATAGATTAGGTCAGGTACCTAAGTACCTCTAGGTAAAAGACCCGCATCACTTTGGTATGCATTTAAGCCGACTGACCTATATACTTTGCAAGGTAGAGCATCTGCCAGCTTGGAGACTCGGCAGCTGATACTCGATGATTGGCTCGACGCATGTGTTCATTCGCGGTTGCCCCGAACGACGGGTGGGGCACGGAAAGCTGCCACGAAAGGCGGCCTAGGAGCCAGGGAGCCCACCTGAAGCTGTGGACATCTTTGAGTTGCAGCAACGCGACAAAATACTTCCGCAGTGTAGTCCGCCTTGTCAATCCTGCTGTCGAGCAACAACTTTTTTTTTGGGGGGGGCTATGGTCGGCTTCGACGCGTAAAATATTAAATATCTCGACACGATCCTGTTCCCAGTTGCCAATTCGACACGCTCTAAATGCTTACAGATTTGCTTGTCTTCAATTCCACGTAAACATCCAACAACAAACATCCCCGATGGCCACCACCTCGCCCACACCCTCCGGGTCGAGCCAATTGCCGGTAGCAACAAGAAAAGCCTCGCTTAGATCTGGTCTGAGAAGGGGATCTGCCAGACCACAGCTTAGTCGCGCTGAATCCAACCCAATGCCCGCTTCCAACGCGCCCCAAATGGAATATGCTGGCCATGAGAGCTCCGATGACGAGATTCCCGTGCCTATGAAGCTCAGTGCCCTCACCAAAGCGCTATTGAATGATGGCGGAGCCGAAGGAGAGAAGGACTATGGCCGTGTGCGGACTAGAGCTCAGCACCGTGCTTCATCCCCGCTACAGTCAGTACCGGAGCAAGAGAAACCAGCTAAGAGACGGAGTGTTCTCAATACCTCGGTGAACTCGAATGCGGAGGAGAGGAGGCATACCCGTGCTAGCAGTGCACAGGTCTCTTCGCGACCGACTTCACCAGTCCGCAGCCAAGCAAGCGAGAGTAGTCCTGTTAGGAAAAGGGTGGTCCGTTTAAGTGCTCAGCCTCAAGGAAACGCCGTCGCCAGCTCTTCCCAGATTCAGCCTTCGAAAAGGAGATCGGTTTCCCTGGCCACTTCGAATAGTAAAATCCGGCCTTCGAGCAGAACCGAAAGCGTTGCACCTGAAGATAAGGCCAATGAGTCCGAGATCAAAGACAACAGTCTGAACACTCCAGCACAACAAGGCCGTGTTGTAAGGATAGCCGTTGGATCTTCAGGGGGTAGAAGCCGTTCCACGGGCTCATCTGCAGTATCTACGGTATCATCCTCCAAGAGAGCAGATTCTGCTAGCAACCGCTCTCATTTATCTCAACCTGACGACCATGACGCCCCCGAAGAGCCCCAGACGATCCCGCGTCAACAGGGTGAGTCGATCATCGGCAGTGTGTCTCGGCAAGGTTCCCAAGGATCTAGAAGCAAGAATGATGAAAACCAGGCAAACCACGGCTCCATGCGTATCAAGCGTGTCGGCAAGATTCCTGGGAGCTTTCTAAGTGGTCCTGCTCGTCGAGGACGTACAAGGCAAAGTGGAGAAGATGCTGGTAATGAAGGCGACTACTTGCCTTCTGGCCAGGAACAAGACGGTCAACATCCTCCAGAGAACATTGGCCCTGATCCACTGGACAACCTTGCCTCCTCTTATTATGTGCCAGATCACCTTTCCTCGGGAAGCCCTGTTAGTGCCAAGGCCTCTGCAAGGGCAGGTCATAAGATGGAATCATCCATGATTGAGAGACCCCTAGAAATGCGCTCTCGCCAAAAATCGCCTGACCACGGTGATGAAATCCTCATTCCTCACTACAAAGTGCCACCACCGCGGCCAGATATGCCGTCTCGCCATGACCAGGAGAACGAGGCGCCTCCAACGTTCAAGAAGAGCAAACCCTTGGGTGTCTTGTCTGAAAAGGACATCGCTCAGGCCTCTGCCCGGCCTTTGAGCGCGGATGTTCGAGCTGGTTCACCCGAACGCAAGGCACTAGCCCCCCTGAATCAAAATAAGAACACGCCTCACCGAGCAGCCCCAGCTCCACCACCAAAGATGTCCATCCTAGATGCTGCTACAAGTAATGCCGGTGCCGCGACAGCACAAGCTACAAGACGCCGAAATTACCTCAAGGTCAACGGGAAGCACTATACCCGGATCGATGCCCTTGGACGGGGAGGTAGCGGAAAAGTATACCGTGTATCGGCCGATAATGGAAAGATGTTCGCCTTGAAGCGCGTATCCATCGAAGGTGCTGATGAAAGCACTGTTAAGGGTTACAAGGGTGAAATCGACCTCCTTAAGAAACTCACGAACGTGGATCGGGTCGTTACTCTGTTCGACTATGAAATGAATGAAGAGAAGCAGGTACTAAGTCTTGTAAGTATTTTCTCCCAACGGTTGGCCCCATGTGTTCACGGCGACGCTAACTTGGGGAAAAGCTTATGGAGATGGGTGAGCTAGATCTCAACACACTCCTCCGAATGCGTCTGACGCCTGAAGGCGCCAAGTTCGATCCTGTCTTCGTGCGCTACTACTGGCAAGAGATGCTTGAGTGTCTGCAATCTGTACACGCTTATGATATCGTCCATTCGGACTTGAAGCCTGCCAATTTCGTCCTTGTCCAGGGTCGCCTAAAGCTGATCGATTTTGGTATTGCAAATGCGATCCAGACGGACGAGACAGTCAACGTGCACCGGGAAACCCAGATCGGTACACCTAATTATATGTCTCCCGAGTCCCTCTTGGACTCAAACGCCGACGCTAGTAGCCGGAGGATCAGTACCAATCCCACACGCCCAAAGCTCATGAAGCTCGGCAAGCCGAGTGATATATGGAGTCTAGGGTGCATCTTATTTCAAATGGTCTACGGTACACCGCCATTCGGCCATATTCCAAACCAAATGGCACGATGCCACGCCATCATCAACTGGAACTACGACATTGAATTCAAAGACAAAGGCATCGGCGGGGTCCCTGTGCCGCCAAGCCTGCAGCGAACGATGAAACGCTGCTTGCAAAGAGACCAGCATCTTAGGCCAACATGTGCAGAGCTGCTTGGTAGCACTGATCCGTTCTTATATCCAGTCGAGACACCAGATGGCAATCTCCCTATCACGGAGGAGCTTCTGGGTCGTATCGTCCAGAGCGTCGTTATGCGCTGCAGAGACCGTTTGCCCACGGAAAACGAGGTGCTGAGCACGTGGCCTCAGGCATACTGGAGCAGCGTCGCCAAAGCTGTCGGCAAAGACTTGAACATGAGGTCGTCAGTCTCTAGCTCCTCTGCGCCCTCGCATGGAAGATAGTCTATCGGAGAACGTACATAGGTGGAGAGAGAAGGAGAGGCTTGGGGGAGGTTAATGACCTATGTTTACGACACAACAAGGAAGGACTTTGAATTTGTTTTTGTTGGAAGATTCCACACCATACCCACGCGCTGTTACCACCATTATTGGTTCTATTGGACTACTGTAACGATTCATGTTAAATACTCCCATTTTATTCTGTTTTTATTCCTGTCATAGCTACGGAGTTGAACAGGCTTGAAGTTGGGGTATAGAACGGGCAGCCAGCCTTGACGACAAACCCTGAGACATTACACTTTATAGCGATACTATGCTCTAGAATTCTTCCCCTGGGAAACATTCACCTTATTTCTAATGACACTCATCACCCAGCCTTTGGTTCCTTCACCTTGCATGTGGTGACCAATTGAAGTTTTATATAAGGTGTATTATTCAAACATATGGTACAGACAGCCTTATCTGACGGTAGGTAGAAGCTGCTATTGGTACAATAATGTAGTCTCCTTGACACAGTCGACATATTCCATGTGCATCGATCTCTTTCAGTAGAACCCCCACATACATCATTGTGTGACACCCATCAAAGATGCTCGAGGTCCATACTCAGCTCGATCATCATCCCCCGTAATTTTTCATGCTTGTGGTTCTAGCACTCTGACCTCGCTAATGGCTAGGATGGTGTACTTATGCTTGCTTGTGACTCGCTGGCTGCGGCGATTCCGGCGCTTAGTCTTGACCTTGATACGCAGAGGCTCGCTCTCGGTGCCCAAAACGGTGGCGCGGCATTCAAACAGTGACTCGTCGACCCAGGGCGCGCCCTTGAGGGTGTAGTCGCGCGAGCCGAGCACGGAGGCGCGGTCCAGGCGCAGCACATCGCCCGGCAGGACGCCGGGCATCTTGAATGGTAGCCTGATCTTGTCGCCTGGAGTGACGAGGTACGGTCGCCCGTGGATGTGAGCCGTGATATAGTGACTCGGCTGGGCGCGCAGCAGGGGAAGCAGGTTCGCTACGCTCTCGTGCGAGGCGGCCGCGGACGGGGCCTGCGGTTTCTGGTGCTGCGGGCGGCTGGGTGCGTTTTGGGTTGGTGGCGAAGGTGCTTTGGGGGGCATGGTGGATTGCGTGAGTGTGCTTGTGGGCGGTGCCGAGGGCTCGATGTGCTGCTGCGTGGTGGTGAGGGTGCGCGCGCCGATGGGGAGGAGGTATGATGGCGGCAGTCGCGTGAGTGGTGCCCGGAGCTCCAGAACGGAGCGCAGGATCGAGCGGCTCATGTTGGGTGGCCGCTACGCACGATCGACAGCTAACGATCAAATTGAATTATCAATGGACAGCCCGATGCCCGTGTTATGCCGAGAATGATTCGTCTGAAGCTTGAGTGAAGCCCGAAAGCTCGAAGTCGTGGTGTTGCATAAACCAGACTCCAGAGAAAAGATAAAGTGGGTCACCGGTCGTGCAGTCCTAGCAGCTGCACCGAGCTTGAACCAGCTGTCGGTCTGCTTGCTCCATCCTACATTCACCCCACTCATCAATTGCTGTCTTGAACCTCGAATTTTCGTTATCGCAGTGGCGGGCATCGATAACGATTTTTCCAGAGAATTGAATATTATTACCAACTTCAACCCGCCTCTGTGCAGACGACGACGACGCTTCAGACATCTTGAAGCTTGTCGCTGCTGCCAATAGACAGCATAACCCCCACAGAATCCACCACAAAGCATCACCAAGTCCCCCTCGAGGGCACCATCCCACATCATGGTGCGTTCCCTCGTGCCTACTGTCTCGCGCGTTTCATAGCCCATACTGACCGTCTCCGCAGCCTCAGAACGAGTATATGGAGCGGCATGCGAAGCTGCACGGCAAGCGGCTCGACCACGAGGAGCGCGCCCGCAAGCGCGAGGCCCGCGAGTCGCACAAGGCCTCCGAGAAGGCACAGAACCTGCGCGGCCTGGCCGCCAAGCAGTACGCGCAGAAGCGCCACAAGGAGAAGATCCAGATGCGCAAGCAGATCAAGGCCATGGAGGAGAAGAACGTCCAGGGCGCCTCTGACAAGGACCCCTCCACGCCCCTGCCAAACTACCTGCTCGACCGCTCCAACCCCACCCAGGCCAAGAGCCTCAGCAGCGCCATCAAGAACCGCCGGAGCGAGAAGAGCGCCCGCTTCGCCGTTCCCTTACCCACCGTGAAGGGAATCTCGGAGGAAGAGGCTTTCAAGGTCGTGCACACAGGCAAGAAGACGGCGAAGAAGGGCTGGAAGCGCATGATTACGAAGCCTACGTGAGCTCGCCCTCCTTGTACGGCTGATACTAGGCAAAGAAACTAACAGCACAACAGCTTTGTTGGCCCTGACTTTACCAGACGGCCTGTCAAGTACGAACGCTTTATTCGACCTATGGGACTTAGGTATAAGAAGGCGAATGTGACACATCCCGAGCTCGGCGTGACAGTCCAACTACCCATCATATCAGTCAAGAAGAACCCGCAACAGGCTCTGTTCACACAGTTAGGGGTGTTATCCAAGGGTACCATTCTAGAGGTTAATGTATCTGAGCTTGGTCTAACCACTGCTGGTGGAAAGATCGTCTGGGGAAGGTATGTACCCTGAGTCTAGAAATAGTGCACAAGCTTACAGGACAAACAGATATGCGCAAGTAACCAACAACCCCGAAAATGATGGCTGTGTCAACAGCGTTCTGTTAGTATAGTTTTAACTGGCCAAGGAAAGAGACAACTCTACGAAGAAACAGCTGGTTATGGAAGCATTGAAAGGCGTTCGGCGTTGTGTGCTGCCGATGGTGGCCAGAAATTTGTGTTTGATTTGATTGCCACCAAAAGAGCAGTCTGCATCATGGGCGTGACCGAGTAACACTTGAGATACTCATAGATTGAAACAAGAATTCCGTCTCAAAGCCGCCATCGAGACGTTGAATCAGATGTTGAACAACACAATTTAATGCCAATCGTATTATTCTTTTGCAACGGACTATCCCGTGCTTCCTGGGAACAACTAGAGCTGTAGACTTCACCGCGAGACTTGGCTGCGGCATGCGCAGGCCCTGTTGGTAAGAGACAAGTCCGTCGTTCATCAGTCAACCTAGATACCAGAAGACGTAGATTCAAATTAGTTCAAAGCAAATTTCATTATGGGTGACTGCTATAGATCCTATGTATAAGACTGAGATACCATTCCGATTGCCTACAGGCAACGAAAACCCTCACAGCCCAGCAACAGAAAGCCAGGGGATGCAAGGCCCGGCACATCAAGCAAGAACGATGTACCAGTAACGCAATTGCAGCTAATAGCCTCACCGGCCCAAAATGGAAAGTCAATTGCAGGCAGTGATACCCATAGTTTCATCCAGACCGAGCCCATTCTTGATGCCCCCAATACTTGGCCTTGCAAGCATCATCACCGCCAATACCTTTGCAGATCAACAGTCGTCTTCTAACCTCTGGCTGGTTGAGATAAGACAGAAGCAAAAATCAAGCGAAATTGCATTCGGGCTAGAATTACGGGGCATCATATAAGAGTTTAGATGTATGCGGCAATGTTGCGCATCGAGGTTGAAGGTCAATCGGCAGGGGAACGTCCAGCCAGCTGAGCGAACCAGATCACTTGGTATCCAGCTTGGAGAGAGGTGGACAGGCGAGGAAAATGAACGATGAAGTAGTTCTCTCGAATGAAACCTTGAATGACGAGACCATACTACAGTACACCAGCTCGGCTTGATCGTTTGCCACGCGTGACAACCTCGTCGAAGTGACGAGATCTTTAGAGAGCTACTATATGCCGTGTTGCTCGCATCCCATCAAGGCAGCTGACTAGGCTGCAAATTCTTGTTTGGGTTTGAAAATCCCCCAAGATACATGTTCTGGTATGGTTTCTTGGTTTCTGACTTGGACTTCGGAGACTTGTTGGCCGACGCGTATGGGTTGGGAGGCAGATTCGCTACTCCAGCTGTAGTCGGCAAACTTGGCTTAGATACAGATGCGAGCGCGGCTTGTTCTCGCTCTTGGCGCTTTTGACGGATTTCGGGGTTTTTGGGATCGTGCAAGCGTCCATTAACGCGCATTTCTACGACGGCCTTTACCACCTCCATTTCTTCATTGTTTCGGTCGTTCAACATCAGACGCTGTCGGAGCGTGAATCTGCCACCGTTCTGGATCTGTTCGTCGAGTGCTGCGCGCCGAACAGCACTGTCATGCTTAAATCGGCACTTGCCCTTTTTCCCGCAAGTACCTCCAGTAGAGTAGTACTTGCAATGTTGTGAGGGATCAGCTCGTGGAGCCGGAGGTAGAAAGCTATCCTTGGGTTTTCCAGTGCCTTCCACATCAGGCTCGTCATCAGAGGAATCAGAAGACTCAGACACGCTTCCCCGCATCTCATCGCCTTCGTCGTTAGCCGCTCGCTTGCGCTTTTCAAGCTTGCGCTCTACCTTGGCCAACTGCTTTCGCAGTTTGTCAGCTTCGGCTTGAGTCTTGTCAAGCTCGGTCACTGGGCCAATGTCTGCGGTTGGTTGTTCGCCCTTTGGGAGTACTCCTGCCGCTTTCTTGTGTTGAACATGAGCTTTTGTGGGATAATTACCCCTTCTCTCAGCAAGCCACACTTTCAAGTCAGGAATGCTATCAGAAAAACACATAAGTAAATACAGCAAGCATAGGTAGTGCAGAGGGGTCTAGACTTACGTTGGGGCATCATCTCCTAGTAACTCCTTGAGCCTTGTCTCTTCATCAACTCCGGCATCGTCAGACTCGGCTTCGCCAGGAGTCAGACCAAGCGTGTTGGTCTTACGCTTCTTCTTCTTCGAAGAAGCTGCATCAGACTTCTGAGAATGGTTGGGTCTTTGATCTCTATGATGGGACTTCCCACCTCGATCAGAAAATCCACCTCGACCGCCCCTGTGATTGGATCGGGAACCATCACGTCCATGACCCCCTCCCCTGCTACTATTGTTATAGGAGGTATTGGGAGCCGCGTAAGGCAATGGAGGGGCCGGGGGATAGTTGAATTGGGGTTGCGGGTAGGCAGGGGGTTGGGGATGAGTAGCAGGAGAGTACGCTTGAGCATAGCCATGACTATTAGAAACAGGATGATCGTTGCGATGATCAAAACCCATGCGCATGGGAGGGCCCATGGGGTGATCTGCCTTGTGGCCACCTCGGTCACTTTGATACGCTCCTCGTCCACCGCGATTCCCATACTGTGTTGGATATGGGTGGCTTTGTTCGCTCCACTGGTGAGCAGAATAGTCATAAGGCTGTTGTTGGGTATAAGGAGACCCATATGACGGGCGTGACTGGTATCCCTGAGACTGAGGGGGGGCATATGCTTGAGGGGCGTAGTTTGGGTGATAGTTAGACGGAGGCAACGGAGCAGCAGACTGTTGGCTGGCAGGCATGTGCGAGGGGCTTTGCCAATAGGCATTACCTTGAGGAGGAGTGTATGGTGTATTACCAGGTGAAGAATACTCAGATGGCTGGTAATATTGAGAACTATGTTCGTTGCGACCCGAGCCTTGATGATGGCCACGACCTCGGCTGGCACCAGAGTGGCTACCACGAGAGGAGCCATGATGATACCCTTGGCTTTTTCCATAAGGAGGATAAGAATTGGGAGGCGCAGCCGAAGGCGCGGGCGGAGGAGGTGCATATGGATAGGACGGCATCTTGTCGTGCTAGAATCGGACTGCAATGGTAATGGAAAGCGCGACTGAGAATTGGGCCTCTGCGGAGAAGGGATGATGGCTGATCTATGTTTGGCATTAGAGAGTCTTTTGAAAGAAGCCTGGGAGAAACTTTTGTGTGATCTTTTGAAAGCTGGGGAGTTGCATGTAAAAAGCGTCGGATTGGCACTTACAACTCTAGAGAAGAATCGCTTTGACCAAGCTATAGGAAATCGTCACCTCTCCTTGGAGGGTACCTAGGCAGCCGACAGTCGCAGAGAAACGCAATCAGTTATTCAAACTGGAAAGGCTCCAATGCGTCAGCAAAGTGCGCAAGAAAAGCACCTTAACAGAGCGCAGGAGCCGTAGGAGGAAGGGTTGTCGGTTGGCTTCAACTTTGGCACAGATGTTCGAAGATCTGGTGTCGGAGATTGGGAGGTTCCAATGTTAGAGGTACCTGCAGAGGTAGAGAGAGCTTCAGCAGCTTAAAAGTGGAATCTGTCTGCTGCGCTTACTTAAATGTGGCTTGCTGAAGTACCTATCTATCTGGCTACCTAGGTAAGGTACTTGAGATATGCATGTAAATCGTGAGATGGAGTGGTACTGGTTTATTAGGTATATCCGACTTGCTGCATACGCTTTTCTCACATGCTTAGGTAAAGTAGCACTCTAGAATCCGAGTTTGCCGACCCACATCCACCACCTTCTTCTCAACGTGGGGCACAGTCGGTGGCCCCAAGAAGTCCGTTTTCAGAACCAGTGTTGAACCCGATTTGACATGGAGAAACCAGCATGATATTTCACAGATAGCTAAGTGCAACCATGTTCATCCTCGTAAGTCTGTCCTTGTCTATGAATGTTATTTACGGTATAATTGAAGGGAACACAGACCAAGATCGCGGACCTGGTGCAGATCCCACCGTCGCAATTCAAAGAACAGAGTCATATGGCAATCGAGAACAACATCAATGCCAAGTATTCCAACCGTGTAATTCAGAAAATCGGCCTTTGCATCTGCATGTACGACCTGATATGGGCTTCCGAGGGCTTGATCGGCCACGGCACAGGTCTTGTCAACGTCAATGGTATTTCTTTGCCCTCCAATGTCTCACATGTTCTATGCATGAAGCTTATCATTCGCCCACTCAGTTGAGTTCCGCATGATTGTTTTTCGACCCTTCAAGGGCGAGACTCTGTTCGGCAGAATCAGCAGTGCCACCCCTGATGGCTTGCACATTCGTACAGATTTCTTCGAAGACATCTTCGTGCCCTACAAAGAGCTGCCCGAGAGCACCGAATTGTGAGCCTCATGAATGACACATGAGAGACCCTTTAACTAACCCTTCCCCTAGCGACCATAACGAGCAAGCCTGGGTGTGGGTCGTGGACGAGGACCGGATGCACTATGACAAGAACGAGATTGTCCGTTTCCAAGTTATTGACGAGTCGTGGAATGATCAAGTTCCTGAAAGTGCAGAACAGGAGGCCATGGAGAAAGCAAAGAAGCTCTCACCCTATAGCATCCAAGGTACGATGATGAAGGAAGGTCTGGGTGTTTGTTTGTGGTGGGATTAGAGAGGATTGGTAGGGATCACCGCATTGCACTGCGTTCTGGCATAAGGATTGGCGTTGAAGGTCCTTTATTTGACGGTCTGAGCTGGCTTGGGTGGGAAAGCTCGCATTGCTTGCTCTATTTAGACTTGATACCCTCGAGCAATCTATCTTCTACACCATCAAGAACCGAATAGTGCTCTACCACAGCAAGATTCTCTGCCTCAGTCTTAAACTGCTTGTCAGGGTCCTGTCCGGGACCGAACATCTGAGGTGCGGCCTGGGGTCCCATGCCGCCCATTTGCTGGGCCATCTGGCTTGCGGCTGTGAACAGATCAGTGACCGAAGCTAAGTGAAAAGTCGCCATGCTGCGTTTGAAACTCACCATTGTCGCTTCCGAGTAAAAAGTTGAAGACAGACTGTAGCCCGAAGATACAAAGGAAATACCAACTAATACTCGACATCCACCTAGGGTCCATCTCCTTGGTTGCTACGCCTGCCTGAAGCATACTCTTAAACTTAATCGTAATGGGGAATGGGAGTTTGATGATGACAAAGCCACTGAAGAAGGCATTGATCCAACTCATGATCAAGGTGTTCGGGATCATCATAGCCATGTTGTTTTTCATCATACCCATCATACCGTCCATAGCACCAGGATCCGTCATGGGGTTGGGCGGTGGCTGTCCACGGCCCTCAGGGTTCTTCAGAAAGGCACCAGTCTCGTAGGCATTGGTCAGGTAGTCGCGACGAGCTCGGAAAGACGGCGCGGTCAGGACATGGAAGTTGTTGCGCGTTGCGATGCCGTGCATCAGGGACCTTTGTTCCTTCATGTTCCGTTGGTCGAGCTTCTTGGGCGCCGTGGCCATCAATACTGTCGCATAGTGGCGCAGGATACCAGTCAAGACCATAACGACGGTAATAGGGAAAAGGATCCAATAGCTTTCACAAATGGATCAGTAGGAGCATGGCGGTAGGGCGCAAGGTAGCTCACAAGAGTTGGGGATCCCTCTGGATCGTCTGCACCGGTAATTGACCCATTGCGATGTCCTCTATGCCAGCCTTATACGGTCTATCGTAGGTTGTTATGGTAAAAGTATAGACCTTGTCGATGTTGCAGGTTGAAAAGACACAGACACGGTCATCCACAAGCTTCTTCTGTTGTAGCTGAGGTTGCAACTGAGGCGGCTGAGCAAAGGTCCTGAACCCTGGTCGGAGGCATCGGGTCTGTGCAGGTGCTGCCAGTCGGTGGAATGCCAGATACAGAGTACACAGTGCAGCGCTCCACTCTGCGCGAAGCCACGTTCCAAGAGTGTTAGCTTACAGCTCCCATCGCGAACATTGTCCACCTTGAACAAGTCGAGATACAGCTTCAAAGCTGACAACTCAGCAACTACTTGGAGCCACCACTTCTTTCTCCCACCAACCAAAAGGACAGATATTCGCAGTCCCTGGCCTATTTGATCAAGCAGCAATATTGTTCACTATGACATCCCAAGAAAAGATCACGGTCCACAACCTCGCAGGTACCTCTCCCACTTAGAAAGCTCAAGATCTAAGAGGCCAGACTAATAAGCCCTGGCATCCAGACCTTAAGAATACCTCCGACGATGCGATCCCCAACTACCTCAACAGTCTCAATTTCAAGCAGGAGCATAAGCTTGTCGACACACGCCTAGTTCTCGGCTACTCTGCGTTCGCAATCGCCGCCGCCTGCTTCCTATGGGACTACCAGCTGGGTTTCGAGAACACCAAGTACTACACGGCTGCCGCCGTCGCCTGCTACAGCGTTCTCAATGGCATCTTGACCTACTGGATTGGTTTTGTAGAAAAGGGCACTGTCTACCAGGGTACTGCGCCTGACGGCACCAAGGTATACGCACATCAATACCACATTCCTTGCTATGTCTCCATTTGGGAAGCGGGATTGTATAACTACTTGCACGGTGGCAGGGCTAACTCACGCCTCAGATCTCCATCGCCACTTCAACGAAGAAGAACATCCCAACCTACAATGCTACCATAACCCTTACGCCTAAGGGCAAGTCCTCCCCCCAGACCATCGAACTCGCCCGGTCCTTCACCGAATGGTTCGACGTTCAGGGCCGCTTTATCGCGCGCCCTTTCCAGACCATGCTCGTATCAAGCGTGCCCGCAATCGCGAAAGCAGACCCAAAGCGGGCAGCGGAAATCGCGGCAGCAGGTGCCGAGTCCGATTTTGTCAATGTTGATGCGAGTGTATTAGATGCTATTGCAGCTGCGGACTCGACGGGTGCTGATACGGGCGCGACCTCATCACAAGGAAAGAAGGGAAAGAGGAGAAAGGTGTAGGCGTCCATGACGATATACTGCGGGTTGTCATGGATCATTTAGAACTGGAAAATGTCAAGAGACAAAACCGCCAATCGCGTGTCTTGATGTGTGTCTGAACGCCGCTATGATGGCATTGCTGTTGTGATCATACATGTTTCCTGTTATGTGAACTGCCTAGATTTCTGCTGCGTTCGTACCCGAAAGCTAAGTGAATCCTACAATAATGTCCGCTCAATCCACATCTGCCCATGCCTGCCGAGCCCTCAGTGCGATGCGCCTGATGTCCCTGACTGAATCGCCACATGCGCTTGACAGTGGACGCAATAGCAGTTGCCGATGTGGGAGCAGATATCTCGCCTCGTACGCCGAAGGCAGTCTTTGAAAGAACTCTAACGTGAACTTGCGGCAGCGTGTGGCGGCGCGGCCCCTTTCATCACTCGCTTTCTTGTAGACTACTGTCATCGCAGTTATAAGACCAGAGAGGTGCTCTTTCAATTCCGCTGGCTCCTGCTCGAGAATTTGCAGTATCACGCTTAGACACGATTCCATCTCAACTCCAATGTCGAACGTGGATAGAGATCGTATGGCAATTCGTACAACCTTACCTATGTCGTCTGCGAATTGGCTAAGCTTTAGGTGTTTGGTAATCGCGAATGTCGCAACGGCACGATTGACAGCTTGCAACTCATTCATGCCATCTTTGGGGAAGCAGTCCGATAGATATGGGGACACAACTTGAGAAAACAGCCAGCTGCCACTTAACTTCTTCACCTGGGCATGGTTCTTAGTGTCCAGACACTCCTTAGGGCTGACAAGCACCTCAAGATTCTGAGCTAGCTGGCGTCCGATTGCTGGATCAAGAGGTGCGCTACGACAGATTGTAGTGAGCAACAAATTCTCGTCGGGGGAGCCCTGGAATCGTGCCACATCACCTGCCAGGTAGTGAAGGATGCTGCGGAAAATGCGAAGGCCGGCTGCTGCGTCCATATTTGAAAGGTCATTGTATTTCGAAACCAAAGCTCGTTGGGTCTCCTTCTTCGCTCTTTTGAGGTTCTCCTGGCCTCTAAGACGGAGCTTGTTCACCAGTATAGCCAGAGTTGTGTCTAGTGCAGCTCTTGTTAAATCTGAAAAGGTAGATGGCGCAGAGGTCAGGGCCATGCAGAGCTGGTTTAGCGCGTTTTCGTGATGCTACAATGACTTGGTTAGTCTGATAACCGTCCCGGATATGGATCAATACTCACTGTTGGGCTGATGGCAGCTGGCCACAAACCTTGCAGTACTCCCATTGACAAGGGCGCCGCGCGTAAGCCATTGCTGGAGTCGAGACCAAGAGTTGTGTGCTCAATATCAGTGGGATGGAATAAGGTGAAGGCGGCTTGGTCTAACTGTAGAACCCTTTGCTCGTCTTCGCTCATGGACCGTATGACTTCAGTTGCCAGCAAAGCCAGCTGGTGCAAGCAAATATCCTCTCGTGCAATTGCTTCAGGAGTCTCTGAACTAAAATCCCGAGCAAGTTCAACTGTCCATTTGGCCGCACCTCGTTCATCTTGCACCGTTGACACAATAGTAAAGCGAGTATAGAGGTGCTTTGTGACCCACAGGCAATAATTGATTCGCTGACGTGCATCATCAGCCTCACCGACTTCCGTACCTTGCAGGAGCCTTGTCACTGTCTCGAAGCTGCTTGGATGACTAGACTCTAACGACACTGCTTGCGCTATGTTTTGTTCAAAGCTAGCGAAGGAGTCTCTTGTTAGACTTGGCTCGGAATCCCGACCTGATACGGAGGCTAATGTTTGAATAATGGCGATGCGCAGTGCACATACTAAAGCAGCCCAGTACTTTGGATCCGATCTCTCGGATAAAAGCCAGTGCAAGCATTCAAGAAATGAGTCAATCAGATAAAGTTGATTTGATAACAACAACCTCGCATCTCCCGCAGCCGAGTTGCAGACATCACACAGCGTAGCCCCGACGATTTGAATCTGTGTACCAAGCTCCTCCGGGATAGGTTGCTGTCGGTATGTAGTCTTGAGGGAGGAGATAAACTGCAGCAGGAGGTGCTGGAACGTAGGAGGATAGAGGGAGACAGCTTTTTTCATTGCCTCGAGGGCAGAGACCGTAAAGTCGTCAGTCTTATCATCAGAGACCAATGGATCGAAGAAGGTCCTGGCTTCAAGAGGACAGACAAGAGCCGACTCTGCAAGCCATTCAATGACTCTTTCGCATATAGAATCGGCGCAAAGCTGCTTCCTTGGCTCAACGCCACTGGATTTCTGGCCAATAAGTGCTGCAGCACCATCGATTACTTCTTTCAGAATTTCAATGCTCCCTGCTTTCGCCGAATTCGTTGTATATTCCTGCCACAAGGGAAGATAAATTTCATGGAAGAGGCTCTCTCCGAAGTGTGCGTCCTTCAAATCCCCCCTATCTTGAGAGGGCATCGCTGCCGAAGCATCAGCCAAATGTGAGCGCAGCATCAGGATCGAGCTCAAGAGCTTCAAGAGCTGTTGTACATGGGACACTGATTTGTTGTGCTTGACTGTCATCTGAATATGGGCGACTGTTTGCGGCGCTAGGAGCGAGAATGATTCTACAGTAGCGCCAGCAATTGCTACCAGGAGACGACCAGATTGAGCAGCGTAGTTTGGGTTTGAAAGATCTTCGTCTAAATCTCTCCACGCATTCCCCACGAAACTCCGGAGCTCGTCAGTGTCAAGTCTCTTGGCTAAAGATGACAGAACCTTCAAAGTCGCCTTGATGGTATCGGGGACCTCGCCGTTCCGAACTTCATATTTGAGAGACCCCCAGACCTGATCGACATACGGGACGACACTCTGCTTTGGATGCTCGTACTGGGTCAAACATGCGTCAAGGGTTGATAGAATGTCAACTTTGACGGTGACAGTTACAGCATCCCCTTGATCAAGCTTGTTTATTAGATAGGGAATGGCAAGCTTGGCAATACGCTGGTGAGCTGCAAAGCATGAGCGAACGGCGATCTTCAGATCATCAGCTGTAACGCCAGAAGGTGTTGCTGAGGCTCTCAGCGAGATGGGGAAATACGCCGAAAATGTCTTGAAAACTTCTGATGTGACATCGTCTGAGGGAGAAAAATTTTGTAAGAATGTCTTCAGAATCTGAAACCACTTTATGAGGTTTATGGGATCTCTTTCATTACGGCAAAGGTCCAAAAGCCCTGTCATAAATCCACAAGTGTTCCCGTCGCGATACTCCAAGTCATTTGCAACAGAGGGATCCTGTAGCAGCCTAAGGAATAACTCATAGAGTTCCAAACGCGTTGCCGGAGTTTGTAACTTGAAGTCGTCGCCAAGCTTGCAGGCGTTATGTATAATTTCATGTCCAAGAGAAGGTTGAAAAGCTTTCATATCCGTCAGATGTCTTATGGCCTTGGCTGATGCAGTGATACCAGCTCTGTGGTCGCTGGAGAACAGGCTGCCGAAGAAAGTCACCAGCAACTTGACATGGTCAGGCTTCACTGTGCTATCTTTTCTCTTAAGCACTTCGAGGGTGCCAGCAAGAAAATCCAAGGCTTTAGCACGAGCAATAAAGTCTTCGTCGCCTTCCGTCTCATCAGGATGTATCCACTTGTTGATAGAAGCAACCCATTGTCCAATAGTCACCCGGCTGTTGGGTGCTTCCTCAATGACTGCACATTCATGTTAGCAGGTAGACATAGGTACCAGAAAATGGCTATTTTCGGTGTGTTCGTAGTACTCACTTTCAGCTGCCTTTTTGCAGATATCCCTTTGCTGCTCTTGTTCATCGGCAAGGACATATTGCAAGGCAAGTTCGTTGAAGTTTGCGCCTGCCATTTTAAAGGTAGACAATCAGCCAGCATGTGCCTGCCTTCTGCCAGGCAGATTCGGGTGAACTTGTAGTCTACCAAAGGAAAAGATTCAATCAATCTGGAAGCTGCGTGGGTGGCATGAATTGCGACAGTCATGTATGCGGTAAGGAAGCAGAAGTGCAGGCGTATAGGTATAAAGTCGAGGACGATATGGATCGTAATAGCTACCTGTGTCGACCCTCTCTTCTGGCTGGTGGTCTGGTACAGACTGGAGGTTGCCACACGAACAAGCTGTCCGCTATCGCTTGCGGCAGGTATTTCATCATTAAGAGCACTAGGTAGCAGTCTCACGACGAAACCCGTTAAGCGAATTTCTGCCACAATTTCGTAATCTTTTGCTGCTAACGGAGTAACGGGCTCCCGATTAGTGTATAAATCTACAGGCTTATCGGAGACGCTAGCTCCGATATGGTAAGAGGGGTACATGGAGGGGCAGATGGGTTCTGCCAGGAACCGATACTCGCCTGTGACGAAAAAAAAAAATTGTGTACATGAAAGCAATGCCGTGACTGGTCTCTTATTAGTGTTGCGTGGATGCTGGTCTGCGCCCGAAATGGGAGTCAATCTATATGGCACTCTAGTCATTCGTTCTCCTGTCTTTTCTCTTCGCAGATCTCTGTCAGTGACACATTGTCATTTTTCCTCAATAGCTGCCAAGGTCCGGCCTCTGTTTTCTTGTCATCTTCTCCTCGTGAGAGGCACATCGATATCTTCTTGTTTTACTCCATCTTACCCCGGGGCAGGCAGAGCAGTGGGGCCGGAGGTATGCCACGATGTTTTTCTTGACACTCCTGTTCTCCTCCGATCATTCTATTTTTGGATTTGTCATTGGATGGGAGTGGCCTTGATGTTGAGACTAACTCATTGCAGTCTGTTGGTTTTCGAACAATGGCCTCCCAAAATGTTCCAAAGACCTGCAAGGTCGTCCTGGCAGAGACCATTGCTAGGGGCTTACTGGCAGAGGTCACGGAGACGTTGAAGTCCATCCAGCAAGATACCTCTGGGAAGCCTACTCTAGTAGCTTTCTTGGCCAATGGTGACCCTGCGGCTGTCAAATATGCCGAGTGGTCTAAGAAGACCTGCGAAGAGAAGTAAGAGCCCCTTGCTACTGGACAAGGACATGTCCAATTACTTCTCAAACCACACCATGGCACTCATACAAACACAGCGGTTTTGACTTCGACTTGAGACAAGTCGACAAAGACGCTTTAGAAGAAGAGATCATGGCTGCCAACGATGACAGCAAAGTCGATGGAATCATTGTGTACTACCCTATATTCCCTGACCAACCGGCCCACGACAAGTACCTCCAAGAGACTGTCTCACTTTCCAAGGATGTGGAGGGCCTTTGCCACAAGCACATCTTCAATATGTACCACAACGTGAGGTATCTGGATCCCCCTCAGAATCTCAAAAAGTCCATCTTACCATGTACTCCCTTGGCTGTCGTGAAGATCTTGGAATATCTTCAAATCTACAACTCTATTTTGCCCTCCGGGAACCGGCTGTTTGGGAAGACGATTACCGTCATCAACCGCTCAGAGGTCAACGGCCGTCCTCTTGCCGCGCTCCTTGCCAATGACGGAGCCACTGTATATTCTGTTGACTTGAACGGCGTGCAAGTCTTCACTCGTGGTCAGGGAATTCGCCAACCCCGACACCAGGTCCAAGATAAAGAGGGTTGGACGTTAGAGCAATGTGTGCCTGCCAGTGATGTGATCATTGCCGGTGTTCCTTCCGAAAAGTACAAGGTCCCTACAGAACTTATTCGAGATGGAGCCGTGTGTATCAACTTTTCCTCATACCGAAACTTCGACGGCCCCGCTGTGAAGGAGAAGGCATCCATCTATGTACCTTCGGTGGGCAAAGTCACCATTGCTGTGCTGCTCAGGAACATAGTTGTAAGTCAACTATCATTGCCACTTCCTGTTAACCCTGGAAATACTGACATAACACTGTAGCGCCTGATTGCCAACAGTCCGTCCACTAAGCCTGATGGAACAGCAGATGAGAGCATGCAAAAGGCCAAGAGCGAAGCGTTTGTCGAGGGCTGAAGTCCAATATATAAATTGATACTCAGAGCGCAACTGGCAAGTACGATATCGAGTAAACACAGCAAGCGATACATCAGAATCTGTAAGAGCAACCTGTCATTTTGATGTCAAGCCTGGGGGCTCTTTGTATTTTGAGACTAGGTACAGCACTCAAGAAGAGTAGCAGCTACATGTATGTCTGTTGACAACCGGAACTATTCCAGAGCTTTTTGGACTTCTCGATATACAGCGACAACTAGAGAAGTCCCGCTGAGTTTGTACTACCATGAGGCTCTATGTTCCCTTGCTTGCGCTATTTGAAGCAAGTGTCTTCCTCTTTTGGGAGTGCGTAGAATCTGATTGGTCAACCGCTGTGAGTTTACGAAGTTGTCCTTGATTGACTCGCTGTTTCGCAGCGTTTGCATGTCCGGTTTCGGATACAAAAGGTATAAGGCGTAGCTCTCATAACCATCACATGTCACAGGTACTCTGCAAAGGGCCCCCTTTCGAATGCGATATCATAAGCATCCGTAGAATCCCAATAGTATGGATACTACCTAATGCTATGTAAATTCCCGGCCCTTGTGTCTACGAACCAGACTCTCCGTCGCTCACGCAAAAAGTGAGTACACCACTGACGTGATCTCAGCCTGTCTTTGTCTAGTACATTGGGGTTGGGTGCGTCTAGCGGCTGATCTTCTTGCCTTAGGCGGCAGCGGGGGCGTGTTGGCAATTGCTAAATGGTGCAAAGTGGTCGACTGTCGGAGGCCGGAGGCATGAAATGACGATGTGGAGCTAGGTAGGTTAAGCGCGCGATCAGGATGAGCAAATACCGTCAACTCTCAAGCGAACATGAGCGGTCAACGATCAGGTAACAGTCGATGGCGTCCAAACCAAAGCGTCCTGCCTGTCCTGCCTGGAGATAGAGGCAAGTCACAAGATCTCGTGTTGCTTCATCCTTGCAAAGACCTTGTCAGCGCCAGGCTCCAACGCACCTCCGCTCTTCAACGGGCTTTCGACGCGTCCTGGTTTAGGCTTCCCCGACTACCGACGGGCCAAGTCGTCGAGCTAATACCTACCAGGTACCAAAAGATGGCTTCATGGTAGACTATTGGCAAAACCCACACTTTGCTGAAGTTCTGCTGAGCCGTGTCATACCTATGTATATCAACCACGTCCACCACGCACTGGTTCAGACTTGAAGAAGAGAAAGCTCAGGTCGATCTACCTACTTGTCATGTCTTCTTATTGATCACTTACCAACGCGTTTTATCTCCCAAGTATCCTAAGTCTGGTCCTTGGTTTCGATATCGAAAAGCTGCACATTTGATTTGACTCTTTGACTGCATTTAATTCCTATCATCCACATTTTTTTGTCGTTCATGCCCACCATGGCTGCTGGCCACCTTCCCACGCTCCCAGCTGCTCACGATGAGCTGGTTGACTACTTGGCCAAGAAGCTGGATACTCCGGTCGAGAAAGTAATGAAGCCTTACCGCGAGTTTGAGGCTCAGTTACGTGAGCTCTATGCCCAGGATCGCAAGAATCCCATTCTCAATGACCCGTATCTCAATGTCCTGCCCTTGTTCGCTCATGAGCCCACCGTCATTCCCACTCGTGCCCGAAACCTCGAGGCCGAGTCCCAGGAGGTGAAAGACCATTACATTATGCCTTTGCCTGACGACAAGCGTCGACCGAATGGCTCACCCGCTACGGTAGTCAACCTCAAAGAGTTCCGACACAACTTCAACGTCTTTTCCGAGTCGTCGTTGTCCGACATGAATTGGTCTAATGTTGTCGCTGCTGGCTCATCTGTCGTCAACTGCCTGCTACCTGTCCCGAAAGAGTACAAGCAGTCCAAGAGAAGTCTGCGCCAGTATTACCGTAAGCTGCGTTTCATACTTCCTTCATCAAAACACGGGGTGATAGATCTGTGCCGAACTCAGATCCGCAAGACCTAAGATAATGTCTTTCATATAATTGAAGCTACGTGGTGGGGCTGATCAGAATGATACAGATGAGAAGTTCTGCCCAGCTTCCGATGTTGATCTTTTCCTGTATGGTCTTGATGAGAAGCAGGCCATCGAGAAAATTAAAGAAATCGAGACGCGAATTCGCGACGCAATACTATCTGAAGTCACAGTCGTGCGAACCAAGAACGCCATCACAATCTGTAGCCAGTATCCGACGCGCCACGTTCAGATCGTCCTTAGAGTCTACAAATCCGTTTCAGAAATCCTTACCGGATTCGACATTGACTGTTCTGGCGCTGCTTATGACGGTCACCAAGTCTACTGCACCCCTCGAGCCCTGGCTTCCTACATCACTCAAATCAATCCAGTTGACCTCAGCCGAAGAAGCCCTTCATACGAGAACCGCCTGTCCAAATACAGTCATCGCAACTTTGAGGTCTATTGGCCAGAGCTTGACCGATCGCGCATTGATCCCACCATCTATGAACGGAGTTTCAAGAGAACGCTGGGTCTAGCCCGTCTGCTCGTCCTTGAGCGACTCCCGACTACTAACGCTCGGGAGCAATACTTGAAGAGGCGACGGGAGGAGCGTGGTCGCCCAGAACTTGACAGTCGCTTTCAGTATCGCCTTCATGGCAATATCAAGGACTCTCACGAAGACGAGGTTGCAGAATGGGTCGACGAAGATGAAGTCTCGAACTATCACACTTTCAGTATACCATATGGAACCAAATTTCACGCCAAGAAGATCGAGAAGCTTTGCTATACGAAAGACCTACTTTTGAACGCTGAGTGGAATCAGTCTAAAGAAAGGGAGGTATATCTCCATAGGCATCCTGCATTTTTTGGGCGAGTCGACGACATTATCAGCGACTGTTGCGGCTCTTGCCCGAAACCTGAGTCTCAGGAAGAGATTGAAGTGGCCGAGAAGGAGAGTGAAATATATGTGTCAGGTGACGTATCTTTCCGCATCGATGACCCGGGCAGACAACAGATCGGTTCGTTCAACCCTCTCACAGACGATGATTGGACGGAGATGGCATACGTGGGCAATACTGCTCGTCTTTGTCAGGCTATTGTTGATGCTGATCTCGAGCATGTCGAGGATTGGCTTTCCCAAGAAGGTGCAGATCCCAATCAGAGGGATTACACAGGGAGGACCCCCTTGCACCTCGCAGTTATCAGCTCTACACCAGAGATCGTCCAGTGTCTGGTTGATCACGGTGTGCGTCTGGTTGCTCGCATCGCTGATGGGCGTACTGCGCTTCATCTCGCTGCCGCCCGAGGTAACGTCGAGATCGTCAGAATTCTGCTCGAGAAGAGCAGTGCCAATGAGGAGTTAGAGGAGAAAAAGCAGGACCAGCGTCGGAAGGCTCGACCCGAAGCCAGTGAGGAGTCAAATGTCCGCGAACGACAGCAAGCCAGCCATAAATCAGCTGGTAACGACTCTGACGAGGATATGAACTCGGACGGAGAGCTTGTCGAGAATTCATCTGACGAAGATAGCCCTCAGTCTGTGACCACAGGATCTTTCATCAAAGTCGACAAAGATGCGGAGAACCAGAACGAGCAGGAAACTATACCGCTAGACGACGATCAAGACGATCCAGATTTCTACAAGCTTGACGCCCTTGCCTGGGATTCCAAATGCTCGGCTATGCATTTGGCCATTCTCGGAGGTCATTGCGACGTCGTCAAGCTCCTATGTCAGGTAAATAGCTGATGGCCTTTAATCCCCTTCCATCCCCTTTTCCAATACGTTTGATGAGTCGCCCTCGGAATTTTCGAGGACTCATCTAGCTGTCTTAAAGAAAATCTTGCTGATCATCTGTATTGGAACAGGAATTTGGTGCTGATGTCCTGCTTCCGGTCAAGATCGAAGACAGTTCTTACAGGTCCACCCATGTTGCGATACTCACATTGGTCCTCGCACTCGCTCTACCAGTCGAAGAGGCCATGCAGATGTCGGAAACTCTACTCACTTTAGGCGCAGCGCCTTCTCAGGCTGACGCCAATGGCGTGACTGCTTTCCATCGCTATGTCCGGGTAGGTGCTTTCACGAACAATCTCTCCCAGTAGGTAGTTACTAATGAGCAAATAACATGTAGACTGGTACGCCAGAATTGATACAGTCTCTCTGGGAAAATGACAAGTTGGGCCTCAAGACCGCCATCAACCACGTCGCAGTCTCAGGGAGCTATTGGAATGCCAACGCTACAAGTCCCCTGGTGACTGCGATTGACCAGGGCAACTCCATCTTGGTTCTCAAACTTCTTGAAGCCGGGGCCAAGCCCGAGATTGACTTTGACACATGGCTCAAGGGGGCAAAAGTTTCGTTCGAAGACCAGCTTAGTGTAAGTTCCTTGATCCGCTTCGAGCTGCCTCTCAAGGCAGGACCTCGGCCAGCAGCAACACTTGCTTCGATATGACTCCTGAAAAGACGTAGCTGACTGTGTCTCAGAGCTACGAGTCCAACCAAAATAAATACAAAGACACAACGGAGCAGCCCCTACTTGTCGCGATTCAGTCTGCTCATCCTATATCTGCCGTCAAGATGCTGGAGGCAGGCGCCAATCCAGATACCCTTACCAAATCGAGCTTCAATATTATCCGGAACGAGTGGGCCGCTCGATACAATAGAGGTGAAACTGCTCTTGACGTCGTGCGCCGGCTTAGCCGCCAACTTGGCAAATACGAAGGAGAACTGGGAAACACAAATATCGGAGCTCCAGAGGAGCCTCATGGAACAGCAGAATTCCTTGCAAGTTTCAATGAAGGAACTTATCAGCACTGGGTCGTGTCTAAGGACATCAAAAGTAGTATCGAGACCTACGAGTGCGAGGCTAGAGAACACCGCGAGAATGAGAAGAAGAACGCCAATGCGGAAGGGCTGGCAGAAAAAAGGCAAGCGATTGGAAATGCAATCTCTCAATTAGTGGAAGTTGGACGAGCGCTTGAATCCAGAGGGGCGAAGACATTTAAAGAGTTGTATCCCCAAGTCGAAGAACCCCCGCTTTCGCCAGATGCATCCGACGAGGATAAGCCCCAAGAGCCCTACAAATTCGACTTCACCTTCAAAAATGTGAGGGATGTCACGGAGTCGCGTAAGGCTGCATATATTGAACTGTAAGATGTTTTTTCGCTACGTCGAGGATGATGTTACTGACCTTGACTAGTTTTGAGGCATCTTGGGCGGGTAATCTAGAGAAGATAAAGTCTCTCACCTTGGAGCCCTTTGGCGAGGATATGAGCGAACCACCATTGAAGATTGCCGTCAGCGACTCTAACGGCAACAACCCCTTCTCACTTGCGTTCCTCAAGGGGCACTACGAAACCGCCAAGGCAGTTCTCGAGATTGTCCAGGCTCAATGGGCACCTAAGGAGGCACCAAAATCACGGTTCACCATGAGGAAGAACGACGACAGCAACACAGACGAGGATTCAGACATGGAGAGCACCGATGAGCCAGAAATCTATGAGGAAATTATCAACGATCAACTCACGATTGATAACATTGGTCAAATCTCAATGCAGGTCAAAAGCGATACATTGGCCAGTGCGATGCTGAACTGGTGGGTGCCAACTTTCTCCAGACGGAATGAAAAGTTGTCAGATACAGATGGCCATCGTAGACTTCTCTCCTTTGCTATATTACAGGGTGACTACGAACAATTCAGGCTGCTGGTCGAGATGAGCATTCATTTCGCTCATAAGGACCCGGACCAGGGAGACGGGGAAGGCTCGAAATTCTACACGTTCCCAGAGGACCATTTTATAGACATGATTCACCGTGGCAGGACGAATATGCTAGCGGATGCCATTAAGCGAACTGGTGCTGGTATACCACTAGAGCATCTAGTTAAGAGAAGCGGAATGGCTATGGACATAAAGCCCCGTTACTACCAGGGGTTGACTGTGTACGGGAAAAAGAGGGCAGACTGGGCTAAGGCCGGCCGAAACCTGATGACGCGACCGAAAGGAGACGCCACCCCCCCTTTGCTCACAGCAGCATTCTCTGGCTCCTTGGAATCTGTCGAGTGGTTCCTCGGGGACGCACCTACGAGACACTATCTTGAATTTGGCAAGTCCAAGATTGCCCGAGAGGATCCTCGGTTGAAGCACTTGAGTGAAGCCCCGTAAGTAGCTGTCTGTCATTTTCTACTTGCTATGGCGAGTGTACGACCTACCCTCGATGTTCGAGCTCTTGCTCCTGGAAACCATTTTCTGTCACATCACTTGTCTTCCTAGTCCTGAGGATTGATGGCTAACCCTCGATATTCTAGTGGGGGTTTCGACCGAACCATCATGAGATGGCTCGGTGCACAGAGTGAGTTGAATAAAGCGACCGTCTCTCAGGATACCAGTGCGACTAACTGATTTCAGATGATTTCGTAATTCATTGTGCCGTTTTGGGCCCGCCCGGAGACGAGACCAACAGGCTGATCGCGTACCTGATCAGAGTCTGCCCATCCTCCCTTGAAGCAAAGTCAGATCAAGGCTTCACACCTCTCTTTCTAGCAGCACTCATTGGGAGGGTCCAATTTGCCAAGATCCTTATTGATGCTGGGGCAGATCAGTCGGTGAAAGACAAGAATTCCAATAACATCATCCATGCTACCCTAACAAACAGCCCCAAAGCCGACCAGCTTCGGAAGATGCTTCAGCTCCTGGATCCCGATCTGAGATTTCACCAGTTTCAACAGCGCAATAACCTGACTGACGGCGGAGATACGCCTCTCCACTACTGGCTCAAGCAAGCCAACATTCTTAGGTATGAGCCATTTTCCGGTACCCGCTGGGAACTGCAGAAAGAGAGCGATGACAACGTCAACATGTTGTCGCTCCTTCTGGAGTTCTCTGAAGGGGAAGAGCTCGCGATTCTTAATGGTTCCGGAGATAGTGTGCTCCATAGCGCGGTAGTCCGTTCGCTACCTGGTCACGCACGTGTTCTTCTTGAGCATAGCCCTCAGCTCCTGCAACGAGAAAACACCGTTGGCCGTACGCCTGGAGAAATCGCCTACGATATGTACATCAACTGGAGGGTCGGGAGACTCGAGCCGATTGAGACCGGTTCCAACCCAGACCGTGTCTCGAATTTAGTTAAGCGAGATCCCGGGACTTTTGTATCGCACAGAAAAGAGACGCGGCCTCGACAGGAAGCCACATGGGAAGTAGTCAAGGGATATCTTGCAAAGGCTACCGACAAACGTCGCCTTGTCAGTTTGAACGAAGCAAACGACGTGGCGAAGAGGCTCGGTGAGAAATATACTTGGCAACGGTACTACCAGAAGAAGACGACAGCGAATGGCGACGAGGCCCACGAAGAAGAGCAAGAGGAGCTCGACAAGGAGGAAGACTTCGTCACGAGAACGTATAGCTTGGCGAAACGTGATGCTTGGAGGAACGAGGAGGAATCGCCCAAAACGTCGTGATGACTGTGCGACCAAGGTCTCGGGCTCAGCAATTCTCGTTCAGGGTCGCAATGGGGAAGAGACGTGATCATTGTAGTTGAAAGCCCACATGTGTTGATATCTAGGCTACATGAGATCGTTATGTGCGCAATACTCTCTTCACTTTCGCTGTGATATTTGGATCTATCTACTCGAAATAATTAAAATACTGACTGAACAGATGTTAGTCCTTGAGATGGGTTTGTAGAGCAATATCGACGCCAGAGCATTTGACCTCTCCTTGGGGGAACTTGCGCACCTCGATTGCTGTCATAGCCCCTGTTTATAAGGGCGCGCAGCAGAATCCGCTCATTGATGCTCGCGTCCATGATTGTACGGTCCTGTACGCGGGGCGACTGCCGGACATAGATATGCGCGGATCCCCACGCCACGTCCGCCACGTTCACGCACTAGAGCACTACATTTAGCAGCTTGGATTCTATTCGTGAATAGCGAATGTGTACGCTCGCTTGCTTATTACCTAGCATGGACTTATTCTGTGTATTGGCGCTACGAGAACCTGAGGTCCGGGGCAGGCTTCGGAGCGGGGCTGCTCTGCTGCTCACTTAGGTATCCCCAGACGCATTGCGCATTGCCGATCATGCACCTACATAAGACGAAGGCTACCGCCAGAGCAGCGGAACAAAGTCTCTAGAGCAATTGCTGACATACCTACAGAATGTCTGCGCCGGGCAATCAATACTTTATTCAAGAGAGGTTAGGCCAGCAGGCGCCTCATCACGCTTCTTTCAAGGCGCTATGGGAAACCAAGTGGAAGGCTCCGGCAAGCATTCCTATAGTGAACTTCGTCTAGATAGCCCACGCTGACCAAGGTAGGCCGACATGGGAGTATACCCGTTCATGTTTGGGGCCACCAAAGACTTCCAGCCCGTAGTTGACGACATCGTCGCAAAGGGTCTCAAACCGCCGTACGACTGGGATGAATACGCGCAGTGTTTCTTCCCAAAAGCAGAAGAGCTGGTTGGTAGCGCCAAAGCGGCTGAGAGTGAGGGGAACCGAGAGAAGGCCTCCGAGCTATACTTGTACGTAGATGATGTGGATACCGCGTCCTCCTGTCGCTGAAACCAATGGATGAAAGCTGATGGTCTTGGAAGACGGGGCTCGGCACTGTACCGCATTGCTCGATTCCCGGCACCGCGTTCTGAGAAGCAGAGACAAGCATGGGCCAAGGGGAAGGAAGCAGCGCTTGAAGGGCTGGGTCTACAGAAACACTCGATGGTCGAAGTGAGCATCCTTCATACCCATGCTGCCAACGGCGATGGGGACATACTGCCAGGTTACTTCCACCTCCCATCTCAAGCATCGGATGCGAAGAAGGTGCCGCTTGTGATTATATTTACCGGACTTGACGGATATCGAACCGAGCTGGCCGTATGGAAGGAGGGCTGGGCGCAGCTAGGAGTAGCCACGCTCATCGTCGAGATACCCGGCACAGGGGACAACCCCGGGGCGCCGTCCGATCCGAACAGCCCGGACCGCGTATGGACGAGCATGTTCGATTGGATTGCGAAGCAAGAGGGCATTGACCAGCGTCGGGTCGTGAATTGGGGTTTCAGTACGGGAGGTTACAACTCGATTCGCCTAGCCCACACGCATGCCGATAAGCTCAAGGGGGTGGTGGCCCTGGGTGGAGGATGTCATCACATGTTTGATCCCGAATGGTTGGATGCCGTGGATACCCTAGAATATCCTTTCGAGTACGCCCCCTGGCACAACCTGAAGGACGTTTCGAAGAACCTGTTGAACTGACGAAATTTCAGTCTCGCTCATACCCTTTGCCATAAGTTCGGATACGGATCGGACTTTGAAAAGTTCAAGAAAGAGGCTCGTGGCAAGTTCTCCTTGCTTGAAAACGGCATTCTGGATAAGCCTGGCTGCGCACGACTTCTTTTGGTGAATGGCACGGGCGACGAGATTTTCCCCATCGATGACTATTACCTGTGCCTCCAGCACGGGGAACCAAAGGAAGCACGGTCAGTTCATGATGTTCCCATAATCTATCCATTCACTCCTAGTGAGAGGTACGGTTCTGATGGTTTTAAACAGTTTCGTTCCTGATACGAAGCACATGGGCGAGCCGGCGTCGTTTGGAATTATCCTTCGATGGCTATTCGAGTTATTAGATGTCGAAGGCGATGTCGGGAAATTCATGTCCACAATCCCATTCAAGCCACGTTACTGAATAACTAGAGAGAAGACTTGCAAGTCAGCAACAAAAGAGATAGACAATTCGTTTTTTAGGCACTAGAGCCTGAGATAATGTGTTTTTTTGCGTAGATGCATGTCTCAAATTTTCGATAATATCGCATGGCGCGGCCGCAAACGCAGTCTATAGACAAAAGAGACGTGATAGCGAAAGCATTTGGGAGAATTTTGTTGACGTTCTAATATCTTGATTGGTGCCGCGATCCGAGGTGAACATCAGCCATTATTTCGTGGGTATCACAGGAGTGCTTCGGCGCAATTTCCAGCCCTGATATGCAATGTCCGGATATTGCCGGATCGTCATCCGTGGCGTGGCCGATAAGATACCGATTCGGAGTCGTGCCGCAACCGCAGATCGGAGCAAAACACCCCCACGACACTCCGTTTCTGGGCGATAACCATACGCTGTACCTGCTTTGCGGCTGGATCGGGATGTTTTGGCCTCATCATTCCGTCTATTACTTTGTTGACCTCCCGACAGCCAAGACTTCCAACGCATCGAAGGCATCAAAAGCTTTCCCAGTATCACATCTTCGTTGCCCAGGTAGGTACTAACACCCAGCTTCCATTCCCATATGCCTACCGAGTCATTTCTGAAAGTGCTGATTTTCTCGCTAGGTAGCGGTGACAGGTCAGTGCCACTGAAATAGGCCAAGGTCTGTGTAGGGTGCTCAGGCTATCTCGGCTCAATCAAAGGCAGCGATGGCAGCCAAGCGATTTGGATGCCTTTTGGCGCTTACCGCCTACACGGCTCTTGCGGTCGCTGGACCCGTAGTTCAAG
Source organism: Xylariaceae sp. FL0016 (assembly GCA_022578815.1). Lineage (NCBI taxonomy): Eukaryota > Fungi > Ascomycota > Sordariomycetes > Xylariales > Xylariaceae > Xylariaceae sp. FL0016. The sequence continues at coordinate 496,032 of MU388740.1, forward strand.
TCCTGAATGGCACATACGAAGGACTATACCTCCCGGCGTTCCAGCAGGAAGTATTCCTTGGGATACCGTATGCGCAAGACGCTGGGGGAGAGAACCGCTTTCGTATTCCTCAGTCTCTGAACGAGAGTTGGGTCGGCACCCGAGAAGCCAAGACATATGGGAATGCCTGCCCGGACGCGAGCACCGCCGATAGGATATACGGCATGAGCGAGGACTGTCTCAGTATCAACATTGTGCGCCCAGAGGGTATCGGTGAGAACTCAACGCTGCCGATCTTACTCTGGATCCACGGAGGTAGCTATCAGGTCGGCACAAGTGGTTTGTCGAATTACAACCTTACGTATATCGTGCAGAGGTCTGTAGAGATTGGTAGCCCGGTCATCGGGGCCAGTATCAACTATCGGAAAGGAGGATGGGGGAACATGTACTCTCGTGAGATCCAAGTAAGGCGGTCTCGTTCACCCGTTGACAATTCCAGATAACTCATCGACTAGGGAACCGGGAACACGAACCTGGCTTTGCGGGATATGCGAAAAGCACTAGCTTGGGTTCAGGAGAATATTAAAGCTTTCGGCGGCGATGCGTCCTCTGTAACAATATGGGGCGAGTCATCGGGGTCCTTCGCGGTGGTGAGTCCGCCTCTTGTCAAAATCTCGGAATCATCCATTACAACAATACTGATTTGACGACAGGGTCAACTAGTGATGACCTATGGCGGACGCACAGATGGACTATTCCACCGCTCAATCCAGGAAAGCGGCAGCGCCGCAACGGCGTGGTATAACGGCTCGGACTGGTATCAGCCAATTTACGACAAGCTCGTAGACCAAGTGAACTGCACATCAGCGATAGACACATTGGCCTGTCTACGCACAGTCGACTACGATGAGCTCTATCCCTTTATGAACTCATCGTCCGTCACTGGACCGGGGTTCTATCCTACCGTTGGTGAGCATATCTAGCCTCTTCTTACTCCCAAGGTCACCAGCAGCCGTAGCTAACCCTCTTCCCCCTTCTTAAAGATGGCGACATCATCCCCAACTATCCCACCACGTTGCTTCATTCCGGCCGCTTCGCCCAGATTCCCCATCTCTACGGCACCAACTCCGACGAAGGGACCGACAATGTCCCAGTCGGGGTCGTGAATACAGACCAAGACCTGCGCGACTACCTCTACCGGGACACCGGCTTCGGGTATCCAAACGCAACCATTGACCGCATCCTGGAACTGTACCCGGACGACCCTACGCAGGGCATACCCCTCAACACAGGGAACGAGCGCTTCGCGGACCGGGGTTGGCAGTACAAGCGGGTTGCGGCCATCGTGGGCGACGTCTTCTACCACGCGACCAGGCTGGACGACGCGCGGCACTATGCCCAAGGCTCGCCGACATACGTGTATCGCTTCAACACGCGGCCGTGGGAGGCCGATGCCGCGGCGGGGAACTCGACGGGCACGAATGCGACAGAGGCTGGCGGACTGGCGCCGGCATACAAAGGCGTCGAGCACTTTAGCGAGGTCGCCTTTGTCTTCAACAACCCGAGCACAGTGGGCCCATGGCCGCAGTACGAGGCGTTGAGCGCGCAAATGAGTGCTCAGTGGATACGATTCGCTTGCACCGGCAATCCAAATGGCGAGGGCTTGCCGCAGTGGCCCCTCTATAACGAAAGTGCGGCCGGGTTGAATATGGTATTGCAGACGGAGCGGCAGGGGGGCTCATACGTAGAGGAGGATACCTACAGGCTTGAGGGACGCGAATATTTGATAGAATGGGCGAGGAGGCGGCATGTATGAATGGGCATGGGAAGATGAAGGGAACGGCTACGCGTTCATGGGATTCATTCTGCAGATTTTTGGTATGTTGTTACAAGAGTCCTAATGTAGAAAAGTCGCTCAGATCGGCAATGCTATACGCCCATTCCCAAGCCATTGACCAGAAGCATTGTATACATATTTAATACATATTCCATCTATACTTGAGAGAGGAGGTTGGCGACGTAGGCAGGAAGGTCGTCGAAGGGCACGTGATCCTTGATTGATAGTCGCCGGCACTGGACCTCGCAGAGCCCGTCGGAGGCCCATTTCTTTCCGAGGACGACAATGACAGGGTAGCCCACCAAGTCTGCGTCGTTCATCTTCCATGAGAACGATTCGGACCGGTCATCAAGCACCAGATCGATGGGCGAGGTGGACAGTAGAGTCTCGGTCAGATGCGCTGCTACCCGGGAAGCTTCCTCTTCCGCTTTTCGACCTGGTATGACTATCACCTCATATGGAGCGATAGCGCGTGGCCAATTTAATCCTCTCTCATCCCCGAGGCGGTCGGCAACGGCGCCGATAATGCGTGAGACACCTATACCGTGGCAGCCCATCTGCATAGGTACGCTTGTCAAAGAGTCTTTCTTAGCTCCAGCTGGTTGCTCTTCGAGAAGGTTGGACGGAACTTGAACCTGGGCCTTCAAAGGGCCAGAATACCGGGTGCCAAGGTGGAATGTGTGGCCAAGCTCAATGGCTTTTTGGACCTTGAGTTTCCCAGTTTTGCATCTTGGGCACCGGTCGCCGTCGCGAATACGAAGAACATTCGGCATTTCCCCGTCCGATGGCACCACAACATCGCTTTCTACAGCCATTGTAATATCGCCCTTCACGGCGGAGAGGTCGCATTCGGCAAGTGGCAATTGTGCTGATCTGGCCAGAGGCGAGTTGTCAAGTATCCAGGCCTTAGTCCCCTCAAGCCGATAGTCGACGACGTTCAACACCCGGAGAGGCCCTTCGTAGGCAGACGATGACGCAGATGCGACAGCAGGACCCCAGAAAGCCAAGGGTTGTTCCAAACTGGTATCTAATTCAGAAACGACAAGTTTGACGGCGTCCAGATTGACGTCTGTCGTGGAGAATTTGGGTGGGAACCAGACGTTGACCAGCGTCTTTCTGTCTTTAGTTACACCCCTCCAGACATTGGGAATTTCCTTTCCTATGGTCTCCTCGTCTAGGACCGGCGCATCCTTGTCGATTCCCTCCAAGGGTCTGGCTGAGGTAGCAACCTCCTCGTTAGCAACATAGCTGCAGTCACTGCAGCTGATCACGTTGTCTTCTCCGGTCGAAGCGGGGAGATGATACTCATGGCTGAGATCACCACCAATATCACCAGAACTAGCCTCTGCCACTAGATACGGAAGCTTCAGTTCATCAAAGAGGCGAGAATATGCGCTTCTCACTTGCTCATAGCTTGACAGCGCGGTTTTGATGGAATAGTCGAATGTGTAGAGGTCCTTCATCAGGAATTCTCGGGAACGCAGCAAACCATGACGTGGCCGAATCTCGTCCCTATACTTACGGCCTGGGGGGTTCAGTATTTGGTGTCACGCGCTAAGAGAAAGACTTACCTATCTGGTATAATCTCAAAGGTAGACCTTTATATGATTTGACAGTTTTAGATACGAGGGTCGTGATCTCTTCTTCATGTGTCGGGGCCAACAAATATTGTATATCCTTCCTATCGGCGAATCGAAACAGCTGAACTATCGTAAGCAAATTTTACCGGAATTGTTAGCGTGGACTACCGACTTACTTCTGGACCATAGCCCTCGAGTCTATCTGTCTGATGCCATAGGGCTTGGGATGAGATTGAGGAAAGCGATACCTTGGAGGCCCCTATAATTCAGTGAGCTACGCATGAGTAATATGCCCAAACGAGTAGTCCTACCAAGCTGCAGCATATATTTGTCTATCAACCTCTCCAGCTTTTCTTGGACTCTTTGACCTAGAGGTAGCATGTGGAATATGCCAGCATGAGACTCCTTGACTTAGCTGCCAAGGCCAGATGGAGAGGGCTGAGAGGAGACTTACCTGTCGAAGGTAGCCGGCCCTGATCAGTTTCGCGTGGGCATCTATACGAAGTATCAGTATAAGTGATCATGCTATCCGCAAATGCGTGGAGTAAGAGGGAGCCATCACCTTCGTTCTCCGTGGCTGTAATTCCCCCCGTTGCCAGCCATAATCTTGAAAGGCGCGCATAAGGTTCGGACGGTAGAGGTTTTATCTAACATCATGTCAGAGAAACCCGTCTACTCATGGGTTCACATTTGGGGACATTAGATTACAGGGGCATTTCTGGTGGAAGCGCGAACTGTAGTGGTACTAAACCTCATACAGCGTATACTGGACAGATGACCGAGCTTGGAAAATTGTTTGATCGCCATTGTGACTAGCACATGTGAAGTGGTAAGATCCCTCGCCTACTGACCGTGACCTGAGCGTCTAGTAGGCTACGCGATACATTATTGATTCACGTTGTAACGGGGGTAAGGACTGAGAGTGTCCATAGGTAGGTAGATATGTGAGGCTCGTCCAATGGATTGGAAGATCCTTGACTCCCAGGACTTCCAAATGTAATCGAGTTAGGTGTGCTCACGGTTCAGCCAGCGCCGATTCCAGGGGTCTCCAGACGGTAGCCCCTGCATGTACCTAAGTGCCTATCTTATAGTACTGAAGGCTCTACCTAGGTAAGTACTTACATGTGTACTTACCTACCCCGATAGCAAGGCTATCTTATCGTACCTCTCGCCCCACCAAAACTTTTTTTCCCTGGGTGTCGAGTTGTATACGATACTGGGCACACATGCCTCCCGCATCGCACATTGTTCAGCAAACAATCGGACCCCGCGACCGTTCACACGCAGTTCTGCAGTGCATGGGCTTGACACAATGGCGACCACATTCGATGCAGCGGCCTTGTCAAAACTGACGGCTAAGATCGACTCCAAGCTTTCTCAATCGAAGAACCCCAAAAACAAGAGGAAGTTGGACCAGACAGCAGACGTGCCCCAGCCCCCGCCCAAGAAGAGGGTTCATGATGGAAAGCAAGCTGTGAAGGCCGATCGCAAGGTCAAAGCGAGATTGATTGCAAAGCCTGGTGCTAAGTCCAACGGAAAGCGAAACGAAGATCGTCCCCGTCACAACCAAAAGAAGGATCACTCCGCTCCCGAGGCAAATGACTCCGATATACTGCTTCAAGAGATCAAGGCGCTCGGCGGTGATGAGAATGACTACAAGCTTATTGAGGGGGTCGACTCCGACGACGAGATGATAAACGACCAGGAGTCTAAGAAATCTACTGATAAAGCACTTCGCGCCGAGCTTGCCCAATTCGCAGCTGGCCTAGGTTTCGACAAGGTGGCCCCTGAAACGGCTGATGAGGACGAGGATGCTGAACCTAATGACTCTGCTCCTGACGAGAACGAATCCAGCGACGGCTCCGATGATGAGACTGCCGAGAAAACCCCGCAAGACTCGAAGCGGAAAACGGTCAGTAAGCCTCTCTTACCTACAGAGCGCAAAGTGCAAAGTAGCTAACACCCTTGGAGATATTCGAGCCTCGGCCTGACTGGTACTCTGTTGATTTGAGATCTCTACCGAGCCCGGCTTCTGATGATATAGCTCCTTACACGCCGGCAATTTCAGCCCTGAAGAACTACGCAAAAACCATCCTCGACGAGGATACTGCTGCGTACAGCAAAACCTTTTCCGCCTCGTCTTCGCGCAAATTCATGTCTACAATCATGACGTCTGGTACCATGTCCGACAAAGTTTCAGCATTGACTCTCGCAATACAAGAATCCCCCGTGCACAACATCAAGGCCCTGGAGAACCTTATGAGTCTCGGGGCCAAGAGGAGTCGTGGCCAAGCTTTGGCTGCTCTGGCTGCTTTGGTCGATCTTCTCGGCCCGGGAATGATACTTCCGTCTGAAAGGCGGCTGCGCACTTTTGAGTCACAGCTTGGTCTAATTGGTACTCTACAAAAAATAACCATGGCTTCCTGGTCGCCAGCACAAGCATTACCCGGGAAGATTACAAAAGGGCATCTCATATCATGGATTTTTGAAGACTGGCTCAAAGACTCTTACTTCAAAATGATTCAAAGTCTTGAAGTATGGTGTGACGACGAAGTCGAGTATTCCCGAATCAAAGGCGTCGATATGGTGTTTGCTCTGCTTCGGGACAAACCAGAGCAAGAATCCAACCTTCTCCGCTTACTGGTCAACAAATTAGGCGATCGTGAGCGAAAGATTGCGTCCAGAGCACAATATCTCCTTCTTCAGCTTCTAAACACACATCCTGCCATGAAGCAAATCGTTGTCAAAGCGGTTGAGCAGGACGTTATCTTTCGACCGGGACAGAATATACGTGCTAAGTATTATGCTATCAACACATTGAACCAAACCATTCTGAGCACGAAAGAGCCTGAACTCGCCGACTCGTTGTTGCGCATTTACTTCGGAATGTTTGTATCGTTATTGAAGAGCGGGGAACTCAGTGAACTAGATGTCGCACCCGAAGCTGTCAAGCCAAACAAGCGAAAGCAAAATAGAGGAAGGGCCGGGCCTGTCAAGGCGGCTGACGAAAAACCTGCATCGAGTGAAAAGGAAGCAGCCGAAAAGCTGGTCTCTGCGATACTGACTGGAGTCAATCGGGCAGTTCCATTCTCTCAAGCTGACTCATCAACGTAAGTGTCCAGGTCCATCGATGCTCGATAATGGCATGCTAACCGTTGTCAGACTTGAATCACACCTTGACACATTATTCCGAATCACGCACTCGTCAAACTTCAACACGAGCATTCAGGCCTTGCTGTTGATACAGCAACTGTCCACCAATCGCCACCTCGCGACAGAGAGATTCTACAGGACTCTGTACGAATCCTTGTTAGATCCCCGCCTGGTCACGTCGTCCAAGCAGGCTTTATATCTCAATCTTCTCTTCCGTAGTTTGAAGAACGACGTTGACGTCCGTCGCGTAAAGGCCTTCGTGAAGCGCATGCTTCAGGTACTGAATCTTCACCAACCTTCGTTTGTTTGTGGCATATTATACTTGGTCATAGAACTTAGTAACACCTTCCCGGATTTGAGAACCTTGATCAATGATCCCGAAGATAATGATACCGAAGAGGCGACAGGGCTGGTAGCTTCAGATGCACCGGCCGATGGTACGCTCAATCCGGGGCAAGACACTACCCGCGCCGGTGCTTACGACGGACGAAAGCGAGATCCCGAATACAGTAATGCGCATCGCAGCTGTCTTTGGGAATTGGTCCCATTCTTGAAGCATTTCCATCCATCTGTTGACGTATTTGCAAGTGGTCTACTGAACGGGAAAACCGCGATCAAGAAACCAGAACTCGCCAATCACACACTGATTGCTTTCTTGGACAAATTCGTGTACAAGAACGCAAAGGCAGGTGACCAAGCTAAGGGAGTATCCATCATGCAGCCTGTGGCAGCAAGTGGACAAGGTTCAATTTTACTATCCACCAAGCCTTCGACGAAGGAAGCAGGAAGCTCCTTGAATTCTGCGTCTTTCTGGAATAAGAAGAGTGAGGATGTGGCTGTGGATGATGTCTTCTTCCATGAGTACTTCACCCAAATAGGCAAGCCAGGACAAACGGAGCGCGAGAAGCAGAAAGCGGTCGAGAGAGATTCCGCTGAAGCTGAAGATGGCGAGGAAGTAGACGAAGATGAGATTTGGGACGCTCTGGTAAAGTCCAACCCTGAGATTGATGGAGATTCGGACGATGATGCCGGTTTCGACGATTTAATGAGTCTTGATGATTCCGAAGACGATGGGCTCGACAAAGACGCTGGCGGAGACGAAAACGAGGAAGACTCGGAAGATATTGAACTAGAGTTCCTCGGCGAGTCGGATTTGGACTCTCAAGATGACAACGACGAGGATGATACAGAAGCCCCTGGAGTCACTGAGGCAAAAGAGAAACAGCCGCAGTCCGAACGCGCAAAGAGAAAGAAGGCGCTTAAAAACTTACCTCTATTTGCCTCTGCAGACGATTACGCGGAAATGCTTGGACAGGATGAAGATACCTTCTAAAATAAACAATTCCTTGTGAACATGTGTCACATATATCTCACACATCTCACACAATATGAATTAGCAAAGTCAAGCTGTACCTAAGGTACCCATTCAGCATCAAGATTGTAAGATTATTGTGGCTATGGACCGATTTTTGCCCATCTCTCATTCGCGCATTCCTCCATTCCAGACATGACCCCCCACTTACGTGTCGAACCATTCGAGCGCATCATCCTTGGTGAATATTGCACGATATTTCTTGTTTCCATCCGCCTCCTCGGTCTCCTCGCTATGGATAGCGTGCAGCTTGGGAGGCTCGCCCCCACCCCCGATGAACACGCGGACGTGTATGTAGGCTGGGCCGGATTCAGGTAAAGCGGGGATGCGCACCTTGCCGAAGAGGTGCAGACCATATGCCGAGGTGGCGGTGCGAACAAGCTCAAGATTGGAGGCTGTGAAGGAAGTGAGGTCGTCATCGGAAAGGTGTTGCGCGGCAGCGAAGTATTCTGGTTCGTGCTCTGGATTTGGTGTGTTAGATTGGTGGGTGAGACAAGAGGGGCGAGTGAGGCTGGAAGATGAATTGACATACTGAGATATGTGTGCTTGAGGTGCAGCAAGTTCTTCTTGAGCTCTGACTCGAGCTCACCGAAGGCCTTGAGAGACTCCTCCTTGGGGGGATGGATTGAGCCTAAGTCTACGGTATCGGCGGTAGCCATGGTGATGGAACTGTGGTTCTAGCTGATATGTTTTTTTTTGGTTAGAGACAGCGTGTTTCTTCTCTTGAAAGACAAATCCTTCTGGGTTATAAGAGAGCAATACAGTTGATAACTCCGGGCAGGGCTGAGGCAGCTGAATCACCTCATTCTTATACATCTAGTCGAGCTCGCCAAGAAGTGATGTCCGCCGTCCAACCTGCCCCTAGCTAGGCGACTGAGCTGTCACAGCTGTGTCATGGAATTACCCGATGCAGTAATCACCAAGCAGAAGCAGGTTTAACGATGAGGGGTCATGCTCCCTTGCTCCGTCGAATCACGATCCGCAAACGGCCCTGCGCCAGTTGGCACATCTGCGCCCTAGTCGCGTCTGTTACTTATGTCGTCGGGAGCGCGTTGGCAGGTTTGCTCTAAGCCTACCTGAACACATCTTCGCAGTGTCTACTCCCGTGCTAGCTTCCATCTCTGATGAGTTGGCTTGGACCGGACTCGCTGTAGCTGTTCCATGCGACTGTACTGGGCTTGGCGTGCCTGTCTCGCCCGCATAAGGCCGTGCAGATCCAGGGACCGTAGTTAGGTCCCACTGTCGTGACCATGACGTAGCATCTCTGAGCCACGAGGCTAGGGTAGGAGGTTATGCACCGAGGTTGGGTTGAGGATCAGGGTCAACATATCTCTGCTACGTCGAGTCGATTGTAGCTGCTGAAAAGGAAGTGTTCTAGTGCGGACCTTCTGGCCATAGATTTGAATCGACCACATAGATAACATACACTGGTATCTAGGTCTCTTCATACTTGTACACCTTATGTAAGCTTGAGGTTGATAGCTGAGCTGTATGTATGATAGCTTGCAATATACTGCTACTTATGTTGCGAGGAGTAGGCGAGCTCAATCAACGTACAACTGTGGATGTGTATGTACAGATAGATACCCCATGAGTGATCCTGTACGAGTCGAGGGCTCTTACAATCTGAATCACATATGTAGCTATCTAGAGATGCCGCAGAGCTGACCTCCGGGTGAAGAAGGCCATTGCCTCTCTATGTATCATGTGGTGTATGAGTAGTCGCCTGTTTACATCTGGAGCTTGTTTCCTTGACAATGATAAGGCATCATTTCTGAGCATCCACGCCCTTTAGTACCCTTTGCTATGGGATACTTGACACTATCTATATACGGGATAGTGGTGGCTGCCCTGAGATTGAGGTAACGCCATAGATTTAGGAACACGCCTACCTACTCATGTAGGTAGAAGAGAAGTCTGTGGAAATGAGAGTACAATTGCCCCCCACAGATGGATTCAAGGGGAGAGTCTCAGAGTTGGAGGTCGTTGCTTCGAATTCCATCGACATTCTAGGTACTTGCAATTGTGCACCAGTGTGTCACTTCCTCTCGAGAAGTGATGTTGGCAGTGGGTAAACACGATACACACTCATACATAGTCGCCGAATCTATTGTGAAAATCAATTCTTGTTGCCTCCGTCAACCTAACAGAAGTGAATCTGTGAAATGAAGTAGGTAGTCAAGTCACATATAGGTATTATGAGGTTATTGAACGTCAACTAATGCGGAGAAAGTCTGGAATGGTGGAAGATAGACATGGCAGTACCTCTATTGAATATGTCTCAGTTGATACATCTCTTTTCCAATCCTCGCCCTTGCCTATTACCATGTAGAATCTTTCGATCGCTGGCGTGTGACTCGTTCCATGCTGATCTCTTCAGTATTTTGAACGATCTGCCTTATCTTCCTGGATTTTAAGCTACGCCTACGTGCAAACCATCGCTGCTGGTGCTGGCCAGACGACAGTCATCTCTGAGCGCTAAACTTACAGAATTATCCCCCTGTGAGTTGACGGCGTATAGGTAGGTTGACCCTGGTTCTCAGCAAACGTGACTGGCAGTACTTCAATGTTTGTGCAAAGGACAGGTCTGTGATCTGAGGTATACAGTGGTAAATTTATAAGGAGTATACCTAGGAAAGAACATTATTAAGGTTGTGCTCTGGTTCAAATCTTGAACTATCTGGGTTCGGTTACCGATAGGTATCGACTTATTGGAGGCTTTCCGATTTTGACGCTCTCTTTCCTGCTTATCACAAAGCCACTCGAAATGGTGACAGCGGTTCTTGTGCTGTCAGAGACATATCGACAGCTTCAAATCGCCATGATCAGGCGTACTCGCTCTCGTACTCTGACTGGTGATCGCGAACTTGGTTTCGGACGACTTGCAACGCTGTCACCATAGGCAGAACGGTGGAGAGTGGACTTGCACTCTCGGCTCGTGTAATATAATACCAAATGAGTTCAGCATACCTGAGGCAGCCTTTAGTAGGTGCAAAAGGAGTCAGCTAAGAAGATATCTAGGTGAGTAGGTAACTTAAGTACCTATTAGTTGCCTCCTGGAAAGACTGACCCAATTTATTCATTTATCGAGACTATCTGCTGTCTGGTATATGCATATAACGCGCTTATATTCTAATCGGATTAAATGTTTAGAGAGGTAGAGATTCCGAATCCACCAACTCCCAGAACCGGGACTTGAGCTGGTCATTCCAGAACAAGACTGCGACGATGCGGCTAAGAGTATCCAGGTCCAATTAAGCTGTGAATTAGCAACTGTTCGACAGGCCCACAGCGCCTCGGTCTCCATCGCTACAATGCTTGCCCCTCTGGGTATGCGAGGCCGAGCCCTCACGGTCAGGGCTGCCTCCCACTCTAGATATTTCGCCCGTCGTCCAGCGGCGCCTCGGCTTCCATCTCACCGCTCTACCAGTTCATTTTCTGCTACGGGTACATGATCCCCAGTTCTGTCATCCGTTGCGCATCGCTGACGCTTGCGAATCTCCAGTTCCGACTCCTGCCCAACCATCTTTCCTTCGCCGCGCTGCTACCTGGCTGGCCCTCGGCATTAGCTCCACTATACTCGGTTTCTTAATGGCAACATATCCAGCGGCAGAAGTGATTGGGAGCTTAAGGAACCCGCCCACAGACAAGGACACTCTCAGCATGTATCAGCCGCAGACAGACATTGAGCGCGAAGTCGAGTCGTTCATTGACAGCCACCCTCTGACCAAGGAGATGCGCTCGAAAGAAGATTTCCATGAGGCGAGACCGCATATGAAGATACCGGAGGCATACCGTCCTCACAATTTGACTGGCGGGACGTTACTAGGACCTGGGAAAATCGTTGTACCGCCGGTTGCCTTTGCGGAGGAAGGAGGCAAGGCTCTAGTGTCAATATCATACCTAGGACACGAGCTCTGTGGTCACCCGGGCATCGTACACGGCGGCCTCTTGGCCACCTTGCTCGACGAAGGTCTTGCGCGCTGCTGTTTCCCGGCGCTCCCACACAAAATGGGCGTCACAGCCAACCTGAACATTAACTATCGTGCGCCGGCCAAGGCAGACCAATACGTGGTGCTCAGAGCGACAACAACCAAAGTAGAGGGACGTAAGGCGTGGGTAGAGGGTCGCATCGAGACATTGGTTGGTGAGGGCGAGACGCCGGTTGTGCTTGCTGATGCTACGGCACTGTTTGTTACGCCCAGAAACGCAGAGGTCGGTCACCATCCCGCGCCTAAATGAGCAGACAGGCACTAACAAGTTACAGGCTTTGACAAATATCTTCCCTACAAACTAGAGAAATCTCCCTTTAGAGAGAAGGTTTTTGTATCTATCTGGATTTGCGTTTGAGAAGAGCCACGATAGATGATAGACAGGAATGTACAACTAGACTATACTGGAAAGGCTTCTCGGAAGTCGAAAGTACAATCGTCCATTGCAATCAGAAATATGATTCCAGTAAACAAAATGTCTGTACCTAGTGCTTGGAGTAGTACAGACCACGTTCAACAGGTACGTTAGATAGCGGAACAGGCGACGCCTGTGTGCACTGGGTACAATTCGATGAAGACGAAAGCGAAAGCGGGAAAGGTATTGGTTGCTGATCCTCGTCAAAAAGCCAACCAAGCATTCTAAGCTGATTCAGATGCATGAGTTTGTTTGGTGTGAAGTAGAATCCCCAATGGTTTCGGCCACGACACGGACCAAGCCGAAGTGTTGAAAAGTCCGGAACCGTGACATTGCAACCACAGCCAGTGGGATCTTTCTTGCAACGGCGGAGGCAACGGCTCAGCTGCGAGCTCAGCTCCGACTAGAAGGTTTGTTTAATGAATGCGGGAAGGCGAATCGGAGTTTTGCCAGAGCACGTAATCCGTATGCACCTGGGTTTTCTCCAGAAGCTCAAGTCGGGCACCAGAGACGAGGAGGCTTGGGAGGCAGGCGGTGCTGATAATCTGCGATCAGGTACCGGTGCCCGGCATTAGCCTGACGACAACGCCGTGACGAACTCCCCCAAAAGCCCTCCCGAGTCCTGACGACCCTGACACAGACCCAGTAAAAACTCAATTGCCCCAATCCCAGTCAGACCACGCGTAAGTCGTCACAGGGTGATTAAAATAGTCGCTTGGTTCTGTCTCTTTAGAGAACACTCTGCTGCAGTCGCCGGTCTTCTGTCTATCCTTCATCCATTCGACGTGACTTCAATATTCCGAGAAGAGGAATATTGCACTTACGAAGCCTTCGGTTACATATATCACATAGTAAAGACACAATGGCGACGTAAGTACCACCACCCAATACTTCTCATACCCTGAATCAAGCCTGTGCCCCTCCCCCGCCTTGAGCTCGCTATCACCCCCCTCATTCAGCAATATGCACAACATCCGTCGAGCACCCATCAAAGTCAGATCTGGCTTGGACACATGCCATACGAAACGAAAAAAGAAAAAAAAAATCAAAGAAACACCGTAGTGTATTCCAGACTACTCTTGCTGACACGATCACTGCAGCAACATCACTTGGCACCCCGGCCTAACGCGCCGTGAGCGCAACGAGTTCCGCAAGCAAAAGGGCTTCACCCTGTGGTTCACGGGCCTGTCGGCCTCGGGCAAGTCTACCGTCGCTACGGCCCTAGAACAGCACCTTCTGCACCTGGGCCTGGCTTCCTACCGCCTCGACGGCGACAACGTCCGCTTCGGCCTCAACAAGGACCTGGGCTTCTCCGACAAGGACCGCACCGAGAACATCCGTCGTATTGGTGAGGTGAGTAGCCTTCCGTGCTTTAATCCCCATTCAGTTCTACTGTTTACCTCCCTGATTTCCTCGCTGTTTCTGCTTAACATCTCCCAAGTCCATGTCTACTTATCCGAGAGCATTGGTCGGGAGAGCTCCTTGTTCCGGGAGCGGTGTACACGGCAACCCTCATCTTACCCAATCCCCTCCCTCCTATCTAGTACTGCACATCCCCAATCTAGAAAGCTCACCCGCTAACGCTCCGTCCCTTCCTCCCCCACCAGGTCGCCAAGCTCTTCGCCGACTCGTCCTGCATCGCCCTGACCTCCTTCATCTCCCCCTTCAAGGCGGACCGCCAGCTCGCCCGCGACGTCCACGCCGCCAACGCCGCCGACGGCGACGACCCCATCCCCTTCATCGAGGTCTACGTTGACGTCCCCGTCTCCGTCGCCGAGCAGCGCGACCCAAAGGGCCTCTACAAGAAGGCCCGCGCCGGCGAGATCAAGGAGTTCACCGGCATCAGCTCCCCGTACGAGGCCCCCGAGAACCCCGAGATCGTTATCAAGACGGGCGAGCGCTCTGTCGAGGAGTGCGTCGCCGACATCGTTGCCTGGCTTGAGAAGGAGAAGCTGATCCCCGCCGCCAAGAGCGCGTGATCCCAGAACAATTGTTCTGGAGGGGAGAGGGGGAAGAGAGGAAAAGAAAAGCAGGCGGAGAGGATGAACATGGAAGCGAGTTGGAAATTCATATATAGAGGCGACATAGATTTTCTTGACACAAAGTGTACTCATCAACATTTTTGCACAATTGTCTGGTGTACATGACCATTGATTTCTGGAATGTCGGGTGTCATGTATCGTCTTCCCTTCATGGCGCTCTGCCTGCGACTAGTGAAAACGATTTGACGCGGAGTCGATGAATACAAAACGTTCGTCAAACCTTATTCAGTGAATATACCTGGTGATGTGCTGATGAATCTTGGAATAATCTCGAGCATGCTACCTTATCTATGCATTATGAAACTGGGACAAACGCCAGGAGAAGCCGTATTCTTTGACGACTTATAGGTCAAACTCGTAGTATACATAGGCAGTATACTCATTGCCCTCACCGTGGCCAGCCATGCCTGCGGCTGCCATCTCCGAAGTCAACGCTGCGTCGTCCTTGGTGATTCTACCTTTCTTATCTCTGCCGAACGCATTCCCTCCCAGATATGAGTAGGATGAGTCCAGTGCCGTCTTGACCTTCTTAACCAGCTTAGGATTTGTCTGCAGTGCACAGGTCAGCTTCTGGATTCGTGTCCGCTTAAGCAATCATGCGGGGCCGTCATGTTGACTTTGAGTGCTTGATCTGGGCTTGTCCTGGACCTTTTGGCCTAGGGTATAACTCACCAAAACGAGCGCGGAAACAAATTCCAGGGGTAGACCGTAGCGCAGAACAGACTCGACGAATACCCGCAAGGCCATGACGTGGGCCCATATCATCACAGCTTCGCTCCATCCTGTGCGACTCAGACGCAAAGCCTCGCCCCAGACCTTCTTCTCCTCACGCGCAACGCGGTCGAGCTCTTTCTGTTCTTCCTCTTTACCGCCTTCAACATATTTGTACTGGCGAGGGGTCCACTTTTGCTCCCGGCATTTCGCCTGAAACTCGGCAGCGTGTTTCTTAAAGGTCGTGACAGCGAACAAAATGAACTCATCGTCCTGGGCTACTTGTATAGAAGACCGGGGCACAACCATGGGCGATATGGTCTCGTAGCTCTTGAGAAAATCTTTCTTAAGATTGGAAGGGACGGCAATGAGGTGAGTTTCGAGATATTCTGAATCCTGTACTAAAAGCGATGGCTTGACGATGGGGGTCAGAGATTTGGTTGCCAGGTTACCCGTCTGTTTCCTTTGGAGGGTGGCATAGTTGGTCTTGACTTGGTTGTATTGGTTGAACTTGCCCTTGACGTCGTTGTCGATGGTGACGAGCTCTTTCTGGAGGTTGTCGATAAGCTCACCGACTGGCTTGTCGGCTCTGTAGCGGACCTTATTCCATGTAAAAGAGCGCAGGTATTGATCAGTAGGCTCTGGCTTGGTCAGAGAAGACGCCGGCTGTGGGGCGGGACACTACCTACTATCGTTGACCATCTTCTGCTGAGAAGTTTTCTCGTCATCGCCATCATAAAGAGTGCGCAAGGAGTCGCCAACCTTGGCGACCAAGCCCTCGCAGGCGGAATCCAGCTTGGCTAGATCATCGGCTTGTTGGACGAGAGCGTCCAAAGTGCCTATCTTGAAGTTGGGGACGGGAAAAGGCACAACGGTGCCGTTCTCGGAAGTGACAGTGGCTCTGACAGAATCGAGGGCTTCTTCTTTGTCGGAGGTATCGAAGGTGCTCAGGGGTAAGGAGAGGAGAGCATACTTGGTCGGAGGCGGAGCCATGATGATTTGGTTTCGCGGGGAAGGCTGGGCTGGAAGTCGAGTTTCGAGGTTCGAGGGAGCAGTGTTAGATGCGCTACCGTACAGAGGAGGATATGCAGCGCAGGATAAAGCACATTCGGGAGGCGCTCACGACACCAGTCGTGGGAGGTCGAGTACACGAAGTTGGAGATGCGATTTACGGGAAGCCGTTTGTGCAGGACATACAGAGCTGGCGGAGGATGTTGCAGGTGGACGTCAGTAGCGCAGCTTGCTTCGGTGGTGGATGGCCGTGGTTGGCCGTGGTTGACCCTGGAGCTTTCGACGACTGATCCAAGCTTCTTCGTTGGTGGGGAAGCTGCCGCACCACCTGCACACTATGAGGTATGCAGTATGTGATATGGCATGTACCTGGTATTGGAAGTTCAACATGAGAGATCATTGCCAAATCATCGTCCATGGCAATGAAATAGCAATATGAAGAAGCACATGTTCGCCAAGTTCAGCTATCTTCGGGACCAGGTGTCTTAGGATGTACATGCCTACATCCTACCTTAGGTACCGTATGTACTGCAACAGCTCAAGCGCACGAGCCCACTTACGCGTGAGGTACCTACCTTAGGTAGGTAGATGCTTCTACCTACGGTTACGAATGAACTCGAAGTGGCTGCGGATTTATGGAAAGGATGGCACGCCTTGTAGTAGGCAGGCCGAGTTATGATCTTCAAATACTCGAGGTACATACCTAACTCCTGGTAAGGTAGTGAACCTGGACTTGAACCACAAGACTCGAAGGTGCAGGTCTGGTATGCATGCAACGGAACGCAGGTAACTCAGGTAATGGATGTTATTCAACTGACACACGGAATTATGTATGTTGGGGTGGCGTGCCAGCGTGCGACAGTGAGACATCGAGTTGATGGTGTTGGTATCGATAGGTAGGTTATCACCGAGTTGTTGGTACCAGCCTCCATTAGCATTTGTCTAAAGACTGCATCTTCCTAACATGCCTCCTTAATCAGAACTGTAAGTCAGCGCGACCAGTACAGTGAGATGCCTAAAATTGATTGGTACTTGGGATATCTGTGCATAGTAGGGAGTACGTGTAGGTGGTGGTAGGTAGGATTTGGACAGCAAGGATGGGTGGTCTACTTTACGTAGACTATGTCCAAATCGGTCAGCGAACCCATCAAGTTAGGTCTAGGCAGATACAAAGTACCTACTGGCCGTATAGAGACGGGCAGACAGGCAGACAGACACTGAGTGCGTGCAACCCCAAATCCTGGAGGGTCGACGTGTAAATCCATTAACCGCCCGCCCTCACTCACACTCGCTCTCTTCGCCCACTGTCCACCGCCTATCCTCCACAGTCCTTCGGCGCTTCAATCCACCATTTCTTCCATTCGCACAGCATTCTGGCCCACCTCTTTGATAATTCCCACGCCCGGTCCCCGACGAAGTTACACCCATGATACCAGAACATCTACCGCCCTGACTCCGACTCGATCTGTCACCACCCTGGGGACTGACCCCCTAAGGTGCTCCTCTCACCTGAATTATCATTCCATTCGTAACTTCGATCCTCGACGGCCATTCCATATTATCCAAGATTGGCCGACTGACGCATTCCGGGCAACTCGCTCTTCATTGCCCTCCGAACACCATCTGCTCCGCCTTCCGCATTCTAATGATCCTCCTGTAGTATCCATGTCTACTTTTGTCCAGCTCACCGGCCGCTGACGAGCATGGAATCTTGTCAATCTGCTAGACGCCCAGTCGTTAGGAGCATTCGCCGCTGCTACCACTCGCAGCGCAGAATCCCAATTTGAGTAGCTTTCTTCATTGCCATGGTTGCCATTTCTCGATCCAATGGCTACTATATCCAGTATGTTGCCTCCCTTGCAGGCCTGTTCCCTTGCGCCCTATCTTCTAATCCAGCTCTGTAGGCCAACCTCCACCCGCCAATTCGGCAAACCTGTCAACCGCCATCCGCCCGGGCAGAAGCTCGAGTGCTAGTATACCTACGCCCTCCGATTCCCCTAATATCACCGCCCCATCTCCGTCCTTGCCTGCCGGAGCTACGAACGGCACTAGCAATGGCTTTTTTCCTTCCCCTTCCGCGCCAGGAGATGGTTCTACAGGCGCTGATATGAGGCTCTATCCCCGTGACGGACGAGTGAGGAACCCTGTGCCGAGCAAGCTCAAGAATGTCAACGAGCACATGAAAGGGAACTTTGGTGTCATGCATATGGATGTCGCTAGTCATCGCCAAAGTGAAGGACGTGATGCCGCCGCTAAACGTACGAGTGAGAGCACTGCGTTGCAGGCCAGGCTGGCCCAGACTGACACCTACGTATCACACCAACGGAGAGCCAACTATCCACGGCCGCCTGGATTGAAGCAGTTCAGTTCCCCTAATAAGTCGGCCGAATCAGCAGTTGAGGTTGAGGCTGATCCCAATCGAGCCACGATCGTCTTAGACATCAAAACTGAACAGGCTCGTTTACTAACACTTCTACGATCTCTGGCTCCTCACACCGTTGTGGACCAAATATGCAAGGCTCTTGCTTTCTTTGGTGGAATTCCTGACGCTCCACCACCCGCGGATGGGAAATTTCCTGAGAGCGCTGAATCAAATGGCTCGGGCTCTCTTTTCATCGGTTGGCTTGCCGAGATATTTCCTGACCTTGATCGTCCCGTACGACCCGCTGCTCCATCTGAGCCTCCCAAGGCCCAGGCCCAGCCTCAGCCTACAGTTCAGCGTCGGCCGAGGGGAAGGCCGAAAGGAAGCAAGGCCAGTAAAGCCAGAAGTGATAAAGGTTTAAAGAAGGGCTCTCAGAAGGGAGCTAAGGAGGCAGGGAAAGCAGCACAAGATACGCAGGATGACAGTTGGGTTGACATGGACGACAGCGCACTACAATTGCCCGAGAATGGAGACCATGCTCAGAATCAGGCTTCATCGAGGGATGCGCCCAATTTGCCGCTTCAAGGTCTTGGTGGCGATTCGGTGACTGCTACACCACTGACAGGTTCTACTGGTGGCTTCAGATCCATCAATGATAGTACTGCTATGGTTGCTCCCGCCTCAAACGCCAAACGACGTGGCCGACCGAAGGGCTCTAAGAATCGGCCCAAAGATGGCGCTCAACAAGCTGTCAGCCAACCCGTGATAGCGAAGTTAACTACAACCACCGCGAACCAAACCCCAAGTGCGCCAGCGATCACAGCACCCCCACCCAAGGTAACTCCTGTGCCGGTTCCAGTGCCCATGCTCGACTCCCAACAAAAGAAAAAGATGAGCACAGCAAAGGCAAAACCAGCTAAGAATCGTCCCAAGACTATGGGTGATGCGACACCAAAGACTGGGGCTGTATTTCAGCAGCAACAACAGCCCATAGAAGTCGGCATTGTAAACCAGGCTTCAGCTGGTGCTCCTCCGTATGCAGTGGCCGGATTCCCCCCATCATCTACCAATGGTTCTGCTTCACAGGACGATCAAAATCACTTACCCGCATCATCTGCAATGTCCAATCCTCAGCCTTCTCCAAGTCAAGTCAGGCCAGCACCCCCGAAGAAGCGAAAGCGACCAACAGCAACTACCAATACTGCTCCAACTATCAGTTCAGCCACTGCCATCAGTAATGACACGACTCTTCCACGAACCCAAACAGATCCTATCCAGCCATCGACGTCAACCCAGTTGCAGACTCAGCCACTCCAGAATTTCCAACAACCTTCCCCGATTGTCACACCCGTGCCACCAGCCAAGCGAGCACGCAAATCGCAAGAGCCGAACTTATCGGCTACAACGGGACGTCGCCCGACGCCAAATAATATGAGCCAGAAGAATTCGATTTCAATGAACCCGGTTGCTCCCGAGCCTGTTGCGCATCAGTCCAATCATATAGAAGCGCCTCCCCCAAGCCAAGCGCCAGCAGAAGGGCTAGAAGCTCATTTCGCTGCTATGCTGGGGCGAAGTGACCAGATGCCCAGCTTTACTAGTCGGCCTCAACAGCAGTCAATAGCTTCTATGGGGACTACGGTCTCATCTGCTCCAACTACTAATATAGCGCCAGCTCAAGGCCTTGAGGCGCACTATGAGCGTTTCTCGGTGCCGCATAATTTTCAAGACACGAACAGGCAAGCTATTACTAGTCGACAGCAGAAGTCCCAGCAGGCGACGAGCCAGACAGTGTCCCCAATTCCTACTCAGCCGTCTAAACCACCTCCGATATCTGCTGCTGCTCTGAATTCCCAGCAGCCTAGTAGAGCAACACAAAATTACTATTCTCAAACGCAAACATTGGGGTCGAATTACAGTACACAACCATCATCATATACGACAAGTCAACGACCACAGCACATGTCCAGCAGCTCGCCTGGCACAACTCTTGTGGGACACACAAATAACTCACCTCAGTTCAGCGCCCAATCCAACTCCCCTCTCATGCAAACCGACAGTAGCTATCGTAACTCACCGTCGCTTATACACAACAGCGTAGCGTTTGCGCCCCGTCGAACCCCATCGGCATCGCCCCTCGATAGTAATCCATACCGCCCTACAACCGCGACCACTCACGGTGTACCTAGCCATTCGCCGCATTTCGGTAATCGACCAACTCCGACAACGACACACAGCGCGTCTCATCCGGGCTTAGCATCAGCATTTCCCTCATTCAATGACTCGGGCTTTTTGGATCTTCAAAACCTGGATTCAGGAAACAGCAGTCATGGAGGACTAGGTCTTGGGACAGCTTCGTACAGTCTAAGTAGCAATAGCGTACCGACACAGCAGCGGACACCGAGCTCTGGTGTAGCACCTCTATACTCTCCGGCTACATCGATGAGCAACAACTACCTACCGTCATCGAATATAGGGCGCACAGGCCAGAATAGGTGGCCCACATAAGACGCCCAGTGCTTATCAGCACGAATGAGTCCAGTCAGTCTTTCATGCTTGTCACGAATTATGCCAGGAAATGGGACGGGGCGTACGGGATATGGAAAGCGGATTCATTTTTCCATCTAAACTTCTTCTAACATCATTATTGTTTGATTATTTCCCGTTTAAATAATCTAAAAACGCGTGATGCACAAGACATGAGGCGTTTGGGACAGGAACCAGGCATCTCGCATGAACAGTGGGACCGTGAGGCGGCATCTGAAGACGAATCTTTAGTCGTAAAGCGCCATGGACATAAATGTCTGCGGTATGATTGCTGGCAAGGTCACGAGCCGATGGGTTACGTGCAGGGCGGTAGGCATGGCAGGGAAGGGACGAATGGCTGGTTCAATGTTATGTGTTCCTTCGTGAACCGTGCTTTTTATATTTTACCATCCAATTCTTGCAGCGGCTTCTTATTTCTACGCATATTTCTTTCTTATGAGCGTTTTCTCAGCGAAATGGTTCAGAAATTTTACATATGACCGAGCTTTTGCACTATCGACGTAGATTGTATTCCGGGTTGTATGTGAAATAAACCACTAGCTTTCTTCTGCGGTGGCATATTTAAGATAGTCAACCACGACATGCACCACTTGGAGAAAGACAGGCACCTGCAAAATTGTACTTTCTGATTGCAGAGATATCCGACTGATATGATATATGAGCAACATAGGGTGACATCTACCAATCCTCAAAATAGTAGTATCCTTTGCGCCGCTGACCGATTCCCCTGGTCCACTCCCTTTCCTCCCATGCTGTCCGTAAGAAAAGAAAAAGGCTTGCTGCAAATGCTGTGTGGGTAATCTCTTAGTGCGCCGATGCGTCAATGTGACAAAACAAAACAAAAAAGGGAAACAAAAAGACTCAGATATCATATCGAACTGACGAGGGTTTGGACACCTCTGAACTTGCTGCCGCCTTTGCGTTGCAGACCAACACTGACTCCCATTTCCTCGATAATGACAATTATCGTCGTAGGAGGCCTGGCCCTAAACGCCTGTAAATGCTCCCAGATTATGTTCCACTGGTAAAGAACACTAGAATACGCTTACGACTCTACTCGATAGGATCCTCTTCGATTGCTTCCAATGGTGGTCGTACAGTTTCGTGGGGTGTGCACCCATACCACCACTCGTCCTCTTCCGCAATGCCGGCACCCCTCACAAGGTCCAGCACCATCGGCCCACCTCTCTTGATATCTGACGCTCGCTCAACGATGCCTCGCTCAAGGATCAAGGCTTCGGCGGTTTGGCACCATATGGAGTGCAAATCCGGTAAATCGGGAAGCAGTAATCGCAGTGAATCTCGGGACAGTGGTTCCATCGGCATTCCTTCCGATAGACTAGTATCAAATACGAAGTTTTCACAGGCAATTACTGTGGAGGCATCACTGGCGCGCCGACCGTTCTCTGACCCCCTTCGTCCTCGATTGGCGTGCTCCGGGATCCTGTCGGTATCATGGACATTGAAGGTCGACTTTTTCCGGCTGATTCCCATGAATCCGCGCCGCTGTTTTGACGTCGCTTCGAGGGGTTCTTTGATTACTGACTGATACCAACTATCAACCGCCCCTCGTCTGGTATTGTATCCTTTAATCTCCCAGAAGCGTTCAACTTGTCGAAGTCCACCAACCAGCAAAGTTGTGGCATAGACCTCGTCGGCGGGCTTGTCTTTAAAGTAACCCCTGAGGGACCGTTCAAATCGGCCAACATACGAAGGAGGCCGTAACCGCCTAGAGAAGGACGACACAACCAATGGGAATACCTCATGAACCCGTAATAATGTCCTATCGTCGTACATGCTCATCACTTTGAGCTCAACAGGGTTCATAGTATATGGTTCGAGAGATAGACCGTGCCCGTGTTCCTTAATATACTGAACATGTTCGGCTCGATACGTCTCGAAGAAATGAAACAGAGTGAACAGGAGCGGTATGAGTCGGCGTCGCATACGCTCCTGTTGAGGGGCCCATTCGGCACGCTGTGCGTCTGTAGTCTTCAAGAATATTTCTTTTGTAACCCTCTCGGATATCAAGAAGGATAACTTTGCGGCGACATGCAATCGATGCCAAATTCCACACAAGTAGTGCAGCCGAATGGCTGAAGGATCGGGCACTGGATATAACTTCGTGGCATAGACTGGGACATTGTGCTGAAGGTGATAGCGGGCAATCGGGAATTCGTTATACGTGATCATGGCGTGCCACGATCGTGAAGCTATGCGAAGGCTCAATATATCAGAGAGCGGTAGAGAAGCAATGATTTGGATCTTGAGCTCATTCGGAAGTGCCAAGAAGAGCTGATCAAAAGGAGTGCTATAAAAACATCTCGATTAGCCGATGGGAAACCACATGTAATGGGACATCGTGAGAGTCTTACCTCTTTTTCCTGGATGAGTCAGTGGACAGTCTCCTGGATTCGTGATCGACAGATGGCCTTGTAGGCAGGATGGTCCGAAAGCTGAAGTTGGCTCGACGCTTTTCTGTTCTTTGTGACTCATGAGAAACCTGTTCTGCATCCCTTATGGGTAGGACGAAAGGAGCCGAGGACGGGCTGTCCTGGTGGTTGTGGGAAAATGCATCTTGCGGTTGTCCATGAAACTGCCTGAATTTGTCGAAGTATCGCGGGGACGCGAACTCTGTGACATGCGGAGGATCCATGATATATCAATGAGCCGCGTTACTTGAGCCGGCGTGCTGAAGCGGATAGAGTACAGGCGATAGATTTGATACACTTGTCCTCGATAGATCAGAGCAAGCGAAGACGTTAGACTGGGTAGGTTCGACGGTGGTCGGTTGTTTCGAATTACGCATGTTGATACATCGGGGAAGGTGAATCAATACTATCCAAGGTCGAAACCGGTCCTCTCTCTCGAATGGATACGTAGCAACAGCGACGACAACTAAATGAGCGACACACAAAAGCCGTAAGATTAAATTCAAAAGCGAGCGACGAAAAGTTGCGACTACGACAGCACACGTGGATAGGTGTTTCCCTACGCGATCCCCTATATCATTGGCTGGGGCAGGACTACCTGGGCGTGTGTCGGATCGAACCCTCGAGCGTCGTCGATGAAGATAAGTAGCAATGATGCGGTAGAATCAAGTCAATCGTTCGATGAGTCGTTCTCGAGAGTATCGGTCGGCAATATGGTCGGACTTGGCGTCGCTCGTACGAATATAGACAGGAGATTCGGGACGTCAATTGGGACAAAGGTGGGTTGGGTGAGAAGAGGGGGATAAGGGGAGCACGAAAGAAAACAGTAAGACACAACCAAAGGGGAACCCGGAGGAGGATGGTAAATAGAGATAGAGGTGAAGCGCAGAGCGTAGAGTGTGAGGTCTCGGCGTTAGTGCGACATCTCGGGAGAATCAAGATGGGGAGAGAATCAGAGGAGCGCAGAGGAAGAGAAGAGTGGAAAATGAGGCCGAGACTTGGGGGGAGCGGCAGAGAGCGAAGTGGATAGAGGTAGAGGCAGGCACTGGCTGGCCTTCTGCTGGCCATCCGTCCTTTGCCTGTGTCTAGCATGGGCCGACGATGGGCGCGCATGGGGGTCTCGGGGTTACTGGGGACTGAACGGGGGCAGCAGTCTAGTGGAGTGGGCACCACCTGGCGATAGGCACAGGTGGTCAGCGGTACCTGTAGTAGTAGCCAGGTATTTAGGCCGTCAGCTAGGCAAGTAGGAAGAGGTACACCTCACACAAATTTGAAGACACTTCCTCCAAAAGAGGAGGTAGGTAGGTAGTAGATACAGTGGTAACTGCCCGATGGATCCCTGATCGCCTCACCTCCACAGTCTGCCAAATTGTCGTGCATGTCCACGTATTGTCTGCTAATACTCAACTCTCGCAAATTGGCAGTGTTGACTTGGAAATTCCTCAAGTTTTTTTTTCTACGATAGCGTACCGTGAAGGCCATAACTGACAAGAGAGACTGGGCTACGTTATGGCAGTTTGGAGCAGGCACACTCTGTCTTCTGCTGTTCTCTTCTTTTCTCTTCCCCACGTCTGCCCAAGTACTCAACCTGCACTCTGTACACGACACGCGGTACACACCTCTGTTACTGCTTACGGCCATTTCGCCGGCCAAATAGTGGGGAGCTGTTCGGCCAATGCTCTGAAGCATCGTCAGAAACCTCATCACCACTTCCTTTCTCTCGGTCGTTTCTCTCTCTCTTCTATAGGGTTACTGTCGCACTCAGGCCCACACAGCCGTACGGATTCTTATCTCTGCGCCAGTTGGTGGTTGTCACTATAAAATATCTGGGCAAGCTAGAGATCAAGGAAGCTTGGCCACCATGATTGACACTGGAACGAGCACCACCGCGGCGCTCCCGCGCTGGTTCCTGGTCCATACTTTATTATTGCTGGTGAGTCGAATAGTTTCTGGCTTGTAACTTGGCTGTGTGCTCACTGATCTTGGGCTTTCAATCGGATGTCCAGGGCGGTGTTCATTGTATTATCAAGATGAACATGAGGGTCTCGTCACCGGGCCTTTTCTTACCGTACCCTCTTGGCTGGAGAAATCATAGCCTCGTTCCCGTCATCCAGTTTTCCACTGAAAGATGAAGAAGCTTTCAGCTAGACCGGTAAATGAGCCCATCCGGTCGCCACTTGGGTATCGGCCCGCGACTGAAGGTATCCTCTGCTTCTGAACTTTCTGATCCTCCGGCCTGAACAACCTTAGACACGAGATAATTGTCGTCAACTGATCGTCCGTCGTCTCACCAGAGTCCCGACCTGTGCACCCCACTGGTATGACCTCTGCTGGCCGTATACATACCAGCAAGAAACCACCTTACCAGCACAACAATGCTTCCCACATTCTAGTCCGTCCCTCCAGTCTACCCAAGCCGTGGTTTGCCCGTACTATGTTATGTATGTAGGTATTTATTTACCTACTGTTAACTTGGGTACCTTAGGAAGATTTCCAACCGAGCACACCAGGCCACATCTCATTTAGCCTGATCTCCGTATCCGGTGGCATCAGTCACAGAAAGCCGGCATCTAACGACAAATTTGTGGGAGCGTCGTCAATAGTCGTCAAAACCCAAGGCAGGCTTGTCCATGTCCTCGTCTGTCCTATGCTTATTACAAAGTAATATGCCAGTGTCGACGAGGATCTCGGTGTCGACCTCCAGAGTCACTGTATCGTGCCCTATCAAGCAGACTTGGCCATAAATACCACCCGTTGGTACCATCAGTTTTTACCCCGGCCGTCGCAGTCTGCCGACTATCTAACCTGGACAGGTAGGAGAGGGATGTACTGAGAATGGTCAGTCGCTCGGACCCGTCAGGCGTAAGTTCACATGTTCATCGACAGAATCGATTGCCAACAAGGGATACAGACGTGGCTGCAACTTCGATGAACACTGGTTTTAACGGTTTGCAAAATACGAAGTACTTGCCCAGAAGTTTAGATACGACTACAGACACAGAGTGACAAGAGAAGCTTGTGTTGACTTCATCGCGATTCACGCAGTCAGTTGGGACCCACCAGATTTTCTAAAAGTGATCTGCACTCGCTCTCGGCACTTCTTCCTTCTTTTCTCATTTCGGGCCGTCAGTGTAACATGCCACATAGGTACTCGTGCCAGACTTGTTGATAGTTTGCCCTTCCCAATGACCGTCATTTTGATCGACCATGTGACTGACTTGCAACCTACATGAGCCAGAGACGGAGGCGTTATGAGAGTCTGGCAGCTGAAGTGCCTGTCATATGTATGTCTCGGAGGCTTCGATGTGCATATGAGGTAAGTGATATCTCGCGTTGATAAATGTAAGAAATGTGGTGAGGCTCGGCAAGACTGTGCCTGCAGGCCCTTGCTCTGCGCTGGCGACTCTTGCGAGCAGTACCGTATCGTGTACTTAGGTAGTATTTACTACAACTGCAATGCTGTACTCAGGTATGTACGTGAGAAAGGAGATGAGGGCGCACGTTCCGAGCAGTATTTAATCTTCCTTACATGTCCCTCTGCTCTGGGTGCAAGGCGCATCATAATCTCTCTCTCCCCCGTCTCGCGCATTGATACTGTTCTGAGGGTGGATGATCTGTTCTACTATGTATGTAGGTGCGTTTTACTTGAGGCAGGTAAGTAGGACATGCCGTCACCGTGTTCTGGCCGCGCACGCCGTGGCTGTTTGGTGGGCAACCGCAAGACTTGAGTCTTATTCTCGAAGGCCCGAAGAATATGTGCACCAAAACGGGGCCCAAGAAGAAAGGCCTGTAAATCCCCCGCAATAGAGCCGCCGGCTTCGTCAGAAAGCGTGGAAAGTCCGCCAGCGTGGGCTGCGTGGGCCTCCCCCGGCGGCCCTACCACGGTCAATCTCCACAGCTGCAGCGCCGGAGATGCCTTCGTCTCTATTGGCTTCACGCCCATCTCGGCCCCATGCACGCTTCTGCATGCCCATCTTGGCCCTTCTGCTGGAGGTGGTGCCCTGTCTTGTTCGGGTCAAGCCCCCGTCTGCCCACTCGTGCCTTTCTGTTCCTGTCCAGACAGTCCAGTTTCAGCGTCCAGGCCCTCGTTGACTCCGGGGAAGAAGACACCAATGCACGCACACATCTCGCACATCTCAATCACCACGACATGGCCCAAGGGAGAGACTGGAGCCTGCTCGTATCGTCGATGTGTGGCCTGAAATAATCTGCATCACATACATTACTATCTATATAATACCATCAGGCAAGCCCCGTTTTGAGACACTCCCAGCGTATTGCTTTGTCTACCCGTCGTGTTCTGCTTTCTTGTAACCACAAAACCAGTGGCATGGCTACCCGTCCCAATTCCCTCTGGAGGACTGACACACCGACTGACAAGTACCATCTATCTGCCGATGCTGAGCCCCCTGCAGAGCTTGCCGTTGGTCTCCCGTCTCAAGTGAGGTCCAGTAGTCCTCGGGCAGAGCCAGACCGACGCTGTCGCACTCGGGGTAAAACATGTGCGATTTATCACCTAACTGGCTACCCCCTACCTATCTCTACCTAGAAGGTATCCAGGAAAGCTACCTTAGCCGGCGCCCGGGCGTCCGCGAACTCTCACCTTCCACGAGCTAGGCAAAGAGACCCATTCAAGCCAGCCGACGATGGGAACACCTGCTGCCTGCATAGAACAGCCCTTCTTGCGTGACGTAAGTAGGTTCTTGAATCATATCAAACGCGGGGCGAGTAGGATCACGAGAGTATTTGACTCGCTCGAGAGTACACAATTTGACTGGCCGTCTTGAGTACGCAGTAGGCGGTTGAAGTCGAGGATTCTGTCAGGGGACAGATGGGTATCTAAGTCAGCTCTTGTCGTTGTTTTCGCTTGTCTGCGATGACCGGGTTCTTTTCGCTACACCGTAATGCATCAATGTGTCCCCTTCATCCATTAGACCTTGCAGCACCATTACTCGCAAAATCATATTAGGCATGTTACAGCACTTTGATGGATTCGGTCCCCGTCGATTGAAATTGGGACGTGAAGATCCTTCTTCCACAGTTGGAAATCATTGACACGCTGGCCCAGCCGCATGGGCTCTGCGGTCAACTGGTACAATGATTAGAAACGCCGGTCAACGGCTGGACGCGCTCGGCAGCAGCCGTGGGTCCCCCGGCGCTCTTGTTAGGTACCTATCAAGAGGCCTCTACTGGTCGTTCCGCCATCGCAAGGCATTCATGACCATGTGGCAGGTTGTTTCAACCTGTCAAAACATAAAAGGCCCCGTTTCCATATGTATCGGCAGAGTACACGGGCAAGCGATCACTCAACTTGCAACAGCTTTGACTCACCTGGCAGAACTTATGACATGTATACCTATACGGCATCTTCAACCTATCACGGGAGGGGACTTGTCGCTTCGAAGCCACTCCTGCTTCTATCCGTGGACATCACGAAACAAACTTCTGCACTTAGCACTAGACCACGGAATCGCCATATGTAGTGGTTATTCCAGAGCCTCTATGCTTTCGCAGCAATTATCCCAGGCAGGCCTGCTTCCAGGAACCAGATCAAGGCCAACACCAGAGATGAGCTAGTTACGGTAAGAACCCGCTGTAGTGGGATAACATGTAACTACCAAGATCTCCCCGGCCACAGCATTTTACGACAGCTGAAAAGTACCCTGGGCTGTGAACTTGTTAAGTGTCTCCGCACGGCTCTGTATGGAAGCACTGGGGAAGTACCCTGCTATGTACATATCACAAAATCTAGGATTGTTGCCAGAGATCCGCCCCGGCGTCCATCATATTTATACCTATGTAATACATACATACCAAACGTGGGTCCCCTTTTCACTTTACATACCTTGTGTAGGTATAGTAGTATGTGTGTATGTAGTACACAAGGCTGGCTCCTCAGGCAGACGGCAAGCTCATGGCTTCTCCGCCAAATCCCACTTCCTTAGGGCCTGGCAAGTGTGGCTGTTGACATGGAAGATGGCCGATCTCACATCAAATGCCATATCAGCAAAACTCACCAGCTCTTATACGATGCGATACGAAGCGTCCGTTCAGCACCTGGTTCTACCATAACAGATGTCTGTTTAGTGTATTTGGACTTCTTTTATAGGCTGGTCCGACTGTGCCATGGGATGCGGCCCTTGAGCTGGAAGGGACCAATTTCTCACTCGAGCACGTTAATTAGAAGGGAGCCGATTGCGACACCCGACAGGCCCGAGTCAACGGATGCCAAGACCTAAATTTAGAACCACATGCGTCGTGGGCTAACCTAACCACTTGAACACACCCAGTATCGTCGCCGGTGTGATGGATACCTCCGCACTACATGACTGTAGCTGGAGGCGCTGAGCATGGAGGCAGGAATCGAGCTATTCGAGCAAGTCCCGGATAGGTATCGTCATCGGCATTGCCAAGACGTCGAGCGTTCCCTTTTCAGAAGAACAGTCATGCACTTTAGGGGTAAAGATCTGACTTTTCTCTGTTCTCCCCACCTATCCACGCCTGTCGCTTGCTTCAATCCTGTCATAACCTAGGTAGGTCAGTGCTTGCCGGGCTGACGGGACCATAAGCCAGAAGCTCCTCTCTGAGTACCTCTGTCGGGTCGTCTGGTGTTGGTAGCTGCGTCGTCGACCCTCCTGACGCCCCCCTCTCATCATACTTCATATTGTCCAAGGCTGACTTCAATCAATGCGACTTCACATTTGATCTTCCCCTTTCCCATTTCCCCCTTACGCGGCTACGAAACAGCTGCAGGACGCCGTCTGCTCTGACAGCCCCCCCTCGCTTCTTTATAAGTCTGCTGCCTTCAACTGCCGATGACTGCCGACATATGAAGGGCAGGTGTAATTTGTAAGTGTGGCGACTTGCAACTCCAACAGAGACAAAACGGCAGCCCGTACATTACAACCTCGTACTCATGAACAACTCGCTGCTTTACGATATTACCCAGTAGATCAGCCGGCTGCTATACCTTTTTTTCTTTGCCCCGAGCCAGCTCCGCGCGCTCTCGCGTCTATTGCGTCCTGTCGTCTTCCTCTGCGCTCGAGGGTGAGGTTACGGCGGGATTGGTTATACCCACGCTCGTTGGCTTTGTCGATTGTACTTGCGCGACAGACGCGCGCTCCCAACTCCCAACGCTGTGGAGTTCCACTTGTCATTCGGCCAGGCAACAGGAGTCTCAAAAGGCAGCTCTGGTTTTATCTGTGGTGCCGCAAATTGCACGCCTCACGGGTATTCTTGACCTGCTCTAATCCGGCCTACCTTGTCTTGTGTCTCTGACCTACTGTCAGCACCCCAATCTGCGCTTGCAACTGTGTATCGCCAAGCGAGTTATAGCAACCATGACGGAAGCTGAAAAGGCTACAGCTAGCGTGCCAGCCACGCCCGGGCCCGAAATTCACATGCCCGAAACCGCGTCGTCCATCGGCAACCACCACAATGGTACTACTACGGATTCGGGTCCGGATGTGTTAGAGTCACCTACCTCGCCCACTTCGACCCATACCCTAGCGCGCTTCGAATTCGAGTCTGGGAGAGGGAACGATGGCTCAAAAATTTTAATGGTGCAATGGGATCCGTCTTCCGCGAATATTAGCGACGTCTCAACAGAGCAGGACGGGTGGACTGTATCATGGGAAGGCAAATCGGCTACATTCAGTGTCGATGACGACGAGGATGCTCCGACGTTGAAGCGTATCTGTTTCTTGCTCCCGTCAGACGCCCCTATACCACCAACGGTGACAATATTGCATCAGCCAAGCGGGCGCACCCTCTCAACGAAATCGATGCCCGCCATCTACGCGAAAGGGTTAGGTGTTAGCGCAAAGGACGCCGGGAAAAGGGGCGTTCTGCACACGATCTGGGCCCAGAAGCGGCTCACACAGCTACAAGACGAGATCGATCGGGAATTGCGCGACAATAGCGAGTCTGTGGGATTGGAAATGGCGATCCAGGAGCGGTCGTGGATTGTCGACCATTTCGGGCTCGTGGATCCTCAGGCCGATACCGGGGTCCTTGCCGGAAGGCCGGCGGCGCCGCCTACACCGCGGAGTCCCACTACCCCGAGGAGCCCTGTCGGAGGCCGGCTGGGCGAAAAGTTGAAGGGCCTGAAGCTGTCAACGAATCCATCGGATCTGATTGGTACACCCACAGGTAAGTGGATGGCGAGCACATCTTTTGACCAGAGGCCTTGCGAGACCGGTTCCTGACCTCATTCCATAGGCACCCATTCACGGTCTCCTCTAGGTCTCCAGACAGTATCTCCAGATACATCTGAGACGGTCAAGCCTTCTCGATCAGCGATTCCGCCTAGTGCCTCCGGGCTGAAACCAGGTCCAGCGCCAGGCCTCGCATCTCTGGACGCTGTGCTCGATAGTGAGAAGCCAATCGCGCCCATATCACAGACCAAGGATACGGAAGATGAGCTGTTTGCTCTGCCGATGAGCCCACGAAGCCCAGAGATGAAGACGAGTCCGTTTAGCTTTCTGAAGTGAGCCTACCAGCTTTAACATAATAGGATATGTTACCTATGAGTGGAAAAGCTGTGGCAACCATTTCAAAGTCGCGAATATCAGATGGAAGGTGTGTAATGGTGCAAGACAGGCGACCAAGAAAAGCTTGGGGAGTGTAAAGGGGGCCCTACCCAAGCTACTAACGGGCATTTCAAGGTGCAGTGGTGGGATAGGTTTGGTGTATCTTGGGAGCAAAGTAGCCAACAAAGACGTCAGAGTTATTGAATAGGCCTGACAGTCCACGAGATATGAAGGGTAACCCATGGGAGCGATATTAGAACACAGCACAGTCCAGGGCCTCCAGAGCCATATCGCAGACTCATATATGATGACTACCTTACACTACACACATTCCCCCTAATTTCAAGCTTCAAGTACCTCCGGGAATGTAGCTAGGGTACGTGATCGGTGAATTCAAAGCATGTTCGTACATAAGTAGTGTATCCACAGGAGCCGCCGGATCAGCATCCGCCTCGCAGGCCCAGACCGGCAGTAGTACGTCGCACACAGCTGCATCTTGTCAAGAATACCACCCCATCTCAACGACCTACTCTTTCCAGGGTCAAGTCACGGTGTACCGTATCTGGGCGCGGGCTCCCACCCTGTGAAGAGAGTGACCATGGAGATTGGAGGAATTGCGCAGTGTACTTCAGTACCTAGGTAATACACACAACAGCCCCAGCAAAAATCTTGGGCATCAGCCTGCCTCTCCTGAGAAAGCAGAAAAGACGCCGACATACATACCACACAGCAATCCACGCACGCTCCAGTTCCCGGCGGTCCGCGGGATCGGTCCGAATGGGGGGGGGGGGGGGGAGAGAGACGCGGACAAGGTACTCACTGTAGGTGCTTGTTTTTGCGTGCCTTCCCGTCAACCCACCACACCCTCCCACATCCCTTTCGTCCCCTACATACTACCGGTACTACACACATGATTTGCGTGCCCGTAGAGGAGGCACGCAAGGGAGGCATCTGCCGTGGCGCGGTGCTACTGTTGCAATGCAGGTGGTGTGGTCGAACAAGCCCGTGCCCGGCGATATTCCCGGTGACAAGTATACCTTAGCAAGAGAGGAGAAAAAAGAAAGAGACAAGCTATGTGTACACATTAGGTACCTAGGATACATCTTGTACGCCGCCATGTTTGGGTGTGTTTGTATTGTTTACTCTTGAGGTAGGTATGACTGGCTACCTACGAGCCGCTGCAAGAGTAGGATGGGGACACTCGGGAACGGACCGAGGGTAGCGGGACGAGGCAGGACAGGACAGGTGCCGGTACCTTGTTTTGTGTCTCTTGAACCTTGGGCAACATTTGTATTTGCTTGTGTACATTGAAATTGCTGCAGAGCCAGGATTGACGACGGAGACAGAGACGACCGTTGTGTGTCCACGCAATTGACGATACGCCATTTATCTAAGTACCTAGGTAGGTGACTATCTGAGATGGGTATGTCGCTACTCTCTCTAAGACCTGGTTTGGATCGTGGCTGGATCTCGGCAGTCGTCCGCGCAACCCCCATACTTCACCCTGCTGCCGCTTTAACAGTCTCGTATAAATAGTCGAGGAAAACTGTGCAGGTTCGTACACCGAGGGTCCGTCAACCGGCCATGAAGAGTATCACGTGTGTGACGGGACCGTGGTTCTGTTAACAGGTGCTCTGCTAGCGTACAGATAGCGCGGTTATTGTGCTTGTTGTCTTCGAATATTGAAGTATAGAGTGAAAAAGATATTGTCTGCGATCCACGGCAGGACCAGAACACACTTGCTCATGAAGCCTCACACGTCTCCAGTGCAATATATATGGTGGCTGATACTGACTTGTACTTTAGTAGTTGCACCATAGTAGAATCTATCGCCAAGCTTCAGCCTCGGTGAGATCCAAAAGTGAATTCCAATCGGACAAACAGCATTGCCACCAAATGTCCGCGAGGTTCTGTAGAAAGGCTACAGGCACAGAGCCGAGCCTAGAAAGGTGACCATGTGTTGGGCACCAGACACGTAAGCACTCAAGAGGTAGCTTACCAGGTACTTGTGATGAGCTCCATCATGGAGTCAAAGTCCAGAGGGCCCTGATCTACCCATTTTGCACGCACCAGATGTTCTCTTCTTCTTCTGCAGCGGTGTGATGGCAAGAGCATCATGAGTGCTCGGCCGGGGTAAGCTCGCGATGTAAAGATAATAGGCAGACGACATATTCCGGCCCAGGTCGTCCGGTACGCGATACACTACCGCCACCCCCCAACTCTCCTCTCATTCCACCTCTCCTTTCTCTCTTGCCTCAGATAGAAGACCTTCCTGCTCTCCCTATACCTCCTCACCCAGTCCAGCACCTCCCTCTCGCTCGCGCGCCCCTCCTCCCCGCCGCCGTCCAGGAAACTCTCCTCCAGGGCCGTGCACACCATCTCCTGCTCGCTCAAGCTCTGGTTGAGGCGCGCGTACAGACTCCCCGGCGCGAACGGCCCCAGCGCGCCGTCCATCTCGCCCTGCTTGGCGCGCCACTGCCGCTCCAGCGCGTGCGCCGACAGCAGCTGGGCCTGGGTCGTGGCGCGGAGCCCGGCGAGCTGCGTTTCGTGCTCGGTGAGGTGGGAGGCCAGCTCGATGTTGGCCTGGAGCGCGGCTTGCAGCGTGGTTTGCGATTGCGCCGTTGAGGGGTGCGCCGTCGTGGGGGATACGGTGAGGGCATGGAGGAGCGAGGGCGTGCTGAGGATATGAGCGAGGTCTTGCTTCCTACTCGAGAGATGGGGGATTAGCTGGATGGTGTTCCCTCGCACGTAGAAGACACGGAGGGTATGATAGTACGGTCTACGGCTTCCGAAAAGCCGCAACCGTGGCGTGAATGGCAGACGTACGACTTGTCCTCCAGAACCTTGGGTAGCCATCCCTCGCCTGGATCTGGTATGGGCTGAGTCTGCGCCTGCGCACTCCCCATCCCGGGCTGCGCGGGTATCAAGCCTGACACATCAGCAGGCGTTTTACCCTTTCCTTCCACTCCCACATTGTTATACTCGTTCTCAGATCCTGGCACCGGTGGTGGGGGTCGCGGCGAACTCGTAGCAGATGGTGTGCCAAGCCGGCTCACGTCCTGGCTACTGGGCTTCGGAGGCGGAATAGGCGGCGGGGGTGTTGGACTATACATTGTTGAGCTACACTTGGAGCTTGAATCCTCTCGGTGATCGAAATGTATCTTTTCCTGTGCTGCAATCTTGCGGATTGGAGTGAGAAAGTCAATGGTGAAGTAGCAGGCTCGTCTGGTTGAGGTTCGGCCGCCCGAAGCTCCAAACGTCAGTTCCTTTATCTTATCGCTTGCCAGCAATGTGCATCCGTATAACATTATTCTGCAATCCAGCTACTTTAAGGACCTTAAAATTTAGAGGCCATTCTTATACGCCTTGCGGCGACCAGCAACGAGCAATGAAATAATCTTGAATCAATATATTAAGTCGTAAAGACATTGCTATTTTAGCCACAGGCTGTCCTGGCCTAGCTAAGGTAGGGATCCCCTGATGCATGTCACTCGGAGAAGAACGTCAAGCCATACATCTCAGGTAAGGTAGGCATCAATCGCAAATACGGTTGCCACATTTGGGTGGTTCGGTAAGTGATTATACTCCCCGAGAATGCACGAACTCCTTGGTCATTGATTTGTCTCCCTAACCCTGTAAACGCCAGTGATGAGAGTGCAACATATGTCGGCGACAAAGCAGTAATCTAATGTTGCTGATCTGCTCTCTCCTCATCGCTTGACTGACCATAGCTCTCTAGTCCAGCCCCTCTCACGCATCTTCTTGCTGTTCGTGGACGTCTTCTTGTCATTGCTGCTTACAGCCAGAGCTTTGCTGCAATTAGCAAAGCCTTCAACGAGTTCCTTCATGCGACCCGATTTCATCAGAACTAAGGCGACGTCTGCGTCCTTCTTGGCTATAACTGAGGCAAGCTCCATGCATTCAAGGAGATTATCTCTTGAAAGGCTGGTTCCCGCAAAATGAAGCACGCTAACGTATCCAATAATGGTTTCGGGAATGTAGGCATCTCGAAGGTACTCAAAGTCTTCGTCCTCTGTTGCAACTAATTAGCAGGGCCATACATCTAGGGGTAGGATAGTACTGACCCTCGACACTCTCCAAAAGCCAGTTCTCGAGAAGCGGCCTTATGAAACTCTTGAGAAATCTGACGTTGGTGCCGACATTGCCCCAGAACTCGTTGTTGGGCACTTCAGTAGGACTGAGACATTGATTAGCTTTCTCACGATTGACTTATAAACGGTGCTTGGGGACATACTCTTGAGCTAAGGCTTCAGACGAAGCAATCCATTCCATTTGATCCAATGCACGTACGAGACACTCGAGCTCGAAGAAATTTCTAGCTGCGGCCACCATATTGAGGTTGAGACCGTCCTCAAAGGACCCATTCTCTGCACCTAAGCGGACTTCATCGAACCATGACACGTCGGTATCATCAGGGACAGCGAGACCAGCTTTCCTCCGGAAGATTTCTGAGCAGCGAATACGCTCAGATAATGCACGAGCCGCATGAAGGTTGAATGCTTCTACATGCTTATCAGTGATGTGTTTCGGCCAGAGACACGACGTAGGACTTACTCAGAAAGCGTTTGTAAATGGCCACACCGAAGTGGAAAATTTCGTTCCAAAGCCCGTTCACAAGCATAAACCATTCCAGAGACTGAATTAAAGCTTCATCGGCAGGATCGAGTTGTTCTGGCTCGTCCCCAATGAAGTCGGGCTTGAGCGAACGCCCATACTTCAATGTAGGGGGATCTTTGGAAAGGATAGTGAAACCACCGAATGCTGGTCGTAATTCTGGCTCCGGATATTGCTCAAGCAGTGACTTAGGCTGGAATACGACGAAGCTATCGACGTCTATTCCAAGCTTTTCCATGATTTTGAGAAGGACGTTTCGATCCTGTTGATCCTCTACCTTACTTATGTTCCGGCTTAAGGTGAAAAAGGACCGGTCTCCGTGTAACTTGGAGCAATACAGGGGCATGAGGTATGTATTCCTCAATAAGCGCAAGGTACTGACATAGGCTGAGATGATGTTCTCTTGAGGCGGAAGACGGTCCGCGTCAACGTGGCCGTGATCTTGAGTCTC
The DNA here is from genome assembly GCA_022578815.1 of Xylariaceae sp. FL0016. Taxonomy (NCBI): domain Eukaryota; kingdom Fungi; phylum Ascomycota; class Sordariomycetes; order Xylariales; family Xylariaceae; species Xylariaceae sp. FL0016. The sequence continues at coordinate 533,079 of MU388740.1, forward strand.
ATCCAAGCTAGAAAGGAGCAGACACACATGTGCCGTCACACGCATTCCTCTGTGGTCGTTGAGCTCAAAATATCTGTTGTCGTCGATGGTATCCATGGCACCGTTGATTTTTGGGATTAATGCGGATTCCCCGTTGGCATTTGCACGCCTTCCCAGGGCAATGCCAAGCTCATGCATATACTCGTGGAGGTTGTTTGAAATGATAGCAGCTTGAAGAGTTTTCATTGGTTTCCTGGCTTCAGTAGCTGTCTTCGGGTTTGACTCCAAGGAAGTGACAAGACGCTCTCCAGCAGAAGCAGCGTCGCCATGGAATTGCAAGGCGTTGAATGTGGGGAAAGATTGTTGAATAGCTGCCGTCACATCTGGCGATGACCTCTTCATGAGATAAGAGTCAAATTGAGCCCGCAGCAAAGCATTGTAGTGGGCAAAGACAAAGTCGTCCCAATTTGCACAGATCTTTTCGACACTGGAGAGGTCACCGGACAGGATGCCATAGACAGCTCGTTCGTGATCGTCGATGCCACCCTGCCGGGCCAGAGCGAAGCACGTTCGTCTCCAGAGGAGGTTCGATAGTGGGTCGCAGTCGGACGGTTCCGCGTCGTTGTCTTTGGATAGCGGCATGGCAGACATGCTGACTGCTCTCCATACTTCAGTTCTCTCCACACACCAGTCCCGGATCTCAGCCAAGTTCCGACCTCGTCTTAGCAATTCATAGCAGCCGAGCCAAATTGCCCTCTCAAAATATTCATCTTGAGGTTGCAGCTTGCGGCCTTGTCTTGTGGCGACATCAGGGTCAAGTTGGGTGACAAGAGGATTTGATCCATTTGAGTCAACAAGCATTTGGCCGGCGTCCGAACTATTAGGGTCCAAAGCTCCTGACCAGCCATTTAAGTTCTTCTGCATCTTGATCGCCGTACGCGTATGCAACCAGCCGTACGCGATAATATCACCACGCTCCGCCCTCTGTTGATATTCGCGAACGAGCTCATCGATATCGACCCGAGAGTCATCGGCTCCGGTTTGGAGGCATTCCAACATTGCCTTCCGCTCCTGTGCGGTAGGGTCAGTCTCCAGAAACTCGTCCCACAGTTCTGCGCATGATTGGAATCTGGAAATCTCGCGACGGACGGGCTTCACGGCGTTTCGATTCGAGTAGCGTAGGGGCAGGAGGCGGCGCAACATATCCCAGGTCTGTGTTTCTTGTTCCCAATACTCAAGATTCGCCGTGGTGGCTGCTGATCCCACGCCACTTCCTTCCTCCTCAAGGTCCATTGAGTTGGGGCTCGAAGCATCGTCTAAGCGGCGCAAAGAGGACCTTGCGGCCTGACGCTGTTCCTCTCGTAGGGTATGCACTTTGCTGGCAGCATATTGATGGTAAGAGCCGACTAGTCTGTATATTTCGGCTCGTCGCTCTGCTGGAGACTTTCTCGACGCAGAAGCTCCATCAAGGAGCTTGGCGAATTGCTCGGCATCCTCGACGAACTCGATTTGCGACTCATCTATGATCGATTCTGATGCAGTATATTTGGGTCAGACCGAGACTACAGCGGCAGAGGAGCGGCACACAAGACGTACCTGTAACTTCAAATTCATCTTCTTGTTCGAACTCGTCAAGTTGCATGAAGTCTGACCGCGAGCCGGCCATGGTGTAGAAGCGCTACGGGGTTGTGATGCTCCCTAGTTTCGTTGTGATTGTTCAGTCGCCAGCATGGTTTGCGATGCAGGCGCTTGCGCTTAAGTAAGAGGTTATAGAATGTGTCGCTAATCAATGCCTGGTTGCGGATTGAATCTCAAAATCGGAACGGTGTGCTGAGGTAGGTTGCGGCGTGAGGTTCAGATTCGTGGTTGGGCTTGTGGTTGGACCTTACAACAAAGCTACCCAAGCTTCATTCGGGCCAGGGAAAATAAAGTCGAACGCGGATGGACGAGCAGTAGCGCGCGTTTGGCGAAGTGGCAGATTTACGAGGTACTATTACAGAGATCGGGGCAACCCCCAAATTCCAACTAGCACCTACAGGTACTACCTAGTACTGAAGTTGATTGATCTCAGCCACACTCTACGCACCTTCGCGTGGCTGGTATTAGCCCCTCCAGCTGGAGCTACAGGGTACATATATCTAGAAAATTTCTTGAGCTTTCTGATTCTTCTTTTCCTTTCCTCTGCATAATGTCATCGGCATTCATATTAGAGTCTCGGGACAAGCCATTTCCTTTCAATGCTTGTCCAGGTCCCATGCGGATCTCTTGCGCGCTCAATGATCGCCTAGAATAATTCCACGCTGCATGAAAGTTGCCTGATTTTTCCAATTTTGGGTCGACGTAAGTAGGTGGTTGTGGAACATTCATTCATATCCCCAGTATCAAATATGCTATTGAGTAAACGACCAGGTCCTACGCGGCTAAAGGTAACAATTTGACAATGTAAAACGTCGGCTGGCAACAACTCAAACCAGCGCCTGCAGCTATCATGACTTGTTCTTTTCCTCTTGACGCTGCTTCAACTTGAGCTTCAGCAGGTTCGGCTTCGGACAGCTAGCAGTAGTCGCCTGATCACCGCGCTTCTGGTAGAACGCATCACAACATTCATACAGAGCATCAATCAAATGCTCGCATTTGGCCTGATTAAAGCCGTTCTTGCCTAGACAGTCTATTATGGTCAGTGCCTTGGGTCGTGAGTTGGCGCTAGGGCAGTGATTTACCTTGAATTGCGCACTGGAAGCCATTAGTATGTATAGACAGGTTTCCGCACACATAAGACAACTTACTGCCCTGGGATGACAAGGAGGGATTGACTCAAGGTCCTCCTTTAGTCCCTGCTTGTATGGTCAGTATTGATCTTTGTCATTACTCAGAAGGGGGCAACAAACCATCTTGCAAAAGCGAACTGAACCTTCGTCTGGTCACGGCAACAGAGTTCTGAAACTATTTAACAAATTTTCCGAGTAAGGCAAGGGTTGGATTTATTGGTAGCAAAGCCTGGTTGAGTATTCAATCTACGCAGGTTGTGTAGTTGATACGGAATGGAGAAGCTGGAGGGTTGCTGTTACCAGTAGGTATCTGGGTATGAGCAAATTCCAACGGACAGAGACTCCTGTAAACCAAGCCGTCAGCAGTGCCATACATGCCTCCATACCTCCTAACTACATATACCCGAGATTTTTGTTTTTTTTTTAGCTAGGTACCTCAGGTTGCGAGGAGCTAGGTTAGATCCCTGAAGTCCCTCCCCAGTACCTACTTACCTGAGTGAGTACCTAGGTAGGTATGAGGTTTCTTTGACGATGATGATGTCATGTCTTGTACGAGAGACCAACCCTCTCTTCCATTCTGTAGGTTACCTACCTATATAGCCCTGATACCTAAAGTTTCTAAGAGTCTTCCAAGTTGCAGCAACTCTTCCATAGTACATTTGCATAAATGGAGTTGGCACTTTGATGGCCTCCTTGACACTCGGGATTCTTCTTCAGTGATCTATTCAAACATACGCATGAATGCGATCTGTGATTACGTGCGCCTCTCTTTAATAGGCCTTCTCTTATTTGATGATTACTTCGAAGGCTTATCACTAGACTACTTACCGTAGATTTCAGCAATAATTCGAAATTTACTACCTTAGCATTCTGCTAGAGTATGCTAATTCTGGAGATCGCTTTGTAGGTATATGTAGGTAGCCAAAGCTGCATATATTTGCTATAAGTACTTGTAGGTCGGTCTATGCAGGCTAGGTAGGTAGTACGTTAGGGGGTACCTAAATGTCTCATCAAGTGCACATACAAGATGGAAGCTGGGAGGCAGATGCCGCCCCGCACCAGTACTTTCTAAATTCTGCTTCCTGCCTCAAGCTGGTGGTGCTTGCCGCAGCAGTGCGGTGCACGCCTCGTTCGCGCCCACCTCCTGTATCGAAAACACTGACCTGCCAGCACCGTCACCTCTCGAACTTCCAGCTGCACCCATCGTCAAATTCCTCTTCGCTACGTAAAAACCAACCAACCACCAAGCTTCATTGAAAAATTTCGTCCGAGAAAGAAGAGAAAATCATTGAGGTAAGCCTACTGTTGCATCACCGTCACAAGCTTCCGTGACCCCTCTATATTTTGCCCCAGCCTACACTCGTTGCCACCCTCAGCGACATCGCATTACTTCCTGCTCTCACCCGTTGCGCGCAGCGGAATACCGATCCTACAAGGTAGCCTTACCTTTGCACCTTACTACTACCTGCACTCCATATTCAGGGCCGCCTTCACTTGCCTCTCTTCATCCATATTGCCCTCTATTCCCACTTTCGGTTTGACTGGTTCCCTCGTACCCTCCCTTAACTGACTGGTCTTGTATTTGAACAGTACCCTTGGCACTCAATCACCTAAGATGTCTGGCGAAAACGAGAGCGGTAGCCCTGGTGCGGAGCGCAATGAAGGCGCTGGAGCCGATCAGCATCTCAACATCAAGGTTACAGACAATAACAACGAGGTTTTCTTCAAGATCAAGCGCTCGACGAAGCTGGAGAAGCTCATGACGGCCTTTTGCGAGCGTCAAGGCAAGAACGTTGACTCTGTCCGCTTTCTTTTTGAAGGCCAACGAGTCCAAAAGGGTGACACGCCGGATTCAGTAAGCCTGCTCCCGCCATCTCCGTCTGGTCTACGCCCAACTGCTAATGCCACTGGTTTCTCCATAGCTCGAGATGACGGACGGTGACACGCTCGAGGTTCACCAAGAACAAGTCGGTGGCTCCTGCTGCTGAGCTTCCACGAGATTCCTACCTTCCTCACAATCGCAGGCACTAGCAAGCCAAGGTCACACAATAGGTGAACGCATGCTGCGATCGCATTTCAGAGAATGTAACGATGTATACGAAGGCAGGATGTTGGGGATAGCGATCGATGTAGATCTCGGACCCTCGCACATCTTGCGACTTCTCCAATCGCATTTGAATGTGTTTGCGCAACTACAGGCGTTTACTGGGTCTTTGCAATAATATGAGAGCGCCTTGGTCTACTGCACCATAGCAAATGCCACTCGGACCTAATGGGTCTTTTCTATGGTCTTCCGATTGAATGGATCATTCGTGTGTGAGGTGATACGTTGAGCTGTTCAGTTTGTCTCTTTGAGCTTATGATACTCTGTTTCAGATTCACGACCCTGCTTCCTGCTGCTCAAGATAGGCAGCAACGCGAGTACGCTTTCAGACCCCTGTTTACCAGAAGAAGAGCTTGGATCTACTGCATGACTGAATCACCCTTCAGTACGACTAGCAAATGATGATGATAGCCAATCACAATGGTATACATATCCCAATGGCAACGGGGCAGTATGCTGGTCCTATGCCATGCCAGAGGTACCTTTCTTAGTATACAGCGCAAAACACAGTATCACGAAGTATTATGTTTCATTTTTCTTCTTTTCTTTTCGGCATACTAAGATAGACTGTCGTGGAGTCTTTAAGAAGCACGAGCGCTGTCTCGGCTGAGCTGAGAGAAAGCTGAGCGATTCGTAAGACATCCCCAAACTTCTTCACCTGGCGCATACCATACGCCTATCCTCGATCCAGAGGCTTTTGAAAAGGAGTGGAGTAAAAAGGGCTCGAAAGAAGAGCCAATTCCTATGACCAGCAGATATCATCTTAAGCAGACAGTCACAACACTATCAAATGGTCACGGATTAGGGCGCCCGGGAATGAAGGCGACGTTGAACAATGCAGATAGTCATATTCTATGGTGTTCAGAGAAACCCACAAGTACGCCAACGATACACTACAACTCCCGCTCTGAACCCTGCAAATCTAAACGACGAGAATGCATCACACGAAAATGCCGAAATCAAAGTCTGTCACATCCGCTTCGTTCATCAGGGCATCGATCCATGTGCTCCCAAGCTGCGCTTGTCTTCCAGGGCAGCAGCACAGCACTTTCCCTCTCATTTTTTTCGGTCTCACTTCACATCTTCAGCTCTCGAGCCCTGCAACCTGTGCAAAGAATTACACTCTGACCTCGCCCCTTCCAATTATCCACAGGGAAGATTTGGCCATCATCAAACCCACCACGACAGTTCGCGCACCGAAAGCATTCATCGTGCCATTCGCCCCCGAGCGCCATCACATACTGTCCAATTACTGCCTTCTTACACATCTTGCACTTGGGCGCCCTTCGTTCTGTTCGCTTCGTCTGGCAGTTGACACACCACGCGTATCCGTCTTTCTCAATATGTGTCATCCCCTGTTCGAATGGATCACCGCACTCGGCACAGAAGAAATGCCCGTAGTGCCAGTGCTCTCCAAGCGCCACTATATGCTCTCCAAGGATCGGCGTCTTACAGTGCTTACACCGTGGTGCATACAGTTCGTGCCAGTCGAGATGACAATAGAACCGTAACCGCTCATCGCCATCTTCTCCCATTGTCTTGCCGGGTTCTTCCTCTAGGACCTCGCCAGCGGCACGCCGACGTATGCGGTCCAAGCGTTCCGCCCGGAAATTATCAGGCTCCGGAGAGATCTCGAGGGCTTCGAGACCCGTACCGCATGTATAGCAACGGAAGCACTGTGGGTGAAAGCGCTCTGACGCGCCGCGAAGCGCGACGAAACGACCCTCGATCGGGAAGCCGCAGTCGTGACAGGTTGCTGTTGCACGTGGAGATGCACCTGGCGCCGGAGACCAGTGCCCACGAGACCGCGCTCCAGCTTGAGGAAGCGGTCGCGAGCCTGGGGTAGGCAATGGTCTGGCGGAGGGTTTTCCATCATCCCCGTGTGTGACCACGACTGGAACGCTGGGCGGCCCACTGTTCTCCGGAGCATCTTCACCTGGCAAGACGATGGTCGGGACAGAAGGGGTCTCATCCGTCACGGAGATGCTAGGAACCGGCGGTCCATCATCGCCGTCTATTTGAATACTTGGGATGGGCGTTGGCTGAGCTGATGGCCGCGATGACGGCGACGCGGCCGGAACATCCGGCGTAAATGAGATAGTAGGGATAGACGGCCGCGGGGTTTGTTGACTCGGGCGCTCTTGGGAGACGCTGGGAGGGGTTCGGTGGGACTCTTCTGGCTTGGAATCAGTTGCCTCTTCCGGGGCCTTCCAATTTTTGGCAAAGCTTACGATGGGACGTCCTGGGCTGTCACTGACTGCAGACGGGGTAGGGAGCTTGGCGCTGCGGTCCTTGAGCCGCATGCTGGTGGCTTGACGGATATCATCACTGCGCAACTCCACCCCATTCTTAGTTGGCACGTCTTGCGATGTGCGCGGAGTATCAGTGGGACTGTTGGAAGTGTACGCTGCGTTGCGAGTCTGTGTAGGCGGGTTCTTGTGTATTTCGACACGTTGCAATGGCTTCGCAGGTGGTGTGGTAGTGTCAGCGGGATCAGGGGCAAACTGAACTTTGCCAGGAGCGTTCTTGGCCTTCTGGCTCAGTGGTTGTGACAGCCACGGGAGTCGGGCTTGTCTGGGGGGACGTTCAGAAATGCTGCCTTCGGGCTCTTCCCAGATCTGATCGCCCGAGAAAGGTTTCTCGATCTCACCACTGATATTCCGCTTCATGCTGCTGCGGCGGCGACCACCAGAGCTTACACGATTGCCACTTTTCAGTTCAGAATACGTCTTGGCCTTTGAAGAACTTGCGGAAGCATCACGTTGCTGATCCATGCTCTCACGACCACTACCTGGAGAGGATGCGCGGTCACTGCCAGAAGAGCTACCGGAGAAAGACCGATACCCGTCTCTCGCTAGACCTGTTACGCTCACATCCGCTCCATAACGTCCAGCACTGGCGGCGCGTGCATGGGCATAACTGTTCTTGCGCATATGGGGCTTATACCGATAGGGGGCGTCAGGTTCACGGGGCTTGACACCATTTTTATGTTGCCACACCAGCTCAGCAGCCTCATCCAAGGCAGCATTGTAGAGACGAGCATCGTCGCCTTCGGTTTCGCCATCCTTTTGCTCGTCTTTGTCGGTATCCTTCAAGTTCATGACCTCCATGGCCTGGTGCAGAGAGTACGCCTCTTCCTTCTCCATCCATCTCTGACCACGCTCGATGTATGTATCACTCGGTACGACCTCGCCTGGCTTGATCGGGGTAGCTGGCTTGTTCGGATAGTAGTCTCTGCCGGCAGCACTATTGACTGAGTAGCGAGATCTCACGCTGCCAGCAATGCTAGGGCGGCTTCCTCGGGGCTTTGGAGGGTCGGAGCCAGTCCTCTGGTGACCAGCTGGTGGCTCTGACTGTACTGAGGCAGCTGCAGGAGAATGGCGTGCAGAGGAGTTATCCAAAGACTCGCGCGGAACTCTGGAGGATGGCGGTGGAGGTCGGGCTCCGGTTGGGCGTTTCGTGCGATTATCCCGAAGACCAGCTAGGTAAGAGGCTACAAGTAACCAGGCGTTAGTTTGGACGTTTTACGCGATACATTACATGACAATCGAAAGACTTCGTACCAAATTGATCATTGTTCATGTAGGACGGTGAAGGCGGAGTCACTTTTCTTTTGGAGGATTTAGAAGGCGATTGCTCTCTGGACTTGCCGCCGAGCTGCATCTTGACTGGATGAGCCAGGAGCTGCTCCTGGTAGATGTAGGGAAGAGAGTTCTAAGCAATTGTTTGTGATCAACTCTGGATTGAATCAGGAATTGGAGGGATCAGATGCAGTGAAGGTGAGGGACGAGGTGAGATAGGCATATATCTAGTGATCAATGTTTACATGGAGATGTGATACCAGGTAGACGCAGGTTGTCCGGGAGAAGGCAGTTATTATGATGGTAGATATGCAGGTCACAGGCAGCGGCAAACCCATGTAGCCAGGGAGGAGGAGTCTGGGAAGATAGAGAGAAGTTTCACGGTGATTCACTAATAACGCATAATGATGTGTGTCTGGGGCCTGGGAACCAACTATTGGGCTGGAGCAGGGTGGCTTGAAGAAAAAGCCAGAAAAAATGGCTGGCGGCCCATGTTGATCAAGGTTGCTGAGCTGTTGCTGGGGCAGCCGGGAACAAGTGGCATCCCTGCTCGACTTATTTGCATCTCATTGGACAGGGCCGGGGCACGGTCTGGGGGAATGGACCAGTGGCTGTTCTTCCATCTGCGTTGGGGGGGCACTTTCCCTTGTCCAAATCGAGGGACGTCTCCACTTCTACCCGGTCCACCTGTTCGCTGTAGAATTCATTTAAAATGCAACCATTTCGAATTCATTATTATGCTTGCTGCTGCAGAATGCAGCCACACCAGGCCTCTACACGCTGGTAAATTGCTGCATAAAGGCAGACTCCACCACGTGCTCTCTTTCCTCCGTTTTCTAGCACGAGCATAAACGGCGTTTTCAAAACGGGACAGCTTGCATGAAACACTTATTATCACTATCATGTCTCGGAACCATCAATTCCCTCTACGCGACGTCTCCTTTTGCTATCGAATGTTCTTGAAAGAACTTCCCATGCCTGTCTAGCTCAATCTGCCGCCAGTCAAAGTATAGCCAACGTATACGACGGCTATCTCATCATCAACCATAACACCATGTCAACTGTTCGGTGCTGCTACCTATCAATGTTGACGGCAGAAAGTCCAGAGCACCGGTCTTCCCGTGCAAGCGCATGTCCGCTGTAATTGTCGCTTACGGTTCGTGAGTCATCACGCACATCGCTCGCTACCTTTGCTTCAATGATCCACATCTTCACGTGAAGATGCTTGGCCATCCCTACGTCCCTGCGGGAGGACTTCTGCTTCCTCGCACAGTTTCTGTATACCTGGATTGATAGGTATCTGGTAGAGAAAATGACCTAGCACACTCGACTGACTGAACATGCATCTTCCCACTTTATCCTCGTCTGTCATCAGCGAAAAGAGTACCATCTCCCGGACCAAGCTCAAGAGGTGGGCACCACCGCTGTTCCGTTGTTCGGTCGGCGGTCGAGTCGCGTCGCGTCTTTGCAACCAACGCGACCTCGGCCCCGGCTGCGGAGTTTTTAGCTCTGGCTTGGCTTCGTAGCAGCGGATAGACATACCTAGTAGCGGAATCGTCGGTAAGTGAGCGGTCCGATGCTGACCCTGAAAACCATTACGTTATTCACGTTATTCCCGGTGCCCAAGTTTGCTAGGAAACGAAGAGGAGCGCCGCCAATTTTGTGCTAGTCCCCGATATGATTCTTTGAACCCCAGATATGTGAAAGTAAAGATGCGGAGAAAAATGTCTCTTTCTCCCTTCTTCTTGCTCCGGTGTGTCAGTGCGATCATTTCATTCGGATGACTTTCTAGCATCGATATAAGTCATGGTCGCCAGCAACATGTTCGATACCGAGAAGACACCCGGGAATAACGAAGTTGCGGATGATTCTACTGGGGAGAATTTTTCCAGGGGAGTTTCTCAACCCCAACCCGAGTTCAAAGAGGGCGGTTATGGCTGGTAAGGCCTCTTTACAATGACAATGAAAAGACTACCCATTGACAGCCTTCAAGGGTGGTAATATGCTCCGTGTTTATGTTGAATGCTCACACCTGGGGACTGAATTCGGTAAGTTCCAGATCGACTACGCAGTCGCTCAATACGACCAATGCTCGCTGACACGACGGCACAACATCAAGACCTTTGCTGTGTTCCTAGCTTATTACCTAGAAACGAACGCCTTTAGTACCACACCACTTGGTTATGCCTTCGTTGGCGGACTGTCCATATCCATAGGTACGAGACCATATTCTATATCTACTTGAAGCTTCGACATGCTATCAAGATCATGATCATTTTCTCTTATATAGCTTTTCTAATTCAATGCCAGCTCTTTTGGTATCTCCTTTGGCAACTACACTTGCCGGTTCGAGACATATTGGAACAAGATGGACCATCTTCCTGGGGGCTGTGTTTGAAACGTAGGTCGGCTGCCGAGTTATCTCCTAAGCTCCATCATCATCATCGCCAGAACTAACAGTGATTATACAGTATCGGTTTTATAGGCTCCTCTTTTGCTTACAAGCTTTGGCACATCCTCTTGAGCCAGGGAGTTTCATTCGGCCTTGGAATGGGGCTCTGCTTCGTAGCTTCAGCGTCGGTCCCGCCGCAATGGTTTGTCAAGCGCCGATCCTTCGCCAACTCAATCGCAGCTGCTGGGTCGGGGTTTGGCGGCTTATGCTACTCCCTTGCGTCGAACGCCATGATCGAGCGAATCGGCCTGCCATGGACGTTCCGAGTCCTTGCGATCATCTGCTTTGTGGTGAATGGAGTGGCCAGTTTCTTCATCAGAGATCGAAACCAAGCCATTGGGTCCGTCCACGTGGCTCTGAATTGGAAGCTTTTCAGGCGCCCTTCGTTCATCTTGTTCGAAGCGTGGATGGTCATGTCAATATTGGGCTATACGATCCTCGTCTTCAGCATCGTTGCGTACAGCCGGGCCATTGGCCTTTCGGCATCGCATGCCTCTTTGGTTGGGGCACTATTCAACCGTTAGTCTTGTCGCATCTTGATATTCAGATCAACTACAGTACAGAGGTGCACAAAGCTAACGACCGGTGACGCAGTGGCGCAAGGCCTTGGACGGCCCATAATTGGACTGTCGAGCGACAAAGTTGGACGACTGAACGTAGCAAACTTTTGCACGCTTTTCTGCGGGCTTCTTTGCTTGTTCTTCTGGACATTCGGGGCGAGGAGCTTGGCGGCATGCATTGTGTTTGCCTTGCTAAGCGGAAGCGTGGCTGGCGCAATGTGGGCGACGGTAGCCCCTATCTGCGCCGAGGTTGTCGGCATAAAGATGATCCCATCTGGTGAGTCACAATTACGCGGAGTGATTGCTCTTTATCTTTTTACTAATTGCAATAGCACTTTCGATGACATGGCTAGTGCTAGTTCTGCCTGCTACGTTCGCCGAGGCTATAGGCTTGAGCCTACGAGGATTAGGCTCTTGGGGATATCTCCACGTTCAGATCTTCGTCGCATTTATGTACATTGGCGCTTTCATGTTTGGCTGGTGCTTGAGGGCCTGGAAAGTCTGGGAGTTGGAGCAGGCTCATCTCAATAAGGCTCAGCGTGATCTCGCGCTACGCGACAATACGGTCGTTCCTGAAACAGCCTTGGAGCGGCGTGCCAGCCGAGCTTCTACGGTAAAGGAGAAAATTGTGAACTTGAGAGGCTTAGTCGCTATAACACGCGTGTAGGAGTCCGGCCTTGGCAAACAACATTAAATAATTAAAAATAAGTGATATAAGCCTCAACGAACAATGTCAATTGCAGAGTGAACGCGACCTATACATGCCTACAATACCGCTCGGAGGCATCACGATTCCCGGTGTGCGAGCTCAATTGCTTTAGCAGCTGCCTCGTCGAAGTCGTCAAATGCATATAGCGGCAACCCGCTCTCATCAATTATTTGCTGTCCCTCCTTTTCATTCGTGCCCCGAATCCGCACCACGACAGGTACGTTCATGTGCAGCTCTTTGAAGGCCAGCACGACGCCCCTGGCGATCATGTCTCCCAGCGTCAGACCACCAAAGATATTGACGAAGATCACCTTGACACGCGGATCGGTCAATATCACCTCGAAGCTCTTCTTCACCGTCTCGCTCGTCGCCTTGCCCCCCGTGTCGAGAAAGTTCGCCGCGCGGCCTCCGGCATCGGCCAGCGCGTCAACGGTATTCATGGCGAGTCCAGCGCCGTTGACCAACGTGCCGATGTTGGCGACATGGGCCCCTTTGCGGCTCCCCGGTCCACTGTCTGTGTTCTCTGCGCCGTTGGGAAGCTTGACGTACACGATGCCCTCGCGCTCAACGCCGACCTCGGCCGGGTCCTCAAGGGAGATGTCTCGCCGTGCCTGAATATCGGCCTGGCGCTTCGAGCTGCGGTGCGCGGCGTCGTCGAAGCCGAGGTCCGCGGAGGAGACGGCGGCCACGGGACTCAAGGTGAGGTGAGTCCGTAGAAGAAAGGCCTCTTTCTCTTTGAAGAGGGTCGTTAGTGCGGCGAGGAGCTGTGTAAGTGAATGGAGGCCCTCCGAGGGGATATTGAGCGCGTTGGCGATGTTGGCGAGGTCTTCGGTGGAAAGCGAAGAGGAGCCCGCGTTGTAGTCGTAGTCAATTTTTTTCATTACCTTTCTACCAGCTTCCGAAGACACGATGATGCATGGACTCCTGGACGCCCGGTTCACCGTAATAACTAGGGAGGCTTCAGCCGCCGAGCCAAGATGACCCTCACTGATGGGGGCACCACGTTGGCGGAGCAGATCCAAAGCGGCATTGCCACTTAGATATAAATTCCGCTTTTGGATTTGGGGTGTCATTTCCCGCCAGTGAGGAGTGTTCCTTGGTCGGCCAGTCATCGTGTGCATCCTCCTTCGCTGAGACGAGTGGCTTGAAAAGGGCGAAGACACGCCAGCTCCTGTTGGTCCAGAGCCATCCAACATGGTTTTCAAGACAGGTCCAAACCGCGAGGGATGGTTGACGATAGCTACGCCGGCTTGCTGTAGGGCCTCAACCTTGTCTGTACCAGATGGTTCCCCAGGCAGAGTGAAGGCGCCAGCATGCCCCATGATCCGGCCTGGGACTGCTTCTCCAGCCACAATACCCCCGATGATCGCAACGATGGGCCTGTGTCGAATTAAGAACTGGCTCAGCAGAAAAGCGGCCCGGGGATAACGATGGAACTTACTTCGGATTTTTTGTCATCGAGTTGTACTCCTTGATCCAATCTGCAGCTTCGACCTCGGCATCTCCCCCGATCTCACCAACTAAGGCAATGCCCTCGGTGTCTTCATCCTCAACCAGAATTTTAAGACCGTCCAGCAGAGTCGTTCCGGGAAGGACATCGCCACCTACACCTATGCACATACTCTGGCCGAGGTCCGACCTGAGGGTCGACGCAGCAGCTAAGAACGGTCAGGAGCGCTATCCATGAAGCATGAAATATTATGACGATAAGGAGCCGGCTTACTTTCATAGCTCAGCGTACCAGACCTTGCAACGATACCTATACGCCCAGGCCGGAAGCATGGCAAAGGCTGGAATCCTGAAAGAGTCTCAACGTCTGTTTTAGTGTTGACGAGCATCTAGCGATACTAACCAATTCTACATTTTCCCACGGATGATATGATGCCAGGGGAATTTGCTCCCACAACCCTTGACTTTGATTGCGTTCTCAGCATAGAATGGATCTTCACAAACAGTCAGCGTATGTCCGCAGAAGTCACTAAGTGCGCATGCTGCCTACCCTCAGGAAGTCATGAAGTGGGATATGCTCGGCTACAGCGACGATGAGGGGCACTTCGGCTTCGATGGCTTCTTCGATAGCAGCAGTCGCTTGATAAGCTGCGACGTATATACCGGTAGCATCGGGTTTTAGGGTCTCCATAGCCTGTCATGTATGAACTCAACTATCCGGTAGCCGCAGACAGCCAATCTAGGTGGAACATACTTTTCGAACTGTGGGCAGCACGGGCAGGCCAAGGTGTTCTCCTTCGCGCCCCGGCGTGACACCTCCAACGATATTGGTACCCCATTCAAGAGATTCTTTCGCATTGGCAGTTGCCTAGAGTTCCAGATTAGAATGTCACTCTCTGGCGGTTATTGATGCCACAGACTTGCCTGCTTTCCTGTACTCGAGCATCAGTTAACCATTTCGTACTCACTTTATCTTCTTCACCGGGGTCAAACCTGTAAACCCTTGGAAAATAACCCTTGTATGGCTGCCGATTTTGAGGTTGTTCAATGTGTTGTCATACTGAGACTTTTGCAGAGATGCTGTGCTGCCAAAAGTGCGACCTGCGAGGTGATTGAGCCTCGGCAACTTCGCGGGTAGCCTGGCCCAAGAAACCTTGCGTAACATGGTGTGGTCTATGTCGATGATGCAACACACAAGGGCCCATTATACACACGGGTGAGGGCTTAACTTATTACTTGTGAGAGCTCCTGGGTGTTCTTCCGGTATATATATCAGTACCTACTTAGTTATTCGGATTTGGATCAAAGCCCACTCGTCAGTGGAAGTCCGGCAACCGGACTCTAGACGGGTGTGGCTTTGGCGCGGGTCTGCTCAACCCCGGATTTCTCGGCGTGGGTTTAAGCCGGCTCTAAGCAGGTGACGTGCCAAGGTGAGTGAGTATCTACACACAAGAAATATTCCTGTATTCGCCATAGAGCTGATACCAGGTCGATCCAGTGACGCACTTGAAAAGATATGCTTGTCAGTAGATGGTTGGGGGGAGGGGAAGAAAAAGAAGAAAGAAAACCTCTCAGGCTATCCGAATAGAGAGGCTCACTGTCGTCTAACTTAGTCAACTATCAATTTATTTTCAGTACAAAAACTTCCAACCCTACTCTAAACAATTTGATTTTATTCTCCTCCTACGGCTCTGGTGTATTTCTAACGCTACAGGAAGTGGGTAAGACAAACTTGCAAGCCAGCTCACATAATAGCGATCTACCTGTACCGATGTTGTTCTCATATATCAGATGGCCCTTCTCGTGCAGATCGTCGATCACCGTGTCACTGCATCAAGAATTCAAGTGAGGGAAAAAACAAATTCCCCATTGTAGCAACAGACCTATCACAACCCATCCCTAGATACTCCTGCTTTGTCGGCTGTATAGTCGCGAATAGTGTATCTGGGGTTTGTAAGGCCAGAGACCACTCTGATGCAGGTGACCATTCAAGTGTATTCCGCTTCTTTTGCGATCTTGTCTTTCACGTAGGTCCTCAAGCTCATGATACCACATCTCCAGCTGGAAGCGGAAATAACGCTTCAGACGTCTCGTATACGAGGCATATGCTGCCCTCCACTGGCTATCGCATGGACATGGCGCCTCACGCTCTTGAAGGTCCCGCCACACCCTGCTTGTCCGGGCCAGCAGTGGACGGTTTGGTGCTGGATTCATCTTGGAAACCCAGGTTCTTAAAATCATCTTTTGCCATCAAATTCCTGCCGAAATTCATGTTAGGTGTTTCAATAACTTCTAGGGCATAAGGCGTGCCTACCGATCCATACGACATGCCAAGTAGGATTTGGCGAGTGTGCGGCATTCTTCGTCATTCATGCCTTTGACTTTCTTGATGCACGAGAGGTAGCGGGTCATGACATGTTTGCATTCACCTGGTATCTCGTAAGCTTAGGCGTTGTAGGAACGTGCTTAGCGTCCTGGTCTCACCATCATGATCCAAAGGGAAGCTGCCGCGTTCAGGCCTGGATAGAGAATATCAGTCATGATCTGAATATTGACAGAGAGGAGTGATGGAAAGCAGCACGTACGGTACGGGTTTACCGGTGTAAGTGCCTGACCCAGGGCTTCCAAAAGAACTCATTATATTGCTTCTCTCGGAGACATGAAACGAGTCAAAGACACTACCTAATGCGACAAAAGAAGGTCTGGTGCTGTATACGCAAGCGTTGAGGTTCGATACGGTTGGTAGCGATTGCTCTGCGAGAGGACGTTCGCTGTTGAAAATTCCGGGCTGAAGTCCATTGTACTGCTCATTGCCTCCAAGCTGTGGTCCTAGCGCTTACCTACCTCCTCCTACCTGAGGGGGTACCTACCTAAGATAGTACCTGGCAATGTCTGCAGTGGTCCGGTATTCTAAAGGTACTTACTGGTTTAGCTGTCCCGTGGGAATAATACCTCGGAAAACATTTGAATCCAAGAGAATTGTTTAGTCCGATTATTTCTATCTGCATCGTCTAGATCCCTCTCCGCCACCTGAGTGTAAAGATTGCTCTGATTAGGGCGAACAAGCCGTCTAGGGAGTCTCCATTCCCTTTGGTCGAGTGATCGCTGCAAAGTCCAAGGAAAAACAACAATCGGTGGCTGGATAAGCGGACCGTCGCGAAGACCCCCATCGTATCCCATCATGGCCATCCACCCAAGCCACCCCGCCTAATACCTACCTAGACCGACCCCCCTGTCAATCCTGTCTAGCCGTTGCGACGTTGTTCTTCAGTAGCCCGTTGCTGTGCGAACACCTCTAGGAACCTGGTATCATCCACCCTGAGAGGTCGGTTTCCACACGCCTCCGTCATGAGAAGACCGGTGGCAGGGTGGTAGTCAAACGTGCTTTTGCCCGACTATCCTTCGACTTAATAAGCAGATCCAATTGAAACTCTTTTGCCGTGATTTCTAGCACTGAAAGTTCAGTTTTCTTCCGTGTACATACTAAGCGTGAAGATCGATCCAACCTTGTAAAGCATTGTGCTTCCCCCGCGCAAGCTACCGACCCGCAAGATACCGAAGGGCAAGCGGTGAATCGAACTATCGCAAGCGACCGTCATCTACCTGGAACTACCCTTTCGGGTACCGCCCTTTCGTCTCTACATCCTCGCCGGGCTCTGTCAAGCTTCATGTTTGCATCAAAATCATCAGCCCGGTTTTCCTAGCCATTATGCGCTTCGAGGCTTACCTTTCGACGGCGCTTTGTGCCGTAGCCGCCTCGACCGCCGCCCTTGCCGAACCCATCAATCCTCTACTCTACTCCGATGTTTTACGATACAATCCCATCTTCAAGAGAGACGTCACTTGTCCGGCCGACTACTTTAGTTGCGAAGATCAGGGAGCCATTTTCGATGGCACCTGCTGCGAGAATGGCCAAATTTGTGCCGTAGACGCACATAGTTCGGCTGCTTGCTGCCCTACTTCGTAAGTACTTTTTGTCTTCCTCGCCTGATGATGTCGGTATGCTCTCAAGACCCCGAGCTAACACGTCTTATTGAACAGCGCAACCTGCACTGGAGTAGCCCCGTCGACAACGGTATCCGCCTCCTACGTTAGCAATTCGTATTTCTCGTTTCCATACATCGGGAAATCATTCAGCAATCAGGCTGCGTGCACAGAAGCTGTAAGCGACTGTTCTAGGAATTACGATGCGTGTGTGTCCGGCTTGGAGGGCATTACCGCTGGATACGGCGTGACTGTCCAGGTCCAGGGAGGAGGGGGAACAACGGTAGCTGCGGCGCAAGCATCGCTTCCATCGGCTACAGCAACCTCGGTCTGCCAGAGCCTTTCGACGAAAGCTTGTTACAACATCAACACGAACATCTGCGGAACCGTCGGCACTACAGCAGGCTTCACAATTGGGGGCGCCAACAACAAAGCTCCCAAACCAACTACTCCGCCTTGCATGGCAGGTATCATCGCAGGTGTAGGTCTCGGCATCATGGGAGCACAGCTTTGATGGCATCTGCAGGGAGCCTAGGCGGAACAACCGGGAGGGCTGGGGTACTTCATGCAGCTCCAGGGTTTCCCAGAGGAGAGTCGCAATTGAAAGATGGGAAAGGATTGGGAACGACCTTATGAATAATGACTGGCTTCTTTCCAAATGTATATAACAGTCAGGTAGACGTGCATGCATGGCTCGCGTGGTTGGCATGATGACAAGCCAAATAGACGGACAATGTGATTATCGCGGTTGAACGCGAGAGCTAATACGCGACGTAGTAACAGAACATAAGATATAGTCAAATAAAAAGCAAGCATGCATTTCATTTCCCTTAACGTGGTTTGTGTGGATTAGTTTCACCTGTGGAGATCTTTGAGGTGAAAGTGAAGAATGCTGATGGCCCAGTTCTCTAAAATACAGGCAAGAAACATAGGTAAGTAATTAAGGCGCCAACTGCCTGTCAGCCCCTCCACCAAAAACCAGGTATCCCGAGTGACCTTGGCGGTATAGCGACCATAACTTTAACTCAACAACGACTCTTGGGGTTCTGGAGGCTACACGGCTCAACATGATGCTGATCACACACCTCCGACTCCTCCTGTCATTAAGATTCCGGAGACCCTAGCCTCGCATTCGATCACCTGCACACACAAAGCTGTTGGTCTGTTGAATGAGGCGCAACAAAGGCGCCGCTCCCTCATAATGACTTCGCCCGTTCATCCCAACATATCCAACTTCTTGGGGGTGGCATTGGTCGTGAATAGATCTCGAGACGGCCCCCGCTTCGTGTTCCATTACCCTTCCCAGATCTTACCTGCAAGGAACAGCCGCGCCCCAAGGAACAAGGCAGCGAATGAGTTGGACGAGGATGACGACGACGCCCTGCTGGATCAAATGATCCATCCGTCCTGGGACGCGACGTCTGGCCCCCTGCCGAAGACCAACCACCTTCAGAATTGGAACCATGACGACCACCTTGTCACTGAGAGCGGATCACAGATCGTGCCATGGGAACATGTGGCCGGTTACCCAACCAAGGACCTCGAGAGCATCCTCACACCAACGAGGGCATATCACAAGAGATTGTTCCAGGTATCGCTGGATCAGCTATGTTTCGTATCCTATCCCATCTACGTCCCGGAAAACGGGATATGGCGCAGGAAGAAGAAGCAACCCAAGTATCAACCACCAAAGTCACCCGAAAATGGGGAATCGGCCACTAAGGACGGCCGTTCCTCCCTCTCGGCGGGCGGCATACCTACTATCGAAACCAAAGACATGGCCGATGATGCCGTGGGCGGAGATGAGGCCGAAGGGAAGAAGAGTTCAATGACCATGTTCAACCTCGTCTTCATACTGAACCCGAAAAAACACGAGGTGAAGGATTTAGCCGAGACGTTGTATTTTCACATCATCAAGAAGATCAACAAACTCCTCAGATACAGCCAGCAGAGGAGCGACTTTGTCTGGAAGGAGTCGAAGCGCATCCTTACGTTGAAAGACAAGGCGCGCGAAGAGAGTAGGTGGAGTGTTCTTGTGATCTTGCCATATTTGTATCTACCTAATCTCCGGCTGTATGTAGTAGAGCTAACATGAAGCAGAAACTAGAATGTGTATACTCTGGAAAGACATCCTGGAGGCTTCCTCCCTTGCGGCTTGCATGCAGGACGTCTACGAGGCCGTCTCCCATAACAAGATCGCCGCACTGCAGCTCGAGACAGCCGAGGGTGCCATCACGCACTCGGTCCAGGTGCCGATGCCCTTCTACGTGACGGACCTCCCGCCCTGCGGCAGCCGCGACGACGCGCACGGCTCGTCCTCGTCCTCGCGCGGGCTCTGGATCACGACGGCCAACTACTTCGTCGAGGAGGACAGCCAGCAGGACCCGGCGCTGCTGGACAAGAACTTCGGCTTGCTGCTCATGGGCGACGAGAAGAAGATCGTGGCCGAGCTCCAGGCCGACGCCGACGCCGACGACACCACGGCCGCCATGGTCGAGTTCGTGCGCCTCAGCAAGCCCACCCTCAGCTTCCACCAGATCGGCCACCAGGGCGCCAACGCCCTGTCGCCGGCGCAGGTGCGCAAGTACGCCCAGCACTTCATCTTCTGGCGGCGCGCCATTGCCGTGCCGCCGCTGCACGCGCGCGATGTCTACATCCTCTCCCCCAACGCCGACTTCTCCTTGCTGCCGACAGCGCGCCTCGCCTGGTCGCGCGCCTTCCCTCTGGCCCCCGAGCTGCCCGACTTCCTCGCCGACCTGTCCGCCGCCCCGCGCCCCTACAAGTGGTTCTGCCCGAGCAAGAACCACCGCCCGACGTACCTGGCCATGCTGGGCTGGCTGATGCGCGACGGCTGGGTCACCCAGCTCTGCACCTTCGCCTACGTCGTCGTGTGGCCCGAGATCCAGTACGAGGTCGACTACGAGGCTGATGCCCAGGACTTGCGCGCCGCACACGACAAGGAGAACACCGCGGCCTCGCCCCCGTCCTCGCCGTCGCGCCCTCATACCGCCGCCTCCTCGGTCGGGAGCCACGACGAGGCCAGAAATGTCACACCGACTGACGAGCTTTCCGACGCGGAGCCGGAGGAGTTCGGCTTTCCCTACGTCTTGCACCACGATCCCCTATCCCTCACCGCCTCCCGCACTCACTCCCGCCCTCGCTCCCACAGTGGCCAGGACCCCGACGACGATCCCCACGAGCCGGTCTCCCCGGGCACTACCAGCGCCGCCGCGTCGCCCACGTCGGCATCGACACCCGCGCCACCGCCGGTCCCGACCATCAATGAGCGCGCCGCCGAGGCCGCCCGCCTCGAGCGTCTCGCCACCCGCACCCAGCGCGCCCTGCACGAGCGCTCGGCAGCCTTCGCCCGCAAGCCCACGCCCCAGGCTACCGATCACCCCTCCCTCAACACTGCGGCCCCACACCTCGCCCATCTCGACCCCCTGATCATTGTCGATGCCCGCAGAGCCGCTGGCAGGGAGAGCCTGTATCTCTCCGCCATCGGTCGTCGCTTCCGCGATCCCAAGGTCCGTGCTGCGTGGCCTGTCTTTTGGAAGTACTTTAATGGAAAGAGCGCGCTCGAGCGCGTGGCTCTGTGTCAAGACATGAAGAGGAAGGAGACGTGGGCACTGCTGACAGCCATGAGCGAGCATTTGGTTTGCGTGCGCCATTGGTGACGTTGATGTTTGAGAATGAGAGATGCCTGTAGCAAATTAGCATCTAGTGATTTCAATGACGGCTATTGCCGGCGTCTTTCAACGACTTCCAAATTCACGTTAGACACAGCTGACGATTATTGAACCATAAGATGATGAATAGTCACAGATTGCCTGTGCCGCTTGTATGTGAACTATGTAAAGGCCCGTCCCTCTAGGATCAGGGCGTACATGAAATTATGATGCCTTGTATGATGAATGGCTACATGCGCTTGAGGGCCTCCGGCCCATGCTATGAGAGGTGAATTCAAAAACAGACGCTGCCTCTCGAGGTTGTCTCAAAACTCCGAAAAATCACATCAGGTATCATCTGAGAAATCAAACACCGCCCTTCTGCCCGAACAATGCAAATACCAAAATCAGACGGATGGAAAACAAGTGGGAGGAAAAAGAGGCCCAGAACTGACAGATGACGCTATCATGAGATCCGAGGCCGCAAAAGAAATCGAGGAAAGATATATGTCCAGTGCCTGTATTCTGCTGTGATGGGTGAAACGCCGGGCCCTCTCTACAAACGACCCCAATAATGCAATGAGAAAACCCGGCCTCTGACGAGTTGAATGGAAGTCTCCATTTTTGCAACAGTCAGGCGTATTAGATAAAAGACCAGAAAGAGAGTTGGTCGATGACATCGGAGAGTGCTGCGACATGTTGTCGGTAAGCAATTGAAAGGACTAATCCTGGGTTAATTCCATTTCAAATTCATCCTCTTCTTTGAAATCTTTGAAGAATTCAGGGTCTTCGTGGACATTAGACCACTGGATAGGGTCCCCCATCTCTACCAAGTCAACCAGTTCGTCGACGTCGGGGCTTATGGAGACAGCAGCGTTTCCGGTGCCGTTGAACGCATCACCTTTGTAATTAGTGTGCTGAGGCACGCGGAGTCCTGAACCGTGGGTACGCGAGTATGCAAAGTCGCTTGAGTCACTCTTCATGAACGCCTCCATCAACTCTGTTTGCATGCGCTGCTCATCGTCGGTGACATCGAATGGGACGTTTATCTCACGTTCGCGCAGAAGGTTGACAAGCTCCTCTTGTTGCTGAATTTTCAGCTGAAGAAGCCACATCAAGTCTCGCGTCCAGCTTACAGCCCCGTTCAGGATATCTCCCTTGTTAGGCCCTTTGTCTTTGTCATCAAGCGGGAGGCCCGTGGTGATGTTACCAGCTCCTGTGGCTCGCTTCGCACCGGGGCCAGCTAAGCCAGAAGTAGCTTGCCCCGGGCTGGCGATTCCAGTGAGGCTAGGCGATAAGGGAGTACCATTCTGGATGAGTTTACGGATCTTGTCGTCTTCTAGACGATGTGTTGGAACGAGTTTGCTGAGGTCCTGAATCCTTTCGTTGATATTGTCTCTTCGACGTCGCTCAACAAGGTTATGAGACTCGCGACGTCGTTTCCTCTTCATCTCCTGATTGGCGACAGAAACGGTGTTAGCGCCAGAGTTAGAGAGTTTATTCGGCATGGACTGAGCAAGGGGTCCCGCGATGTTCTGCGTGTTCTGGATGCCATGCGTCATAGGAGATGGAAACGCGGACGGAGAGAATGACGACATGCTGTTGGGTGTGTGCATCCATTGAGCTGAAGGTGATTTGTCTTGGTGACCAGCAGGTGTTCGAATAGGCTGGGCGGAAAACCCTGACGACTCTCGCGAGTTCATTGGAATGGCTGACATGGCCGCAGCCGTCTTTGGAGTAAGTGGGCTTCTGGTGTTGGAGGCTTTGCGTTGCATCGACTGAGACATCTGAGCACGGGATTTGGCGTTGAGATAGTTGGGATCATTTCCATCAGCGTTTAGATCCGAGTTTGCTAGTGGGGACCCCGAGTAGGACACAGGTGATTGAAGAGAGTTGCCGAAAGTCTGGCTGGGTCGTATATGTCCGAACTGTGATTGCGTGTAGCTGTGGACATACGGACTCTGGATCGGTTCACCGTCTGGGGTATTAGAGTAGCCATTCATGTGAGGCTGGTCCATCGCCATACTGCCATTGTTTTGATGCGATGCATACATGCCCTGCTGGAAGCCCATGTTCAGGTCATTCATGCCTCCATAACCGTGGCCCTGGTTGTGCATATTCGACTGGTTCGACATGGGGTCTGGTGCGCTGGTCAGTCCCTCACCGAGCTCTTCATCGTCGAAGAAGCCTCCTGAGGAACTGTTATTGCCGTTGAAGTTGTTGGAAAAGGAGGCACCATGTGACCCTGACATGGCTAGCTCGTTGGGATCAACGCTGCCTCCATTAGTCAGGCCACCCCCAAAGTAGTTGAAACTGTGTTGTGCCATTGCGCCAAGTCGAATTGGATGTTTCACTGCTACTTGATTGTGTCGTTCTCCAGTCTTGAATTTCGAAACCTTCTTATCGCGAAAGAGCAGTATGTTGTAAGAGACTCCTCACAATGCACGAGTGGCCGTTTCAAGGCTGAGCCGAAGTGGGAGCCTTCCAGAGTTTGCTGCAGAGGACGGCACGAGTAATACGGTAATGGTACCGAGATTCCAGTGTTACGCCACGAGGGGCGACCAGAATATCGAAATTCAATGGTTGTACAGGGAATTCTATGCTGTGCAATGAGAAGTGAGTCAGCCCCGCATCTTGACAGTGTTAAGTGGAGGGAAGACTGGTGAGGTGGGGGAGCGCATCGAACCGCTAGGTACGACAATAAGATACAAGATGGATGCGACAAAATTGAAGAGATCGATACTGCAAGCTCGGGATTTGGGGAGAAAGCAAATCGCAAGAATATCCAGGAATCATTTACCTCAGTAGAACTTGCGCGATCTTCTATGAACGGCGAGTAGGGCAGCGGAACCGTGTCGTTTGGATGGCGACGATAGAATATGCTGAATAAGTCGCGGGGACGGAAGGGGAAAGAAGAAGGAGAAAACCTGGTGAGAGGGTTTATACGATGGGGATGTGCAGATGGATGAAAGGCGTTCTCGCTGTGACTGTTGGGACGTTGGTGAGCCTCGACTGTCGACTCTTTTGTCCGTCGTCGCAGGGCCAATGCAGGTGTCCGACTCGGAGGATATCTGATTCGTTGGTAGAAGGGCGCAACCAACTAAATAGTTATGAGGCGGCTGTCTATTGGCGTAAGTGTTATGCCGTACAGGCACAAGCAGAGAAAATACCGAAAAGGTCCAGAGGCTGGTCAGAGAATAGGCGGCAAGACGATGCTCAAAGGGAAGTTTGTTTCTTAGGTCAGAGAAGAGATGACAGGTGAATGATGACTTGAAAGGCAATGCGATGAGACCCGTCAGATTGTGTCTTGGAGAAGAGGGCGGGTTGAGTCGGCTCCGAGCAAGGTTGTCGCACTGGAAGTCGATAGGTCGTATATCAGAGTGGCCAGGGTGGTGGGAGGTGAATGGACGGTGAATAAATGAGGGAGAAGAGTGGATGGGAAATGGGATGCCCGGTACTAAAAGGTCGAGAATCTCCCCCGGGATTTGCAGAACTTCGCTGGTTCAGTTGAGGCGGTAAAGGACGCCGGAGGCTGCCCTAAGCCAAGTAGTGATGCAGCCTGCTTCGCGCCGTTTGGGGGCGATCAAGCCAACTCTTCTTGACAGCTTTCCAGAACACCGCTGGCTTGGATGTCTGCCCGGACCTGTGTCTAACCTCGTCGACTATCCCTTCGGGAAGATGGGTAGTAGCCGTACGAGGAGAGTCAAAGATACGAGAGGTGCGTGTGTGTGAGAGACAAACGTTGTTGGGCCGGAAGATGCGGCAAGCTGGGAGGGCTCGAACTTGAGGTCGAAGCCGAAGACAATGCGGTCTCGGAAGGAACAATATGGGAGGTAAGGTATGACGGGGATTGGGTGTGTAAAGCGAAGAGGAATCGCGGTGAACAGAGCTATTGGTCCTTGGTGTGTGGCCTTTGGCCTTTGGGCTTGCAGGGTTCTGTTGGTTGGGTTGGAACTGGAGTCTTGGGCGCAGGGTCAAGTCAAGAGGCGGTCGGACCGTGTATGTATCTTGTCTGAGTGCGATGCGTGGGCGTGGCTTGTGTGTGGGAGGTAGGACGATGCGGCCGGAATGGAGACGCCCAAACCTGGAGAGAGCTGGGTGGGTAATATAAAGAGTGGAGGGAGGACCGTATCTTATGTGGGTCTGTAGTGACTGTTATGATTGGTTCAAGTCCCTAAGCCACTCTGGGATCTTTTGAGCTTAGCTGGGCTTTGATGCTTCAAGCCACTGCCAACCCCCAAATCCTTTGGCTTCAGGTAGAACTCCAGTGCGTTCTAGTGGGTTAAAAGCTCCGGTCTACAGCGCTCTGGTGAATTGCTCAAGCTCTCGGGGCGGCCTGCAGGGGCTCCAACTGTCAGGCAGGCCGTGCAGGCTTTCGTAGAGAAACGGGATTCCCCTACCGACTTGCTATTCCTCACAACCCTGCCAGACCCTGTCTCGTATCTCTTTACGACAGAGCAGATCTGAGGCAGCACCGACGGTATTACACAATCTCGTCTGCCGACGAATTGTTGAGTGATATTTGGTGATAGTGTTCGAGGTCTTTAGATAAAAGGCTGACTGTAGAAGGTCCATGTAAACAAGCTCTATGGCTCCGCAGCGTTGATCTTCTCGACTCGGTCGTTATGGTGCCTCTAATCCTTGAGTCAGATCCGCTGCAAAGTCGATCAACCTCCAACTGGGGGTCTGCCTACTTCACTGGTTGCGGCCTCTAATAATACGGCTTGGCCGGATCAATGTTGTCTTCTTCGCCTTCGTGTCTGCGTTTCTCTTCGAGGCGCGCTTCGTATTTGTAATCTTTGTATGCTGCTACGACAATGTACTTTCTCGTACGGACGTCGGATAGGTTTGGCCTCAGTTTGGTAGTGGTGGTTGTACTTAGATGGAGGCTTATGCTTTCGCAGAAGCAACTGCAGATGATTCACCAGCTGAAGCTTTGCTGACCTGTATTGGTATGTTTGCAACTATTCAAAAGAGCAAAGTTTCGTCCATTGTATTGTCCTCGTGGGGTTTAAGATGCTTTTTATAATGAACCTACACCCCGATTAAAAATACACCGTTTAGAGTGTAGCAGATTCCTTGGACCTTCTCATCTATCCAAAATGGTAACGGATGTGTCTCCTGACTCCTGTGAGCCCGGGCATAGTCCAACAGTGGGTGTAGTGGTGGTGTGATGGTGTAGGGGAGGCAGTGGGAGTGTGTCTTGTCGTATTCACTCACCGGACTGCGTAGAGGTTACCTATGAGCCACAACCAACCCTCTATCTTATCATCGCCTTCCCGTAATCAAGTTGGAAACATGGTGGGTATCCGGAACCTGAAGGGGGGCGGCATTCAGGCTCGTGACACCGTCAAAGTCAGCCAACCCTCCCTCCAACTTAAGACACCATGATCACCCTTACTTACCTTTAGGCTGGGCAGCAGTGCCGCCATGGGAATGTATAGAAAAGTGAATGGTATTTCAGATTCCCCTATCTCGGCCGCTACGTCACTGACCTTGGGCCCGCTGAGCTACCTATCTACATACCTACCATAGGTACCTACCTGTACTGTTGGTTGTTGGTTGGTAGGACATAGGTAGGTATCCACAGAACTTCCACCATCTGACTCACTCCATGGCTCACTCAAAAAGCCACGTCGAGGCGAGGGCGAAGCGACTCGCTTGTGCAAGGCACCCGTCCACCGTTTCGCAAGGGGTTTATCTCATTTGCATACGACGGCTGTCCATGATTGCATCTAGCCCGAGTCAAAATACAACACCCCATGTATACTTTGCGATACTGACGGTATCCGGGGGACTGACCTGTCATACCCTGAGTAGTTTCAGTGAGTGAGGCAGGACTTGAGAGAGCCGCAGAACAGCCTTGAAACCCTGATAGGTATGCACCTCCTAATCCCGCATTTCCGTTTGTTCAAGGGCTTTACAACCAGGATGGGCAAGCTCGTTCTCACCTACCGTCTACGATACTGTCCTAGCTGCAAAGGACCTGGCTCACTATTAGGACAGACAGCGCGGCAAATGCGCATATGGTGAAATCGTGCCATCTAAAAGTGCTGGGATGAAGAGATCAAGATAGCATGTTAGCAAAGCTCGCACTATCAGAGAGCCGCGGGACACCATGGTATGCTTGGGGGGGGGGGGGGCAGATCTCTTGGGGTATATCGAACTATAATGGCGGACACACAACATACGACCTGTGTAGCTGAAGCGAGGTACATATCACCACGGCAGGTCTATCGATGAAGGGGTCTCATAATCGACAAGACTGATGCGACCTGCAACGCGACGGAAGATTTACCGCTGCGACGCGCCCAGCTTGCCCAGTTGACTACCGCGTGCCGGCGACGATCAGAGATGTCGA
Organism: Xylariaceae sp. FL0016; assembly: GCA_022578815.1. NCBI lineage: Eukaryota > Fungi > Ascomycota > Sordariomycetes > Xylariales > Xylariaceae > Xylariaceae sp. FL0016. Next base: position 560,694 of record MU388740.1, read on the forward strand.
TTACATGACGGTAATGCAGCACGACCTTATGTGCATCTGCACCCTCTGGCGAGCCAATGAAGCCTGGCTATTCCCAGCAGCCTGGACTAACTCTATCTAGTGCCCGTTCGGCACGGTGCGGGATCCGCGTTCAACACCACACCCACGCACACAGTGACGCAGCGCTTCAGCTTTCTCCTCATTACTTGCCCTTAAGCTGGGGTACTTGTCGTTGAATAATCCTGATCATACCAAGCTTGGTACTCTACCCTACCTCTTTTAGTAGGTAGGTATCTGTCCCCTGTCGAACTCTAGATGGATATGAATGGTGATATTGCCGCGCTGGCCGCCCATCGCAAGCAGAGGCAGACTTGGAGTTGCCGACGAGAACCTTATTGCTTGCTGCTCAGCATCTGCCCTACCTAAGGACGCAGAACCTACTCCTTGAGTCTGGGGTTAAAAGCCCACGAATCAGCTTCTACAACATTGAGACAAATGCTGATCCCGGATTCACAGATGCATGCGCACCGTTGTGCACCCATACGAACCCCACCACCTCATGATCGGATACTAACCAGGCTAGATGGCCTGGTGTAGCGGGCGCAAACAGACCCATACCCTCACACATCGCTGCAAGTGCCGTGACTATAACTTGTCTACCTCCCAGCCTACCGGCCTTGTGGTATACCTTCAGCAGGATACCTTGATAGCAGGTAGTAGGTCTAGGCACCTACATCGTTGCGTACTGCGCCCTCATGAAGCAAGCAGAATGCATGATGCCTAGACGTTGCCATACATGTCCTATGTAATCTGCCACTCACCTGCCAGTCAAAGGTCTCTCACTTGCACTGCGGTAGGCCTTGCAAGTGAGCATTGCCACGGAAGCTGTGGCGACGTTTCATGCCCCTTCGAGATACCCCACACACATTGAAGTACATAGGGCAGTACACGAAGGCCATAGCGACCACTAACATCAGCACCACTACCACACGTTACCACCTGGGAAGTTCCAAACAACGCGCAACGTGCTCGCAAACTCGCACTGAAACTGCCGCCTACCTTATTAGCAGGTGAGGGAAGCCACATGCCCCTCGAGATCGCCAATGAAATATCGCAGCGCGTTCTGTCAGACCCACTGCACTAACACAGCGCGTGGCTGACTGCTGATAGGCATCCGGATAAGAAAGCAGCCAATCATCGCTGTGAACTCTACCTTGCTATCTCCACCACACCCTCCGACGTGCTCCTTTCAGTCCAAGTATCATGACTACAATTCCTCCCTCAACTGTAGCTTCTTGCCCTCTTCCAAGTCCAGCCCAGCAGAAAGGGGGGTCATCCGACACATTCGACCGCATCCATTACCAGCCCGATCCACCTAGAAACATACGAGCTGCCCCCAAGTCCCCGAGACCACCGAAACCGCAAGCACCTCGTCCTCTGGACACTGACGATCCAACTTGCGAACGCCTTTGAAGCGAAGTGGACCGGACTTGAACAAGATGGCTTCCACGTCCTTCAGGGAATCCATGAACTCACTAGGATGGTCCCGCAGGGACCCTGACTATCCGGTCCAAACATCACAGCAGACCGGCTTGCTATCGTCCATCAAGTCACTCAACCCCTTCGGCGATCGCGGATACGTCCAGTTACCCACCACCGAAGGCGCCGGCGCTCCTCTCCCGGCTAGTAATCGACGCGACGAAGAGGATGGCTGGTTCGTCTGTAGGTCTCCCTCTCCAGTTTGACGATACTGCCGAGTCTATGGTTACTCCCAGCAACGTGCCTCGTTGAAGGGCACCTATGTCTTCCGCAAGCCAAGTTCGATGGCTGCACATGGCCAGGAAAACCCGCTATTTATATGAACAAGCTGACCAGAGATCGCGATCTTGTATAGTGAGTCGTTGGGACCGCATGCTCATCTTTGGCGCTTGTAATATCGGAGCGCTGGCATGCTTTGTTTTATGCTTCGCGTTGTGGCCCATACTAATGGCCAAGCCTCGGAAATTTGTAATACTGTAAGACTGGGACTCATTTCACATCACTGTTGCTGCTTTTTTCTCATATCCTTGCGATCAAGGGTCGTTTTCCGGCACGGCTCATGGATCACGCAGACCTGATCTATGCGAGAAGCCGCTGTTGCATAGATATCTTGCATCCGGCGCGGCTGATCAACCGGCGTGTCCTAACCTTCTTCCAACTCCGTTGACCCCTTATCTGGTGCTCGGCTAGCTTGACCCCACACCTTCTCTGATAACATGTGTTTCGCAACAAGACACTAACTGCTCACGTTCAAAAGATGGTCATTTGGATCACTTCTCTTCCTCTCATCTTGGGCGGCCATGATGGGGCCCGTTGCTTATGTGCAGCACTTAACCTCTGGCTCACGTTTGCCCTTCACTGCCGCCTACTTTGGGTCCATTGCTTTGACTATCTACTTCTCGGTCGGCGTAAGTGGCATATATATCCTCTAGTCATTCCTGATCCAGCTAATGTTCCCAGCTTCACAGTACAATTCTGACTCTCATTGCTGCCTTCATTCAAATAGCATGTCTCATTTGGTACTTGGTCAGTTACTTTCCGATGGGTTCCAGTGGTCTTCGGCTTGCCACGACATTTGGGGCGAGGCGAGCTGCGGCCTGGATGACGGGCTGAACCCAAGCAACCTTGTAGTATATTGTAGTGGAAAGGTAGTCGAGAATTATACCAGTCCGGGGCAATACCATCGCAGCCTGGCAATAGAGATTCTACAGGTATTATTCCATGCCTTGTTTGACAGAAGGCACGTTGATCTGTCCTTGCAAGATGTCTATAAATTAGCAGGATGTCTTCAAACTTGAAAGTGTGCTCAAGCTGGCTGGTCGATGCAGTATTTCTTCATTGCGCGCAGGCATTGCCATTTAATTCTTGGTTGATTTCCTTACGTGCACTCCAGATGGAGGAGACACGGGCAAACTCAATACGTAGCTGTGATATGGAGTTTGGCGGCAGCATACCTCCAAGGAAGCATGATTCCAGCCACAGTAGTGTTGTTCAGAAGGTGTATTTTGCTCAATAGTTCTACCAGATTGTCGGCCATGGTTCCTTTGTTGCTATCTAACTAAATGGCATTGATCTTGGACCTGAAACCAAATTGCTGTTGCACGCATTCCGGAACATGACGATTGGGTGTTCCACGGAGAATTCTGCCAAGACGTCGGACCGTCCCTTCCGTATCATCATATATTAGAACACTTGCAGTCATCAATGGTATTTGTGTGAAAGAGGTATGAGAGCCGAGTTTGAGCAAGAATCTATACGCCTCTTGCCTCAGGTATTGACTCGCTTATTCTGGGTGCAGCGGTTGTGCACTTTCACGCCCACATGGATCTGCATATGTATATCTGCAACCAGCTATCTCTTGTCGAGTCAGAAGCGAGACACATGAGCGAATTTCTACAGAACTCTCGCTATATGAAGGTAGCTTGCTCAAAAATCCAAAGATGTCCTTCTCTATTGAGCACACGGGGGTCACTCCGTTGTAAGAGGGGAGGCCTATCCCATGTGGCCGGAAGAATACCAAAGGAGAATATGAAGGTCAAAATCAATTGAGATGACACAGGCTTCATTGCCAGGTATAACGAAGCAGTGCGGGTGGCCCAGGCCGAACAGCTCGTAATGATTTCACTATGGGAAGGAGACCTGGGCGCTTGGAGGCCATCCTTGCAGGTCTAAAAATGGAATCATCTCATATCTTTGGCGATGTCGTGAATGGCGGGGAACAGATTAATGGTTCTCTATTGGGCCTAAGAGTGCTAAGCAGTTGTTCACTACCGCTATCACCACTCCGACTCTGACCCCGGAAGTGAAAGGTAAAAATACTTTTCCTGTCAACCTGGGATTATGATTTGCCATTGATTCGTGATTGTGCACTGTGCAATATCAGCAAAGCTCTGCACAAAGGCAGAAAGAATGCACCTTATCAGGACCATGCCAGCTTTATTGCCAAGAAGCAAAAGTGTACAGAGTCACACAACGGCACAAGGCTGGGACCTCAAGATGGTCATGAGCACTACATGAGTACCACTGACGAGATGTGTGTTGGAAAGAGTAAAGCAAGGGCGAGTATGGGTTTGTTGAACATGCATCTTACTTGAATCATGACATAACCGGTTGGCGCAAGACGGACCAAGGTTTGCCGATTCATACTCTGAGAATCAATCCACCTTCCCGGAGAATTTATACCTCGCGTTCAAATTACCCAATGTAGGATTATAAAGCCATGGTAAGCGGCACATAAGTATACGACAGAATGGTTCGCAAAGGTGATAGAGAGAGCCCGGGCTTTCATAATTGTCGTCGTCATGGACCGGTACGAGCAGCCGTGCCAGGGTTCCGCTGCTGTTGAGGCCAAGATCAGGTGTGACAGAAAGGTAATGGTACCTATAATCAAGATTGATTGTTCGTGTTAGTGCAGACGGCGAAGAGAAGGCATTGCCTGTGAGTGTAAGTGAGTGACCACATCCCACCATAGCCAACCATTTGTCACTTGTATTCCTGCAATACGTGAGCCATGGTTCCATGTTTGCAAACCACATTGGAACTTGACACAGTGTCAGGAGGAATACAGGATGCAACTGTGCCTACCTCCTAGGCACCTGCTTTTGTAGACATATCAAGTAAGCATAAGGTAGATAAACTGCGACAGCCTGCAAGAGGTGTACAGAGTGTTCAGACTCATTGCAAACTTCAACTTTGCTCACCTAGGAGATGGCGGTTTATAAAGAGCTTGATTTGGTCAGCATGAAAGGTAAAGTCATTTCCTCCTGCTTGCCTACTGGAAACAACTGTGCAGGCCAACCATTGTATGCCTTAGGTACTTATTAGGTATGTAGGTAAGTAAAGCTGGCTGCACGATTGCAAGGTAAATGTCATCAATACTAACCAACCATCTCCCGTAGCTGCATGTCACTGGTAGCTATATTTTCAGGTGCCACGCGACGGGAGAATGGGGGCCGGCACCAAGCAAAATGCAGTGATGAGACTAACGGTGCAAACCCCCGCAACACCAAGGTACCGCGGTCTGATGGCCAACTGGTGAGGTACCTGAGTACAGCCATGTAATGTAAGCGGGAGATGCTACCTGGAGGTACCTGAGGTAGGCAGGCACATGAATTAGGTACCATAACACAATACCATCGCCGCCCGTTGTAAAGGAAGGCAGTCGCAGCAGGAAACACTTCAACGTTGTAGTTGCCTACCTGATTTTGGCCTGTTTCATTCAAAAGGATTGCCAACCTTATGAATGGAACACAGTCAGACACTTACATCAGGAAGTACCTACCTATTGGCAGTAGGATATATGTACCTTAGGTAGGTATTCAAGGATTGTTCTGGGTACGGGCAAGACAGATACGGCAGACGTGAGGTACCTTTGAAATATTCTGGATTAGCACGACAAGTTGCCGGAGATTTCCACTCTAAACTCATGGTCTGTGAAAATCAAATCCAGCGCCGGCTCATCAGGGACCAGAAAAAAAAATTATTTTTTCCCTCTCTCGTATGCACATGCAGAAAACCTACCCTTCTTCTCCCGCACACAATATCTGCATTGCCATTCCCTTCAGGACCTGCAATTTTACCCAGGTTCTGTACTTCTTCTGCCCTGCGCACAAATCTTATTACCCTGCCAGTGCACTGCTGTACGTACCTTTCCAGACAGAGATCCGTCCACCTATTGTGCATTTCTCTCTCTCTCTCTGTCTCCGGCCCCAGCCCTGCCTGACATCGCCCTCCGTCCTCGTGCAGACCTTGACAGAGCACTGCACGTCTGTGCCTTCGTCGTTATTGCTTCCCAACAGAGCCTGGGATATCCAACCGGGTGACTTCTCCTCTTTGCACGCCCGCTGCACAATAGTACAGGTCAGTCACTACTAGTATTGGGTTTCGGTTGCTGGTCTATGCTGAGCCACGTCGGAGTCGGTTTCGGTGCCTCAACTAAAACCCGTCTATCCTACTGCCCTGCCCGTAAACTTCCCTACCTCATTACCTGCCACAAACTGCCCACTCGCGAGCATAGCATAGCACGGTACTGCACTGCACAGCAGCAAGCACAGTCATCTTCGGGTTGCTAGCTGTCAAATTTGCTCCTCTTTTAGTTTTTCCCCCAAAACACTCGACCCTCCTGCTCTCTCTCTTCCTTTCCCCCAACCACGACCACGAGACACCTCCCTACCCTGCCAACTGACACTCCTCCTCAGGTGGTTTGCCGACAAACAGGGCCATCCGTCGCCATCCGTGGCCATCTCACTCTGTGGTCCATCTTTGACTGAACCAGTGTATCCCTCGACCTTTCTGCCTAAGGTGCATCCAAGGTTCCTGATTGCACCCCGCATTAGCAGTCAAGAATCCTTTCTACTGCGATTGGCTACTGCCACTGAACGTTTTTTTTTTCCTGTCCACCGTTCCGATACCACCCCATCAGTCCAGCAAATCTCCCACTACCTCGCATCCACACTAAACGCGTTACGAACTCACTGTTGCCGAATCATTCGACCTCACCTTTCTGCTTATTCTCCTTGGAGAGATCTTCCTTTCTACGCTCGATACTTCATCTGACGGATAGTATTGTGTGCTGGGAGGGTTGCCCTTGCAGGTGAGGTGTTCCACACCTGAAAAAGTCTGGTGTCGCGGAAGTGACCTGTTTGCTGTCCTCGAGGCACTTCGGCCGTACATTTCTTTTCCCAGGCTACCCTTTTGCTGGTCCTATTTCAACAAGATTATGTCTATAGACACTGTCAGCTCCAATTCGGAAGCAATGTCTAACCAAGCAAACTTTTCATACGCCCAAGCTGCGAAGGGCCAGTCCACCTCGCAGCCTGCCGGCAACCAAACCAGCGCAACTCCAAGTCATACCACGTCACCAAGTGGCACCCAGAACCGGGATGTCACTGCCACGAGCACGCGAGCTCCCTCTGTCGCCGGAACTACCGCATCAAACGAAGTCGATGCTCCGCAGCACACGCGAACCGCATCAATTAAACCTGATTCCCTCCAGTCAGTTGACCAGAATGGGGATTCCAAAGTTTCCCATGACGACACCGCTGCGACTGCGTCCGTAGCTGAGTCTGTCAGCTCTTCCAAGGTTGGCGAGAAGTCGAACAGTGAAACAGCTTCTCAACCAGGCGAACGTCGCGGTCGAGGCCCCTACTCTGGCTCCAATACAGTGGACGGCAATGAAGGCAGAAAAGCAAGAAAGGGAAAAAAGGGAAAACCCACCGAAAAGGATTCGGAGACCACGCAGGACAGTGATAAAAAGGAGACCGTTGCTCCAAAATTGGAACTTTCTGAAGCCCCAATACCCACAGTCAATATTTGGGCACAAAGAAGAGAGCAACAGGCGGCCAAGGTTCAGGCCACCTCCTCTACAGCTACCCAGGCTCGCGCAACGAGCAGCAGCAATACCGTTTCTGCTCCAGCTCCGGCTGACACGAAGCAGAAGGTTATGGCCAACGAGGGCATGGATATGAGTGCGACCTACAACAGGTCCTCGTCCAATGGTACCAAGGGCTTTAAGAAAGACGGTGAGCCATCAAGGAATAATGGCCAGGGGCCTCGAAGAGCTGGCCCACGAGGTTCACGGCCCCAAGGAAAAGAGGACAGGGTAGAAACATTGAGTTCCGTGGATAACTCGGCTTCATGGCCCACACCAGACACTGCAGCAGATACTCAGAAGACGCAGAGTAAGCCCGAGAAGAGTGAGAGACCCGAAAAGGAGGAAAAGGAAGAGGACGGGCCCAGCAAGTCCAAAAAGACCGAATGGACACCGATGACGAATTTTGTACCCAGCGTTCTATTTAATACGCCTTTGCCAGGCAGAAACCCACGCGGTGGTCGTGCCGGTGGTCCTCGAGGTGGTCGAGACGGCATGACTGGGAATGGACCCAGCACATCCAATGCTGCTGGTAAGTGACGCGAACATCATTGGCTGCTCCAGAGTCGATTTGCTGATTATAATTCCAGAGCGTGGTCAAGACATCGTGGCTGGTGGACGGACAGCAAAGCGAGGCTCTGTCGATGCCTCATTGAGAGACCAGCGTAAACACGGTGCACAGGTTGAATCTGCCAAGGCCTCTCGAGAACCCTCAATGGTGAGAAATTGCTTCCTTGGACATCCCCCGGAAGAGACTAAGGCTGACTATTCTACAGGAGAAGCAAAAAACTGAAGCTCTGAAAGGTGCTCAGAATGATATGCCTAACGGTCCATCAGCTCAACATCCCCCGAGACCGCTACGTGTCGAGGATGGCGTAAAAGTACCGGAAACCCAGAAGGAAACACGTCCCCAAGGCCACAAGGATGGCCATTATCAAGGACAAAATGGTAATAATCGATCAGGTGATCGTACTCGAGGTGGTGGTCGTGCCAGAGGTGCTTACACAGGAGCGAATAATGCTACCAATGGCATGCCTCATCATCAATCGTCGTTCTCCCAAGGCTACCCTTTCTCTGGAAACGGCGGTCCACGGCAGGGCATGTCTCCTTATGGGCCTGGATACCCTCAGATGCCGTACAACGCACCTTATATGAACCAGCACGGTGCTGGACCTCGCAGGCCTGGCTCGGGCCCCATGGGGCCTGGTCGCTCAGGGCCACGACATGCACGTGGTTCCTCCATGATGCAGGCTCCCATGTATGATGGTGCGATGTACCCAGGAAATGGTGCTATGCCCATGATGGATCCCACCTCCCTGCTGTCACTTGTGACACAACAGGTCGAATATTATTTCTCCGTGGAGAATCTCTGCAAGGACATGTACCTCAGACGTAAACTGGATTCACAGGGTTTTGTTCCTCTGGAAGTCATAGCCTCATTCAACAGAATGAAGCAAATCTTATCTGCTGGCAACTTCGATGTCCTCCGAATGGCCTGCGAAGAGTCAAGCGCCATAGACTTCGTTATTGGAGATGATGGCGTTGAACGCATCCGAAAATCTGAAGCATGGCAGATGTGGGTGTTTGGAAATATGGAAGACCGAGACCCAGAAGCTCGCCATAACGGACCAACCAACTACCACCGGTGCAGCCGGACTGCGATGCATCAATACTACAACCCAATGATGATGGGAGGCTCTTACGGGATCGAAACTCCAGTTTTCTCGCCCACTGGTGTTGACCCGCATTTCGCGCATTACATGAACAATAGCCACATGATGCCTCCTATGCACTCGCCGATCACTAATGGTATCAATGGCCAAGTCCGACCAGCCGACTCGCAACTATCCGCTACTGTCCCAGAATTCTCGCCGTCAGCACCCACTGGGTTTACAGGCCAGCCATCAATGATGGAAAATGGCATTGTACCACAAGCCCACAATCTTGAAAAGGCAATTGAGGCATCAAGGGAGTCTACACATGGTCACGAGAATGGCCCATTGCCTAATGGCGCCTCCCACAGTGAGCATCCCGTGACTAACGGTGTTAATGGAGATCACAAGGCCGAAGGGCAGTAATTCCCTTCATTCGTGACTGGTCTCCGTAACTGGCATGAGCTATGAGGCTATGGCAGTTGTAAATGATTGGTGTCCTCGATATGACGATGCCTTGGAGGCCTGTTTGTTTCGAAACACACTTTGTTGTGTGTTCGGATAACTCATCTCTTGAGAGCACCCACGTTCGGCAATGACTGGAGGTTCCAGGCGAGATGACATTTACAGCCAATGAATCATGACATCGGCCTGCCCCGGTTGGAAGTTGTTCAGCAGCTTCTTTCACTCAATCTGGTCCATTCCCTGATCGCCTGGAGCAAGTGACTTGAGAGAACAACAATCGGTCCAGGCAAGTTGGTGCAGTACGCGAATGTCTTGGTCGTTTCGCGATCCTTTCATGATTACGACTCTGATATGCAACACTGCGTTGCATTGCCTTGCCTACTGGAATTATGGCGTATCTGGGTCCATGGCCCAGTAGTACCCGGAAATGGTCACTGGTCACTTCTCGCATAGTGGTCGAGTTTCAGCAACACAGATGTTTCATACCCCCTTCCAAATTCATGATTTCCCAATGCTTTTTGAACTTTAGGTCTTACCACCTTTAATGTAAAGACGAAAAGCTTAGTATGGATGCGGATTCTACGATTCACAGACTGGCCAACGGCTGCCATTTCTTATGGTTTCCACCTCGATTTACTCCTCCTTTTCCGGCTCCAGCTCTTGAATCTGATTTTTGGACTGGATTCTGACTTGGACGTAAAATTCGAGTATCGAGTTGACATGGGCGCGATGAGAATGACGATTCCTCGACAATGGTTCTCATATTCATTTGCGGAGAGACCTGAGGGATCTATGGAAACTACATGTGGATGGTCATATACGATCTGGGTCTCGTGGGTTTGTTTGGTCATTGCCTTAATGCTGTCCACGCACCAGCTGACGCTGCATTTGCGCCGATTCAAAAATCCCTAGCACTTAGTGTTTGCTAGACGAATGGATTTGGCTCGGGCTTTTTTCTTTCACATTTGCATGTCTCCCGGAGTGGGATAAACCGCATAATGGCGCAGGGGGGGTTCTTCCTGTTAGATTTCTTTGCCCATAAAGGAGAAAACAAAAGCAATTGCTTAGGTGTTTTACCATGTACGAATAGAAAATGAAACCCAAAATGAAGCGTTCTTGACCACCTGTACCTGGGAGGGGGCGGAAAAGACCACCCACGCATCTGCTTTCCTCTGTTTGTGTCGTTTTTGCAACCGTTATCATAGATATGACCATCAACTAATAAAGTAAGATGCCGGATAATGCATTGTGTGAGCATTGGACCGCTGGAGCCTAGCATTAGTACGGTAGTCAGTCCCTGATAATTGCCAGTCGCGCTGCCCCCTTGAGACTTGCCTGGTTCAGTTATTTGCCTTTCTGTATGTCACTGACATCTTCATGCCTGTCACATCTGAGGTACGCAGTATTCTGAACCACTGCACCAGGCGGATTGTAGCAACCACCCGGAAGGGTATCGGATACAACAGCTGGTTACTGCTGCATCTATCAGAGTAGACACGGGATCGCACCCCGTACAAGGTGTCACATCACATATGGTGCAGCCAGCCACGATGTGACAGTGCCAAAGGTCCTATGTGTGTAGTGACTTCGAAGAGTGCGTGATTGTGATAGTCCAGGCAAAGAAATTGACAGACTGGCTACTTCGCTGGAAACACAATGCGGTGATATGGGAAGTGCCTCTCAGGAGGCCCAGTTGATGGTGAATAAGTTTAATCAGACGTGATTTTATGCTCGTCGGTTTGGTGTCATTGACAACTATATTTGCATCGACGAAATGGTATCTTTGCTCAGTTGCCATCTTCGCCCTGCTGATCGTTTCACTCGGAACTCCTGTATGGAAGCATAGTCGGATGCAATACCTCAATATTTCAGGTTAGATGTCCTAAGTACTCTGCAGCTTAATATATGTACATGCATACATATTTAAATATATATATATGTCACACCCAGAAGCACAGGAAATGAAGCTGCTGTGACACAGGCGTGTGGCAAGCTAAGGAGGTAAGTATTCGAAAAAAGAGAGAGTTGGACTGTTGTGTCTGAATCCAGATTGTTGTTATCAGACCGTTTCAATCAAAGTAAGCCCAGCTGTGCCTTGGCAGAACAACTATGGTTGGGAATCGTAGAACAAGACCTGCCAGTATTCAGTTTATTATCACATGAACACGTTTAAGTCAGATAGATGAAGGTATCTGCCTCTGTGTGAGGCCCAGCCAGACAAGCTGACGAACCTCTTATTGTATATAGATCTCCTACTGCCTACCTACACCATTGATCACCACCCACTTATGAATATATGACTTGTACCTCCCTTCTGTCACCCTTCCAGACCCCTATGGTTGCAAAAGACATGCAGTAGTTTCATCCTTGTATGGCAACTGATCTAATGCGCTGTGCTGGCACACCTTCTTGACGCCATGCCGTTTTCTCTACCATCGCCATGATAGTGATCGTAACGTGGTTTCCGTAAAAGCCATATGTCCCTGCAAGCATAAAATTGGCCAGTGTGGATAATCAAAGAGAGTGTCTGTCCATGCATGGCTGGATTGGTATTCACATACTTACAGACCTTGGCAGCGTACGTGCCTGAGTGCTTGGACAAGGTCCAGCACCCAATAGTTTGATCATGAACAACTACGTAAAGATGCTGAGTACTTCCCAAATCGATGTCTTGTCAGGATCTAGCTATTGTCGGTGATGATAATTCAATAAATCGAGAACATGGTCCTGTGCTTTATCTGAACAGTACGAATGGTCCATGAAGAACCGGGTATGGACCTGTCTCTCTTGCTGTGAGTATCCCCTGGGAAAAAGATTGTTTTGCGACGACAGATGTCCCGTGATACTCGTTGAATGACGACCGGATCCAAGACTAGGAGACCTGGTTTCATGGCGAGGTAGAGTGCTAGTCTAAGCATACCTACTTATCAGCGAGAGATATACGATTTTGTGTGAAACAAATTCTCACTTTCTGATCATCTGTGCCCATGGGCTGCCCAAGTCTCAACGATGCCAGGCGACACATCCGTTCCAGCCGAGGCTTCAACGGCCAATACAGGCACGAAAACCAGGACGTGATCCTATTACTATGCATACAAGTCCGCCCAGTATTACGGCTTTTGGCATTGAGACGACTCCTTTCGCTGGCCAGGTTCTGTAATCATGGCCAGTTTAATCTCCTACCCGCCAGTAACGTTAAGCTCTGTACAAGAGTCATCGCCGCGCTATCTGGATCAAACCAGTAGTGGGCGATGACTACGTAGGAAAGATGAGAGATGCCGCCCACGAAATGATCCATACCTGCTGTCGTGAAGCTGAGCTGGCAGAAATAGATGCTGCCCTGACAAAAACGGCAGAGACAATCGTTGAAAACCTCCCCATGTGCTCTATGGTTTGTCTGGATTGCTGTTTTATGTTTATCATCGGCGCAATTGATATCATGGTACTCGTGCTAGAAGTCTCTTCATCGGTGGGTTCTTCTGCATCCGAGCTTCGGCAGAGACCAGCTTGGCAGACAGCGAACGCCAAAAAGCAGAGGCTGCATTTGCCACTGTACCATGTAGGTAATGAGTTCTCGCTCCGAAATCGACATCCCCGGCACGTTACCCCCGTGGACTTTGCCAAGGTTAGGACAGCGCCTCGTTCCCTGCTCCCGCGTAGCCCGCTGCAACGCCAACCAGTAGCTACAGACAGCCGATGACCCGTCATCTTTCCAGACCCATCCATGTAGGCAACTGCGTCCACGATGCCTTCCGTTGGGATCAGTCGACTCCGCGTTCGGGGGCTGACCACCGCAGAGAGCCACAGGCAATAATGCCTTCCATGTCGGTGCTGCCCAGGCAGGAAGATGGGAGCAGGTCATCGCTCATAGAGGTAGTCGACAACAGTGCTCAGAGACCGGCATTCTCGGGTTCAATCTGTGCGTGTGAAATATCCTACTACGCTCAACGTTTACGGCGTATAATTCGCGGGCGCTGGGTAGCATCATATGATATACTATGGCTCAAATAAACCATCCCCCCTGTACGCTGCCGAATGTTGACATGACAGTGTGATGTCTAACAGCGACAGTCGATCTTATATGAAGCTATCGTGATCATAGGCAATCTGCGCTTGATTGGGACGTTCGAGGGGCGGCCAAAGTCAAGTCTGATTTATAGTCGCGGGAGACGGCGGACTAGTCAAGCGTCAGGCCACTTTCGACGTCATGGAATGATCATGTCACGGCGTCGTGCGGTGGGGTTGTCTGCGAATGTTCGCTCGGCGCCCATGGACCTACCGGAAGAGCTGCAAACGTGGTGTGTTTCTCTTCCTATTTCAACAGAACTTTATAGCGACCAGAGGGAATGCAGACAAACATACACAAGTTGGCACAGGGGCTCACATTATTACCCTCACAACGACTGTCTTGATCACGAGAAGATCGCATGTAAGAGATAACAGCCACGACGACCTACGCCATACCAGAAACCATGAAGATCATCCTGTCGATCAACGCCGGCTCAAGTTCGGTCAAGATATCCGCGTACGCTGCGGAGCAGAACCGCAACCCGAAGCTGCTCGCCGAGACCCAGCTGAGTGGCCTCACTGCGCCGCCGGCCCAACTCAGCTACTCTCGACGCGGCATTGAAGTCGCGAAAGACCAGGATGTACATGAGAAGGTCGAGACCCAGGACGATGCATTCAAACTTCTTCTCAAGACCTTGACACAAGACGCGGATCTTACTGAGATAAACAGCAAAAATGACATCGCCATTGCCTGCCACCGCATTGTTCATGGTGGCGATTACACCACTTCCAAGATTATCAATGCAAGCACATATCACCATCTAGAATGCCTAACGGACCTCGCGCCTTTACACAATGCCAGCGCCTTACACATTGTCAAATCATGCATGGACGACCTACCAAGTGCAGTCAACGTCGCTTACTTCGACTCCCAGTTCCACGCCTCATTGCCCGAGCACATCCGCACCTATCCGATCAACTCGGACGTGGCCAAGAAGAACCAGCTGCGCAAATACGGGTTTCACGGTATCAGCTACGCCTTCATCACTCGTTCCGTAGCCGGCTTTCTAGGCAAGGACCCGGGGAAATTGAATATCATCGCGTTACATCTGGGCTCTGGCGCAAGCGCCTGTGCCATCAAGGGCGGCAAGAGCTGGGACACGAGTATGGGACTCACACCGTTGGCTGGCCTACCGGGCGCGACACGGAGTGGGAGTGTAGATCCGAGGTGAGCCGATGCCCTGAACTATGCCGCCAATTCCACCCCCGAGAGGAAAAAACTTGAAGGTTGAGTGGGTAAATGAACATCGCGTCAACTAACACAGCGACCAGCCTCGTGTTCCATTACGCCAGCGACGTAGGCAAGCTGTCGCCAAACTCGACCAAAGACCTACATATCTCCGAAGCGGAAGAGATCCTGAACAAGCATAGTGGATGGAAAGCACTCACGGGCACGACCAACTTCGGCACTATCGCGTCATCGTCGGATCCGCGCTGCCAGCTCGCGTTCGACCTATTCGTGGACCGCGTGTGCGCGTTTGTCGGGTCCTACTACGTCTCGCTCGCGGGTCAGGTGGACGCACTTGTCTTTGCGGGCGGCATTGGTGAAAAGAGTGCCAAGCTGCGCAGCCGGGTCGCGACCCAGACGGCGTGCTTGGGGTTCGCGGTCGATGAGCGGAGGAACGAGGGCAAGATGGAAGGCGTAGTGACGGATGTGGGGGAGGAGGGCGCACGGCACCGGATGCTGGTGTGTCTGACGGACGAGCAGTTCGAGATGGCGAGAGGGTGTTCCGTAGAGAACGCGGAGCTTTGGAATTAACGAGGTAGGAAGCAAGGGGACTTGGCTAGCATTAGGTAGAGAAGATCAACCTGAGGACAGGCGCAATCGTAGATCGATGGCTCGACAAAAGATCCGGCTGTGATAGGGTTCCAAAATCATCGGAAGCAGCTGCTAGTGCAAAGCATCCATGGATCACGGAGTCTCACCGCTGCTGCCCACCAAATCTCGCGATGGCCTCGTTCAGGAAAAAAGTCAACAGATCGATAGGACCGTGGCACGACGCGTCGGCCGGTGCCGGCTCAACCGAGATTCTGGAACCGTATGGACCAGCACTGTCTCGAGAAAGAGTCGAAGCCCCCTATCCAACCCCATTTGGTACGTCCTGTAGATAGTGGACTTGCAGTTTTGAGAAGGTTCGCAGCCCCAGACTTGTACCAGATCTGCCATGATGTGGGAGAGGAGTGGACAACAGGCAAGGCCCAAAACCTGGCAACCGTGAACCGTGCCGGCGCAGGATGACGCAAGGTGACGTCGTTGGGCGGGACCAAGATCAAACGGTAGCATGGGCTTGGCGCTTGAATCCAATATCGGGGCATCGGGGAATATCCACTGTGGGCTGGAGCTGGCGCTGGACTCGAAAGGTCTCGGGTTACATAGAGCCTTGACAGAGAAAACGTTCTGGACCCTCTGGACTCCGGAGTCTGGATTTTGGGATCGTTGGCCATGCCAAGGTTCACTTCTCCGTCCCATGTAGGTACATGCAACGGCAGACAGGCAACATAGGTATGTAGACGGGTACAGTGCAGCACCTTCGCCTCCTGGATACTCAGCAGGCCCCCCAGCTTGTGCCTCTGCGAGAAGAACCGGCTGCGGGTGGATTGGCAGGTAGTATGGTGCAGGTACGTAACCTTGGCAGGAGTGTGTACATTAGCTAGGGTGGTGATGACCTTCACCACAGGGCAGGGACACGATACCCGCTCAGGCTACTAGGTACATGTTGGATGGCCAGTGATACCTGACCAGATTAGTCTGGGCGGGTACAAGGACCGCAGATGCAGTAGCTTCAGTCAAGGTCCCTTTGCTGCTAGGGGGTAGAGACCCCTAGCCGCGTCACTGGGCTGAGGGATTCTCTCGTCTCGGCGAACCGCTGCGGGTGTTCCTCGCGCTTCCATGCCCCGAAGAGAGGGGGAAGTGAGGGCGTCGTGCTTGCTTGCTGCAGAGAATCTCTCGTGTCGAGGCTCATAGGTACATATCCGGATACGCGGCTGAGGGCAGTAGTCTCGAACGCGTTCTGCGCCTCTCGTGATGTGATGTGATAGGATTACAGGGAGATGCGGCTAGCCGAACGCTGTGTAGAGTGACACAGGCGTGATGGGCAGGGAACATGCGAAAAGAAAAACATTCGATAGACGACGGTTGAGCGTGGGAAGAAGAGGCCCGAGATAAGCATCGTCTATTTCGAATCCACTTCACACCGGGGAGTTTCTTGCTCTGCATTGTTGTAAGGGATGAGCTCAGTCTCTACTGCCCTATCTAGAGGTTGTGATAGCAAGCACGACGATAGCTCATTCCTCGTCGAAGGGCAGCACTCCGACAGAAAGGGTCGCTGCCCTCCAGCCTTGCTGTACGCAAATAGATAGCATGGGAGCAGCCGGGAGATCATCAGGGTTCTTCCCCTTCGAGGCATCCGGACGACTCACAACGAGACACCAAATTTTGCAATGCGATGACCAGCAGCATGGGATTCTCACTATATCCATCGCGAATCTCTCTGCATACATCAATATCCACATCGAAGATCTGCAATTCTCTAGATACACACTTTTCGGGCTTCCGCTACTCACTACCGGCTCTGGTAGACATACTGTTGATCTTCGCGTATGGTACCGATATCTCTCATACCATGAACGCTGACTATAGACAGAGCACCGTCTACGCACCTTGGAGGTGTCTGATTGAGTGCATGGATTCTACTGGCATAGTTGTAGCCAAAAACCCATACACAAACACCAAAGAAGGAGCAATACAATTATCGTCAAACATGGCTCCTATTCTCGTATGCAATCCACCGCTTGCGCGGAAGGATATTGGTATCTAATGCCTAATTGCAAAATGTGTACATAACAAATATGTATGCCAGTGAAGTATGCACTGCTCGTGGCAGATCCGACGCGGTCCTCTGTGTGCCCGATCATATTTGACGAGATGCCGCAGCCTGGGCGGCATTCACTACCTTCCAACGCGATCGTACACACGATTCAAGCTCCGATTTTCATGCTCCCGAAGTCGGAGTTCCGAGGTATGTCGCCTCGTCAGGACGCCAGCAGCTATAGGCTTTACAAAAGCAGCTGAGGAAAGTGTCGCGTGCTCTGATTGCTCAGATCTTCCCTTTTCATCTTCCTCCACACCATCTTTTGAATGTGAAATGTGAACCGAAGCACACCTCCGTATGCGCACCTTCATGGTATCTAATCGAAATCAAGGCAAGTTCCATTGTGTTATCCCCAACGCCAGATCCCATTCGCCGCGCTCCTTAAGACCGACAGCCGCAGGAATCAAATAGAATATTAACATTATCCCAGAAACAATTCAGTCGACGGCCTGGCACCCTCGAATACACCAGAACTTGCTCACGCTCCCTCTTGGCACGCAATCTCAGCAAGCGCGTCGAGTCCACTGCTTGTTCTGATAGCTGTAGGTCGGTTCATGATAGGTAGGTTGAGGCCACGCATGTCCCAGCCGCTAGTAGGTGAAAGTTGCCTCTCAGCGTACTGTACTGCATCCCACATGTGCACGTCTGGAGAGGCTTGACTGGTCGAGGGTAACATGGAAGTCTTGGATGAGATCGAGTTGCGCTTGGAGGACGATAGCGAGGCGCTCTTCGTCTTGGATGAACTTGATGACCTCGACTTATCTTTGAAATGCGTCTCGAGGTGCTGTTTCATGTTATCCGCACGCGTAAATTTCTTGTGACAGCCGGGGAAAGTGCATTGAACAGCCTTCTCAGCCGTGTGAATCTTGGAATGGCGCGACGCATGGCCGGAGGTAGTGAAGGTCTTTTCACAGCCGTGTGTATCACGATAGCGGCAGGGGTACCTCTTTGTTGGCTTCTCATGGCCGGAGGAGGCATTTGAACTATCGTCTTCAAATGAATTGGACCGGCTGGTGGCAACGTAGGCAGGTCTCTTCAAAGCATGATGCTTTTCCGACATATAATCTTCATACATTGGCCGCGAGGCGTAGTCGTAGATGCCAGGAGTCAATGGGGAAAGTCCATCGTAACTGGTGGTAGAATCGTAGGAGTTTGAGCGTAGTAGTTTGGGAGTTAAAGGTAATGGAGACTGCTCGGCGGGGACAGCATAGTGTCTTGGCGAAGGGTAGGCGGCTTGGTGGCTAGCGTACGGGTCATCGTTGAGTAACGAGACCTGGCGGCCCGTAGCATCTCGAGCTTGCATTGTGAATATCGCGAGGGTTTGGCGGAAAAAGTGATACAGTGCAAGGTAAACGCAAGAATGCTGGGTGAGCTCTCGATGTCTTATGCAGAGGAGCCAGATGCGCACAAATACAATCGACAGGGAGCAGTGTCACAGGACTGAGTAAATCTCGATAGCACGAAACCGTGGTTAGGCAATTGAGAACTATGGCTGTGTGGGATGGGATGGTGTTTGGTTCTCGAATCACTGCGCTGCAATGATAGAAGTCCAAAACGGTAGATGGGTGCGAGTATATTTTCCTCGTGAGGCACGCCGGTGAGCTGGGAATGAACAGCGACGGCAATGTATATGATAGACTTCGATTAAGCTATAGCAACCCAAGAAACCTAAAGATCAAAAGTGACTTGGTAGTGGTGTGATCGGCGACGAGACGGTGAGGAAGAATATTGGATGAATATGTCGTTGAGTGGTGAGGAGGAGGGCCGAGGCAGGTTGGTCGAGAGCTTTCGTGGGTGAGGAAGCTGTGAGATACAGAAGACCAGCAGCGCGCGCTGGATTTAAAAAGAGAACATGGGAAAGGCATGAAAGCCCATCGTATCCCAGTTTCTGACCCTGGTCGGTGCCAGGTGGAGCGAACAGGAGAGGGAAAAAAACCCAAAAGAGGTGACAGGGAACAGCCACATGCAGTAAATCTGTCTGGCAGGGGTAGTCCAGGGTCTACTTCTTGGTCTGCTTCCTGGTCTGCTGTTCAACTGGGAAAGTACCATGTACTGTACATACTGAGCTACTGTAGTGTGTCTGGAAGACCCGTACCATTCGAGCCCCAGGAGCGGGGGCTCTTCTCCATTCGTCTCCAACGTTGGCAGCGCCAGAGGGTTCGGGTGTAGGTACCTCGGAGAGTGGGGCAGAGTATCTCAAAAGTACCTCGCTGTGAGACTCGAGGTTTATGGCGCCAGGCTTACCATACAGTCCGGAATGTACCCAGGTATCCAAGTACGTTCCTCTTGGTTAAGGTAGGTATGCCGTAGCTTTCGGCGCATGCTGGCAGGCCCGTATCGTCTTCACTCTTTGGGACGAGATATGGTTTATCCGAGAAACGAGGACATTGACAAGACAACCCTCTCTGGTTATCCATGATCCAGGAGTACTTGCGTGCCCGTCGTGCACGACAATAAACCTACTTACAGCCAAGCCAAGCCATCTTTCTAGGTAGAGTTGAGAGGTACATAGTATTTGGCCGTTGGGAACCCAAATGTCATGGGCAAACTCAAATTCCATCATCTTCGTCCAAGAAAACTCGATGGCTCGTGTGGCTTAATAACAGGACAGATGTTGTATGGTCAACATGGATAACCAAGGAGCTGGTTCGACTGTTGCGCGCAGCTGCGTGATCTACAGGCACCATTATCGCGGTGATCACCTTAAATCTGAATGTCTTCGTTTCTCGGTAAATAAGCAGGCGTGACTGATATGGACGGTGGTCGATGTCAAGTGGTGGCGAGTATCTCGTGAGAGGACTACTTCTATATTGCAAAGGAGGATGAATGGGAATATGCATCATGGCAATGGTTCGATCCATCAGCCTGCGCGCCATTCTTTGCGCCATCACGATACTGCAATAGCAGCTCTGAGCCCTAGGCTCCTGGCGGATGACTGAGCAAGATGTCTTCGGTTGGCACCGCGGACCCCTGGACGACAGGCAAAACATAAATGACGTCGGCGGCAGTCCTGCTCAGATCCTCTTTATCGGCCCATATCTCATGAGATAGGTACATGATTTCATTACCTATATCTGCATTTAGAGCATGTACACGGTCCTCGCCAAGTCGCAGCTTCCCACGTCCAGGTAGGATCAGTTGTGTGTCACCTGCACACACAATACTGAGAAACACACTCAGATACTTTCGACATGGGTCTGAGGTACACCAGAGCGACTCGACGGAACACACGGACCAGGCATGGTATTTTCCCTTCGCAATGCTGCTTTTCAGAATTGCATGTCCAGTCCCCGTCCCATCGAGATCGCTGACAATCATTACCCCATTCATCTACACTAGCCACAGACCTAACACCTGATGGTGGCATGAAGGCGGGCGCGCAGTCCATCCTATGGTCCATCTAGGGCAAGGCATAAGTACCTGTGTAAGCAGGCAGTTATGCAGTCATAAGTGGTTGAAGTAGTACCACATAACCAATCTATGAGGTATCAGCCGTGGCCAGTCGAGGCAGTCAAAGCACTCCCAAAGTTGCGCAGGGTCTCTTTCAATGAATGAAGTTTGGATTGAATGCACCATGGCGGCGGCGGCGACGACGACCTTGACCATCACGATGCGCCTTGCGTGCGCTCGCACTTAAAGCCAAGGGACCATCGGGGTTTGGTCAGGATGCAATGACATCATGAGTCAGGGGGGATGAGGGAACAAAAAGTCCTTCATTCTGACTCTGGGCTTACTGGGCTTATTGAACTCGTAACTTGGTAATTGTTTGGGAACAAGCGGGTCGAGGGAATGAAATGAATGAATGAACTGGCAAGATCGGGCTTGTCGTGCCTGTGTTCGATTGATTTTCGATGGCCCAACGTTGGCGGGCACTTCGTAAAGGGCAGTTTGGGGGCGGATCGGGGTTTGGCCTTGCAATCGAACGTCAGCGCAAGCGGGGCCAGCACGGAGCCCCGCTTTGTCAGGGCCTTGTCCCACTGCGGCAGCTTGGGCGGGGCTAGCCAGCCATAGCCCCCCCACCTTGCCAGCGCCAGAAGGTACATGGCTCAGGCACCTGTACTGTGCAAAGGGTCTTGCGGGCCCTAGGAAGGTAGGTTCCCCGGCTCCGCCCTCGTTGCTGTTTTCTGCATTTGTGCGTGCCTACTACTTAGTACAGCTGTACGCACATACTCCGACCGTAAGGGTCCAGGGTCCAAATTCCGATCATTCCAGCTCTGCCTTACCGAGATGTGTCTGTCCCCCTTTGCTCACAATATCGGTCGGTACCTTGTGTATCTCGCGCCATAGTCTCCCTCGAAGCCCTCGCTACTGGGTATGAAAAGGTATCTAGGCTGTAGATATCACGCCACACAGCAGCCGGTAATGGACCCCTAAAAGATACCAAGCCAATCATTGGGTTCATATGAATGTACGTACCAAAGCTGTGTCTACCGAAGGGCCAGAGCAGCTTCCGTGCTCAACAAATCTTCAATAAGATCGTTGCGGGCTCGCCGCCTTCTGGAAATGAAAACGAGTGTTTGCTTGATTTCGGCCGCGCGTGGATCACAGATGCACGTCCCAGAAGACTTGAAAAGCCTTCTATTAGAGAAGGCGGGATCCGCAAGAAACAAGCGCATGGATCGAAGCAAAGCTGGGTCATCGTCGCGTGTCAGCATGCCCGCTTCACGGAGACGCGCGCTACTTTGCCCGCCGTTGCGGTGAAAATTTGTCTGCTAATGATCTAAGCTGCTACCGGCACTGCGTTCCTGATTACTGATTTGCACTTGTTTAGTTGACCCTGTGATCTGGGACATTAGAGTCACTTGTGACATGATCACCATTGATAGGTACGCAGGTTGCTGGGATCCTACCAAGGCTGGCGTCGTTGCCATTGCTCCTCCAGATTGCCGTACTCTGCATTTCCTCCGGGAAAGCATTAGCTCCAAACAACCGGTGACAACAAAAAGAGTGAAGTGTCTCTGGATGCTGATGAGGTGTCATGCCTGTCATGTGCGGCGGAATCAGCGGCATGACAGGGCATTGCAAGGTCGCCCATCACCACCAGCGTTTCGCGAAACAAGCTTCATCTTGGCCCAGGATCGCGATCGAGATCTATGCAAATGAGAATGACTGGCCGAGCCACAGAAAGTAGCGCCACACCGGCTCCGATTCCTTGGGTGCCCACCCTTACCGGAGGTTAAGGTCCTCGGCCAGCAGTCCCCCGTATTCCTCTACTCATTGTCCACGCTTCCACGATAGCCTCTCTCTCGGCCGAACGTCCTTCCGATTGTTACCACTGTGCACATCCAGATTCACGAAACAATGAGACATTAATTCCGTCTTTGATGACGTATTCGCATCACTGTACTTACCTCCACATCTGCGCTCGTTTTGCGTATCTGCTCAACTGTGGACGGCTGCTGACTGGCTGTATCGGGAATATATCCTATTTACACCCAGATATCCAACTGCGAACTTGACCGTAGCCGTCGATACTCCACGCCTTTCATCTGCACCCCTCATCAGCCCACCCTAGGTGTCCCCATCGTACCAACATATTACTCACCTGCAGAAAGACGTTCGAGGATCAGTCGACAAGCTTAGGAACGCGTCCCACGCAACCCTGTCGTATGCCGCAGCACAACTCACTGTCGGGACGTCCACGTTACTGAATCGTAGCGGTCGTTCGACGAAGCGACTGGGAAACGTTAGTCTGATCTAAACCTACAATATAGTTAATAATGCTACCGACTTCCGTCGCCATGTCCCAGTCGCGAACCTAGGGCAAGAGCAAAAATCAATAACGGCCGAGCAGCTTGACGCGACCCTACCTTCTTCAACACCAAGCACCGACACGTACAGAGCCTTCCGAGAGCCAGTAGGAAAGCGTCCATCACTATCAAGTTACATAGTGTCTATGATGGAGTAGCCAGCACCTTGAATACCCATTTGAACACTGCCTAACTCTACTCTACCATGATTCTTTGACCTAACGCAGTCTGTACCCCGCATCCTCCGAAGTTTCTTATCGCACGTATTCTCGTGGTGCAGATCCTCAGCGAATCGCATTTTAGATGTCATATTTGACACGAAAGTTAGATCGTAAGATAAAAATCCTGTTTTGACACTGCAGAATCTCTGTCCTTCCAGGGCTTCCGAGTTTCCTGGACCCTTGAAGCATGGAAGCATAGTTTTGATAATGGCGCACATCTTAGCCAACCAACGCGCGTTGCTAGGTCGCAATGGAGAAATAATCGGCGCATTGCCTGGATACCTTTTGATCTAGACCAGCGGCCTGTGCAAAGGATCGAAGATGGGATTCTTAAAATCCCCATACTGCGGGCATGCGTAATTCTCCTCTTCATCCTTATACTGCCCTGGCCTTATTTTCCCCAATCACTCGACGTAATTGCACCCTACGCGCATGCGAAATCGAGAACGATCACGGACTGACAGTCGTCCGACTTTCATCCCCACATGATGGCGACATCGCTGCTACATTGTGCCACGGTGATTTGGTGATTCGGTAGGTTACTGTGTTTATGGTCATACCCCTATACAGACGTTTGTCATCCAATGTTGCCTTGGGCTCGTAGTCCAACGGCGATTTCCTGTCGATAAAAAGCTTGCCTTTCATCTCGAATAGAGCTACGGAATGGACCATAGCTACGGCGAGACTCGTATATGCGACTTCTCCAAGTCTTTCATCTCAACCCTATCTCGAGTCATGCATGTATTTATGTACAGTAGTAGACACTTTGCATCTAGTACTACCGGACAACTCTATCTAGTTGGATGAAATGCTATTGCGAGAAGAAAGATAAGGCCTTCCTCTCTGTCGCTTTCACCTTGACTGCCTCCTGGCCCGGCTGGAAGAGAAGTACTTCGCGACCTTTAATAGCTCACGGGCTCATGATCACTACCACAGCTCTAGCGAGAAACCACCATATGTTAGCAGACTTTCGCCGTCTTTCCTCAAGAGGCTGATTCACGCGATAACCTGCCGTCTTCGCGGTTTATTTCCGCGCACAATTGACTTCTTATAGCCGGCCTAGTGAAGAGCTTCTTCGTCTCGTTGGTCTAGAATTACAGTTCAATAGCCCCAAGCCAACGGTTGTGGCGCTGCTGCCCTAAGGAAGGACCCTACCAGAGCGCGCAGTGGTATGTAATAGCAATCCCTCACAGAGTCCCCCACTGTCAAAAACGCCGCATCCATGCCTTCACCCCTGCGGCGCCTAACTTTTGTTCGTGCTATGTATCTGCGGATCGCTGGCGCGTCACGGTGCAGCGTGGGAACCTTATTGAGGTAAACCTCACACGCGCGCGGGGTATCGAATGGATTTCCATCGCCTAATCTTCAAGACAAATCTGCATTAATACTAGCTTCACAATCATCACTTCTTGGCGGGGAGGGCCGGTGGACCCATCTTGCCAGCACCTGTATCTACCTTCTTCGCGGCCGGCTGCTCACTGCTGCCGGCCACTTGTGTGAAGGTCCCGCCCTTAAACCATCTGTCCTCTTCAGCTTTCCGCTTGCGATTGAGTTCAGATTGAACCTTGGGGTCCACGAGCTCGAGACCCTGGCCAGGGGTAAACGTCAACGAGGAGGCTGTCCCGGCTCCGACGCCAGATATACTCGTGCCGACGCCAGATGTTCGCAGGCCCTTGCCGCGTAGGTCGATATTGTTGCTAGACTGACCGAATCCACGAAGCGACGAAGCCGCGCCGCCCATAGGTGTTGCTCCTCCCCAGCCTTTATGTTTCTGACCAAGCTTCGCTCGTGTCCTATTATCGATCTGCATACCTCGGATTCGACCATCATTGCCCTGTCCGATCATGCCCATGCCTGCAGTTGAATCCCCTGTGCCGTAGCCGGCTTCTTTCTCTTCTTTGCCAAACTCCATGCGGTTCTGAGCCTTTCGCAGATCAGTCATCGCTGTGGCCTCCTTCGCTTTACGTGCTCGTCGACCGCCTCTCTTTCGAGATGGTTTGTCGTCTGGGGTTGGAAGAGCTCGTTGGCCTTTGTTAGGAGGTGGTTCCGTGATTTTATCTAAGCGTCGCAGGCATTGTTCTCGAACCTCATCGCCAAAAGATCCATCCGGATGTGTATGGTTTGTATCTACTCGTGCCGCCAGAGCGACTTTGGCGGCTACCGCCTTCATAGCTTTCTTCTTCAAATCACTCGGGATCCCTCGAATAAGTGGCGAGTGGTAGAGAAATCCTTGCTGTCGAATTCCCACGTTGGTAGCAAGAGCCGCGTTCTTCTGCTTGTTGGTGCCCCATGCTGAAATGTTGCAAGATGGTTGTTTGACCAATTCCGTCAAGCCACCAGCATAGTTCACTAGCTGAGCTGCGCATAAGGAGCCCACAATGGTAGTCAGGTTGGGAGCGAAAACATTCATTCGAGACTGCACGTATTCCGTCAATGTCTTCTTAGCGCTGTCCATCTTGATCATCATGTGGCAGGCCTGATGAATACGTCCGAGCTCGTCCTGTGTCAAATCCTCGCCTTTGGTGGTCGTGGCCTCCACAGTCACGATCATCAAAGTTGGTCCATCGACGATATTTTTCAGAGGTTCACCTAAAGGGTTATCAACTGAGCTCTGGAGGCGCTTGATGTGGTCGGAATCCATAGGTCCATTGCCGATGATGAGTACCACTTTGGCATACTCTATAGGATTCTGAACGAGAGTCTCCAACTCGGGGAATCGCGCCGAATAATGATCTCGAATGAACTTGTGGACTTTCATGATTTCGCCGTCGAGCTCAGTAGAAAGATCGTTTGATTTGGTGACGATCTTGTACTCGGGGTTGTCCTCAACATTCCCTATGTTTGCCGTCGGTTTCGTTTGGTAATGTGCGATATCCTGCAAAAGCGAAGGCAGTCCGTCAGGTCTGTTGATCAAGCCAGAAGATGTAAACACCCTTTCACTATTCAATAACATGGGGTGGGAAGAAGAGCCGCGACTAACCTTGAGGAGAGGTTCCAACTTATCCATGACAGTGGTGACCTTGCGAATATCCTTCACATTACCGAGTTGCATTTTTTCTATCTTGGCTTTGGCTTCATCCTCGTCTCCTGCTGTATCAAGGCCATTCATGCCGCCCATCTCTGCATCTTCCTCGGGGGTTTCCTCATCACCGTCAAGAATCATGCCTCCATCGTCCTGATTGTCGCGAATGCCGGACGGGGGGCTCCTGGCCTCAAGGCTGTCGTCATTAGGCTCATTGCCATTCTCGGATCCGGAATCCTCGAAATCTTGCAGCAGCTCGTCTGCTAGGGTCGACATCTTGCAGTATCGCAATTGCGATAAGGTCAGGGTTTATTTGAGAGCCCGGCGATCGGGATCGGTGAACATGGGAGGGTTTTGTGATGGTCGTACGACGGGTCAGCCGCTGGCGCAAAGAAGTAGTAAAGGAATTCGGGTGTTCTTGGGTCGAGGCTGAGGAAATAGAGATACATAGAACAATAAAGTGGAGACGCGGCTTCAGCGCGCCACAACAAGCTCTACGTGCTGGGGAGTGGGAAGTCGCGCTAATGCCAATACTGCGCTGGTCGGCTCTGTTCCCCCGTAGCCCAGGTAGAAAGGTACCTCCTAGGGGTCCTCCAAAGTCTCGGCCGCAAAATCCTACCATCCCAGCTTTCTAGTGCCAAAACCCAACGTTCAGCCTCGCAACCACACTCTGCGTGTCAACAACGCATACGCCCCTTTAAGCTGTACCGCAGCTGGCGGTCGACTTACCCACAGAACGGATCTCTTTCACCTCTTCATTGATTGTTGACTACTGCAATATGGAGTCATCACGCGGGCCCCCGAGGGTCAAGAACAAGGCCGCCGCGCCTGTTCAGATCTCCGCCGAGCAGCTGCTCCGAGAAGCTGTCGATCGCCAGGAGACATCCCTCCAAGCCCCGACTCAGCGCTTTGCCGACCTCGAGGAGCTTCATGAATTTCAGGGCAGGAAGCGCAAGGAATTTGAGGACTATGTACGGCGCAACCGTATCAATATGAACAATTGGACGCGCTATGCCGCCTGGGAACTAGAACAGAAGGAATTCAAGCGCGCCCGTTCCATCTTCGAGAGAGCCCTCGACGTCGACTCCACGTCGGTCGTGCTTTGGATTCGGTACATTGAGGCTGAGATGAAGGAGCGGAATATCAATCACGCCCGCAATTTACTAGACCGTGCTGTCACTATTCTACCTCGTGTCGACAAGCTGTGGTACAAGTATGTTTACATGGAAGAGATGCTTGGCAATATCCCTGGCACGAGACAGGTGTTTGAGAGATGGATGTCTTGGGAGCCTGATGAGGCTGCGTGGAGTGCCTACATCAAGCTCGAGAAGCGCTATGGCGAGTTCCAGCGGGCGAGGGAGATATTCGAGCGGTTTACCATTGTGCACCCGGAACCACGAAATTGGATCAAATGGGCCAAATTTGAAGAAGAGTTTGGAACAAGCGATTTGGTCCGTGAGGTCTTCGGTGCCGCCGTGGAGGCGCTAGGCGACGAATTCGTTGATGAGAGGCTGTTCATTGCCTATGCCCGATTCGAAGCCAAGTTAAAAGAGTATGAACGAGCCAGAGCCATCTACAAATATGCCCTAGATCGTCTACCTCGATCTAAATCTATGGGCTTGCACAAATCTTACACTACATTCGAAAAGCAATATGGCGACAAAGATGGGGTTGAGGATGTTATCTTATCCAAGAGGAGGCGCTTATATGAAGATCAGATCAAAGAGAACCCCAAAAACTACGACATATGGTTCGACTATGCGCGTCTTGAAGAAACGTCGGGCGACCTCGATCGAGTAAGGGATGTGTACGAGCGAGCCGTGGCACAAATACCCCCGACGCAGGAGAAGCGACACTGGCGACGATACGTATACCTGTGGATATTCTATGCACTTTGGGAAGAGCTGGAAGCCAAGAACATCGATCGAGCCCGTCAAATCTATAAGCTCTGCCTGGACCTTGTCCCCCACAAACGATTCACGTTCGCCAAGATCTGGCTGATGAAAGCGCAGTTTGAGGTTCGCCAAGGCGAGCTCACAGCCGCACGCAAAGCTCTGGGACAAGCGATAGGGATGTGCCCGAAAGACAAGCTTTTCAAAGGTTACATTGAGTTGGAATTGAAGCTATTCGAATTCCTACGGTGTCGAACGTTATACGAGAAGCATATTGAATGGAATCCGGCCAACTGTCAGACGTGGATCAAATTTGCAGAACTCGAACGAGGTCTGGACGACCTAGAGCGGACCAGAGCTATATTTGAACTTGCCATCTGCCAGCCGGTCTTGGATATGCCCGAGCTTCTCTGGAAAGCTTACATAGACTTCGAGGAGGAGGAAGGCGAGTATGATAAGACTCGGGATCTGTACGAAAGACTACTGGACAAGACGGACCACGTGAAGGTATGGATCAGCTATGCACACTTTGAGATTAATATTCCCGAGGAGGAGGAGGAAGAACAGGGCGAAGAAGAAGAGCGGCCTGTCAGTGAAGAAGCCAAGGCCCGAGCCCGCAAAGTGTTCGAGCGTGCACATAAGAGCATGAAAGAGAAAGAGCTCAAGGAAGAGCGCGTATCGCTCCTAAATGCCTGGCTATCATTCGAGCGTACGCATGGCTCAGAAGAGGACATCGACAAGGTGCAGAAGCAGATGCCGCGCAAGGTCAAGCGAAGGCGCAGACTTGAAGACGACACATTCGAGGAATACATTGATTATGTCTTCCCTGCGGACGATGCACAGAAGCAAGACATGTCCAAGATGCTAGCAATGGCCCAAGCATGGAAACAGGGTGGTGGTGGCACTATCAGCTGATCCGCTGGGAGACTTGTGGCAATGTACATTGAGTACCTACCTACCTACATTAGGGACAAGAAAGTTTGATAGGACTTTGAACAAATCGTATGATACTCTGTTGTTCAAAATCGAACCTTGGTGTGCATGATCGCCCTGGAACTACTGCTGCCAAGTCTGGGGATTCGGGTCGGGCCACCTGCGCGCACTGGAATAACTATGATCAAGCGCTTGGTGAACTCTGTAGACCTCAAGCGAAGTATCAAGTACCTTGCATAGCTCTAATAAGATACATCGAATCCAGTCATGGCAGTAGCATGTTTCACCAGGTACTCCATAGTTCGAAAGCTACATCTTAAATGTGTATCGACTGGGACGACATTGCTGTGGAAAGACATACCTACCTAGATAAGTACTTACCTGGTAATTTAAGCATTGGGCGTTCAGCCAAACTGCAAGCCACGTGCGCGCAATACTGCTCCAGCTGTTGTCTGGAACAAGCCACAGAGATCCATACAGCTCAGGATGGGAATTACCTGTCTCTTTCCTATCTATTCCCCTCCACTCTGGTTATTCCCCCCTTTTTCATTCTCCCCTTCGTAGTCATGTCCGCAGCACCCGAATCTATGCCGCGGACGTCTACCTAAGTGTACCCGGCGGTCAAGCACGCGGCCGGAGCATAATGACATCACCAACCCGCGCGTGGGTTCCATGCCTTATCGAGATCGCGATCCTCGCTGTAATCCATCTGTCAACCATGTACCTACATTATCGATCGGCCTTAGAGCAGAGTCCTACCATGAGTACCTAGCTCAGGGTGCCCTGGGACATATCACTGGCGTGACCTGAAGTACGGTCATGTACTGTGCGCAGTCTTCCTTGCATATGAGTTCCACATCAACCTAATGCTCCCGGATAAGTGTCTCGGTTTTCAAGGCCCCATACCTTAGAAAATGAAAATCGATATATGTAGGATGGAATTCTACTTATCCGGCAGTCATGCCACAGTACATATGTGGAATTCGGGAAATTGAGAGATTGTCAAACTGCAAAAGACTCTTTGATTCTAGGAAAAGATCGTCGGTTTCCGGGTACATAGGAGAAGTCGTGACTTCGTGCAGTTCTCATTTGTCGCTGACGCCCATACTGCCCCCCCATTTGTTCTCCAACTGCCGCCCGCCCTGGATTTAAGCAACGTGCCACGCATCTTACGCCCGACCCGTGCATCTTTACTCGCGACCTGCCCGCCCTCCCACTCTTTTTACACCGCCTGAAGCCAGAGAGTACCAGGATGAGTAAGTAATGAGATGCTGCATCCTGTGCCCTGCAACAAAACAGTAGGAAATGGAGATTCTGTATTATGCCGGAAACCCGATAGGTCCTCCTGCGCAGAATCGCTGATCTCATCCTTCTCTTAACCCGAACCCCTGCCGATCTGATGCATCGAGCCATCAAATCTCTCGGTATCGTGCGTACACACCTGCCATAGGATCCCTCCCGCCACACGAAAAAGGTGGTCACACACATGACACGACGTCCCCCAAACATCCATTGTTGGGGCCTTGATCCTGCTGCAGTCCGGGGCATTGGGCCCGGGAACCCAGCTGTGCGGATGAAGGTAGCGAATAGCGTCGTTTGTGCCAGCTAGCGATGGCTCCATCAGGCCTGCATTAGGCACAATACTCACAACCCTTTCCCAATCCGTCGTAACACGAATCCCGAACATTGTTGGGTGGCAAGCGTCCTCGGGCAATGCTTTAGCGCTGCACGCACTTCAGGGACTGGGAGGGTTCTTTATTTAATGATTGTGGCGGCGTTGACGCCCATCTGTCACAAATTAAACGGTATCAGTGTGGAGTCCTTTTTTTGCTGTAAAAATCATAGAATTGTGCAACTAAGAAAAGAAAATGCAAAAGAATTCAGGCAGGGGTACAGGGAAAGAGGATCTGATCTATCTTGTGACAGGAGATTGTTCAGGCTCAGCCAGGGCACAAGGCAGATAGACAAGAGAGGTATTTTGTTTCCAGAAAAACGCCTTTCTCATATAATCGTTCCCATTTTCCCCACAGTTCAGGATGCCTCATCATGATAAGTCGTAACATCGTAAAGCCCATCAAGACTGGTCATACAGCTGGTGACGCGTTGAGGCTGCCAGGAGTGGTTGACAGTAGAAATTTCTAGGTGCGTGGGCCTTCTGCTTCATCTTCTGTCATAACCCATCGGAGGTGCGGGTAGGGCAGCTGAGTAGGGATTGCCATCGGTGTACCGAGGACCATCATCATAGCGACTGGAATGCGGAGAGCCCGAACCAGATCTGCCATAGTGCGAATCATTGGCCCTTCTGAGTCGTTCCATTCGTTTTTCGTGTCGCTTCTGTTTCTCTTGTTTCCATTCCGAAACCATCTTACCCTGCTCCCGCACCTCTTTCAGCTCAGACACAGCTCCCTTGATACCCAGGGCTGCAATGCCTACCGAAGCAGCGTCTTGAAGGATAGCTTTGGATTTGAGCTTTTTGGCCTCTTGTGGGCTCAGTTTCCCTTCCGCTACTGCCCTGTGCCTCGCATTGCGCGCCTCCATGCTCGAATACACGCTATGCGCAGCATGGACTGTCGCGGCTGTGGCTAGCCCAGCAGTAATAAGTTGCTTTCGCCTCATCTTCCCCGTTTTCTTCTCATCGTCTTCTGAATCTCCGAGATCACTGCTAGAAATAGAACTAGACCTACCTCGTGATGAACGAGACCGGCTGCGGTTGCGTCCACCTGCAGAGCGGTCATCGTCATAGTAATAGTCGTCGTCAGGGCCCCTTCCACCCCTCATGTAACCACGAGATGTGTAATCATCGTCGTCATCGTATCGACCCCTCCGTGGAGAACGGTCATCGTAGTAGTCGTCGTCCCGACGATCATCAGGGCCACTACCCAGACCAATCTTCGCCAGACTGCGACGTGCTCCATCAACAATGCTTCGGCTGCGACTGCGATGCCGGCGTGGTGATGCATCGCGGCTGTCGTAGGAGTCGGCGCTTCGTCCACGGCGAGACCGGGACCGGCTTCGGCTCTCCACAAGTTTCTTGGCGCCGAGGGCTCCGAGCCCAGCGGTAGCGAGAGCTGCTAGACCACTGGCGCCACCGCCGCGGCTACTTGAGCGAGCTCGTGAGCGTGATCGACTTCGGCCGTCGCGATCTTCTTCGATATCCTTCCTTGAGCCATTGAGCAGCCTGTTACCAGCCAGACCACCGATTACAGCTTCGACGAGGTGAAGCTTGCTGTCTTTAGATGGATCATGGGCAGCGTCGATAGTGGCCGCTCCGGCTGCTGCTGTAACGACTCGCTTCATCTTCTCACCCTTCCAGCCGCCGGGCTCCCTAGCAACACGGAAGGCTTCGGCGGCACCAGCAACCAAGGAAGCCTTAGCGGCCTTTTGCATGCGGGCCGAGGGGTTGTCCCGAGAGCGATACGAGTCCGGACTACCGCGGCGGCTTCTCGAATCGTAACGACTCTCGGAATCACCCCCTGTCAGAGCCTTAATCGCGCTTCCAAGACCTGCGGCGGAGAGCGCGTTTTCGAGGAAAGATTTGTTACCTTTCCGGCGTCTGGGGTCTTCTTCATCATCTGAATAGTACTCGACGACACGGCCATCACGGCCCTTGTGAACGATATAAGTAGATTTTTTGTCTTCCTTGTTGGCGTGCTTATTGTACACCTCTGCACCCTGGTAACCGGCAAAAGCCCCAGCGGCGCCAAGGGCAGCAGAAGCGCCGATATTGCGGTGAGGGTTGACATAACCCTCCTTCTCAGCCTCGTGGCGATCGTAAAGTTCTTTGGCACCGGCAGCGAGGATGCCACCTGCAACGGCAGCGATAATCCTCTCTTGCTTATTCAGAACGCGCTTGCGAGTCCTCTCCTCTTCCTCATAGTATACACTACCGCCTTTCTTGCTACGTTGGGACCTAGGTGCATCATAGGAACGGCGCGAATCGTAATAGTAGTCGTCGTAGCCAGGCTCGGCGGATCTGGCTCTTCGAATATCTCGGGGATGGCCAGGCGGAGGAAAATCGCGACGAACCTCCTCGACGGTTAGGTCGGTTTCCTCGCGAGGCCGGGGAACGAGAGCAGTGCGGCTCGAAGGGTTGACTCTGTAGTAGGTCTCCTGGGTTTCAGTGTAGCGAGGCTCAACTCTTTCGCGACGCTCCTCGTAATAGCGGCGCGAATGTTCTCGTTCACGATCACGCGGGGGAGCGTCATACGGGTCGTACGTGGACATTGCGTTGAGATGCGGCTTGACTCAAGCAAACTATAATGAAGCGTAGACGTGATTATCGGACGATTCGAGGGTGATTTGTAGAATCGGGACCGAGTAATGACTCTGGCAGGTAGACAAAGGTGCGGGGAGGAGGTAAGGAGAGAAATGAAGGTGGCCAGCGCCGACGAGCGACGGGAGGTGACGGGACAATGGGCTGGCGTGGGCTGGGATGCCCAGGCAGGCTCGCAGGCCAGGCGGGGCGGGGCAAAGAACAATCAAGCTTGAGGTGCGTGAGCTGGTCTTGAGATTGCATCCATGTCCCAAGCGGCTTGTGACGTCAGGTTGGACCTAGCCCAGCCACAACCAGAGCACTGCAACCTCATCACACTCCGGGCAGCAATCATCGCTATCCTTCTTCTGTTTAAGCTTATGGCTGTGTTCCCATACCCAGGCCCTATCCATTACGGGACTACTTACTTGCAAGGCACCTTGTGTACGCCTCGATATGGTACAGAACTCGGTGCCCGGAAGCGTGAAAAGAGGATTCTCAGGTACCTGCTCCATTGAAGAGGACGTACAGTTGCTTTGAATTTATCGACAGCGCCTTGCGCGGCTTTGCCAGGTAACGTTATTCTATTCCTTACCATACTAGGTAGGCAGGGGCCCTAACCACCCATCTACTAGGTAAGGTAGGTTAAGCCGCTTACTTGATGGTCCTTTGGGTACCTGAAGATTCTGTTACTTAGCTAGTGGCTAGTAGGTAGGAGGAGGTAAGGCAGCCTGTGCCTACTTAGGTAATTACTAGGTACTGGACTCGGGTAGGCGGCTCTATCCAGCGCGGCCTTGGGTACCTTATCTATCCACTTCTTTTCCTTCTGCGCCCGGTTTTGCAGGCATTCTCTGGTTATCTGTGAACAAGGAAAATGGCAGGAGGCTGGGCACCAACAAGAATGCAGAAATTGCACATATGACAAAACTGGCGTCCACTATGTACATATTTGAAGTTGCCCTTCACACCGTCATAATCTCAGCTGGCCACTGATGCCGGGCAAGCGCCTGTCGGCTGCCTTGTCTCGTCTCACCTGGGTAGGGAGTACCATGATACCCAAGTGTACATCTGTTGTGTTCCCACGTCCGGACAGCTGTACAGTATTGCTTGTCTCAACCTGGCCTCGACCCCGGATACCAGCATCGGGTGCTTCCTCGGTTGCTTGTCTCGATTTCGCCGTTCGCCTGAGCTGTCTGTCCGCCAAGGTAAGGCACTTTCTGACCTGTATACTATGATGTACAGAAAATGATCGTCTAAGCTTTGGTGCAAGTCCTCTCCTAGAGGTCTTGCATGCACCTTGACAGACCTATTACCACATAGCCTCTACAGAGCACCCTCGGTCTCGTCCGGCGTGGGTCTGACTGCGACTCTGCCCTGCCCAATCATCTGGCTTCTCACAGCCTCACCTAGTGAGGCTGCGACATTCAAGATGACTGCCTCGGGAAGGCACTTTAGCTAGTCGTTTGTGCTTTCGCCATGTTCATTCGATGATTGCTTGTAGAGCCTTGTGGAACCTTGTACCACCTCACTTGGTCTGTCCGTGCTGGCAAATGCTGCACCTTCAAGATGACCTCCCCTCTCGCATCAGTTATTTGCTCACCATGTAGGTACATGAATTCGACCATCCACATCGAGGGCTCGGCCATTCCTCTCCTCCGATGTACCACACTACCCTGGAGTGAATTACTAGCGAATTGTTCTTATGGACCGCATCGTGTAGAGTGGCGAATACCAGAGGAATGCCTGTGATACGGGCTAGTGGTGGACGCATAATTCATAGAATAAGTAAAATCAGAATCCTAGCTGAAGCTCCAACTCCGAATTCCAATACATTTGATCATATATCGATTACATCGCACAGAAGGTACATATGGCCGACCAGACACAGATTCAGGGGGATTCCATCCGATGACTCAACCACAAGACATCACATACCCAGCCGGCCCGTCTCCGAGAAGAATGCTGTTCCAGTGCGTGCCATGGCTGTCATCATAGTAGATACCTTCCTACCCACTTATGAGCTTCGAGAAAAGTACGTGTTCTCACGGACAGGCCGGGGTCGTTTTGTAGTCGCAGCAGCACAACTGCCCATAAGCACAGCAACAGCTTCCGTCGAAGCCATCACATTGACACTCGTAACACCTCTTGCCCAACTCATATGGCAGGTTTGGAGAGAGGCTGTCGTCGGCTCGGGCTACGATCTCGTGCTCCGAGGCAGTGTCGGGCTGAAAAGAAGCCCGTGTCTGTTAGCATGTGAAATACTAGGGATGGGTCGTCAGCACCGCTAAAAGGCGTGGATGAACGTACCGAAGGAAGGGCTGATGTGAAAGCTGCTGTGGTGAGCCCGAGTATGAGGTAAGAGAGACCAGGCGGTTTCATGGTGACGGCTTTTGGGGCTTCGGGGAACGGAATTGGTTCTGGTTGGAGGCATGCGCCTTGCCTTGAGTTGGGATATTCAGTAAAAACCAGACAGGTGACTCAAGAGGAGACTCGAATATTTATATTCACCAAAACACACGGTTTCTCATTAACACCCTGTCCAAAGCCCGGCCACGGAAGTCCGCTCAACATAACCGTGGGGAATTTACAACAAAATGCTCCGTCATTCATGAATAAGTATCATACCGTATCCTACCAGACAATAGGCTACGGCTGGACAGAACGAATAAAAGGCACAAAGCCAAGAACACCTGAGATGATATACGAAAAGCACCTCGTTTCACATCCCTTTCACATTGTCTTAGCTGGATAATGGGCGCGGGGTTGGTACGCCACATTCGACTCTGTCTCAAACCTTGGGGGGCGGCTTACTCTCAGACGTGGGGAGGAATGGATGCCAACGCCGCCATAAGCCCTAGGACACGATAACATGATGAGCATGACCTGAAGTGGCGGGGGCGAGGGACTATTGCAGAAATCTCATGATTCTTCTAGGTTCATGCATGAGTCATGCCAGTTGTTATCAAGGACTTGGGGTACTTGGGTCAAGTGGGTTTACCACGGCAAAGGACCTGTTGACGGCGTGTACTTCGATACTACTTGAAAGCAGGGGAATTTCGTCCAACACAGCTATAACTCCGGTAATGAGTATCGTAAGTCCTCGATTTGAGTATGTCATCGTCACTGAGTGTACATATACGTTGATCGAGTGGCCGTTTGGTCTTATGAGAGTCTTCAGATCCGAACAAGAACCCCAAATAGGTGAGGCAGACGTCTTCGGGGGCTGCAGGTTGGAAACAACCTGCAACACATACTGATTGTACTGTGACGGAAATCTCTATGCTGAGTGTGGCTTTTATCGGTCCGGACAGTAGACACAGCGTCCTTGCGTACTCGTTACTCGCCTTCCAAGTGACTAGCAGTGGGATGAAATAACTACCATAACAACGAGATCACTCATCGCCATCGTAGTTTACGATAGCCGTAGCAACCCAAGTTGCTATATCCCATGTCAAGGGTATCAGGAAGGCAGTGTAAGTGGGCAGCTGGTATCTGTAAAGATAAGTTACGAAAATCACACTCCAGGGCCAAGGGTAGGAGATTATCCTTCAAATTTTGACTATTTTGCAACAAGCTCCTCGGAGCTATATGCTCACTCAGCGGGGATCCAGCCTTCACAATGTAACTCTATGCACATTCACACTCATGCAACACCATGTGGGAGCCGTCTCGAGGGATTTCGCTTCATGTAGGTATATACAGCCTCGCCCCAAACCTTCTTTGGGTTCCTACTCACATGCACAAACCTGTATCCAATTTTCATTTGGTAAAACCGTCAAGCTGAAAAATAGGCGACAAAAGAAGCAGATTTTCATATCATATAGCGCCATCCTCGGTAATACTATATCATCATTGCTCGTAGAGCATGCGACTCGCCAATAACAGGTCGAGTGTTTCTATGTAGAGTTCTTTTGAACTTGTCGTAGCTTGAATGTGTGGATTTTGCTCAAGGGCATCAGCCCAGAGCTGCCAGCGTGTTCCAGGTCGGGGTTCCCCCCAGTTACGAAGGCCGCGCAAGATTCGAGACATGCGCAAGACAAACGGGGCGATATGGATGTCAACAAGACATAGATCACCCCCGAGGAAATAAGGACCCTGATTCAAGTCAGCCAACGTCGCTTTACGTTTCGACATGGACACCGACTCGTTCATCAGCGGCTTGCACAAGAGCTGACAGTTCGTTTTGCAGTCTGTCGTCACATTCGATCTGTCTATCAACATCCGCAGCTCTCGTCAGAGCGTAGAAAGCGGGCACTATCTTTGTATTAATCTGTAAAGGTCAGCTGCATACAACAAGGGATTCTGAACATCTGTTCGCGCACATGATCTATCCATAGCCTACAATTCGCTTTCAGTCTTGGATCTGTAGGGAGTAGGGGGACCCTGTGGTCATGGTCCTCCAGCTGGAACTTGATTAGCAATAGCTGAGAGCGAGGTGTTAATGTAGACCGAAACCGCACATATTCCAATATAACAGTACTTTCACCGCTGGCCCAATCGCCTTCTCGGATTGCCGGAACCAAGCCTCGTGGATTGGCTTCTAGTAGGTGTTGTGGGCGCTTGAATGGATCGGTCTCGCAATATTGATACTGCATGCCTTTGACCTCGAGAGCAATCCAAACTCGTTGAGAAAAGGGGCTTGTACCAAGTTATCAGTAGTTTGTTGCGCATTTTGCACTGTAAACGTATCTTACCAGAAGCTAGCTGCATAGAGTTTCAATTCACTGTCCTTCGTATGCTTTTTGGCAGTGTGATATGCTGCTCCGGAAGGCCTTTTTTGCTGTACGGGTTTCTAGTGAAATTAGTATATTCATGCGATAGTCAGTTATCATGCAGTGCCAATTGGCCAAATGACATGACTCCGATTGTAAGAATGAGGTAGCAAGGCACCAGCTACGCTACGGCTTGCGTCTTCATAGGAGAAGTCTTAATGAATAGGCAGTGCGACATGAAAGAAAGACATGCATGGGTAGAATGTTTGCAGTTCCAGGAATGAGCCAACGCGATTGGGTAGACCTACTTGTATCTTCTTGGATTCTCTTTCCTGCGCAGCGAGATGCCTTTGTACAGTAGATTTCTTGATTTCGTCGCTTTTCTCTAATGTATGTTTATGAGGACCAGCAACACCGTCTCCTTTCCCGTTTCCGCCATTGCCATTAACTCTTTGTATGGTCCAATATTTCTCGTTGCTCACTTGGCCATTTGGCAGTTTCGGTACTCCATCAGGGAAAGCCTGCCGTATGGATTGGCAACCTTCGTCTCCATCTGCTGTGAGTGATGCTCCAGGAAAGAACTCTGTGATCTTGATCTTGACGTCGCAAAGGTCTCTTTCGCGAGCGAAACGCTTTCGCTTCTTCTTGGCCGGATCGTCTGACTTCGGAGTACCTGGTGGTCGTCCTTTCATCCGGCAATCCCAGTAGTGGGAGACAAAGGGTTTACGCTTGTACTTTTGAGTCGAACGGTGCGAATAGACATTATCGATATGAGGGAAGTAGGTTTCGAATCTAGGTACACGGTCAGTCGGTATAGTCACGATTGCGCAGGGGGAGCTGTACTCATCGTTGGTCAAGACGATCTTGTCGTCCACATTGAAAAGTTTCTCGCGCCAACTTTGGAGGTCAGGCGGGTCGACAACTATCTTACTCACTAGCTGTCCATGAGGCCTCTGATCTGACGGTTCAGGTGCCGAAGGAGGTACCTGAGAAGACGCTATTAGAGCATCCTCTTCGGTCAGGATTTGAGGTATGGAACCCGACTGCGATAGAGGGATGGTATGCGTCAGGAGGCCAAATTGATTATGTGTTGGCGGCGCGGAGTGTGGGGGGACAGGATGAGGTGGAGCGGGCGGCGGCACCGGATGTTGGTGTAGTGAAGTCGGGAGGACGTCGGAGGCCGAATTGCGATGGCCATGATGCTGTTGTAGGAGGTGAGGGGGAGGGAGCCGGTCGCGATCGAAGCCATCGGAGCCATGGTGAGCAAACTCGGCATGGCCCAGCTGGAGGTTCGGGACAGTGTTCAAGCGATGGAGATGTTGCTCGTAGATGGTCGAGTCGGTCGTATCGAGAGCAGCTAAGTCGAGACTCGGATGAGAGGGCAGGGTGGGAATGCGAAATTGCTGAGGTGGCGGCGACTGCTGGTGCTGGTGCTGGTGCTGATGCTGATGCCGATGCTGGTGATGGGACTGGTGCGGTCGACTATGGTGGTGGTGGAGCTCGTGGGCGAGAGGATCTGGGTGTTGAGAGAAGGGCATGGAGGCCGGGTCCATGGTGGCAGTGATGGGCGCCGCAGATTGATGCTCGTGATCAACGCAGCCAGCCCGGGTATCACCCCATCCCAAGCATTTGCCGCATGTCGTGAGGACACAGACGAAGGCGAAGGCGAGGGCTCAGTACCTAAGGGAAGTTGGACAGTTGGAATGAGGATCGGGAAGAGGTGGTATCATGTAATGGAGGCCGTTGCCGGGGACGGAATCAGCTAGCTTACTGGGCGTTCCTGGCGGCATTGGTCAGAGATGGGACGAGATCGGCCATGTGGGAACAAATACAGAGATAATGAGATAACAGGAAAACGCTTAGATGGAAAGGAGAGTTGAGGGCAGGGCCGATAAGATGTACATGTACCTACTAGTAAGTGAGGTAGACGTGGGAAGCTGAAAGAGCAGCTCCGAACAAAAACAGCCACGACACGACACGACGGCCAGCCAGCCAGCCAGTGACATTCGTATGAGGGGGGTAAATCAGGCATGCCCCGCCATGCTACCTGTGGTGAAGATATGCGGGTACCTCCAAGGTAGTGAAGTGGCAGCTTGGACCCCTAGAGCTGTGGCCTTTTTGCGCCCGTCTGCTCCATAGATCTCTTTCCCGAGGTCCCCGCCACTACAGAGCCGGACTGCATCCATCCTGTCGTTGAGGCACCTCACTTGATTGAGTAGCTGTCATGCATACCGGTACCTGGATACATAAGATAGGTACTTGAAATATATGGGCTTGTTTATGAATTATTGACGGTAAACCACTTGGTAGGGTATGCGCTTACCCCCACCAGTCTTGTCGGCGAGGAATCCGGGGATGCCTGGATGATCCTCGAGTACGAGGTATGACTCCTTTGGATGGGAAATACCTACGACTACCTCTTTCAGCAGATTCAGTAAGTAGGTACCTTACGCATGTGGTCACTGCCCATCAGGAACCTAGGTTGCTAGGAACCCGTCCCAGACAGAGAGCCACTTGTGCCCAAAGCGGCAAGAGGTAGGTTCAGATGGACTTTTGATAGGCGCAACGGTTGGGCGCCTATCGATACGAGACCACGCCACCTCCGTCACTACTGGACTCCTCTTTTGGTTGCATCCATACTTGGTAATTCACTCGGCCCAGAGCAGTGACAAGGACCGAGGAAGAGTAATTCCATGTACTGCGAAGAGACAGCGAGAAACAAAAACTGACAATAAAATACATACGTACATAAAGTACCTAGAGGGTTCTGAGATCAGCTAGACTGAACAGGTTTCGAAGATGATATGCACTGGCAACACGTACGTGCAAAGCGGCAATCGAAGGGAAGTTGATTTTGGCGAAAACTGTACGTTGGCGCCTGGCCTCTCCCTAAAGTATGTCCCTAAGTCCACGTGGATAGGTGTAATTGAAGATTATATACTGGAGAAGAAATGATGAAATTCGGGGCAAGCAAGATTTACAACTTCGTCTTTTTCTTTTTTCTTTTTTGCCAGTATGGCAATATAGGTGAAGAGGGACATATGTTACCGTGCTGTACGTAATTACTCGTCATCATATTTATAGGTCATATAGTCATATGGGCATTGTCTATCTCTGAGTGGGAATTTGTTGTAACAGATCCTATAATACATTTCCCAGATGCCCGTCTGCCACTGCCTCGGCACCGAGGTTGCCTCCATTTCATCCGTTTCCAAAACGCCAGCGACGTCAAACGACTTCCTTTGCCCCGGATTTGCAGTCCCAAGATCCACTCAAAAATATTGTCAGTATATACCGGATCCATCTTCCAGCTGTAGCAGCCTCATGTGTCTAAGTGCTTGTATCGCCCCAGCCAATGTCCATCGCATCCATCGGCATGTCCATCATCCCACGCAAGATATTCTCTGTATTCGGAGTCATGGTTGTCTGCCCAGTATCCCACCCATTAGGGAGCGTAAAGTCATTTCCGGGTGCGTCTGGCATAGTAAAGACCCGCCTAGATGCGATTCCCGCGGCTCCCATACTGAAATCTGGCTCAGAAAAGAAGGCTGTCGCGCTTGTATCCAGTCCGGCCTGCATGCCTACATTCTGGTTCGATGCTATCGGGCTGGCATCGAACGAGTTCGTCCCTGTCGCACCTTGCCGGTTTTCTGAAGCACTGCTGGAGTTCGGTGTCGGTCTATTGGATTGGCCGTCCGCGGACATATCGTTCGCTTCGCTGCTCTGACTGTCTCTGAATCCACTATTATTATATGTCAAAGGCTGCATTATGCCGCCCGAGCAATTGTCCGATTCACCACCACGTGCACGTGTTGGCAATTGCTCCCCAGCAAACCATGGTTGCGAGCCGAACTCGTTCGAGCCATTGCCACCCAAGACTTGGTTTTGATTACCGGCTTCCATCATGTTCCGGCTGAGATCTGCATCTGATGGGTTCTTGAGGAAATCCTCTTTGCCATACCCCAAAATACTCGATCCTGGGGCATGTCCAGCTTCCCCGGAGCCATTTGCTCCCTTGCGCAGTTTCGGATGATGACTACGAGGTCCCGGCTTCAGACAAAGTCAGCACCAATGTCAACGTTCTGGGAAGATTTCATACTCACGCTATCCGTGCTTCGGGGAAAGGCTGACTTAAGCTTCGGAATTCTCATTCCTAACGCTTCCAGATCCACATCGAGTTGAACCAAGAACGACTCTGTCAATGGATTCTTCCGCTTTAGAGCGTTCATTGCTGCGAGGAGGAACCGTAAAGAGTCCGCTGTCTGACTATCATCTGGTCGACTCTTTAGATATTGCACAAAAACCCGCGCTGCGACGTATAAGCAGAAGGATATGAAAGGATTCATCTGCAAATAAGTTAGAGTTGCCAAACTCGACAGGAAGCTGAGTACCTACAGCAGATAGATCCAGATGGGATACCATCCTCATGATGCTAGCGATTTCATTGGCCGCTGTGATACAGCGCACCTTGCTCTCGGCACTGACAGTGGGCGGAAGTCTGTTCCGGTCTGCCTTAAAGATTGCTGCTTGATGGAGACATATGGTTGATGTATGGATGTTCATGTTTGTGAATACAATATTGGGATTGGCGAGCCCGACAGGAAGTTTGAGATGCGCTGGAAGGCAAAGCGAAGTGTTGAGTAGGATGTTATCCATGTGTCTATGACGTTTCCAAAACTCGCCGTTCATATCGTGATCACGATCGTCGACATCTGGACGGTGTAGATGGGTCAGATTGCGACCAAAAAGACAAGCCATAAGCACAATGCCACCAAAGGGCGATAGCTTGCCGGCTCCGGCTGGGCTCATCGAGTCGTTGAGCGTCTGCGTCTGCTCTGGTCGGCTCATGTTGAAGGCTTCTTCTGACGCAGGAAGATTGGTCATAACGTCTCTTTCATCAATGGTCATGGGCCATCCTGTTCCGATGCTCGCGTAGCGATCTTCGCAGAATGCCATCCAGAATGTCCGCCGTCTCTCTTCTTTCTCAGTCCAGTCGCGAGGAGGCGGGAGACACTGTTTTACATCGAGGCCATTGCCGTCCAGTCTGTGTAAGCCAATCCTAGTGACTGTTAGCAGGAATATTAGCCGGCACGGTATACGTGGTCATGGCCTACATTTGCGAGAGGCGCACAGCTGAGCCAGTACTCATCCATGCTCTAGGGAAATACATCATCTTGAACTCGTACGAAGCAAGCAACACATGAGTTTGGCAATGAGCAACAGTGATCATGTACTCTCCATAGCCCTTTGTGTAGTCTGCCTCGATATACCTGCGCGCACGCTGATAGAAAAGTTCTTTCATGTCACTGTATTTCTCCGTTATCGAGCAAGCTAAAGTCCACATCGCGTATCTCAAGGCAACGGGGGGCCTTTGATTAGGAGCACTAGTATCCCAATAAGTATGCAGTCGCGAAAACCGGGTTTCCGGCGAAGATTTTGAACCTACAGATTCATCGCTGCTAGATACCGAAACTTTTGTATCATAGGTATAGAAGGGTGGACCTTTTCAAAGTATATTTGATGTCTGCGATTCGTGGCGTGTCAGCCGATGCCTTATGGTGTGCAAAGTATTTCGCTTACAGCTCATCGATAGTCTCCTGAGGAGGAAGAGGTTCTTCCAGGCCCAATCCTATCATTTCCCAAGTGAAGCTCGGATCGATACTATTCATACCCATTGACATGTTTCCCGCAAAATTGAAGTCATCGAGGGCACCTGGCCCAGCCTGCGGCGAATCTCCATTGAAGCGCCATCGGTCCATATCTCGATCACTTGCAATCGTTATCGACGGATCTGTTACGCTAAAATCGGCGGTGACAGGTGCCTGTTGAGGTTGGACTTGTTCAAAGGCAGAACTGGCCACTTTCGTCGTGTCAGGGCTTGTATTCGTGGCGGGGTCCTGTGTTTTCAATAGCTCCTCTACCTGTTCTATAACGGACCATACGTGTTAGCCTCGTGTGGAATTCATTGCATAGACCGGCAATGAGGACGACTCACTCAGTCTCTCTTCGAGGGCCTTGACGTAGCCTCTTTTTGGCCCGCTCTTTTTCCTCACTTCATCGTAAGCGCATGAATGTCCAAGTCTCGTACAAGTGCTACAGCTCGGCTTAATGCCATCACAGCGCAATTTGCGCTTGCGGCATATCATGCACGCGAGCCTCTTCGG
This sequence comes from Xylariaceae sp. FL0016, assembly GCA_022578815.1. Classification (NCBI taxonomy): domain Eukaryota; kingdom Fungi; phylum Ascomycota; class Sordariomycetes; order Xylariales; family Xylariaceae; species Xylariaceae sp. FL0016. The sequence continues at coordinate 605,084 of MU388740.1, forward strand.
TTTAGGAACGTCGGTATTGCCCTGCGGAACGATAGGCGTAGGGTTCTCGGCGCAGGGACTATTGTTGGTGCTTTGGGATCCAGAGTCATTCGCGGGGCCATCATTTTGGGCAGACATTATGCCAACGGCAGTGGACGAAAAGCAATGAACGGATCATGAAAGCTGGTATTGTCTCGCGGCTTGCACGCGCATCGAATGGAGCCAATGTATCACCAAATGTAAAGAGGTCGAGAAGCGGCGTTCGGGAAAGATAGACCAGTGCGTAAAGTGGAATAGATTGCGCGCTTCACATGGAGGATTCAGAAGACCTAGAATGACATCTAGCGCGCAGTCCACACAATCACAATATCGAGAAATACGCGAGTCAATCGATTCGAACGGTGAGAGCCGTTAGATATCACGGAACGGAAGTCAGACCGGGGTGTCTCGAAGAGTATGTGGTGAGATTTGGCCGAAGGTGGGGAGGAGTTGAGTGTTATCGTAGTCTTCGAAGGGGCACTGGGGGGTATCGACAAGCACCTACAGCCTAGCTGTCTACTCAGTCTATTAGGGCTGAAAGGGGCAGCACAGGGGTATTGGGTACAGAATGCGACCAAGGTGACAAGGTCCAAGACGGGGAAGGGTGACAAAATACCTACCTCCACCAGGTAGCAATCTGGTTATGCGATCCCCATCATGCCGCGAGGCAGTGAGGCAGTGAATTTCGTAGGATCGCTTTAGCGTCGGGGTTCGGGACGGCCAGCCAATTCCGCCCGAATTCCTGTCTTCCACATCAGGTATGTATCTAAAGGTGTGGCCAGATGCTGGCTCAGAGATAACCTTTGCGCATGCCAGCGCCGCTGACATGCGTGAGCTGGGCTTGGCTGACCGTGTGTAGGTAGGTAGTCATTGGATATGAGGCAGCAGCATGTCCACGACTCGTATTGTGAAGCGGTCTAGAGGATGACTGGTCTTGCGCCTCTGTTCTTTTGCATTACTAATCACAATCAAATGTGATCCGCGCGCCTTCCTTGCGCTCTTCCGTAGCCCCCCTATATTTCGCCACTGCATATAACTACCAAGAAAGCGGCAAGGCACATGGTTTCCTTTCTAGCTACCTGTCTCATAAACTCATGACCATTCAACGCTCAATCAAGCGTCAATTTACTCAGAAACGTTGCGTGAGAAGCATGCCTGGTCGTGAAAACATCATACCTACTAATAGGTGCCACCATACCTAGGTATGCCAATAAGCGGTTTTGAATGCAGTAAACGACACCATTCGTACCTATGGACTTGCCCAAGAAATCCAGAGCTTACGGCCTCGAAACGTGCAGAACGAACACGTTAACTGCAGGTTTACAAAAACCGGCTCTCCTTGAGCATTGGTCATCTATCAGGATAAGGCAGGTCCATGGGTATATTAGATACCTAGGTTAGTAAGGCCCTTGGTTTAAGTGTAGATACCTAGGAGGTAGGTAATAATTGCGGCACACGCTGCAACTGACAACCTACTTATCCAAGCGTGGAGATGAAGATACTGAATGTGAATCTTTCCGGCCAAGAATTCCGCGCCTTGGGGTTGACCCATTCTTTTCCCTACAAATATATGTCACCAAGCTCTGGTCCAGGTCGTTGGCTTGTCTCGGTTGCTGTCAAAGGGTACTGTATCGCCAATAATCTCGAATGGGGCAATGTACAAATTCACAAATCTATGGTAGCGGCCTGTCGATTTGTACCAGATGGCCTATTGACCAATGAGGCAGTAGGCCAGAGCTCATCCTTGGGTATGATGGGTGGTGCATGGGCTCCCCAATACTGCCCATGCCATGTGATACATTTGGTGGATGCTAATCCTCTGAATCAAGCCCTCCGCAGCTCTCCTCAGCATACGGTTGCTCCATGCTTATTGCCACTAAGCACCAGTGAGGCCTGCTATTAAGCTACGCCCGCTTTCTTATTCGCTTCGTTGTTCACAGCTTTGGAACTGACCTCGCTGACCCCTCGAGGCTGCTGGGTAGCCTTTGGTGCTGTATCTTTCTGCGGCGCACCTGCCTTCTCTTTCGAAGCAATACGGGGGCTACGGGCCGGAGGGACTTCCTATTTTCCTCCAGTGCTTGCTCCGATGATGCGTAGGCTTCCTGAGTCCGTATAGGCAAGAGCATATCTGTTAGGTGCCCAAGCGACGATTGGAGACGGATCCTTAGTTTTGTAGGTGCAGAGGTGCTCTCCGGTTTCCGAATTGGAAATCTCTAGACCGACACCTTTCATTGTTTGTTAGTAGGCAGCGCCGTAATGCTGATTGCTTGTGCTCACCTTCATCGCTCCCTCCAACTATATACAGCCCGTCCCAAGAAAAGCCTAGGTAGAAGCATTAATAGGATGCTCTTGAGAAGCGAATATTCACTAGGCCACCTGACTTACTTAAACTCCGGACAGGGCCAGTCATCTTAGTGATCGTCCTGATACAGTTCCACTCGCCGGTTTCCCATAGGGCAATGAGTGAATCGGTTCCCCCTGTTGCAAGATATCTATTGAAGGGATGTAACTCTGCAGTAATACAAGAAGAGGTATGCCCTGTAAGCATAAACTCTCTCTCTGCCTCATCCTTGTAATCGAACTGATAGGCTGGTTCAAATGCTGGAAAGGAGAGTATTCTGATCTTGCCTTCTCCCGTCGTCGCAAATAATCTCTGGCCACTCCAACAAAAGGTAATGTTATTTGTTGGTACTGATTGCTGGTGCGATGAGACGGGAGCATTCTGTGCTGGCGACAGGACATGGAGCTTGTCATCCTATGTGGCGTAAGTCGAGTAGTGACTATGGAATATGGAAATTCATAATACCTTGTTGCCAACGACAACATAATCGCCCTGGGGAGACCAAGCCAAGGTGAAGGTCTCTCCCAGTCCGCGCACTTCGTTGAGAACCGTCTTCGTCTTGACGTCCCAAAATCGCACGACGCCATCGCTGCTCACACTGCAAAGCTCAAGGTCCTTCACGGGGTTGAAGGCAACTTTCTCGATTGGAGCAGCATGACCTTTCAGGTCCGTCGTCTGGCGAACATTGGGCTTATCCACATTCCCTAGAAGCAGCATGGTCAGCAGGGTATTTGACAGGAGACGAATTCCCCAGACGTACAGACACGCAAGGTTTTGTCCATACACCCCACAGCGAGATATGTCCCCAAGGGATTCCAGGCAATGGTGCGGATGCTGCGGGTAGTGGTTAGCCCAAGCCTTGTTCGAACATGTATGTATGTGTTTGCGTGAGTGTGTACGTCCATGTATCTACACACCCACTGCTGGGAACTGACTTACTTGTGAACGGTTTTGCTCGCATTGGGGTCATGGTAGATAGTGGGTCTTAGTGAAGGCAAGAGGGTCTTGAACCTCTCGGGAGCGACAGAGGTGCGTGCAGACAAGCGCGCCATGATGGCTACGGATGTCTATGTATGTCAGAGCCTGCACTGCCGGCGAGCTGCGTTGCATGTGGTGGATAAGTACCTGATAGAAGGGTTGAACCAGGAATGAATGACTCTATGTGCCTCAGACCAGGAAATCAATGGTCACGTAAGTTGGCCTCAAGGTACAGCCTGTAGGAACGACTGGAAGGCGATGATAAAAAGTTCCAGTGGAGGTGATGCTGGGCGTGTTGACCAACAGAGAGGGACAACCGACGAGTGTGATTGCGACGGGATTATTTTCCTCTGTTGATAGCCATCTTCATTAAGCAGTTTTTGAGCAGTGCCTTTAGGTAAGTATTGACCAAGCAGGAGGCAGTACCTAACTTACCTTCCCTTCCTAACAAACCGCATCCGGGCGGTTCATCTTCCACAGTGGAGTTCCTTGCTGCAAAGCTGCACTACGGATGTACAAATTGGGAGCCCAGACCCTTGCAGGGTCCTCTGTAATACTGGTATGTATGTCAGAGGTATGTGGTAGGTAAGTACTTAGAGGTACTCCACTACATCTACCACCCGCAAGCCCACGCAAGCTCATCCTACCTCGAGATTGCAAGCTTGACCTGTCTATTGCCTGACGAGCCTGCAGCAACTCCGTCTACACAAGCTGGCACATGCATAACCAGGAGTCTTGCCATGCTACGAGGCTACGAGATAATTCCCTAACAGCAACTCAGAAAAGTTGCTTCAATTCCACGTCATCCTCCACATGGTGGGCCGAATGAAGCTTCCATCGGCCTGCGACAGCCATGTACTGGCCCATTGGAACTCCCAAAGTATACGCCACTACGACTGCTCAACCACTAGCTAGACCACATCTTGTCGTGTCTCACGATGGCCTCGCCTCTTCCTCGTCCTCCTCCGCTGCCATCGATGAGGCCGTATCGCCGAACGTAGATAGTCGGGACCCCAAAGGCAATAGTGGTCTTGACGCGCCCATTCCTACCACACCCCTACCGAAGACGCCCGCCACTCCTGGCATCAACTCCGTTGAGCATGACATCTTCAATGATGCCAGCGCGCAAAGCTCAGAGCAGGGTTTGCAACAGCCTGCTGGTATCGCACTCCCAACAGCCGAGCCCATTTTATCCCTGAAGGTCTCGAGGTCAGGTCATTTGTTCGCAGTCATCACCGCCTCGACGATGACGATCTGGCAGACGAAGGTTTGTGGCCCCTCCTATCGAAAGCTCAGGTCTTGTCATGGTACTAAGTGCGCTTGCAAAATTTAGCCTACTGTCATACAAGCCGTTGTCGTTCGATCCGAGTCCTCCCAAAAGTCCTATGGCACCAATGTTGCTCTCCTATTGCGTCCAGACTCCGCCATCTTCGTCGTTCAGACGAGCTTGGGCTACCTCATCACATACTCCTTAGCCACCGACCCCGACTCCCGAGTCTACAAGCCCCATTTCGCCGATCATACCAATATCCAGCGAAGGCGTCAGAGCCATTTCGGAGGTCCTGGCAACAGTGCCCCTGATCAGATCCTTCTAGGGCCGGGTGAGGGCACCGGAGTTCGTGACATCAGTGTCCGTTTCCGAAGGGTGATCAAGGTTGACGCCGGTATTGAGTGCGCTCTCGCTCTTGACGATGAGTTAGTCGTTGCTACAGAGAGACCCGCTGCTGTTCAATGCATTCGATGGACTCCAGATAGTACAGGCGCCCAGACCAGCACCGAGCTCGTCAGTCGAATGGGTTGGCTAGAAAAGAAGACGTCCATCAAAGAGATGACCCACGACCGACCTATGAATTTGTCTACTTGGATTACAAGTGACGGAAAGGCTTACGCAGTTCAGCGCATTACAACGTCCCGGTCCCAGAACAGCCAAGACACAGACCCAAAAAAGCTGTTTAGAGGTTATTGCTTCCACGCACCCCAGGCCCCGGCTGAACATGCCATACGAGCCGTCATCAATGCCAGGTTCTCGCTTATTGCTGTAGGATGTGCCGATGGAACTATTCGTGTTTATTCGGCAAGGGACTATGCTGGAAACATACCCCCTTCACATGTACACACGGCTCCCGTATCCACGAGCACATCAGGATACCTCACAACTTTAACATATTCTCCTGACGGGTATTGTCTGTTTGCCGGTTACGAGTATGGGTGGGCGACTTGGAGTGTCTTTGGGAAATCTGCCAGTCAGAGTTTTGGCTCCAGTTCCACCATCGCTTCTACGAACAAGGAGGACTGGCTTGCTGGTATTACCGAAGCCTCGTGGATTGGTGGCGCGTGCGAGCTCCTGTTGGTCGGTCGTCAACATGAGTCCGTATGGGTGCTCGAAATGGCGCGAAGCGCTGTTGCTGGCTGCTATAATCCCCCCAACTTATTTCGAACGGTACTGCAGAGCTCTTCAAGTGTAATGGTTTACAGGGGCTATGATCTCCCGGACCTCACAAGTATCTCGGCAGAACCATTCCTTTGGCATACTGCGAGAATCCCTTCCAGCTACCTCCTCAACCAGTGGCCGATTAAATGCACTGTTGTTTCCTCCGACGGAAGGTATGTCGCAGTGGCAGGTCGACGCGGTCTAGCTCACTACAGTGTCAATAGCGGAAGGTGGAAGACTTTTGCTAATGGAACCATGGAAAATGAATTCCAAGTCAGAGGTGGGATGTGTTGGTATCAGCACATACTTGTGGCCGCCGTTGAAGCCAACAGATCGTATGAGCTGCGTCTTTACTCCAGGGAAGCTGCTCTCGACAACTCCAGTATCATGTTCACACAACAAATGTCATCACCAATTGTTCTCATCACACCCTCGGGAGACGACTCTCTTCTGGTATACACCTACGATAACTCGCTCTACCATTTCGTGTTCGCACATGTGTCAGGCGGGGTACGACCCGTACAGGTGGGTAACATAACTTTCCACGGTATCGTGAGGTCTCCTGCTAGAGTGAGAGGGTTGAGTTGGATATTACCCGAAAGTCAAATGCTCGACGGCGACCCGTCTCAGGATGTGACTTATGCCTCAGTGCTATTTCTTGTCGATGGGAAGCTCGTGCTGCTCCAACCAACGCTCAATAACGAAGGTCATCTCAAATATGAAATGAAGGTCATATCTCACAACGTTGAGTTCTACGCAAGCACGAGGGACCAAGCTGCCATCAACATGCTCAATCAGGCCACCGCCCATTCTACGGCAGAGGTTGACGGGAGCAATCTACAGAATTCGTTGTGGGTCTTTGAAGGTAATGAACTGAAGGCTTGGCCGGATATTCAAGAAGTTCTTCGCTCCACCTCCAATGACCCATCCAAGGAGTTGCCGCCCACAGTGTCCATGCCAGTGGACTTTTATCCCTTGTCTATACTACTTGGAAAGGGAATCGTGTTGGGTGTCGAACCCGAATTAGTGCAGCGTAGGGACATCAGCTTCTCGTATTTTCGCTTTGTAATTAGGGTAAGTTAACTATTTGTCTCTACCATGGACTGCTACTGATTATTTCAAGACCCATCTGTTCTTTCCGGAAGTACTACAATACCACCTCAAGACGAACCACTCGGCTGCAGCCTTGAAACTGGCTCAACAATACCAGAGTCTTGAATACTTCCCTCATGGACTTGAAGTACTTCTACATCGCGTCCTGGACGAAGAGGTTGACTCGACACCTTCACCCGAAGAGGCTCTATTGCCAAGGGTCCTCTCACTCTTGTCTTCTTTCAAGGAATATCTGGACATTGTCGTTCGATGCACGAGGAAAACAGAAGTCAGGTCTTGGCGCACGCTTTTCGCATATCTACCGCCACCGCAGGAACTTTTTGAAGAATCGCTGCAGCGTGGCTCATTAAAGACAGCAGGCGGATACCTGTTGATTTTACATACATTTGAGGAACTAGAAGCTGCTTCAGAGCAGTCGGTAAGACTATTTTCTAGGGCAATCAGGGAAGAGGATTGGGAACTGTGCAAGGAGCTGGCACGATTCCTGGCGGCAATGGATGAGAGCGGCGAGACTCTGAGAGAAGCGATGGAATTGGTAAATATCAGGGTCAAGAAGGACTCGGACGATACAGATATCATGACGAGGCTAGAAGTGCCGTCTCGGAAGAGTAATGGTACCTCGGGCTTGCGACGGCAGAATTCAGAGACAGGTTCAGATGCCCAGTCAGCTAGCGATATCAGCAGCTTTGGGACAGCAAGTCCATTGTGAAGCATATAGCTACTAAGAATGGGAAGGACGATAGGAACAGGGCAGAACAAAATGAATCCCATTCAAGTCACATTTCGTACCCATTGAGCATAAGTAATAACCAGACATCAGAAGGTCTATTTTGATTCCCACCTATGTTATATATTATTCCCACAAGGAGCCTTTGATGAACAATGAACACCTACCAGCCTGTCGTAGACGAAGGTACATGAAGTACCTATCAACTAGGTACCCTGCAGGGCAGAGCAGACTAGGTTCTGGGGCTACCGGGGTGCAGCGTGGATGTCGCAGCCGCACGGACACAACTTCCAAAAGGCTGGGTTGATTCACTTCCTCATTCCTGCTCATTCCCAGGCCCTGGCCCAGCTTCCTTATGTATTTTAAACCCCACCAGAGGGAAGCGATCGCGCCTGCGCCAGAACCCCTCCAAAGACCATACATCACCGCCTGCCTTACCACCGACTTGCCGCCTACTGGTACTACCAACCCCTCCGGGCACACGTTTGTACGGATTATCATCCAGCTAAGATACACTCGCCAGATTGATTCCAGCAACAGTCTTTTCCTTTGTCGGCCCCGAACCCGCCCGAGCCTGCGACCGAGGCCCAACCGCACAGATGATGGACGAATTTGCCTCCGAGTCTGATAGTGACTATACTAGCTATTGGCGAGACTGGGTAAGTACAATATTGCATCCCTCTTGGTGATTTTGCAAGAGCCTGCAAGACATGGCGGAGCTGGAAGCCGGGAGGGGAGGACCGTCCAGAGTCACAAGTATCAGAAACAATGCATGGCGACACCAACAACAAACACTGCAGCTTGCTGGCAGCTTCACGTTTTGTCATATACTACTACTTGATATCATTGGCAATATGTCCGCTCCGACCACCTTTTATCATGGAAGCGGCAGCGACATCCGAACATCCCACCCACGACTCAACTATCGACAAGCACAAATGATTATCGACGAGGAGGATTCACGCGGAAACGATGCCTCGAGCCGTATTTGGCTTTAGGATGCCTGGCAAGAGCGCGTTCGGCAACACATAACAAGTTTCAATTGAATGTGTTCAATGGCTAATTCCTCTGCGGCTGCAGTTCATCTCCTCGCGTGGCAACGAATACTTCTGCGAAATTGATGAAGATTACCTGACCGACCGTTTCAACCTGACTGGCCTGAACACCGAGGTCCAATATTATCAATATGCTCTGGACCTCATCACCGACGTTTTCGATCTCGACTGCGACGATGACATGCGGGAGACGATTGAAAAGTCAGCTCGTCATCTATACGGCTTGATACATGCCCGTTATATTGTCACGACTAGGGGTTTGGCTAAGATGGTACGTTGAGTACATTTTCGAGATCTAGATCTGGCTTCCCCTATCGCTTTATGCTAACATCTCTTCTACAGTTGGACAAATACAAAAAGGCTGACTTCGGCAAGTGTCCGCGAGTCTTTTGCCATTCCCATCCCCTTCTACCTATGGGCCAAACAGACGCTCCTCACCAAAAGCCTGTGAAGCTATACTGTGTTCGCTGTGAGGATGTGTACAACCCCAAATCCTCTCGGCATGGTACTATCGACGGGGCATACTTTGGAACTTCTTTCCACAACATCATGTTCCAGGTCTATCCTGCCCTTGTTCCCCCTAAGAGCGCCGAGCGATACATTCCCCGTGTCTACGGATTCAAGGTACATGCACCTGCGGCATTGATCCGATGGCAAAACGGTCAACGTGCAGACATGCTTAGACGACTACGGAAGATGGAGGTCGAAAGCGGGTTCAAAGACGACCTGGGCGATGACGATCTTGACGAGGATGAGGAAGATGAGGATGTTGACCCGACAGCTGTTGGGGAGGCTGACGCAATGCATGTTGTCGGCTGACCGTGCTGGGGTACGCTGCTGTTGGCAGGTCTTCAACATGTGAAGCCCGCAAGTAAGAAAAGTGAAAAGGATAGAGCGGGTGACAGCTTTTTCATGGTTTTATTCGGGCAATCAAGATGAACAAGCACAAATTCTGTACAGTGCCGGCGTTTCAAAGTGGTCGCTGAAGGTAGTATTGTCATGGCGTTCGTTGGCGAGATTCCCCAAGGCCAGTTCGGTACGTTTGTCATAGGATAGGGTGACAATGCCGGTTTTCTTAGTTCGGGCCTATTGGTGCAAGCACAGTAATGGCTGAAGGCTTTGTTTCCCGCGTGATGTGTGAATGTCTTGATCGAGATACTCTTGGTTGTCTGTAGGCCTCCGAGTGCCCTCACTGTGTGTGTACAAACAGTTGACCTACGTTTCTGCATCTAGCTACTCACTAGTCTCCTGATTATATGATGAAGGCAACTTATCTACCTCCTTGCGAGTACTCAGCCCTACTAACAACTCACCGCCATCCATCTTTGGCCTCGAGAACTTTTGGGTCAGAGGGTACCGTTCTCTCGGCACAGCGCTGTACTCCATGTACGACGTCGATGGTGGCCGACTCCGCTCACCGGTACAGGCTAGGGCATCTGTCCATGAGTCCTGTGCATGGGCGGTCCTCACACTTCGTCTCTCACAATAGGTGCGATGGGATGCTGTGACGTATCATGTTCCTGGAGTAAGAAGCACATTCCGGCTGTGGTACATATGAAGGGTGCACAACGAGGCTGTGCTGGTAGCTAGCTGCGCGCCCACCGGCCTTGCTTCTGTCTTTCCCCAAGATGTACGTGATGTACCCCCCTAGCTGGTGTTGTGCCGCGCTTGGAAGGTATCCAAAGTGTGACGATGGGGCCAGACGAGGCTTTCCGACCACGGGGTACTGCGCCATGTCTCTCCTGCCTGAGTCTGCTCAGCACGGTGCTGTGTGAGCGATCATAGATAGATATAGTTCAATTACACCAGTCCCATGGACGTAAGCACAGGTCAAAGGCAGCGAAGTCCCGGATAAAGCTCGTTCAAGTGAATATAGAGAGATAGCGGCACCTTCGAAGCTGTATTTATTCAATTACTGTGACTCCACGGCACCATATACCAAAAGCTCTTGAATTAAAAATGAATTGTGCCATAGCATCTCCTATCTCCATGCCATGGCTGGCTAGGGTATTCCCAACATCATAGGTAGTCTTGACGCAGATCATTTACGCTTATGCTTCATACGGAAGAAAACAAGACTCTAGTCGTAAAACTCCATTCATACCTGCTACCTAACCAGGTAGATAGGTGTCCATTTTGTTGTCCGGGCGCCGTACCGCTCAATGTTGTGAACCAAAATCATGGATTGCATTTCAATCCCACCGAATCCCATATAGCGCAAAAGTCGCTAGATATCATCCACAATTCTCTGGGAGCTGTCTGACCGCTCGTGGTCAATGTCATGAGGCTTGTTCCGCTGTCGAACGCTGAGCTCAATATCGCTGGCCACATGTCCTGTTGGTCTTTCCACCTCGTTATCAGCACGTTCCCAGTGCTTCTTGCTCGATGCGTAACTCCATGATCCAAGACCCGCCCAGAATGCCTTGTCGCGACTCCGTGGACCCCATGCCCAGCCTGCTCCTGAGCGAATCGGCATGTGGTAGTATCTAAATGCAAAATACGCGCAGATAGTACCAATCAGAAAACCGAAGAGGATGTCGAAGCCATGATGTCGGAAATCGAACCAACGCGAGCTGGCAACAAAAATAGCGAGGAAGAAAGGCAAAACAGTGAGAAGGAGTAGATAAATAGGTGGTGCTGCCGCTTGTCTCCTGACAGCAAGCACGGCTGAGTTGTGAGTACCTATTTCCTTGGCTGCGGCCATGTCAGCCGGGGAGAAGGACTCGTCCATGTCTCGGCCTGGTTGCACAGCTTCGTATGCGGACCCGAGGCCGCCATTGCGCAATCTCGAGGGGAAAGCGGTAACCGCGCTGGAGTCTTTCGAGTATAGCTCTTGTGGCACAAATGGTAGCGTGATAGCAAATTTGCTGGCGAGGAAGAGGGAAAGGTAGATCAATCCTGCTGCTGCCGAGCTCGAGTGCCCTGACGGATAGCTGCGGAATCCGTCATCAAGGAACGACGTGTCTGGATTCTTGCAAATATCACCGCTAACCAATTGGCCATTGTAAGGTTCTGCTGGAGGCCCGCCTTGTGTGCCATCATCCGCCGGCGTCATGAACCCAACAATATAATCTGCAACGTTCTTAAAGTCCGGCTGACATCTGTCGAGAAGGTCTGGTCGGGGTTTGCCAAAGAGGTTTTTCATGCCTTGGGTGATGATCCAAGCGCAGATCAGGGATAGGGCAAGCCCGAGCCAGCCAGTATGAAGTTCCCATAGTTTGCGTTTCCATATCAAGGATTTCGGCGTGCCTGGTGGTACGGTCGGGCCGGGTACGAAGATGAGGGTAACGAAGAGGATGACGCCAATAGGAATGGCAGCATTGCAGACGAGTAGTAGCGCCGAATTCACCGTCTCGTGTTCGGTCACTGGGAAGCTATAAATCGGTCAGTAAACAGTACGATAGAAGAACGAGAACTAGAGGGCTGTATCGTACGAGATATTAGGGTCCTGCAAACTGAAAGGCCTCTTGTTGGGAGTGACATCGCCCAGAATGTAGCCAACAACTCCAACAGCGATGAGGATGGCCCAGTCGAAAGCGTACGAACCGAGGACTACTAGGCTGACCTTCTTGGCGCGACCAGCAGAAGGCCTGAGCGACTCGAGATCTGGCATTCTGGTGTAGGGCTGCGCTCGCGAGAGGAGGGGAGAAGCAATGTTGAGGGCGGGCATGCGGTGATGGTCGTCAAGGTGCATGTCAAAGAAAAGGGCGGCGGATACTAGGAAATAAAGGAGTCTTGTAGTGAGATTAAGTTGCGAAGCCAACTCTGGTGGCGCCCCTTTCGCGAGATGTTGGATCCCCTACGCAGCCAAGCTGCCAGTAACCAGTTGCCCCGAGCCAGCTTGGCCCGAGTTGACTTCAGACTCTGGATTGTGTCGGTGCTAGCGAATGCCAATGGTGATCGTCTATGCTGCGCCTTCGAGGAATGGCCATCTGGGTGCATGAAACCCAATAAAGGAAGGGGTCGCGTGGGTCGACTGTCTTGGCCTACTTCACTTGACGAGCGCCACAGGCACAGGCTCAGGCACACATAGTACAAGGTACCTAGTGTGAGCGTCGGTCTGATTAAAGGTGCTCGCTGTTCGCCTTACCTTATTAGAGCTTACCACCAGCGGTTTCGCGGGCGTCAGACCTGCTGCCCTGGGCCTATTTCTTGTTGTAATGGCGACGAATAGGAGGCAATAGAATACGTGATCATACGGCTCAGCCAAACTGAAAGTGATTTCAGCTGCTACCTGCTAGAGGAGGCTGTGCAGTCACGGCGGCTCTCTTGACTGGAGCTACGAATCTACTCTGTTAGGAAAATGAGAAGACCTCTGGCCGTTTGGGATGTGGCTGCTGTCTTCTAGGTAGCTGTGGCTGTGGCTGTGGCTATTGGGGCTACAGTCGGCCGCTAGGATGAATGGCACAGGCAGGTCAATATCGTACAGCGTGAAACAACCAGCTGTACTGGTAGCATCTATTAATGGCACAAAAACCAAGGAGATGGGAAGGTGGGTTTCCTCCTAGTTGTCCGAGTAGCATAAGCAGGTGCTAAGTAGAGGCTTGGCTATGAAGAGTACCGATCTGTTGCATGTCATCTGCCCAGGAGCCTTAAGTAATAAGTACTTACTGTTAGCTCCTCTTATACACATCAGTCTCATTTCGCATTCCCATCCTGTATCATTCATTGACTTCAACATCTGCTTTAAGCATACAAAATTTCTGCGATTTCGGAATCCGCATCTGCTTGATGGTCTAGTGCACAGTAACTCCCACTCTACTTCTATTTCGCCCAGGGGAAACCCGCCTCTCCGAGATGTGATGTGTGATGGGAATGCAGAACATGATGTTTCTTGGCATACCCAATACAACTGAAATGAAACGTCGCGACTCGTTCTCTTCGGAACGATTGGCGTGGTTTGGCACTGAGATGTTTCGTGTCTTCCGTAGCATTCTGTGCTGAATCTCGTATCGCTTTCACGCACGTTCCGACAATATTGGTCTGCAGACGATTTATCTTCTCCGACAACCACCAACATTGCTTGGCTGCATGAGCCTCCTTACGTGCTTCAAATGAGCTTGAATTGGTCTTACATATCAACTTTGAAATAACACTGCTTGATCATACATACCACCGACTGACAAAATACCCCGACTAGCCGCGCTAGGGGCTGGCCATTATTGCCGTTCATGAGCAATGATGGATATCGCAAGATTCCACCCTAATGAGATCTCCAGGCCATCCCGCAACCGCGGTCCCAGCGCAGAGCCAGCGGAAGTATTGTGACCCTCTCATGTGCAGTACCTAAGACAAGCGCCCCCTGGCCTGCAAGGGTCCGACAAAGAAATTCATATCAAGTGGTTGTCGTTGGCATGCTCAATTTCTCCCAAAACTTTACTTCTTCCTCCAAGGACGTGGCCATTATGGCGGAACATGATCGGGGCTGCTCGTCATGACCAGAGGTGTCCGTCGCCCACACGTTTGATCCACGCTCGACACTAAATACCTACCTGCAAAGACTACATACATACATACGTTCACGAATCCATATGCGATCCCATGAAAGGCTGATGTCTGCACAGAATAGGTCAGACTCTTTATTCGATTCTCATCCTGGGAACCTTTTCTTTCGTAATTTAAATACCATCTGTTCGCTTCCAAGGGGTTTCCCCTGCCGCACAGACTCTCTTGCCATGTATAAGTATAACGGCGCTTGAAGGCGCCTACTGGATGAGAACAAGTGCGGTCTCAATCTTCTTCCAATGTTTTGGTAATGTTGCTATATCAGCTGGAATCGGAATGATGCGATGTGGGCTTATTGCACCCGAGAACATTGATGAAAACGCCTCCGTTTTAACAACTTTACCATCAGTGCAGCGTCACTTGCCAGATTTATTTTCGTGGATCTACGCTCCTGCATGAGCATCGAAGTACGTTTCCGCTCCATACGAACCCGTCAGCAACGCATGCCAGCAAGGGCTCGGACATCCTACCGTATACCGGTATCTTGGTTACCCTTACAGCAGGCTATACAATATGAGTCACTGTTAGATTTGAGCTTGTAGCCAATATACCCAAGCACAATACCCAAGCTGAGAGCCCGTAGTAATCACGAAGACTTGGTGTTTATCAGAAGCCAGGTATATTTGTACCATGTTGCCGTCCTGTTTGATTCATCCAAATCTGCACTGCCTGAGATGTGAGATAAGCACATTGTGAATATAGCTCTTCGGTTTCAATTCCAGGTCCAAGATGCGGTCTTCGACTATAGTGTCTCATGCCCTTGGAAGCAGCCTTGCATTTCTCGTCTCTGCCTCAAGACTCCCCATCTGGCTCCATCAGCGAGAAGTCTCTCCAGATAATACGTGTGGCGGGACGGGAGCAGGGACCCAGAACTATACCTGCGCGGATGGGCTGTGCTGCTCGCAGTATGGCTGGTGTGGTGACTCGACTGACTACTGTATGACTGGTTGCCAGTCAGCATTCGGTGTCTGTAGTGGCACAGGCGGTGATGGAGATGACGGAACTACGTCTCCAGACATGGCCTGCGGGAACGAAGGCGCTGGCAACAATGGATATATCTGTCCTCTCGGTTTATGCTGCTCTCAAAAGTGAGTGCCCTCGCAACATACCTTCGCGAATATGCACACTGAGGAGGTGCCAGTGGATGGTGCGGTGCTTCAACCGATTATTGCGATGCCGGCTGCCAAGTGAGTATCGTCGACCTTCCCCCCCCCCCCCACCAGCTTGCTCCGGGAGCTACTCTTGTTTTCTTCGGGAAGGAACAACTCATGAAGACCCTCGAGGGCTTCTCAAACCACCCTCATACCTAAGTGAAATTCCCTAACATAAAGCATGGAACAGGCAGCCTTTGGCACGTGTTCAGGAAACGGGGATAGTGGCGGCGGTACATCTACCGACGGACGATGCGGTCCCGAAAATGGCGACGCTTCTTGTAGTTCTTCCGAATGCTGTTTTTCTAGCTGGGCAAGTATTCTCTCTCTCCCTTCTTGATAATCGAGCCATCTTATCTAATCAAGCATGCAGGTATTGCGGTATAACTGAGGAATATTGTGCTGCTCCCGATTGTCTTTGGCAATATGGGCCGGCCTGCGATGCCAACAAGACACCTGCTGGAACCAACACCTCGACGCTAACAAGAGCTACCCTTGGTGATATCTTGGTTGGCGGAGCTGGAATCTACGACTGCAACAACCCAGGCGACGTGGCTTTGACGTACGACGATGGACCGGGAGAGTACACTTCTGACCTACTCGATATCCTAGCCAAGTACAATGCCAAAGCCACGTTTTTCATCACTGGTAACAACAATGGGAAGGGCGAGATCGATAATACTAGCCTACCGTGGCCATCCATAATCCAGCCAGTAGAAAACTCCGAATTTCTTGTGAGTTTCGTGCTAACTTCAGATAGGCGCATGCACTCTGAGAACCACCAGATTGCCTCGCACACCTGGTCTCACGCAGACCTGAGCGCGATACCCGCCACCCGCAGGCGAGACGAGATGGTCAAGAACGAGATGGCCTTCAACAACATTCTCGGGTTCTTCCCTGCCTACATGCGGCCCCCCTACTCTTCTTGTACCGCTGACAGTGGATGTGAAGCAGACCTCGCGCAGCTGCAATATCATGTCATCTATTTTGACCTGGACACGGCCGACTACCTGAACGATGACCCGACCGAGATCCAGAACTCCAAGAATTATTTCGATGAGTTTTTCGAAGACACGGACCCCGATGATGACAATGCATTGGTCATCGGCCACGATATCCACTCCCAGACCGTCTACAACTTGACCGAATACATGCTTCAATGTCTCCAGAGCAGCGGGTATACCGCCGTAACGGTGGGCGAATGCCTAGGCGACGACTCGGGGAATTGGTACAGACAGGTATAAACAGGTCGTGCCTCACAGCACGAATACCGCTACTTCGAGAACAAGCAGATTGCATCCGAGGGCATAAGCGTACCCGTCCACCCGGATGGAGCTAGTCCAATGTCAGCTTTGTGATCTTGTCAGGTAGTCATTTGCATAATTCTCATTCAGGTAGTCAGCCACGTTACTCTTAGACTCAAGTTATAGGTAGCCTCGAACTTCTCATGACTCGTGATCACTGTCCAAGAACGCTTTCTACAGATAGGTATGGTTACGAACAGTCTATTTCACCGACTTCTCCTTGCACTGGGTTTACCTCCTGATGAGGCACTTTCTATGTATGCGGTGATCTTTAGGCTACCGTACGGAGCATGCAGGAGCCGAGAATGCGACTAGACCCGAAAGGAAGTTGGAAATGTGTGGCTGCTGAACCCAAGTCTTG
Source organism: Xylariaceae sp. FL0016 (assembly GCA_022578815.1). Taxonomy (NCBI): domain Eukaryota; kingdom Fungi; phylum Ascomycota; class Sordariomycetes; order Xylariales; family Xylariaceae; species Xylariaceae sp. FL0016. The sequence goes on from MU388740.1 coordinate 622,068, forward strand.
GCGTGTGACCGCCCTGGACACAGAAATGTCTTACATAGCAATTATATATCTTGTATGTATTCGTGAGTATGGCAGTGTTATTGAGAACTCGGTCAATCTGGTTCACTACCACATCAAGTAGCAAATCGTGATCTCAATATGCCGTTGAAGACAGGCAATCTCTTCCTCGTGGCCCTGTGGGTTGCTATGTCGGTCGCGAGCGCCGCTTACACTGTAGCGAACGAAACGCCGGATTGCTACTGCTTGCCTCTAGACGACTGCTGGCCGACGGACTCCGTGTGGAATGATTTCAACGCCACGGTCGATGGCCGCTTAATCAAAACAGTACCTATTGGTTCTGTGTGCCATGACCCGACCTACGACGAAGGGGCCTGCGATGCACTCAAGGCAGCATGGAGAGAACCTTGGCCCCAGTAAGCACGGTCCGATACAGCTCATAAATAGTATGGCCCGAGCTGATGAATTGCAGTTACAACTCCTCATCGTCTGCCATGACAACTTACTGGAGCAACAACAATTGCAATCCATTTGCCGCTCGCTCTGTTCCTTGCGAGCTGGGCAACTTGGTGTCGTATGCCGTCAACGTTTCTACCACAGATGACGTTTCAGCAACTGTCAAATTCGCCAAGTCACATAATGTTCGGCTTGTTGTAAGAAATACCGGCCATGACAGTACGTACAGGCTCTTGCATGCTGCTCTCACTCTTCCGAATTGCTCTAGATGCTGTCTCAGTCCTGTTTGAGGATTATGAGTTAAAAAAAGGCTGGAGCCTTTTTTTCACGCAAGAAATCCTCAATGTGATAAATCATTGACTTTTCCTCCCAACAGTGGCCGGGCGTTCAAGCGGCGTAGGAGGGTTGTCAGTGTGGACTCATCATCTGAAAAGCCTAGAGCTCATTCCAAGTTACGAGATGAGTGCGATTGACGACCCTTCCCAAACATATCATGGCCCTGCCCTCAAAATGGGCTCCGGCGTCCAGGGCTATGAGGCCGAGAGCTTTGCCGCCGAGTCCGGACTTGTTGTCGTGGGCGGATGGTGTCCTACAGTCGGGATAGCTGGCGGATATACCCAGGGGGGAGGGCACAGTCCACTGGGATCGCAATTCGGCATGGCGGCTGACCAGACGCTGGAGTTTGAAGTGGTGACAGCTGATGGCCTCGTGGTTACTGCTTCTCCCCGAGAGAATGCTGACTTGTATTGGGCTCTGTCGGGTGGCGGACCAGGCACGTATGGGATCGTGAGCAGCGTGACAGTGAGAGCACATCCGGATGCGCCTGTAGGCGGCGCTACTATCTATATCACAAATGATCTGACGCAGGGAAATGCGTCTAAAATTCTCGACAATTTTTGGAGCACCGTTGAGACGTGGTACAGTCTCCTACCAAGCTTGGTAGACAGCGGTATCGGTGCCACATTCACGGTCAACAACTCATTCTTCGCATTGACACCGCTCACGGCGTATAACCTGTCGTCCGACGGAGTAAAGGCGGCGATCAAGCCATGGACTGACCAGCTGGATGCTCTTGGAGTCACGTACATCGCCCAGTGGACAGATGCGCCCGGTTACTATGCGCATTGGCAAACCGCCGTGCCAACCGAGACTGCCGCCGCCGGCAACTACTGGCAGGGCATTGCGAGACTTGTGCCTTCGACTACGATAAGTGATCCGGCCTCGTTGTCGGCTTACATCAATGCAACGCGGAACTTGGCGGACTCGGGGGCTTTGGTTGGAGGAACGGTTGTTGGGCCGACGAAGAGGACCAATTTCGAAAACGCCGTGCTGCCCGCATGGCGAGGCGCGGCCGCCATTCATGGTCTGCTCCACGAATGGAGTGACGACCCAGCCTTGTGGGACGCAATGCTGCAGATGCAGAAGTACGTCGATGCAGAGTTGGCACCGACCCTCAAGAGTGTTACAGGTGGTGCTGCTGGACCCGACAACGTAAACGCGGGGAGTTATCTGAACGAAGTAAGCGGTGTCGAGCCGGACTGGAAAGATGAAAGCTTTGGTAAGCACTATGACCGTCTCCTGCAGGTGAAGCAGAAATGGGACCCTGAAGGGGTGTTCTGGGGGATACGGTTGGTAGGTAGTGAGGGCAGGGTTGTCAAGGGAGAACCCAGGGATATTGGCGGTGGTCGGCTGTGCAAGAATACCTAAACACTGGGTCATAGACGCGATGATATACTTTTGTATATCTGCTCAGAGCGGCTTGCATTGGTACAGGGCGATGCTCTGCTAGTTCATGGCACACATGTGTATTAGAGTGAGACCCTCCCTCAAGACAATTACCTGGTGATATCTTCTGCACAAAACAAAAGCTGTAAGCCCACTTCGCATGAGTGATGCTGCATGAGGGAGAACTGATATTCTCATACTTGAGGATCATTTCTACCCCCCTGCCATCAACTTGCGCAACCTTTGGGCCATTGTAGGGGCAGGCAACTTATCGCAGCCTAGAAGTCCCCGCGAGTACTGAAAATCTAGGGACTTGACATGGCTTCTTCCTTTCGGGATAATACAAAACCAAACTAGAATGAGAACTAAAACATTGTCATAGATATACGGAACCAACCTTGCTTTCCAAAGACAGGGTATGCGATGTCTAGTAGTTGGTTACGGTACTGTGCTGTCACACGATAGGTGAAACGCATACTCAAGGCGAGTCGAAACTGCTCTGGGTCTGATTACCTTAATACAAGGAGGAAGATTATTAAACAGTGATTCAAGATGTATTATTGATCTACCAGAAAGCGCTAGAAGCCTCATCGGGGCTGAGCTGGAACAAGCTAAGAATCCCGATGGTGAGAGGCCACTCCGGAGCCTTGTCTGCAAATAATTGTGCCGAAATTTTTCTTTACGCAGCATCAGGTGCGGAGGATTGTACATAGCCCGGATGCCGGGGACAACAGCGAATAATATTCGATATTGTCGCATGATGTTCAAGGACGGAAGCCCGGAACTTGAGATTGATCTCGTAGTGATGCGAATCCTGTTAGCTGTCAGAAGACTCTGCCACCGTAAGCCATCGAGCTTGTTTGATGAATTACTTTACTGGCGTTAATTATCACGTGAGATAATGAAACAGCATGAGATCAATTCGCTAAGTGTAGTTTTGTCAACTTTGAAAAACTATTGTACAAGTCTATACATAAGTCTTCTCTAATCACATAGACTACATGTTGTACACGCGAATAGAGCATACAATACCATACGGAGTGCTCGATCTCTACTGCTTGCCCTTCTTGTCTCGTCGCTTGCCATGGTTTCGTACTCTGGGAACGACCACCCACTTGTTGATATTGCTCGTCCTACGGGTTTTGAAGCCACCTTTGGCCTGGAATAACAGTCAGCAAATCCATTCGCGAAAGTGGACGGAAACAAAGCCATACCGGTGTGCCCCAAGGACTGGTAGGGTGTCGGTTACCCTTTGATTTTCCACGACCACCACCGTGAGGGTGATCGACTGTGAAGATGTCAGCTTCCTGGCAGATCTTATTTCTAGGAAGGTCATATTACCTTTGTTCATAGCAACACCACGAACTGTTGGTCGGATGTTTAACCATCGGCTTCTGCCAGCCTTTCCAAGTTGCCGATAATGGTGATGTTGGTTACTGGAAACACCAACGGTTCCGCAGGCGTCCTTGCTGACCCTTCTGATTTCTCCACTTTGCAATCTGACATTGACATATTTACCAGTCACAACCTTGACACCATCATCTCTAGTTTCCTCCTCCTTGCTCTCGACGACAGCAAATGTTCCCGCGCTGCGGCAAAAAACCGCGCCGCCTTTGGGGTGAGAACCGACGTTGAAGACGGGCGTGCCGATGGGAATAAGATGCAGAGGTAGACAGTTGCCTCGGTGGGCGGTTTTCGCCGCAAGGATACCAGGGTCGATGACGCCGCCCATGCTTTCAAGTAGATCCTGAGGGATACCAGATCGATAGCTCTGTACCACATCTCCAGCTCTCATGCCTTCAGCGGCAATAATGTATGTCTTCTTGTTGGTCGCCTCCTCGTTCAACAACGCAATATGGGCGCTACGGCCAGGATCGTACTCGATTCGTTCAACGAGATGAGGGCCGGGCAGCCAACGGTGGAAATCAACGGTTCTTATTCTTCGCTTTGCACCTCCTCCACGGTGTCTAACAGTAACTCGACCAGTACTGTTCCGGCCACCCTTGGCCATACCCTTCTTGGGGAATGTCAAAGGTAGAAAAGGCCGACCTTTCCATAGGTGATCGTTGATGGGTCGCTTCAGATGTCTTACACCGGGCGTTCTAGGTTTATAGGTGCGAAGAACAACGGAGGATTCTCTCTCGGACTTGGGAACGGAGGGTAGATTCTCTCGCGCAGGCTTTGGTGGCGCTCTGTCAGCTTTTGGAACTGAGGGCACTTGGTCTCTCATAGGGTTAGGAGGAGGTGGTGCATGGTGCTGGACGGTCGCATAAGTCCGCCAGAGACTGGTCGCAGAGCATTGGCAGCTCGCCAACACCCTCCGGGTAGAAAATGACAAAGCTCGTGGCTGCAGCATCGCGACACGTCGCAACTAACTGTTGCTGTGGTGTCAATTGATGCAAACAATGCCACGATCGGCTCTCGCAAAAGCTCCAGGGGGCGTTCTGCCAGCGTTGAGATGCTACTCCGAGCACTGTCCCCAAATTTCTCTAGACTGAAGCTATCTCTGGAGCTCAAGTTCTTCCGTTGCATTGGGAGACAGGGTTCCAAATGAAAATCCGGACTATTGCCGGCCGGGATTCTAGTTCTGGGGCTTGACGAGGCTGAAATATTCTATAGACTGTCTCAGCCACATCTGGAGCGAACACGACCTCTTGATGGCAGGCGCGCGGGATCACGTCACAAGATTGGTCGATGCCAGAATTCTCCGAGCAGAGAACGCTAACCAGATGCGGTGGCCGTTGTCTGGCGGTTGCTACTGTTGATAGCGGGCTTGGAGGTGGGCCGCTCACGTTTCCAGGGAAAAAATCGCTTACAGCAGCAAGAAGTGGGGCTCTTGTGACGATTTGAAGCGCGTCGCAATGGAGTCTCGTAGCAACGGTCACCAGCCCAAGGTCGATCCAGCATCAGAAACACTATACGGCACTTGAGCACACCATCGGTTGCCTCTGACCCGTCGCCCCTCTAGTCGATCGTTCATCGCATCGGAATCGCTTGTTGATTTCGAACGATACGGATTCTTCTCGTACCTCTAATAAGGTACCGTGCCTGGGTGCCTGCCATATCAACCTCCCCTCCGCCACTCCTACAACTCCCTCTGCTAGCAAGTAAATACAAACTTCAACATCCCCGTTTCCAGTCTCCATCTCCCCAAGACGCGCTCGAGCTCTTCAGAATTCTGCAGATATCTGCGCTGGGACTCCGTCATACCCAGAAGATCCTCTTTTTCGCGTGCCATCGGCGTCGTGAATCTGAGTCGGATATCGACCTTACTAGACCGGATTGGCAACTGTCCCCATCTGCCATTTAAGCCCAGCCGTCGGAATTCGCGCGGGAGAACAGGCGCCGACAGGGATCACCGCCATTCGCGCTACGAGACCGTGTAGCACAAACACATCCACTTCCACACCCACACCCACGTCTTCAGAGCACCCGTACCGTCACGTCAAACAAGGTAAGGTACCTCTGGTGGACCTCACTCCCTCGCTCTGCTCTCTGCTCCAGCACTGAGCCAAACATTCAACTTCTCTCTGAAAAACATCACTGCTGCTTTCCCCCTCGTCCCATGAACCACAACAACACAACATCTTCCCTTCCTCACCTCTTCTCCCGCCATCACTCTTTGCCTCTCCCATCCTTCTTTGCCGGCATTCTATCTTCACTCAGCGCCCCATAGCCACCACGCATCTTCGCTCTTTGTCCAGAGTCTCGGCGCCGCAGTCCACTGGAACGAGCTCCCAGCTAATCCTTCAACCAGCTTGTTGATATTGTTCAATACCACCACTTTCACACGCGATAGCAATCAGTCTTAGGTATGTTCGCATTCTCATTGCATCTGTTGTCACGTCTGTCTTTGTCAATGGCCCCAATTTGCATTGTCTGCTTGTTCCTACCGCGTCTCGACTTTTGCACCGCCCAAGACGTGTTTTATGGTTGGGCACGAGTACAGCAGCACAATCCCCCGCGCGTACCTCCCACAACCAACCTCCAACTAGCATACATACTGACTGCAACCAGCACTTCTACTTCCGAACTAATCTTGCCAATTGCTTCAATCTTTGATTGCCAAAATGCCTCCTCCCGTAAGTCCACCAGAAGCCCCGGCCTCTCTGCTATCCGCACCATGCCAAGCCAATCACACACCTCCCTTCTACAACGACCCGTCGCGTCTTTATATGTCAACTCACATATTTTGCACAGAGAGGTACTACCAGAAGTCGGATCCTCTCGAATGAGAATGACGAGAACAGCAATTCGACGCGTATGACGCGTGCGAAGGCGGCCGCCCTTGAAGTCGATGTTCTTGCACAGCCCTCCAAGCAACCCCTCCAATCTAAGAAGTCTGCTGTCAATGCAAACCCCACCGCTCAACGAAAGCGAGCTGCTCTTGGTGATGTCAGCAATGTAGGCAAGGCGGATGCTGTCGAGGGAAAGAAACCCTTGGGCGGAGCCAAGGGCCTTGTGTCCAAGGCGTCCCAGCCTACTGGAGTGCAAAAGAGCACCACTCGACCCTCCTCCCGAACTGCCTTGTCCACCAAGGAGACCAAGAAGACAGAGCTCAAGCGTCCCGCGTCCGGTTCGGGTGTTCTCGGTGCCTCTCAGAAGAGAAAGGGCGCGTCTACAACTACATCAACAACTTCCTCCGTCACCAAGGAAGTTTTGGCCGAAGAGAGCGAACAGCCCAGACAGAAGAAACGTATTGTTGAGGTTGATCAGAGCAAGATGGTAGAGCGAGCCGATTCCAGACTTACCAAGCTGGAGGAAGAGGAGGTTGAAGAGAAGCCTCATGCGGAGCCTGAACAAGAGCCCCTTGCTCACCAGTTCCCTGAGGGTGTCAAGGATCTGGACAGCGAGGATCTGGATGACCCTTTGATGGCTGCGGAATATGCCAACGAAATTTTCGAGTACCTCCGTGATCTCGAGGTCAAATCCGTACCCAACCCTCAGTACATGCAGCACCAGGATGACTTGGAGTGGCGCACGCGAGGTATCTTGATTGACTGGCTCATCGAGGTTCACACCCGATTCCACCTCTTGCCTGAGACTCTGTTCCTGGCTATCAACATCATCGACCGTTTCCTCTCCGAGAAGGTTGTCCAGCTTGACCGTCTGCAGCTTGTTGGCATTACTGCCATGTTCATTGCATCCAAGTACGAAGAAGTTCTTTCTCCTCATGTGACCAACTTCAAGCATGTCGCCGATGATGGTTTCACGGAGGAGGAAATCCTCAGTGCTGAGCGATTCATTCTTGGCACCCTCAAGTTCGATCTCAGTTACCCGAACCCTATGAACTTCTTACGTCGCATCTCCAAGGCGGACAACTATGATATCCAGACGCGGACGATCGGCAAATATCTCATGGAGATCAGCTTGCTTGACTACCGCTTCATGGCGTTCCGTCCTAGCCACGTTGCTGCTGCGGCTATGTACACGGCTCGAATGATCCTTGAACGTGGTGACTGGGTAAGTCTATTCGAATTGATAGTTACAGAACTTGTCTAACACAGTGAAGGATGCTACCCTTGAGTACTATGCTGGCTACTCGGAAGAGGAAATCGAACCTGTGTACGAGCTCATGATCGATTACCTTGCTCGTCCTGTCATCCACGAAGCCTTCTACAAGAAGTATGCTAGCAAGAAATTCATGAAAGGTATGTCCATAACATTGTGTCCCTGGAACATCCAGCTAACATTCCTTAGCTTCCCTCCTGACCCGCCAGTGGGCAAAGAAAGCTGCTCCCTTGTACGGCATTAACGACACTCACCTATCGTTAGACGATATCTCTTCGTGAGGTTTGCCAACTGACACACATTCGTCGCCTTCAACTCTTTATGATATCCCTCCGTTTGGAGCCTTGTTCGACCTGCCTGGATACCCAAGGACCCATTGGATGGCCTTACGAATTAGCATTGTATGACGTTCTCGATCCACGATACTTAATCCAGAACACTTTGCATCCATCGCCTGTTCGCCCCTAGCATTGGTTCATCCGTTGTTGCGAAGCGAAATGCGATCATCCTCCGAATGTTCACCTTCTTGGCGGCCTGTGGCCGCATTGTTGATGCATCTCTCTATTCCTTCTCGGCTCGCTGTGTTTCGGTACATGGCGTTGCGGCGAGTAGGAGTTTGGCGTATATGGACGGGGCGTCTTTGTTTTGATATATCCCTGAGGCCATGGTGGTTGTGGCCTAGTCGGTGGTTGCCGCTGTGCCTCCTCGCTCCTGCTGTCAAGACCTTTTCACTTAAGGCCTAGGCTTTCATGTTCCTTACGGTGTTGAGGTTTCGGGTATCTACTGGCGAATACGTAATGGCTAGTAGCTGCCGACCGCAAAGGACTGGTGGGAGAACCGAGTTGTACATATTACCTCACTAAAACTGTTGGTCTAGAACACAGATAGTATTTGGGGAAAATAAACTGCGTTGCATGACCGAATCTTGTATGCATTGGGACCGTGTGATTCGTGGCTTCAGTCAAGAGAAAATGTTGAATTTCACGTCCAACTTGAGTACTGCTCCATGACGAAAGCTTGCTTGTGTGCGGGAACTTGGATTGTGCATCTAAGAGCCTATAGTCAGTGCTGCCTGTCCCTATCACCGTCACATGTTAGATTAGACACGCACAAAGAGCTGGTGCCATACATATGTGTCTCGCACATAAGCTCTTCCCGCACTGGTACACGTTCTGAGCCACCCGGCTCATGCCACCTTATCATCTCGATGAGTTCCTTTAGGGCCGTACTTAAGCACTACAAAATATCGAGGGTCAGTAATAACATGACTTGATAAGCTGAAGGAAGAGCTTTTGCGAGTCATTAGACGTGCTTCGGCTCTTTGAGTCCCATAGACACGACCTCAGGCCACACGGAACCGCCCAATGGACACAGGACAGTCAGTGAACCTGCTTACTTAATTCTTTGGGACATGGTTTTTCCCGCTTTTTCGTTCCTAAGATATTCATCGCCAGACCTGCGAAGCCTGGGGAGCCATATTTCTGTTCGAATTTTTGAAGGGCTTGTTTTCTGCCCTTTGAATAGGCCAGCTGCACACGATACGCCGCTTTCCGCTCGGAAGCCATGCGCTGAAAAGACGTTTCTTTCGGCGGTAAACTCGTACCTCCTACCGCAAGCCAGTACTTGAGACGGAGTCGCTTCTCTTCGTCAGACATGCCGGGGCGCGGGCGGCCAGTTTTCAGAAAGCGAGATCCGGACGAAGGGTTCTCGGATTGAGAGGGGCTGTCCTGCTGGGAGACTTTGCGACTGAGGATTCGAACTGATAAAGAATGGGGTCATTGGCTCCCTCGCTTGCTCGTCTGCTCTTTCGCAGGCCAGATTCTGAAGATGATCAGTCCCAGATAGGTCCTTTGAGCCGAGTAGAGGTTGTATGAGCTTGCGAGAACGATACCGCAATGAGAAAAGAGCAGTGATTCTTTATGCTCTAAATAGGTTCCGACAAAGTCTTCTTAGACATGCCAGGGGACAGGATGAACACGATACAATCATGAGCCAACAATTTCCGCTTCAATGATTCACAGCCGCCGATACATCAAGCGAGCAGCTCTTCACAGGAGTACAGGCAAAAGTCGCCCGAACAGAGAACAACTAGTACGTATCAAAGACTGTTCCTGGTATAAGCTTGTCACCACAGCGCGTGTGACCGTTTTCAGCATATACCACTGGGTGACCCATGCGTACACGATGCTCGCGAACCACTAGGTACCTCGATAGCACTCCATGAAGACTGAATCTGAAAGGAATATTTGAAAGTGTTCGATGGGTTGCGTGTTTATTATGGAGCTTTCCACACCGTGAACATCATAAATGTCTCTTATATTAGATATTATTCGCTGTGAAGCTTGTGGATATTAGAATTACTCAGTACTCAAAATAAAACTCGCAGTCTCCAGGACTGTGTTTTCAAGGCCCTGTGACAGTGGCACTAGTGCGAAGTCGTTTGCTTCTTATGATCTACTCGTCGGCTATCCTTGAGTCCTGTGCAGTAGAAAACACTCATATGGGCAGATCGAGTTGACCCGACATCAGTCAACTGCTCTGGCATCTACCAAGGACCACTGCGCATATTGTCAGCAACTCGTCAAAGCGAGCACGATGGGATTGTAGTACTCACATCATCCTCGACAGGTAGCACGCTCAATCCTAGCCCCTTGGTCTTCTTTCTTGTCAACATCACATATTCGCTCCTGATGCGAAAATGGGAACCTTCGGCCTCGTCAGCACGAAGCATTTCGAGACGACGGTACGTTCGTCCAATCTCAAGGAGCAAGCCTCGATTCTTTATCATGCTGATGGTCCAATCTGAGAAACGTCTCCAGCACCGTGGTTCGGGGCTCGGTAGGGGCACGCCAAGATCGTCGAACGATATAATCTGGTTCGAGTCCTGCTCGTCCTGGGATGCAGGTTCGGCAATTACAGCATCGGAAGCCACAGAAGCGCTCTCGCTGACATCTACCGAATCAGTGGTCTCACTGACTGAAGCTACTGTGGCAGGCTTCCTGGCGACGATGGACACGTCGCATGCGCTGTTGGCTGTGGCCGGATGTGGAGGGTCGTGAGCCACATCGGCATCGAGATCGATAATTGGGGAGTAAAGAAAGTAGCCTTCGTCATCGATGACTCTCATCACACTGGCGTCTGCCTGCTGTTCGTGGCTATCCACTGCTTTGCTATGCTCGTGCGGGCTGAGTGGCCATGTTATAGTCGTGACGCGAGTCTTCTGCGAAGAAGTAGGTCGATCCTTTGCGGTAGGAGGCATTAAATCTCTTGAAGACGAACGCCTGACAAAAGTATCGTTCGTTTCAGGATATACCTCTGGATTCGGGTTTCCGGACATGATTAGACGTTCGAGTGGCAATAATCGGGGAAGTTGTTGCTAGGCGAAACAGTCACTTGGCCGGAATGGACGAGATGCGCTAAAACCTCGGAATCAGGAAAGTGAACCGTTTTCTTTTGCTCCGAAGAGCCCGATGACGGCTTACTTCCCCTCCTTTAGAGGTTGATGAGCTGATTTGAGGCGTTTAGGTAAGTAGCTTATCGCTTTCAAGCACACCTTGGTGGCCAGGCCGCGGAATAAGGAGACGCGGGCCGGTCTATACGATGATCAACATAGTTTCGGAGACCTATAGACTGACCTTGGACCTCAGAGTCGCGATGAGACGAGGAAAGAGGCCCAGTCCGACGGCTTTTCGGATAGGTAGCACGATGGTGAAGAGCTCCATAGATATAGATCCATTCACCATTCATTTATTTTGATTCCTTCAATACCGCACCAAAGTAGTGCTTTGTCTACATATACTAACTTGCCAAATTCTCATGTAAGTTGTCTCGTGTTGCAGTACGGGTTGCTTCAGAGCCATCGCAAGTGCTTCAATACGCCATCGACACCTTATCGGCCGATGAAGGGAGGAGGGTGAGAGATCTGCTACGATATAGGTTGGTTGTATGCTTAAACTTTCGCCCCCCGAAGATCAATCAACCTCGGATATAAACCGAGCTAGTCATAAGGAGCCTTCTAAGTGAACCCCCGAGTTAGGCGTAATGTAAGCCCAGTCATCAACCTCCACACTGAAAAGGCATAGGTACCTAGTGCAAATTACAATCAGGAAATACAAGTAGCCGCTTCCAAGTGTGGTCTTTGGCGACGACTACAAATGACTGTTTGTGTAATCACAGACGGGATGAAAATGGCGGAGAGCTTCAATTCCTTCGCTTCCCGGATCTTGGTAACGTAGTTGCAGTTCTATCTAGCTTTCCGTACAATACCTCACTCAGAAAGGTCTACAACGAGTTAGTCGCCAATTGTATTAGAGACACGACACAGCTGAACCGCTAATGGGCTGTTTCGCAACATTCGAGGTATCTTTCGGGCCCAAATTCCAAGTGAGAGGTACCCGTATACGAAAGAGTTTACCAACTCGATGTTATTCTTAGTCAGCGAGGGCACTCCCGAAGAAAGTCTAGAAACTGATATTTGCTATATTAACTCGACGTTTTCATGTTCAGAGGAGCTTACATAAGTACTACCTAAGTACTGTCCTCAGCCTCCACCGGAACGTCGTCGAAGGGGGGAGGTTGGTAGATTTTCTCTATGGGCGTAGTCACAAGAAGTCTCGTGGGCCGATGGCTCTCTTCGACCAGCGGTTCAGAAGGCTCATCATCGGCAATAACCCACTCTTCGGGCTCGCACAAATTCGAAACGAGGGGCACACCGCAGGTTCCAGGGGGCAGACAACCGGTGACGCAGCATCTGGTATGGGATGGAGGTGAAGGCGAGCGCAGCGAAATCTGCGTCGGCACCCAAGTGCGCTCTGTGCCGCCAAAGTGCCGGCAAGACCGGATGCGACAGACAGATGTGCCCTCTAAAGCGTCGTCGGGGATGGTGCCAGTGGTAGATGAAACGGGAGGTCTATTACGCGATATGCCCTCCCATGGGTCGGCAGGATGCCCACGAGCCTCTGCACGGGCCGGGATGTTGTCTTCGTACTCGCAATGGTATCCGCAGTCTTCGTCGTCGGTGATGCCGTGGATGCAGCAGTGGCGCTCTCCAGGTTCATAGGGCTGTCCTAGGAGACGTACGGGGGAAGAGCTCCGCGAAGGCCCTCTTTCGGGATCTGTAGCGAGTGGTGGTGGCCCCAAGAATCCTTTGCTTGCACGCCCGATACACGCTAGTATATCAGAAAGTCTGCCAAAGAATATATGCTCGTTTGCCGGGTCCATCAATTCCTCAGGGGTAAGCGGAAGACTTAAGGAGCCTGCCATCGTGAAGGGGTTCGGCTTGGTAGTAATGGATTTGTAGCAACTGATCTGAACCAAATCGAGGTTCTGGATCAGACTGTAGTGGAAGTTAGGTCGGGAGATGCTTCAAGTACGTCAACGGAGACAATCGAGTGAGCTTGACGGGTGAGCTCGACGCGTGTTAATTTAAGTATGTTTGAACTGCTTCACGTCAGTCACCCGAGTACGCTGTACGATTGCTACTGAAGACTCACTGAAGACTCATGGCTACACCTGGCGAATAAATCCTGTATGAGATACTATTTGTTTGTGGCGTTGCGAGTTGTCATGAATCAGAGATGAGGTGGTTAAATTGTATTCCTCCCGTGAACTAAACACACTCTCATGGTTTGTTGCTGGTTCCTCAACAAAACTACTCGAGCCACCGCACCTTCATCGTGTCCATTAGCAAATATCCATATTGACTTCAAGGTCTTGACGCATGTGCACTTGGAAACTTATTAGGAAACACTGGTATATCCATTAAGGATCCTGTAGCAAGTATACAACATACAAATTCCTCTAGAGTTCCAGGCGCTCCTCTTCACCGCAATCTGCCTTTACCTCGAATATGATCGAAGCCGTGGACCAAAACGGTCAAACGTATTTTGGTACCCCGACCGTAGCTCCTGATACGGTACATGATCTATGTAGATAAGAAGATACCGCTCCTGACTGGCCTATGAAGCAAGCTGCAACTAAACTTGTTTCAATTCTGTAAAGCAAAGCCATGTCTATGATCTTCGAGACCAATCAATCTATGATCTGTTGGCACAGCGTCAGCAAACAGGACTGAATTATGTGCCAATGCCACGTGGTAGGTTACTCACCAGCCAAGAGATTACGCGGAAAAGGCCTGATCCAATGTACTGCACGACATCGGAGTATGCATTCCCAGCAAATTAATGAAGCAGGAACCCATCAGAGTCCAAAGAAACATCACGCGTCTATCGCCTTGCGTGAAATATGTGACTAACGGCGCAGGCCACGAATAGAGACTTTCGCTTGTGCTGGTGCGATTGTGTCGTCGTCAAACCGACTCCCAAGCTCTTCGTCCATGCCTCAATATGATAATCCACAGTTGGTCATCGTATTCTAGCTCAGTCGTCCCCATTTTCCAAGGTGCTTCATCTGTATCCGCCAAGAACCTGGCTGTGATAACCAGCACCAGCACGCCACTTCGAAGCGCTGCCGTATTTTGCGTGCTAACGAGGGTGGATTTTGAGCGGCCTTGAGGAGCAGAACGTGCTGTCGTGGCTCGCATGCACATACTCAATGTCATCTTCTATGTACTCGGATTGATCGCGTAAGTCGAAACGAGTGGCTTTGCGCCGCTCGATAGGCCGAGAACCGTCGGTGTTTTCGTCGCCATCTGACGGGACTGGCACTACCTCCCACTGGACATTGTAGAGTCAGCAATTGGCCTTTGAGCGATACAGGATGGCTGGTGGCACCAGTCGAGACGAGAACTTACATCATCATCATCATCATCATCGTGCCCATGACCCATACCATGCTCGCACTGCTGTTCGCCCTGTATTCCAGACATGGAGCCCCTCCCGGACCCGGTGTCATGTTTCTGCAAATGCGGCCCATTGACCTCATTATTGTCTTCGTCTTCGTGATAATGCAAAGCTCTAGGAAAGCTATATGTCTCTAGCAAAGAGCCATCATGATCGAAGAGTGGATCGGTGAAAGACTCCTCGCTCTCGCTATCTGTTACCATCTCGTACTCTGCGTCCTCGAACCAGCCCCAGACCCGATCGTTGACATCGCCGATATTATCGACGTCTCCAAGACGAGGCGGTAGAGGGGTAGTGGCTGACGAAGTAATCGTACCGTTGTATTTTGGTGAAGAGCTGGTACAAGAAGTGACAGTGCGCGTTAGGTAACGGAGGAAAGCTCTTTTCTTTGGTCTCTGATAGTTGAGACGGACGCGATCGATATCCACGCCCATCAATTCGTCTCCCAAGAGGTACATAATTGCAGGTAAGTAGCTGGACATGGTGATTCGCAACAGTCTGAAGCATAAGACCGCGTTTTGGTAGATAGAGAGAACCTAGCTCACTCGGAGATGGTTTCGGGGAAAGAGATCGCACAAGTTTGGCAGAAATAGCAAGATGAAAGGAGAGATGGGAGGATTGAGTGGTAGAAGGGAGAGAAGAGGTAGAAAAATCAGAAATGGGAGGTTGCTAGAGAGATGGTTTTCTTACCCGATAATTGCTGAACGCATGGAGTGGAGGTACACACGTAAAGTAGGCAGGTAAAATGACAACGCGACCCCTCGGTACAGTTGTCTAGTCTATAGCAGGTGAACTTGCTAACGTATACTTCTGCCACCTATGTAGCATGCACTCTACTTTTCCGTAGGACATAGTGACAAGAGAGATCATGATATGCCCCACGCGATGAGTAGGCATCAAGAATGGCGGGAGGCTGCTTCCGTCAGACACAAGAGTCCGGTAAATGCTCTCGAGCGGCAGCTCAAGCACCCAGAGCCAAGGGGCTCGAGGTCCAACAAAACGAGTGGTTGATAGCCGGACATCACCTGATCGCGCGTCTTGGAGATATACACATTAATTAATTTGGTAAGCTGGGTACGTTTTCCGTATGAGGTATATATAGGGCATCCGCAACGGCGCGTTCTAGGGCAGTAAGGAAGTATATCAGCAAAGCTTTTGTGTTGAATATGTACGTGCAGATATCACTAAACAAGACCCGTTGAAGTGCAGAATATTCATTTTTCTGCGTTACGTAGACGGCTGAGTACCATCCCCATCAACTGGCGAGGACTAATCTGAATATAAAGAGCCTTCCCAAAGATACAAATTGGCGATGATGCCCATCCCATCTTAAGATCCCCTGGTATCCCCACAATGACTGATGCTCGAGATTTCCAGATCCTCAGAATCAATCAAAGTCTCATCAATATCCTGCAGCCCCATTTACCAAGAGACACTATATCTGAAGAAAAGCAACCTATGGCTGTTAGAGACATAGAATTGATAAAGTAGGATAACACGGACCTGCAAACAACAGCTGTAGTACGTGATCTGCGGCAATAGGAAGCTCACGATCCTAGCTTTCCGATAACGCAATAGGTAGGTGAAGTTGCGCACCCGATGTGTCGCCACAAACCAGATACCTCACCGAGATAAATATCTCTCCTGCAAGTCGAATACGAAAACCGATTAGTAGAAGCCTAATGGCGACCATGCTTCACGTGCGGCACGTGAAGACGATCGCAGGGAGGTCTAGGTAGCTCTCGTTTGAGAAGCTGGTTGTATCGTCGATAACAGGGGGTACTGCCATGAATCCTACGCTTGCTGTGCTGGAGCAGACGAGCGTCTACTTCGCTCGAGATCTTTCGTCGCTTAGTGTTGTGAACATCGTCCGCCTCCAGCTCGGGAACCGAGTCAATAGATGGTAGAGCCTGCAGGCCATATGATTAGCACGAGTCATCCGCATACACCGAGGAAAGGATCTAACCCATGGCCAGGAAAGCTTTTGGGTGAGCAGAATGCGTACCTCGTCACCTTCATTGTGGGCATGACCCGTCACTTCGTCGGCATGACCATCGAGAAAGATAGCGCTGCTGTCGCTGTCCCAACCCACGGCATCGTCAGGAACCGAAGGCGCGTAGGTCACTCCATCCGGAGAAGTAACATGCACCTGTGGTACATGAGAAGACTCCCCATCATACACAATGTGGCTCGGATTGAGATTGGACAGGTTAGAATGGTGTCGGGGAAGGAGGTGCTCAGACTGACGGCAGCGAAGACTCGAGATACCGTTGGCGAGGCAGACAACATCTTCGTCATTAGAGTCTGCGTCACCCTCATAGCCGGAATCCACGGCGAGAGAGTGGGCTGGAGACGGCAGACGGGAACTGCTCGAGCTCAGGCTGGTGGCGGGAGTCTCGTGACGGCGGGCAAGAAGAGATCGGCCCCGTTTGACGTTGCTAGTCTCCGTGTCCGAACCCAGCTCGTGGCCGGCTGTATCGGTGTCGGTGTTTTCCACGTCAGCATCATCGCCAGTCAAAACCGTGGGGTGATCGTGGTCATTGCTAGCACCGCGCATCCTAAAACGACTTCGGCGGAGTTTGTCGACGTTTGTCTCAGGGGAAGGAGCGGCAGGGAGGCGTGAGCCGGGGCTCGAGTTGGTGATTGTGGCAGAGAGCGGTGAACCTTGGCGCGAAGGGACGACAGTTTCCTAAACTGCCATAGATTCACAGATAGCTCTATCAAGGTGAGTAGAAGACATGATGCTGGCTGCGACAGGCTATCACGTCAGAAGGGAGGGTAGATAGAGAGTCAAAGTATTTGTTGAGACACGTGCCGAGGGCCTGGATCAGGCAGACGAAGGCTGAAAAAAAAAAGAACGAAACGAGAGACAGGATGCGTAAGGATAGACCTGAAAACGAGTCGAGAGTAGGATGCGAAATCAGCTATCTCGATGGAGGGGAATGGGACAGTTGTGGGTTGGCAGCTGTTAAGTGGCAGGAGCGCCACTCGCTTAGGGGATGAGGGGATGAGATAAATGAGTAGATATCTTACAGAGGAGCGGAGAAATGAAGAGAAATGGTCTGCCAGGCAACTGATTGTGATGGACGTTTTGCCGCCTGTCACGCGCGAAGAGGGAGGTATCTGTCATTTGGTCGCGTGACTCTTGGTTTGCCGCGTGTATCGAATCATCTGGCCGTTGTTTTTTGGCCCTGATGGCAGTTGCGTACGAACAAATACAACCTCGAATATGTGTATTTGAAGTCTTCATGTCTCCAGCAATGTAAACTCGCTAATAAATACAAGCGAGACAGACATGGAGATACACGGGCTCATCTTTCGATTCTCTTCAAGCCCACCCGTAACTCAGGCTTCGTCATCGAATGGAATACCTTCATCGGCTTCAATTGCCCGTCCAACCCCCAGACTTGATTCTTCTCCTTGTATAGGCCCCGGTCAAGCTCCAAGTCAAAATTCCATAATAGGTGTGACGCGATCAGCTGCATCTCCATATACGCAAGGTTTCTGCCGACACACACTCTCGGTCCCGTCCCAAAAGGTACAGACGCGCCGAGGTGGTCATCCCGGAACTTGTCGTCCTCGCCTAGCCATCTCTCTGGTCGAAACTCATCCGCCTCGTGGAAATTGACATTCGAATGCGTTGCCACCCAGGGTGCAATGGCAACGGTTGTACCTGCGGGGACGTACCGACCGTCAATGGTAGCACCGCCTGGCGGCACGATACGCTGCTGACTCGCTGGAGAGGGTGGGAATAGGCGAAGAGCTTCATGAATGGTCGCTTCCAGAAACCGCAGTTCCTTTACCTTCTGCCAGCTGATATCATCTTCCGTTGCGAAGGCAGCTCGGACTTCGTTGATCAGTCGGTTATATGCTTCTGGATGTGTACATATAAGGTAGGTCCATCCAGTCAGTGCCGTTGCCGTGGTGTCGGTCCCGGCACTGATGAACAAGGCTATATTGAGGACGACTTCCGTCTGTGAGAGCGCCTTCTTGGATTCATTCTTGAGAATGTGGTACAAGAAGTCTGTGTGATCCCGATCTTGGTCCGCAAGTCGGTGCATAGTCTTCTCCCGTGAATTATTCAGGTGAATTTGCCTCCACTCCGAAGCCTTGGCAGGAACAAGAAGACGGACCATCAATGATTCCAGCCAATTCCCTACACCAGATAGTCGGCGTATGGCCTGTGTCCAGGTAGCTGCTACGAAGACATTGATGACAGACGTAGACCATTCTGTAGCCGACCCCTGCGATAAGCACCCGAAAGGCTCTGCGAAGCAAAGGTCACCCATGACATCAAATGCGAGATACGTATCTGTTACTATGGTCAGCTCCACTGTCAGAAATGATTTGGACATTGCCTTACACCAGCTCGATACATCCACGGGTTGCCCTTCGTCAGCCATTGTCTGGAATACAGCAACTAGCTTATGTATGTGACTTTGAATCACACTCTGAAACTGAAGCAAGGCATTCGATGTGAAGACAAATCCCAAGGCCCTGCGTTGGCGTGTGTGCTCGGCATTGATAGCCAGACTCACGCCGGTTTGACCGTTGACACCCCCAACAGCTCCCAGGAATATAGGGCTCTTCTCCATGAGCATGGCCCCCTTCTGTAAGATGGATGAGCAGCATCCTCGCGAGCTGTGGAAGTGTACTTACTCGGAAGCCATGGATCTCTTCACGAGCCCCTGCGCTGATGAAGCTAAGCTCGTTTGGAGAGACTCTCACAACCGGGCCGTACTTTTCATGCAGAGACCTGTAATATGTGTGCTGATCGCCCTTGACCAAGGCTACAGCAGCTGGTAATTCGGACACGCTATTCATCCAAGGCCCCGGAAAAGAATGGAGCGGATGGAAAAGGCGTCTATGCAGGATTTGGGCGAATAACCTCGCAGACAGCTACTGACTTGTCAGCAGATTTCTCGGTACGCTGGCTTCTAGTACTTACGAGTATCGCCAGTGTCACGGCAGCTAGTGCAACAATGTTTGTACCGCTCATGTCGAAAGAAATGATAGTAGTATCAATCGCCATGATCTCAAAACAACATGCGTGAGTTGCGCGTGCAATGCGTTGGCTCGATGTTTTATCCTCATGTGCTTGTTCGGGGAGATGAGATAGTGACGAGAAAACAGATGTTTGGAGGAACAAAGTTGCTAGTACATCTACATTGCATTATGGCAGGATGTTTGCTTGGCATATATTGACCGGTTTACTGTTTGCGAGTCTGACAAGCCGGGCCAAACTGATGGACTTGGGTATCAAAGATCACAGATGCAGTAGCGGGTGGACATGCTGAGCCCAATGACAACCATTTGCGGCTTTGGGAGATCAGTGATGATGATGGGCCCATGGTTACAGGGATAGAGGCGGTAAGTAACGATGGTATCGTGCATTATTCGGAGACAGACCCCTGCCGCGCACTGGAGTCATCGTGGAGAGAGACGATGCAGCTGTGACAACTTGCTCAAACCACCTCGCAGCGCAAAGACATTCACAACATAACCCGCTCACGGCCTGGCCACCTTCACTGTCCATCATGCTGTCCGCGAAGCAACAAATGCACACTCTTGTTTGCTTATGCACTTGAGACCCCTTCTCCAAAAAACCGCTGATAACCTATTTCTCACAATCTCTCCGCGCGTGAACTAGAACCGCCACCATGGGAGACACCAAAGAATTCGCGAAAGGCTATACTGTCGCGAGCGGCACACAACAGAACGCAGGCCTCTTTCTCATAGACAAACTGAAAATCAGTCCCGGCATGCACATTCTTGACGTTGGTTGCGGACCCGGAAACCTCACATCCCTCCTAAGGGACCTCGTGGGAGAGGAGGGAAAGGTCGTCGGTATCGACCCGAGCGAGGAGCGTGTTGCCCTTGCGCGCGAACTTACGACATCCAACCTGGAGTTCTTCGAAGCCAGGGCCGAGGACCTTTCGCGGTTCCCCGCGGCCAGCTTCGACATCGTCTTTGTCAACTCGACCCTGCACTGGGTGCAGGACCAACCCAAGGCCATGGGCGAGTTCGCTCGCGTGCTGTGTTCCGGGGGTCGCGTCAGCATCTCGGGCGGATCTGGCGATTTCGTCTCGGACCAGGAGAGAATCAAGGAGGAGGTGCTGTCGCGGGACCCCTATCGGGCCTATCCAGAGCAGAGCCCTCCCAAGTTTCTGAAGAAGCGTGAGATGGAGCAGCTTCTCGACCAGGCTGGGTTCGGCTCCAGAGAGATGGTCACAAATGAAATTGTCAAGTCGGCGAGGGACGGGGAGGAGATGATCGACTGGCTAGACGTGAGTTCGTCGGGGAAGACCTACGGCGGTATCCCTCTCGAACTGCGGTCGCGGGCGAGAAAGGAAATGAAGCTGGAGTGGGACAAGATCACTACAGAAAAGGGGATTCGAATGGTTTTGGAGCTCCTAGTTACTGTAGCTGTCAAGAAATAACCTACAACCTACTCTTCAAGCGAGTCGACCTTGTGTCGTGATTGAATACGGGTACTGGTAATTCCTAGCAACTGGTCTTGGGCTGGGTTAGGAGGTATAGTTACACACTGTCTGCCTACCGTAGGTACAGTACATACCATTAGAGAGGTCCGATGCGCCAAAGAAACATGTACATATGTATGAAGTATGCCTCGGTGCACGCCACTGCTTCCGTGCTCCCACTCTGGGCAACGACAAACATTTGACTTCCACACAAGAACAGACATGATCGATAGTAGCCTTTCAGGCTCTTGAGAGTCCACAAGACCTGGTGAAGACAAATTCGATACCCATGTGGTCAAAATTCCAGCAGAGCCGAGCGACACTCACTAATTGGCTCGGCATATCCTGATGCAGGATGCAACGGAAACATCCCCACACGTAAGACCATATAGAGCAGGCTGCTTCCATAACGGTGCGATGTACATAACTATGTACCGTACATACATACTGAGGTCTTTTTGAGCATGTTAATCTCTATCCTGGTCGTGTCCAGTGTATCGGAATATGTACGATCTGGAGAAGAGGGACCTGATCCCTCCGTGCGCTGAGCGGGCCCAGGGGGGACCCTGAAAAGACCGGCATCATTCGGTCGGGGACGGTGGGGCGCGGTGTGGTGAATTGAAACAATATTGAGCGCGATCTTGAGACTCGTAATGTTCAATTCATCTGATCCCGCTCGCTGGACCCCCAATTAAGGATCTGGCCCGGCTACCGGGACTTGCCTTGGCTAAGGAAAAAGAAGAAAAAGAAAAAGAAAAAGAAGAAAAAAAACAGTTCGAGTCAAGCTTGAGCTTAAGCCAAGGTGCGGCACGCAGTGAGGTAGGTATACGGGTCGGAAAGACTCTCAACACTAGTTACCTACTATATACGCCCTATACTACAACCCCGCGATGGATTCTGAACGCAAAAATGACAGCGGCCCAACGCAGGATGAGCTCGATCCTGAACTGGTAGTAGGGTGGGAGGAACCGCAGGGTCGAGACCAATACAATCCCATGAACTGGTCCTCCAGGAAGAAATGGGCCAACATCTTGACCATTTCTATCATCAGCTTCCTCGTGTACGTAGGGCGTATTGGAGATGCTCGCCTGATCATGGACGCTGATGACAGCGTAGTCCCCTCGTTTCGACGATGCTCGCGCCAGCAGTGCAACAAGTCATGGCCGACTTCAACACGAGCTCCGAGACCTTTGCGACCTTTGTCGTCTCCATCTACATCTTGGGCTTCGCGTGCGGCCCTCTCTTACTCGCGCCCTTGAGTGAGCTTTATGGCCGGGTCGTCATCTACCACAGCACGAATGTTTTGTTCTTGAGTTTCACCATTCTGTGCGCTTTTTCGCAGAACCAGTCGATGCTCCTGGCTTTCCGCTTCTTGTCGGGATTCGCGGGTGTCGCGACGATTACGATAGGCTCGGGAACCATCGCCGACATCATGCCACGCGAGAAGCGAGGGAAAGCCGTGTCTATCTGGTCCATAGGGACCATAGCAGGACCGGGGGTGGGGCCTATCATCGGCAGCCGTATAGCAGAGGTCTATGGCTGGAGATGGATATTCATTGCCATCTCTATCGTGGTAAGCTGCAAGCATGTGTTCACTCTCCCGCACTGTCATGTCTGACTCGTTATAGATTGGAGCGGTAACTGTGCTTGCCTTTGCCGTCTTGAGAGAGACCTATCCCCCAGTATTGCTGGAAAGGAAAGCGGCCAGAATAAGAAAGGAGACCGGGAATCCTTACTTCCGGTCCAAGGTGGCTTTGGAAGTAACTTCTCTGGAGCTCCTCAAGAGAAGCCTGATACGCCCTTCGAAGCTGCTCCTCTGCTGCCCGCTAGTGACGGTAATGTGCACGTATGTCGCAGTGCTATACTCTGAGCTGTACCTGCTCTTCGCAACCTACTCTTTCGCTTTCACCGAGATGTATGACTTCACCATATTTGACTCTGGTCTAGTATTCCTCCCTGGCTGTGTCGCTACCATGCTGGGTCTTCTTTATTTTGGGCAGCTCAGCGACAGGCACCTGAAGTCGCGCGCAGCCGCTGGAGGGACGGTGACACCCGAAGACCGTCTTCCGCTCAAGATCATACTTCCTGGGGCCTTCACATTCCCAGCGGGCTTACTCATATACGGCTGGAGCATCGAAACGCAAGTTCACTGGACTGTTCCTCTTCTTGGAACCGCGGTCACTGGCTTTGGGTCCATTCTGATATTCATCAGCATACAGACGTACCTCATAGATGCATTTGAAGGCTATGCTGCCAGTGTCATTGGTGCCAATGCAGTACTGAGGGGTACCGCAGGAGCTCTTCTTCCCTTGTGCGGATTGAGGCTATACGACGTACTTGGATGGGGATGGGGGAATAGTCTACTAGCTTTCGTTGCTCTTACATTTGCGCCTATTCCATTGATACTCGGTCGTCACGGTGCCAGGATCCGAGACTGGAAACAGAACCAAATAGAATTATAGAAGCCAAAGCACACTTGTTTTCACGTCAGATCGAGATAAAAGCAATTAATCACCTTGTTGTTCTCAGGCTGACTGCCCTGAGATTGTGTCTTCAAGTCACGCGGTTGTGCCTCAAGGGTAGTAACAGCCAATATGTCATTGACTACATATGTACATAAGTTCAATATACGGGGGCCTCATTCGTGCTCACCCTGTACCCTCATCGCCGAGGTTTTGACCAGGACGATTGACATCCAATCCTGTTGTCGCCTTGATCTAGCTACAGGCGACTCTCTCGTGGCACTGGCAGAAAGACCCCAAAACGGCGCACGAGGTCGTTTCGCCTGACTTGCGCGAGATTGAGCCTCTTTAGATTTCTCCCACTTTTCATATAATCGACCCCAGCGACCAGTCCAGCCAGCGTTATAACCGCCTTTATGGGGGACGCATCGATCCCCAGTCGCTCCGCCAAGCCAAGCCAGCAGACGAGGAGGTCGGGGACGTCCTCCGATATGTTCCGATTCTTGATATCAGCCGGGGCCTTCAGCTTGTTGTGCGGTCCCGAGTTCCGGGCCAGGTCCACCAGATCCGTGAAGCGGGACCCGTAGCTCTCGTTCGAGGTCTCGACCGCGCTCTTCAGCCGGAGGCCAAAGGCCCGGCCGACCTGGACGCGCACCGCGTCCACCGCGGTCATGGCGTTGGCGACGGACTGCGTCAGGCCGTCGCGGTATATGTAAAAGTCGCCATCGGTGTTCTCGATGCGCCCGACGTTCAGGAGCATCATGAGCGGGTGGAAGACGCCGTTCAGGTTGGAGAGGGAGACCTCGATCACGCTGCTGCACCATTTCAGCTCGACGGGCAGGATGCTTTGTATCTCCGCCCTGCTCTCGGGACATAGGTTCTGCTGCAGGGCCGCGATGAAGACACGGTTCTTCTTCCCCATCACGACCAACCCCTTTTCGTCCATCCTGCAGGAGTAGGGTGAAAAGTTGGTCTCCAGTATGCACTTGGCATTCAACTCGGCATCGGCAATGAGAGAAAATAGATTGCCGGGAATGGCGATGATCATGTGTCTTTTCAGATCAAACCGCTTCAACTCCTGAAGCACCGTCTCCTGTCCTGTCGATGGCACGGTCAGGATGATGTATCTCGAAAACTCCACGGCCTCGCTCATGTCAGATGTGATAGGCAGATGGCTGAATCCCTTCAGAGCGCCGGTCGCACTCAGACAGCCTTTGTCCATCACGAGGCTAGCATGGCGTAGGTGGTCGGGATGTGCATATACCAATACACTTCTTCCGTGTTCTTGGATGTCGGCAGCAAGTGCAAAGCCAGCGGGCCCAGCGCCAATGATCGATACTGTGGGTTGTAGAGTGATCATGCTGTAAGTGAAATGATGGGGGATAATTAGGGATGAATAGGCGATAAGACTTGGACTCGTGACGGCGACAAGCAACTATCGGACTTGAGAGAAAGGGCACGCTGCACTGCTGTTACATGGTTCTCGAAGGAGGCAAAGATATACCAGGAACCTACCTAGCACTGCTATTTAGTAGATCGTCACAGTCGAGTACCCGAATCTATTCACTTCTAAAAAAAAAAAAAGTATTACTGAATCCCGATATTCACAACGCCGGCAAGTCAATTCTGGGGTTGAGCAAGTTTGCTCTGGTATAATCCACTCTTGGCGGAGACCCCTGAGATGTCGATTGCTCGATCAGAGCAGGGTTTATCACCCGTGCTCGTCCCGCCCTGCCTCCTGCGATCTTGCTTCTCGATGTCACGCCGCCAGCCGGGCTCATGTGCATATGTAGAGCATATATACATAAGTACATACTCACACACTTCGTAGGCGAGACGAGGATACTGTGACGCCAATGCAGACTAAGGAAAGCCTTTGGGCTAGAGAGGCGGTCACGGGTGTCAGATATTGACTCAACTATTGGTTCGCTGCCAGAGTGAGCCTGGGGAATGATCTAGTATTTGACATGAGACATAACCATCATATCATGTAAATATGCACTCGAGATCACGTTTCCCATATCTTGACTGCAGCGTTTCACCAGCGCTCCTGAGAGATGGGGCTTGTACCGGCCTCCCGTATGATGGAATATGCTCTGAAACATGCTCTTGCTCATACATCATCCCAACCCCGACTTCCCCATATTATCTTGCCGACGCGGTACTATGTACTACTATTTGAATTACTTGCTGAACCTGTCAAGCCGGAAATCATCTAGAGCTGGGTCGGATGCGCCAGTGAGAATCTGCTTGGTCAGCAGCTCACCCACGAGAGCGCCATTCGACACACCCGAGTGCATGACGGCCACGGTGAGCCCATCCAGGCCCGTAGGCCCAAGAATGGGAATATCATCCTGAGGTGTCGGCCGGATCCCGACCGTGTAATGGTCATACTCGAGCTCGTCTCCTGCCTTGAGTGCCTCCTTGACCTTGGCGAACAGCTCTTCGGCTGTCTTCTGAGGGTCGCCGCTCGCATCGCCGCCAGAGAAGTCGGCGCCGGCACGGATTCGGCCGTCGGCCGTTTGGCGCATGTGTAGATCATCCGCATTGACGACGCCATCCAGGTATTTCTTGTCCGTCGGCTTCGAGTTGATGAGCAGTCCAGCGATGCCGGTGATGGGCAGAGTAATGTTCTCCATTGCCAACAGAGGTAGGCAGCCCAAGCCCGCGGCCAGGACGACGTGGTCGGCGTAGACGTCGCCGCGAGCAGTAGAGACCCCAGCGACGCTACCGTTGCTGTCTTTGAGGAAGCCGGTGACGGTCGTGTCGAGCAGCCGCGCGCCATGAAGTTCAGCATCCGCGATCAACTGGAGAGCAACGATGTGTGCCTCCATCTCGCCCTCCTCACCTACCGCTACCCCCTCATCTGGGACAAAGTCAGCCGCCAGCTCCGGCTCGCGAGCGCTGATCTCTGTCCGGTCTACGCGAATGATGTCGTACCCCCACGACGACCAGGTCTCTTCGTAGTCGGCAAGCTCATCGGGCGGATAGTTCCAGTTCACGGAGCCTCCCCAGCGGATCGGGAGGGCGGGAAGTTGGTCGGCGATCTCGTGCCAGTGAGCCATGGAACGGTGTCGAAAGTCATAGTAGAATTTCGGGTTCTCATAGGCCGCATTGATCCAGGCGAACGAGTTGGGCGTCGCTGTGCCGCCGACTTCCTCGGCGACGATGGTGACATTGGTCTCGCGGGCAAGGTGCCAGGCGATCGAGGAACCGACGATGCCGCCGCCTACTACGATCACAGAGGGACTGGTTGCGACGCTCATGATGCTCTGCGCGATGGGTGGAAGGATGGCTACTGCCGGATTTGGCTGGGCCGGGCCAAACGACGGCGCCGAGTCCCCTTGAAATATAGAAGCCATCTCCAATGCTCAGTCAATGTCTACCGCAGGCCGTGAGAGCTCCGACCGATGACGGTGCTTCGGTGTGATTATCTTCGGCGGCGATCCGAGTCCTGACCCATCAGTATGCTACGACGCGTCCTGCACCTTCCGAGTTGGTGTTCAAGCAGGCGACCCCTCAGACTTGGCGCATCTGTCAATTCGATGTTGTTCGGCGTCAGTTATGGGGTTTGTGGTGCCATACAATACATGCGAAAAGTTAGGTGACGGAGGTGTCCGGATACTTCTGCATGTCTGCCGACCGTAGGTTCGACATGGGCGCGGGGAACTCACCTTGCCTCCTCACGCTATACGCTAGGTACTGTACTGCCGTATCCGTGGGCTTGTAGTCTTGTAGTCCCGTCCAGTGCCGTGCTGCACCACCATCGTCACGATGCTGGCGGCGCCCGTGATCGGGCCTAGATAATCGATGCTGCCGACACGGGCTCAAGCGATACACCATTTTCCCTCTCCACTTGCCAACGATGTGCTGCTGTCCTGGCGATTCGCAACCAATACAATGCAGGACTATTATGAATACATGCCTCGTCAAAAACTTGAGACTATCCTGGTCACTGCCATGCTTCACGTTGCTCACAACCTCATGTACGATAGGTCAAATGGCAAGATGACCTTGATCTGAGAACTGACACGCCAAAAGCCTCACATAGGTCCGTCGTCGACTACAGCAGCACAAACGTGGGACTAGCCGGTTGCTTTCCAACGCCCCCGTCGAGCTTTGTACCTACACACATTCATGCAAAGCACGTCTACCGAATATGATATCGTGCCACAAAACGACTGTTTTTGTTGAAGAAAGCTGCCTCAGGACCAGATCATGGGCTGATGAAACGGGCCTGTGCAAGCTGTGGCCAGCTGCCCGGGCCGTGCAGACCCGACGACAATGACCAATGGTGAGCGCCGTGCTATGTGCAATACGTCGGCAGGGATTGGTCCATGGTTGAGAGAATATGAGCACATTTCCCATGGCACCGGGGACAGGGATGTGGCGCCCTGTTGAATGCAGACGGGTTCTCGATGCAGTGGGACGCCATTTTGGACCCAAACCCACAGGGCTGGCGGTGTTCGGGCGATGGCACGGCACGGCACGATACGGTTGCAGGCCTTCTTTAATCAACGAGACTCAAACCCAATATGTCTTCACATTTCAAAGTTATAAAGGCTCTGATGCGGACTCTCGTATCTACTTTGGCTATCACGTGATCCGAGCTACTCCGGTCCTTGCTCATATTCACTGGTGAGTTAGCTACCTAAGTCCCTAGTCAAGTGCTTTTGGTGGTGTTGCCTCACATGGATTTACTTGAATTTGAGGTGTCTAATAGAGGTATCGTACAAAGTGATTCGCCGCGGAGAATGGATGGGGGACGTTTCCCATTCTGTCCCTTTGCAGCACTTCCTACGCGTGACATGTGTTTAGACTCTGACGAAACCGACGTCAATGATAGAGTTGTAAGGACTCATGGTAAACGGAACACTATGCCTGATCACGAAGGAATACATAGTACGTTCATCTTGCTGCGCTCTGATACTAAGGGACGTTCTTTGCGAGGGCGATACATAGGTAAGAGCTGCATGTGAGTCTCACCTGCCCACTCTGGCATGGACTGCCTTATCGAGTGTCGTCACAAGCATCATCGCCACGTCTTCTTCTAGGTGCAATGTATATGTCTTCTTCAAACATCGCCACTGTGCCCTAATGTGCTGTCAAGCCCGACAATATGTGATCTAATGATGCTGGATCTCGCTGAAGCAAGCGTTTGATGCCAAAACCGTGCTTTGTTCCTTCTTCGCGAGTGAACCCAACCCCTTAAACGGAAAAGCCCCTTATGCGGGCCATACGGATTGACGTTCTCGCATTTGGTAAACTACATAGTCCAGTGCGAAATGGATAGGCGAGAATATGACAGGTGCTCTTTGAAAATGTCAGCGTACCCAACTGAGCAGGAATTAATCATGAGACTTTTGGGATCCAGCTTACTTGATTCAGAGCTTAGCTGACGCCTTACTGACTTCGCACGGACATGCTGACAAATCTGGTAAGATTATTCCACCCTTGCTCGTTGACGCGGAAAATGAACCTGTAGAAATTCATACTGTCGGCGTCCTTCGTGTGTTGTCCACATTCAAAGGTCGGTCCAGAGCCGGTCCAGGGCGTAGAGGCTGGAATCTTACGTGGTCGTTCCCCTCAACCCCCCATGTCGCGCACCACCTTGGCGTTTCCCACTAGTCCGGCCGCCCTACCAAAACTTGCTCATAATCCACTCATCAGCCCTCACGAGGGCGAGCCTCGCGTCGCACCCTGAATAAGACCTGAACGATCTCACCGGTCCACTGCGGGGAGAAGAAAATATCCCGTTCCAGTTGGATGAGTCTAGAACGAATCGGGGTGCTCTGTGACATTATAAATCTTTTGCCACAGCCGTCTAAGGTGCCCCTGCATTCGTATGCGTCAATGCCCGTCCCTTCTTAGGTCGCGCTAAGATGGGCAACATTCGCATTGTGGGTGGTGTCGTGGGCATTTGTGGAATTGATCGGAAAGTCGACAAACAGAAATCGATGTTCGTCGTGGGAATGGCTTGCGCCTACGCCGTTGTTGCCGCCCGCTAGATACGGTCGGGACAAGACGTCGTCACTGCCTTCTTCCTGTGGTGTAAGCTGTCCCGCCATTCCAGGCATTTCATCCCACTCTATGTTGCCAAAGTTGAAAGCTGATTGGACGTAGGCCTCTGTCGCGCTGTTGAACGGATGATCAACACAGCCCAGGCATTGACAACCCGGCCCGCAATGACATTCATGGAGAAGATCCGTGTTGTTACAGAGCGAGCCAGTGTGAGGACGGGTAATTGGTGATTGTTGAACCGTGTTGGGTATCCACGCCGGCTGTGGCATGTTGATGTCTGTTCTGGGATTCGGAGCTTGTACAGGTAATGGTACTGGGACTGGAGATAGATTTGAGGACGTGGCAGCAGCGCTTGGGACAGTCACATAGACAATATTTGAACCTCCAATTTGCTGCTGTAATGTCGTTGGTTCGGCACGCTCTAGACGATAACCGTGAAGATGTGGGTATATCAGAAACGTCGCTTGTGTATTGGTCATGCAATCCGTACACAGCGGAAGAGTAACCGCAAGTGGATGGGTAGGCACACCTGGTATCACCGGCCAAGAACCTGGAGGTGTTTGGTTGCCGTCAACGTGTATGCTGTGAAACGGATGTCGCGGGGGAACAAAAGACGGTGATTGATGCGGCATCATAGCCGCCGGTGGATGAACGGCACCGACTGTCTGGGACGAAGCTGGCGGCAGCATCCGCGGCTTGCTGCCGCAGCACGATTGCTGGGGAGGTATCTGTGGCGATACTTGTGGCACGCTTGGTTTTCTGGAACAGCAAGAAGAACGCTCAGGAGTGCCTTTGCTAGATGACGAGACCGATTCGATTGCGGTCTTCGAATCTCCATCTCGGCCAGGCGTTGAGACGCTCGAGAGCGGCGAGACCCAGGTTTGGCTGGGGTTGGCTGACCATTCCATTGCTTTCGATGGGCTGGTGACAGAACCCATAACCGTCGTCGAGGCGGGCGTAAGTGCGGAATCGCTCCCATTTGATTCTGCGACCGTAGGGGCTGTTGCCATCTGCCGTTGATATTTTACATCGCGGTCTCCAGAAGAGGCGCTGTCGCCAGTGCATTCGCATTTCCTCTTTCTGGGTATGGCGATTGTGATAGCATCACCGCGCGACGAGCAGGAAGAGCACTTCACTGTCCTTGGGTGAGTGCACCCCGTCAGAGGACGGCCTGGTTTGCGAACAGGTACCATGACTCGGCTGTCCTCGTGGGTACATGACGTTGACCTGTGACCACGTATACATGGCTCGCTACACATACATCAATATCGAAGTGGAGTGCAGGTCAGATCAAGAGTGAATGAGTGGACTGACCAGGCCATCTTGGTGCCATTGATGGTCGGCATTGCAAAGGCAGAGCAACGAGCTCGTAGGTTTGACAGTCCTCAACTCTGTATTGTTGCGCGAGTCGCGAGACCTGGTCTCAAAGACCCAAGAGATTTTGTGTGGATTGACACCGAATGTGCTCGGAGGACTTGAGAGGCCAGATCAAGACGTTGTTGAATATTTGTTCGATGAAGAAACCGCGGTAAAGGCGGAACTCTTCGGCTTGTACCTCTGCTTATTGATGAAAGAGGTAACTATGCATGGATGTTCCTAGGTGAGAGGAGGTCTGAGAGGCAGTAGCTCCGACACAGTTCGTGTTGTCCGCTTTTGGGTTATACTCAGCATAAATGCATATTATGGTAGATAGTACCATATTCTGTATAGGCGCATACATGCACCGGTTACTTAATGACGCATGTAGTGACTGCAGCCCGACACCGCGGCGGCGACCAAGCAGGTGCCACCAGGTACCTACCTGGTTTCCCTTGAAAACCAGATCTTCGGGGGCATTCAGGGTCGTATGTTATCGTTGTACCTGCAAAGCCATAAATTGTCATTACCTTCCAATTCTAGCCGATTATCTGTACCGAGACGCTTATAAGCATACTCGGACTTCCAGGTCGCATGAAGCGGGACCCCAACCTCCAATTCCAAATCCAATCATCATTGCGATATATGTACAGGATCAGTAGGGCTATAGAGCTCGCAGTCGCATTTCCCCTTGACACCCTCCAAACGGCACAACCAGCCGTCGTGCCTCTATACTAGACTGCAGGTACCTAACGAAATCAACAAGTAGGTAATCGACTTCCACGGGAAGCTGGAGCAACGCATCGAAGCTGCGCCACGAGACATTAGCAAGCTTGGTACTATTCAAAAATTCCGGATACCATGCTCTTTTCCCCTGTTTGTGTAGTAGCGCTATGGTTTGATGTGTTCAGGTGGAAAAGGCGATGCTCTGATATCTCATTTACATGGCTGACATATCACAACTTCCTCACATTACTTGAGTAAACACGTAGTCAAAACCTGAACTCAACCGCAGCGCTTATTTCTCGATATATCACTCGCACCGCCCGACCGTAAACCGAACCTGAGTGGGTATGCTATAGGCAGAGAAGCGCAGTAAAATGAGCTAGTGGTCACATAATCACTGACATAGCAGGCCGTAGTGCCATGCATCGGGGTCGGCTATCATGATGTTTGGTAGGCAGATTCTCGAGCTCTTATGCATTTGAGGTTTCTAAGTATAGGGACAATACCGTGTTTTCTGATGTCACACACCGCAAAATCCTCTCATTCACTGGATACTGAAGAATTCGTTGCCGTTCCCAAGAGCAAGGGTTTTCAGACCCAGGAGATCACTCATGTAAGACTACATCAATATCCAATAACCAAAGACAGAGGCACGAATATTGAATAGCGCAAGGACTAGGTAGTACCCTGGTGGATTCTGTTCCCAATCACCCCGAATATGCCTTCTTCTGTATGTGAGAAGAATGGTCGTACATCGCGAGGAACAAGCATCCGCCGGGCCATGGACAGTTGGGCGACTTCTGGCATCTTGGTTGACGATACAGTGCCTTAGAGCGAAATCCTGAATTACTATTTCGACACCTCGAAGCAGGAATGCTCTACTGTCTCCCAGGGGTGGCTTGGCGGAAACAAGGTCTGATGAGGTAGACAGGTTAGAATATAACGGGAGCCTAGAAACTTGGGGGTCTAGAAGTGAGGACGTCAAATAATGGCATTATTACCTACTGAAGGTAGTCTGGGCTCACCCCCTCTCGATAATTCGTCAACGGACTTCTCCCGGTCGTTTGGCAGGCTCTACAGGAGAGTATGGGAGCGACGCTATTGAAGGAGGAAGTGATTGCAGGCTGGACGTAGAGCTGGGCACTGAAGCACGGACTACCTCCTGCAGGATGGCGTCGCTCAAGTGTCTATGGAATAGTCTGAGCGCGAAGATTTATCTAATTCTCAAAGAGGTGAGAGGAAGTAGTAGACAGAAAAGTACCGTTGATATCGTCAGGGCAATCAAAGGGTCAAATTTTCTCCCGTGGGATTCCAGAAACTGACAATTATATTTGGCAAGCCGGGAACTCTCTCGTAAGTCGGAAGTTTCACCCGAAAACTCTTGTCCTTCTCGAAGAACTTCTTATCAGTTACATGGCCTCGAGAAGCCCAATTTGTCCCAATGGACAAGATGGCCCCGCTGGCTGCGCACCCAGCCGGCATACATCAGCCAACTAATAGCGACTGCGGCAAGGCTTGCTAGAGCCAACCATCCATACTGTTCCGTCTCGGGAAAGGCGATGGCGACACCAGCCCCGAGCACTTCGAACATGTTGACAATCGAATTTTCAACACCGGCAAAGCTTGATCGTTGGTGTGCGGGAACCAGGGTCTGTGTTAATTGTTGTGTGGAAAGATCGAATACCCAGACTCCCAGCCGCGACATGGCCAGAAATGAGAAGAGAATAAGGCTCCAAGCTATAGGTAAGGACACAGTCCTGGCCATGATGCTTCGGGAAAACCCAGAAAGACTGTCCGACTCGGTAAATTGCGCAGAAATTGCCCACAGCGCCAGCACTACCGGCACCGTGTTGATACTCTGCCAACTAATACCCCATAGTCCCACACGCTGGAGCCCGGTGAGAGTCTCAGCATCTTGGACCCCTTCTTGGTTTTCGCTCATCAGACCGACACCAGACTCTTCATAGTCATCTGCCCGACGAGAACGACGATATCCCGTTTTCCCTAATAATCTGATACCCCGAGGCGTGAGAACGGTGCTCGTGATTTCGAAAAGCGACCCGATGCCTCTAGCGATTGTGATGACGGCTAAGGAATAGCCAACATTAATAAGATAGGTGATGAAGGTGGCTCGCCAGGTCAGCATATTGAAATGAAGGAGTGCTAACGCTACCGAGGGAACCCAGACAGACGAAGTGAAGTACATTCTGAAGCTTTTGATCTCGTGGTGAACCCAGATCCTCCAAGTCGTTCTCTGAGTTGAGATTCCCGATTCAGCTTGCTGAGGGGTCACAGGTCTTGGGGTTTGGAGTAATGAGCTGCTCTTCCAAACCCTTTTGGCAGATAGGGTCTCGATGGGAATGCTGACAAGGCTTGTCAAGCCGGTATAGATGACCCCGACACGGGTAGAACCCACGGCTGAGATGACAATCGAAATCAAGATGGGCGAGATCAGCTTGCAGACGAGATCGATCCTCCTCATAACCGCGTTCAGATCAGTCAAATCATACGACATGCCCGCAGGGGCAGCTATAGTGACGACCCAATCTCGTTCCATCGAGATCATGTTTCCGGATGCGCTCAGTCGCTCTACAATTCCCAAGGTGACGGCAGTAGTGAAACCAATACCCTTGAGCACGTCGTTCTTGGGTAGAACGAAGGTGGCTTCATCACCAACCAGGTCCTCTTGACTCAATATAAGCAACCAGAAGAAGGAGCCCAGAATAACTGTACCGCGGTTGCAGATGATTGTGGAGAGAAGGGTACGCAGTCGGTCAGGCGAGCGCTGCACCCACTGTCCTACCGAACTATGTCACATTCACGGTTCAGCGGTCGCTTGTTGATAGAGAGTTGGTGGTACTTTCACAGGAAACCAGCAGCGAACGTCGCAGGGTTGGAAGAAGAAGGGCACGATTTTAGATGAGAGCTTGCATTTGACTCGTGTGAATGGTATAGAGCATGGTTTCGTGCCTTACCTTGAGAACAAGATCATAGCAAAGTATACAATGATCATTCGCCCGGCCGCCACCGCGAGCGTGCCTGGGTAAGCCGCGGCTGTAAACAGCACCTGCAAGAGGTGTCAGCTGCTTCACCGTTGCTCAGACATGGCGATGTGCAATTCTTTCCGTACAGCAGCGAATTCATAGCCCCGAGCGTTCCACGTCGAGAACGCGTGACTCACGTAGAGATTCCAGGCTTGGGAGCGTGTAATCGTGGGCCGAGAGACCGGTGTTGCTGGCTCTTGGTCCTCGGTCGAGTGAAGCTCACCGTCGCCATTACTGGTCAGCTCGAGCTCGTCGTCGAGATCCATCTGGGCAGATGATCGTGGTGTTGCCGCGGTCATGATCCTAATACAGGTATCTAAGTCGGTTCTAGAGCCGTAATCCAAGAACAAGGGGCCGCGAAACTTGTAGCCGGCCGCGACTCGGGTGTATTAGTATCGCGAGCCTAGTACAGAGACCGGTAGGCTTCGGAAGTTTGAGTCAGACCGGATGTCGAGATCCATTGGGGACGACCCGGCTCTTCAGACTTCCCCAGGATGCAGTGACCAGCGGCCGTGCCTGATAAGCCAGGGCGGTGGGGATTTCTCCGGGGGGGGGCTTGGGGGATGAACAGAGGCCGATCGCCGGAGCCTTCAAAGGGGATTTTCCTAATGTGACACACGGTCACAGTCCGTTCGGTACCTGATCACATCCAATTTCATAGCTGGATCACTTGCTTGTTCGATCTACGATCAGTCTTGCTGGCTTTGCTCAGGGAAGGGGGTCAAAGTCATCAAGGCAAACTGATAGTGAGAAATACCAATGTGTACAGGGCTCAGCCGTCTCAGCCAGCGGCAATGACAGCTTTACAAGGCACGGGCGCAAATAGTATCACGAACAATTAAGTAGTTACGCAAGCTTTGAGTTGGTTGAGAAGTCGGCCGTAACGTGCCTTTTATTCTTCAGTCGGATGCAGAGGCAAAGATTGCGCCTTTCTAGCCAAATTCACTCTTCCAAGAGCAATGATATTCTAACTCCCGGGAGCGCCGTCATTGACCGTGTTCCGGCCAATCCAGATGATACCATCCATGTTCCGTAGCAATAGTCATCGTCGCCATTGAGGCAGTTCGTAGTCCTCAATCAATAAGTCCTGTCACATCGTGACCCAATCGTCCAACGAATTCTTGGGGCCCTCCTTTGAAATGTGTGGTAATCGCATAACACGTAAATAATCCAATCCGCTCCATGGCGATGGCATTGTGAGAATGAAATGGGCAAAAGATCCTCAAGAGCAGGTAGCCAGGTGAAGGCCCACGCGCTCAGCTTTTGTCGTGTTGAGGCAAGGTTTCCCTCCAAAAGGCGGCTGGCCTAGAACGAGCCCATGCGCTCCTCGAGACCTCCCCAGTACACAATGGGTCTGGGCTCCAGGACAGTCAGCTCGGCACCGGACTTCCGCTTCTCCTCCTCCATATCGAAGATCGACGGCTGTCTGGACAACACGGCATTGATCGACTTCGCGGGCGACGAAGAGTTGGAGTCAAAAGAGTGGCCCGAGCTGGTGGTCCCGGATGAGGCCGATGATGAACGGCGGAACGAGGTGCGAATACCCGAGGGGGAGAATCGGGACCGGATGGTGTTGAATCGCGAAGTCTGCATCTTGACTGAGTCGAGGATGTGAACTGTGGGCTTGGGATGGGATGGGAAGCCTGGACTTGAATATTGCGCAAGACTATGAGCCGTGGTCGTGTCAAAAACCGCGCCAGTTGCTTGGAACACCTGGATGATATTAAAAGGTATGGCAAAAAGGCACAGCCCGGATATCGAAGAATGGCAAGGGTAGGAGGCAGCGAATGACTGGCAGCTGGCAGGTCCAAAGTGGTAAAAGATAGGACAGTCTGTTCTTATGGAAAGACGACTAGGACGGTACAGTGACACTTGTTGTAGACGACGAGGTCCTAAACGAAGAGAGAGGAGGCCGAAGAGGTGGACACTTGAGAAGAGTCTGAAGAGCGAGACGGGAAGAGGATGCCAGAGTGGGACAGAGGCTTAAGTATAATTGAAGGTCTGCGGGATGGCCGCATAGCCGTCACTTGAAGCGAGGTGTGGTTCGAACTGGAAATAGCATAGCATAGCACAGGACCGGTTCGACATGTCTACATACACACAGTACACTCGTGTAGGATGGGCATGGGGTACACAGGTAGGTAGGCAGGCATGGGATGAGACCATAAACACCAGGCCCACACCCACCACGGAGGACAGGGAGCAGGGAGGTATCAGGTCTCGATGGTACTAGAGTAGAGCAGATCGATGCCGGGCTCAGGGGCCGAGTCATGCAGAAGCGATATTTTGGGGTGGTTCATGCCGAGTCCCCATCATCGTGGCTGCACACTTGCGTGGCCGTGGAACTGGAAACATGCGTGGCGAGCCAGAATACAGTGAGTGCAACGAGAAGCGTGGTCTGGCATGCAGGCAGAGATGCAGGTACGGAACAGGAAGAGTGCCACCAGCTGTGACGAGACTCGAGGAGAGGTCAGAGGTCAGAGGTCAGAGGTCAGAGGTCAGAGGTCAGAGGAGGATATCTTACCGCAGGAGCATAGGTACTACAGTCTGTACAGTCTTCCACTAGGTACCTAAGTACTGTACACCTCATACTAGACGATAGTGGTGTCTGGTCAGGTAAGGATTGCTGCTGCAGCAGCCATTCAATTGTTTTGGCCGGTCGCACTGGTGGTGAAACAAGACTCTGACTCTGCCACTCGTCTTCAGGCTCGTCTCCAGGCTTGTCTCGTAACAGAGCCAGCTTTGGGGCAGCTTGGCAGTGACCAGAAGGGGCAACGATGGCAGTCCTCTGCAACGGGTTTGCAGGCTCTGGTCACCTGGTGCGTATGATCGCTGCCGGGGTCGGGTCAGGGGACTCATCACGCTCGCCCGTCTCCGTGGTCAGTGCTGCTGCTACTACTGCTGCTGCTGCTGCTGCTGCTACTACTACATACCACGGCCATCCGTGGTCTGTGGGCTCTGCTGTGGGCAGCACTGTGAGCTGCTGGACACTGGGCAGAGGGAGAGAGAGAGTATGAATCCCTGACTCTGGATGGTATGTAAGGGCTGGCAGCCTCTGGCA
Source organism: Xylariaceae sp. FL0016 (assembly GCA_022578815.1). NCBI lineage: Eukaryota > Fungi > Ascomycota > Sordariomycetes > Xylariales > Xylariaceae > Xylariaceae sp. FL0016. Next base: position 659,709 of record MU388740.1, read on the forward strand.
TTTGGTACCGTTAGGAAGTACCTACCCTCACTGAAAGCGGGCGTTTCATGGCTGGGGCAATCTATCAGAGACGGCGTCGCTGGAGAATGGATCATCGCAATGCGTCTGTAGGTGGAAGTCTTCTGGAAGAATTATGCGAAATACTGAGTACGTTGATCCAGGCAGATAACAGAAACTGTCTGTTCTTATTGGATTTCATTGAGCGTTTGAGGAAGTACTGACACAGCCATCCATTGCCTACGCGTGATCCACGCAGTCGTCGTTCACATCAGCACAGCAAAGCACACCATCGCGTGCTGCATAGGGCCAAGGTGATACACCCTCAAACAAAGCAGGAAGAATACGAAGCCATCGAGACATGCACAAATGCACGGTCAAAGTGCTTGGCAGGACCCCGACACGGACGGGCGGGGAGATACATAATACCTAGATGCAGGTGTACCGATTGTGTGATGAATCCTACGCGTTGACGGCGTCATACTATGTACCTAAACCAGACCTAAGCCTCCAAAACCTTCCCTGCCCGCACTAGCAATACGATCTGGACCACAAATGTCGCGATCCACCTCTGTACCTGCATGACCGCTAGCTTGTCGTGAATAGAAAGCATTGATTGTCGTCAACTTTCCATCAGGACAGTTCACGCGAAGTGCCCCGAGACCTGACTTGTCTTGCCTTGCCGTAATTTCAGCAACAAAGACTACCGTAGCAGATCGCTCTTGACGGCTGATCTCTTGCCCTCCGTCCTCTGCTCCATCCTCTCTGCTCCGTCTCGGCTCTGCCACTTCTGCCCCAAAACTGACGATCAATGGGAATGAGACGATCAAACGCTCTCGCCCGCACGCCCTTCTTCTTGCCTGTCACACCCCCCCCCAAACCCTGCCCAAACCAGCCTTACCCTTTCTGGGGCCACCTCGTAGCAGCTAGCACCGTGTAGACTGCTGATCGCGTTCCAGCAGACCCTTGATCACTCTCTGGACAGAGCAGGACAGAGCTCTAAATCCTGCCCCGTCATCAGCGAGGCAGTGAATGTGCATGTCCAGAGTGACCCAGGGTGTCCCGTCGGCCAGACCGTTGAGCGCTCCGCTCACCTCCATGGCCATATGTAATCCCATCTACATACTACAGCCGTCTTCATGGACACGAACCTTACTAGCATGGGGGTGGACGCGTAGGAGTCTGCTGTGCACATTGCAGGTGCTCGCTGAAAACGAGGTAAAATTCTAGATGGTATCTCTGTCTCTAGTATTGTGTGAATCATAGTCGCTACGTCTTGCGGTGTTGCGTCCGCAGTACTCCTATGCACGCAGAATCCAAGCACGCGTGCGTGCGCCTTAAACGCCTATCCTTCTTGAGCCTCATCTAAATTCGTGCCACTTTTCGTACCCCTTTCACATGTCACGGTGGGCCCACACGCGACTGCAGAAATGTTGTCCTATGGAAATCTCGCACCGCCCTTGATCGCCCTCTTTCCAATTCATAGCAAGTTCATCATTTGTGTATTACGGTCGTGGCGTCGTCCGTTAGCGCCTTCCGCTCCAGTCAGATTTTCGTACCGACTTTCGTACCGTTGCGCTTCGTCGGATACTCTCCGCCCAGATTGAATCGTCCAAGAAACTCTTGAGCTGCGCAGGACTGACTATGCTCGTCCGCCTGCTATTTTCGCCCGAGGCAGGGCCCTCCTGTACTTCAAAATTGAACACTGACGTGTCGGGACGGTTAGGGGACGGAGGACCCCTAGGCGCGCTCAGTGGGTGAGCATAATCCGTGTCATACGTTGCCGGAGCATCGGCGCTCGTGGACCAACTCTTGTGCTGTGGTCGTGCATCACCTCGTGGAGAGAGGAAATCACTTGACGCCGATCGTATAGGCGTAGCCAAGGTCGTGCGTTGCTGTACTGTCCGGTGCCGTTCTTCGTCGTCGTCGACGAAAATATCAGGTACCCCCAGCTGGGGTACTGCCGTCATTCGTGCTGATCGCTTCTTCTCAATGTGCCTCTTGAATTTGCGAGACCAGTAGCTGGAGAGTGTCAGTAAGGTACGGCGTCTGAAATCAATGTACTTACAGTGTATCGAAGAATCCCAAAACGACTCGCCGGCGGACTTCTTCTTCGACCCGTTGTAGTCTGGCGCGACGCCGAAGGAATTCCTCTAGCCTATGCATATGTTAGAATTGTTCCTCGCGCGATAATGCAGAAAATTGGAGCTACCTTAAGCTTTTGGTGTCACTAATGATGTTGTAGTGGGCCATAATCATGAGCACTGTCGTAAAGGAAATCCCTCTGTCTGGGTCTGCAGAGACCATCACTTCCTCATAGAAAATATTGAACCTGCGCCGCCTTTCTCGAACCTTCTGGACGTCTATCTGACCGAGCCTGTCGTTCAGCCTCTGTACGTCTAGGCCGCTGAATGCGCTTGCTGTAGCTATAGATGCATGTCTCTGCGAGGCTGCCTCGTCGCTTCGGACATCCTCCAAGATTTGGCGGACCGAGTCTTCAGAGTCATAGACACGCATCTCGAAAATGCCGGATAGCTCTCCAAGCAGTCTAGGAAATGCATCTTTACTGATCCAGCCCGTGCCCTGAGGATCAACGCTTCGCCATGCCTCTTTGAACCTCCGGATTTCGTCTCTGTCAATGTGTGCCATTCCGCTGGACCGTTGATACACATAACTGAAACTCTCGAAGATAAGTGAGATGAAGAGATTGACAAAGATATACATGCTGATGAGATTCCAAGCAATGAAGAGACATCTTGCCCAAGCCTCGCTGCCGCAGTCGCTGTTGAAAAAATTGTCGTCATAGACGCATAGCGGAGGCTCTATGTTTGCATAGTCTTCCATGATGGCATTCCAGCCCTCGCCCACGCTCATACGGAAGAGCAGAATAAGGGCATTGGGAACGGTCCTAAAGTTGATATTGGTGTCTTCATTCTCACCAAAGCGAGTGAGGCTGAAAGTCTGTGTCAAAGCAATGGCAAACACGAGAAAAAAGACAGACCAAGTGGCAAGAAGGTTGATGATGGTCGTCAGACTAGCTGCGGCCGTTTTGAAAAGCTGATCCAGAGCATCGTTTCGTGGAATGAGGAGGAGCACGATCGCGACAAGGAAAAACTTGTGCAGCTGTATGAACGTTTCCGCATTTCGACGAGTGATCAACAGTACCGATGTTCCGAAGGATCCAAAGACGGCGATGAGTGAGTACACGTCCCAAGAACTTTTCCTGAAGCGTGTCCAACCGAGGCCAACAATGCGGATGACGATATTGGCGATATAGATTAGCGTGAATATCAGGAAGACGACGTCCCTTGTCAGTTCCCACCATTCTGGTTCCGGATAGAACTCCAGCATTAGCAGAATTAGATGAAGGACTAAAACGATGGTGATGCCAGTGTACCACTTGCCCCTTTTCTCGATAGCTCGCTTGTGACACCATTTCTTCCACTTATTCTCGGAATCATCGTATGAGCTCCTTGAAGGCGAAATTTGGCGTAAAAGCTTTCGGAGTTCCAACCAGGATCTTTGTTCGGCCGTCAAAAATGCAACACCAGTCTGCTCAGTATAATTCCTCATAAAGACAGAAATGAACAGTGTCAAGACGAATACGGTTCCTAAGAGGTTGAAAACCACGAAGAACATGGCGTTCCCTTGAGCTACCATATCTCGGGGCTGGAGGTTGCGACCAGTAATTGCTTGAGCAGCAAATGAAACATCAACCCATCCTTCTTGAGACACGATTTGGAAAAGAACGAAGAGCGAAGACGCGAAATCGTCAAAACTGAAGTAAGGATTACCCGCAACACGAGGAGCCAAGACTGGCCAATTGACTGGGTTGCTCTCAAACTCCCCGACACAGTTTTCCAGGTGTACCAGGTCTGTATCGTTGCACGATAAAAGCAACCCGTTAAATAGGTTGAGAGCGTAAATGGCGAATGGGATCAGCAAAGATAACGAGACCAGGGCAGCCTAGGTCGTATATTAGTCTTAGGACCATGCTTGAACGATGTAGGTAAACTTACACTAATGATCTTCCAACCAGCTACTATGATCAGGGAATGGAAGGTATCCCTGGCTGTATTACTGATATTGAGCAAACGAAGTGCTCTGAGGGCTTTGAAGGCGCCAACCACTCGCGAGACCCCCCCATCGTATGCAAGGAGTGTGAGCACGTTGATCCAGAGCGTAATGAGGACGACACCATCGATGATACCCCATGAGCTTCTGTAATACGCATTTGGTGTGAAAAACCAGCCATCAGCGACAATCTTGATAATAGCCTCCACGCTGAACAAGGCGGCGAATGCCAAATCAACCCAGACAAACCAAGTCGTGAACCGGGCGTTACCGGTCATGTTATTCGCATCAAGATACAACTTCTGAAACAATGGAGTTGTGACACATGCCAGCAATACCATGGCGATGATCGCTGCGTAGATGAAGACCGAGAAACTATACCAGAGAATCTTATTTGGTTCAACGCCATCGAACCGCTCAGTACCTCTGCCCGGACCAACAACTCGCTGACAAAGTCTCCGGATTGGATTTGTCGGCTTGAAGATGAAAAGTGCATTGTTGTAAGTTGGGTGCCGAGCCAAGTACTCTCTTTGAGCCTTCCGTCGTTCTGCAGTAGCTGATACGACTTGACGAGCCATCTGACGGGGGTCTAGGGCTTCATTTGGAGCATCGAATCGAATGTTGGAGTAGAAGGGATTCGGCTCTCTGCCAACGAAAACTCTCTGAAATTTACCCCAAGCAGACGACATGAGTCCAGGTCGAACCCCAGGCTGTATCTGCTCCTGTTCTGGCGATTGAGTGTCGATCGGACTTTGGTGATGCAGAGCGTCCGTGGGATCATCCAAAAACTCTCGGACAACGGCATCCTTGAGGAGCATTTCCATGGTAGCGGAACCGTAGTCGAGAGGATCCCGCCTTCGACGGGCCTTTCCAAAGGTAAATATTTCGGAGAGGGCAACATTACTACTGGCGTTGCTACCCAACTCTTTGCTTTGTAAAAACGCCTTCACTTGCTCCAAACGCTTCTCATCCTCTGATACATCAAAATTCTCTTGAATGACAGCAATGAACATGTTGACAATAATGAAGAAGGCGAGAATGAACCAGCCGATAAGAAACAGTGCTCCATACCACGAAGTATTCTGTTCTGTTGTAAATGCCGTTACGTTGTACAACACATCTGTCCAATTTTCGCTGGAGAGGATCTGATACATGCCGAGGAAAGAGTTGAAGATGTTGTAAAAGGATATCCTGACAAGTTCGCCACTATTGTCATACAAGGGCAGTTCCCCGCGAAAAAGCTGTACGGCGAATATGGCCATGATGAATGTGATCAGGAACACGAAAATGATCAGATTCCCGATACCGGCTGCGTTGCCGAGAACCAATATGATCAAGTCCCTAGTTATCGGGATGGCCAGGACCACGCGGTAAACACGCAGAATTTGAAACAGCGTCAGCCATGCATACGTCTGACCGCTACTGTGTATTGGAGGCAGGACGATAATCGTATTGGCGACGGCGAGGAACAAGTCGACTATGTTACGGGTGTCGCGATGAAACCGTCTCCAATTTGCTGCAATTCTGATGATGATTTCGATGTCGAGGAGAGCTGTCACGACAATGCTGTTGACATCAATAAAATGTGCTCGACGATCCGACATATCTGCACTCCGCCAGGCCTGAACAAAGAGGTCATATGCGATGAACAAGACCCAGATGAGAGAAGTTCGGTCGTAAAACCTTTGTAAACCTGAGACTGGTGCCATGTTCTCCTCCTGAAGGCCTTGTATCTGAGCATCTTGGTCCTCGGCAGTGAAAGCACTGCCTCTGTTCTCTTCTCGAATAACTTGAAAGGAAGACGTGATGACTGCGATGAGCAAGTTGGTAAGCCAGAGCATCATGATCATGATACCAGCGGCGAAAAAAAGAGCGGCGGGCTGGAAATCAGAGTTCGTTGTGTAATACATGAGATCAGACCATGTGTTTGCACTCATGATGACGAAAACCAACTCCAGCGAATGAACGATATTATCAAAGTTCAAAGTTTCGTTGAAGGGACTTGTTTGCTCGAGGCATATAGAATTCTGCGGGCAGATGAATCCTTTCGCGCTGGTAGTCCCGTTTGAGAAATTCAAGAAGCTAGCGGGAGGACTGCTACGGACCCAGGGAACCGTTTTACCAGTGTCGTTGTCAATGTGCCCACCGCAAAACATCATGTCATTAGTAAAGGAGGCGTCAAAATTATCGGGTTGCAGGGGGTCTCGCCACACGCATTGTCGACTAAAACTTGATTTGAAGCTTTGAATGCCCACGATGGCAAACAGCAACCAGAAAAAACCAAGGAGGAACGAGACCCGAACGAGCAGAGGCGTTGCTTTCTTCAAGCTTCGCAGAATGATGGCAGTGCCGTTCGTCAGAGCCAGAAGTCGAACAATTCGTAGACAACTAAGCATACGAAATATGAAGAGATGGTACTCCATCTCCAAACCAGTGATACTAAGCACAAAGGCAATCCAAAATGAAACAACAGCGATAAAGTCCAGTCGATTGAAGCCATGCCGCAAGAAAGCCCTTCGAGCTAATTGCATCCTCTGCTGTTCCTCAATTGTCTCTGGTAGCATGTCGTGTCGCATGGTGAATGACCGAGCAAACGTAGAAGGTCCATATGCCTCTTCTTTTGAGGTCTTGACCGATTTCTGGCGTTGTGGTCGAAATACAGCATCGTATCGATCTGATATGACACCGCGAATCCCTTTTTTACGGTCGATGGTGCTATATTCAGCTGCGTTCATGATGAATCCCGAGACAATGATACGGGCCACGACCTCCACCGAAAAAATTATAAATAATATTAGGATGGCCCAGTTTATGCCCGAGGAAGGATCCCAGAGGGGTGGTCGCCCATTTCCCGGCTCGAAGACATTGTTTGCAGCCTCGACAGCAAGCAATATGGCCTGGAGAACTATCAAGACAAGAAGGGTGGGTTCCATGTAAGGATTCACCAATATATCGCAAAGTTTTTTCCTGATGTAATTGTCGGGTGGGAATATACCAAGCGATCGACCTTTCAAGGGATTTGGCATTGGTCCAACACGGCGAGGCGGCAAAGGTTCGGCATCAGACCAATTGAACTGGCCCTTCTTCTCTCCAGGGGATGGCGGAAACATCTGAGACCGATATGGCATATCCGACATGTCGAACGACAACGGAGAAGGGTTGAGCGAGGGTCTACGGCCATCGGCACTTGGGGATCTAGACCTAGACCGCCGTTGCTCGATAGACTCTCCCTCTCCGCTGATGTTGACTACACGCTGGGACATGGCCCTAACAATTGACCCAGCTCGATACACAGCCGACAGACCTCCAGCTGCACCCTGAGAGCGGGAGGCGCGAGGATCGGTTGGTATGAGAGAGTTCCCATAACTTGGACGCCTGCCTCTGCCCTCTCCCTCAACTGCAAGCATTTGCCCAGACCCCTGGCGCGACCTCGGGGTACCATCTAAGTCGGATACAGTTTGAAAGCTGTACCTTGGCTGAGACTCAAGCCCAGGGGTAGCCAAGGCGCCAGATATCGGCTGGGCGGCAGAAGTCAGCGGTGCGCTGTCGGACACATCATAGTCATCGTGCGAAGAGTCGTCGTAGTATGAGCCTTGTGCGACATATGGGTTGGTTGGGGCCGAAAAGGTTCGCGAAAACGCAGGTGGCCGTGTCGGAGAAGGAGTAGCGGCGGAAGGATTTATGTCCGGAGGCAGAGCGTATTGGAAAGCGGCAGAGTCCATGGGAGAATGCGGACTCAAGTCAAAGTGTTCACGACGTTGAGACGGATACGACTGGCCTTCCCAATATGTGGAAATACCAGGTAAGTTGCGGTCCGCAAGGGAACCGCCCTGTCCGCTGCCATGTTGCTGCTCAGATTGCTGCCGGGCGAGATTTCGAAGAGGGATGGACTGGGATGGGGAAGTCGGATTGCTTTGTTGAGACTGTCGGGGAGAGGTCGACGACCTGTTCATTGTGATGCGATGTCATCCAGATGACACGGGGTACGAATTAATGGTAAGGGTCGATGGGATCGGGAGGGGACGGGCGTAATGCGCGAGCGCATTCGCAAGTAGGCAATTATGACGATAGCGATGGCATTCCTATGCTATTTGGAGGCAACTATGAGCGTGGTAGATGTACTTTCTAGCTATCGAGTCTATTGAGAGGCAGGTATGCGTGGTATCCGAGGCGCGATTGAAGTCGAAGTCGAGGTTTCAGATTCGAGCGAGAGGCAGGTAAGTCGGATTAGACTCGGTGAACTAGGCGAGTGGACGTGCCGCTGGGAGGTGAGGGTATCTACAATTAAGGTACCTAGGGTAGGTTAATGTTACGGTAGGTCAGAGGTATAGGCGCATCAGCAGTGACGAACAGCAATTACTTTCAACAGAAGACAAAAAGAGGGACAAAACGAAGTGTTTCTTGAGAGCGGTCTTCTTTCCTCAGGCGAGCGAAGGGGTTTGGTCTGTCACAGGTGGTGGAGGGATCACCCTGTCGTACCTATCGTGTCAGTGGGAGCAGCCTAGCAGGTTTAGTGAAGATGAAGCTCAGCCTCCTTTTTGACACGGATGCATGTGGATACGGCCCGTCAAGCTGAAGAGTGAATGGGCACGTACGGTCGTTTTTGCTAACAGTGTGGTAGGCTAATGCCGGAAATTCTTATGTGGGAGTACCTACATCTACACGCTGGTGGGCTATCCCGTGGACCCCGAATGACACCCAAGACAGTTTTAGCACAATCCATGCAGCTACGCATAAATCCCCCACGCCTCAAGCAGTAACGGGCGCGACAGACTGTAGGGACCTTACCTTAGGAGGTAGGCAAGGTCCAGACTCCAGGCTTGCCGACCTCCAGAGGTATCTATCCTCATAAGCTCCTGCGGCAAGGGCGCGCTTTATTACTGGCAGTACTCTCAGCAGGTGCTTGCCCGTTGGTGGCTGTCAATCTACTTACATAAGTACTTAATCTACCTCTCTTCAAGGTCCAGTGCCTCAGGTAAGCAGTTTAACGCAGCCTTACCAATAATCAGGTATGTGGGTAGACATCTACCTCTTAACATAGCAAACCATGTATTGCTACCCTTTGCTCAGATCCCATTCCTTGTTTATGATGGGGACAAAATTTTGTAAACAGTCAGAACGTTGTTTCGCTGTTTTTCGTGATAAGGATATCTCTTCTTTGGTAAGCACAGTCCTGTCAACCTGTTTTAAGCTGAAACGACTCTGGAGATTATCTGGAGTCTGTGAAATGGTCTGCTTTTGCTAAAAGAAAACTCCCAGAGTTAACTAGAAAAAAACAATACAGGTACGACATGTACTCAAATCATGTGTTTCCCACATACAAATGATACTAAAAGATCAGATAGTACCTACATAAGTGGTAGAACATACCTCCTCACGGTCGGGGTGTATAATCAGCAAGTCGTCGAGTGCTGCGGGTATCATCCATGCCCTTTAGAATTGGAGTACTTGACGGAGGTCAATCTGGAATTAGTATTCAGTAAAAGGTTTATACAGAGGGCCTCATTCATACTCATACCTTATACTTGCCTACCGATCTGATTCACTCACGTGTGGTGTACATGTTGAAGAAGCATGCCTTGTATACATCCTTTCTCTGCGGGAAGTAGATGCAATAAGCCAAAACAAGCACTAGCCCTCGCCAGCTTTGCTGACTGGAGGGAACCCCAAAGATCCCCGGCCGTAGCGTTATACATACATATGTAGTGCTTGGTACGTTCCAGGTAGGTTCCCTGTCCGTAGCCAAGGTTGCTAGCACGCAACGCCACGCTGACGATGAAGCCCAGGTCCCCACAGCTACGAAGTAGCTTGCTATTTGTCGCTACTGTATGTAGAGGTTGCCAGGTGTATCACCCCCTGCCGCCTGCCTACCAGCTACCCTAGATACCTAAGGTATGTACCTAACCAATCATCCAGTTAGGCTCTGGCGCGTCAACCTCCCCCTAAGGCTACCTCTCTATCTTCCAATTAAAATGGAATGTCCATTTTCGGCCACGCCCCAAGTCGCGTAACTTTGGCATGACCGCGACAGGAAAACCCACATGCACATGTGTTTCTGCACTTTACTTGCCTAGCCTCCAACTTCACGTCACTACACTGACTTGTATCCGTCTTCTCTGGTTCTGTTTCTGCTCCCACTCGTCATCTCAGGTCGAATCGACAATACGGCAATGTCCCGCAGACCTCTCGTTTGTCTAGATTTTCTCCTATTTCTTTAGAAACCCAAACCAACCATTTTGCTCTTCGCCTACTGCCTGGCAGTCACTTTTTGCCACACTTTCTTGCGCCCTTGAGCGCCTTCTGTACGTCGCATTTTCCGGTGTGGCAAACGACCGCTCGCAACCATGGTTTCGTCCCGGAAACGCGCTTTGCGCGACATCGAACCTGCTGCCGATGCTTCACAACCCTCTCCTACCACAACTTCGCTCCAACGCATAAGAAACTGTTGGCAATTTTCCAACCTCTTCCAGTGGATATATCTGTTTGGTAAAGTTGTCAAGATCGACGAGAACTTGGACATCGATGTGAGGCTCCTCGAACCTCATCGTTGTGATGTCAAACTTGCTCATCCTTCTCTTTCTCGCAGGATCTCGAAGCCGAATGCCTCAAGCCGAGTTCTCCTATCCTGGTCAACATTGGGCTTGCTCTACTCAAATTTGTTTCATCACATCGCGGCTTAACGTATGTTCTATAAAAAGCCGCATTCATCTCCATCGTCATCACATCAAGAGCTGACAATCTCACTAGTCCAGAATTGTTTGACGAATATACACGTCGACAATATGTTGCCAAGGCCCCCGATCGGAATCCTTTCGGCATCGACGAAAGCCCGGCACATTTCGATGACTTTGACGCCCTCCTCAAGCTTCGAGTCCTACAACAACTTACGCAGTGGGTCATGCTACACCCAGAGCGCATTCGAGACAAAATGGAAGAACAGAGGCCCAGCGACCAGACCGAATGGGTTTGTGCCTCCTATGGCCTTCTCGTATTGTGGTGTCTCAGTAAAGCTAACGCGCCCTTAGAGAATCGAACCCACAGGCTGGGACAGTGACGACCGCACTTATTATATTTTGGACGACAATAGACTATATCGCATGACACCAGCCGCTCCTACCACCGCGTCCTGGAAGCCGAAGAAAAACACCAAGAAAGCAAAGGCTGCTGCGAGGGCTCCCAAAAGGCGCCGAGTTTCGAGGTCCACGGCTCAGAGTGGCGAGAATGTTGACGATGACTCACTCTCAGATTCGGAAGACGCACAAGAACCTCAGGACAATGGTCTCGGGGGCGCAACTTGGGAGTGTATTGGAGTTAGTTTAGAAGACATTCAAGCCTTCCTAGCTACCATTCGAAAATCCCGCGATGAGAACGAGAAAGTCTTGAGAAGCTGCATCGAAGAACATCTCTTACCCCTGCTGGAGAAACAGGAAGAATCGCGCAAGCGCAAAGCTTTGCAACGGGAAAAGGAACTACTGAACCTCGAAAAGATGTCTCATGCGAAGCGGTCCAGTCGCCTCGCCAACAAAGCAGAACAGCAAAGACACGAAGAACAAGCCAGGCAAGATGAGGAAAGGCGCCGAGTTGAGGAGGCTGCTGCACGGAAGGAAGAACAAAAGCGGATCAAAATGGAGAAAGAGCACGACAGTCGAGCCAAGTCGAGAGAAGTTCGACTTGAAGAACGTAAACGTCGTCGCTTACAGGCTGAAGAGGAGCTGGCTCAACTTTCCGAGGACAGCAAGACTCCTGACGGTGGAAACGGCCGCATGTCACAGAGACGATTAAAAGATCAGATCGACAGAAACAAGCAAGCCCTCCAAGAACTTGATGACGAGGAGGACGACTGGATTTTTGATTGCATCTGTGGCGTCTATGGGCAAGTCGATGACGGTACACACAGCATCGCCTGTGAGACGTGTAATATCTGGCAGCATAGTAAGTGTGTTGGCATCAGTGAAGCAGAAGCCGACAGCGATAATTTCCACTTCATTTGCAAGTCTTGCCGGCGAAAGCAGAATTCACGTACAGAACACCCGATCATCAGGTTGAAGGTGAACAAGCCAGGCCGTTCATCTCCACACCCTAAAACGGACAAGGCCGACTCACCTATCCAACAAGCCAACGGAGCACAAGAAGATGATTTTATCGTCGAACCAACTACTCAAGCTCGAGGCTCGGCTCGTGCACCATCATTTTCTCAAGTTGCTACTGAGAAGTCATCCTTAGAACCGCTTGCGCAACCATCAGGTCTACCAACAATTCCAGTGAAGCAAGCAGGTCAGCCACATGTGTTGCCTCCTCCCTCCCCACATATCAATGGTGACGGAGCACATGCATTCTCGTCACCTCATCCAACTTTGTCGCCCCCTCAGCAGTCGCCGAATAAGTCAAGGGCCTACTCGACCTTATTCAACCCTTCTTCGCCCGCAGGTGGAGAGGCCAAACTGCCTCAGAAGGGCATATTCCATGTGTCACCGAAGTCCAACGGGGGTCATTCATCAAGTACTATCGTCTCAGTTACTGCCGGATCTGACTCGCCTGTCAAGCAACTTCGTGACACTACAAGCAAAGAGTCGTGTGTGTCATCGCCGCCCACCGCCGCGGTTGTAGCTAACTCCATTCCTGGCCAGAAGCCCAATGTGGAGCTCAGCCCTCGAAGTCTCGTACTTTCCACACCACAACTGAACAAAACCAGGCCACTTCAGAATGACCTCACACCTTCGCTTCCACCAACAAAAAACGGTATATCCCCGTCCAAACGCTCGCCGCCACCTCAACAAACCAACAACTGTATAACCTCGTCGCCAGCACCTGCAATCTTACCTCCTGTAACCGCTCTATCCCCATCACCTTCGGAGCAGATCATGACGCCACCCGTCAAGCCAACCGATCCGGCTCGACCACCGTCGCAACATTCAAGCTTCGTTAGTGATTTGTGATAAAGACCAAGGGTTTACAAGCCATCAATTAGGGGGTTTGGGGTGGAAAACTGGATTCACCAGATTTCCTAACGGGCTTATATGGGGCGTTGGCGAAATGACAGACATATCATATTATGATAGACTGTATGAGGCACGGAGAATTGATTTATTAAGCACAGAGTAAAGTGTAAGATTCAACAAGCAGTTGGATGGTTTTTATGTCCACATGCCGGTATCACGTGATCCGAGCCTCGGTCTCCCGAAAAGTAGTCCCTAGAATTACAAGCACTCAATCCATTCTGAAAACAGGCGTCGGCCGCCTCATCAACGTCCTCGGACTAGCCAAAGACCCTGAGACGGTAGGTGGACCCGCGGTATAAAGGAAGATGTATTCTAATATGGTTGCTTCGGGTTTGAAAACAAGCCCAAAATGGACTATCGTCTAGCTGAGTACCGGACAATCGCAAATGACCAAATGAAATGCCATACCCTATGACAACTTGCGCGGTGCTTGCTAGAGATTGTGAATACTGGATAGTCCGAAAGGGTGAGTAGCAATGCTTGAAATGGTTACTCTGGCGTTCCAACAGCAGTCGGTCAACGAAACTATGAACCACCATGTCCAGTGCTTTCTGGGTTAGTAAGCTAGAGGGGTTTCATTAAAGCAGTCATGTCTTCTGCCCCTATTTGCCTATCACCGTCATTCACCTTGTCGATGTCGTCCACGATACCACAATCTTTCCGATGCAAATCGCCGTTGGATCACGTAGCTTCTCTTCAGGTCATCTAAGCTGCCCAGGAAACGCATGTTGTGTTAGGAATACAGGAAGCTAAGATAGGTAGGGTGTAGTGTGAAGTCAAATGTACACATACTTTTACAGTTCATTGAAATCTTGTACTCCATGACGCTAACATTTTGCAGTTCGAATAAGACCAAATTGCGATGATATCTCAGAATGTAGAAATGCTTGGAAACCCAAGATCATCAACGGGCGCAGCGCCTCAACGCGGACAGATAGAACGAAGAACACACACCGCCGACTTGGAAAGCCTCACTTACGCCCCATGTGTCTCGCCGGTAGACGCACAGGAGTTCGCAGTTTGCTGCATGCGTGCGGGTATCCTTCAGGCATGACTGAAGCAGCGTGGGCCTTGGTACGTGGTCGGACATTGGACCCACTGGAGCCGACCGCCAGCCAGAAAGGCGGCGAATAGATGCTTACGTGTATATCTGGCGCGCATGATCATTGGTGAGGCGAATGTTGGTTGGGGATGAGGTCAAGTCGATATGTCGCACAACTCCCGATGGCCGGTACGAACTGTTGGTCAAGGCGCCGAGACAGCGGAGCAGCGACCAATAGACCTTGAGCAGTACCTACACACCTCCTCAGGTGGAAACACCGTGGACGCGATGAGCCAAAGTAGAGCAGTTGGGTTCTGGTAAAATACGGGTTGAGCTCGATCATAGGGTTGCGCTCACAGGTCAATTCGCCTCATGACCCTGATGGCATCTTAAGCGCCAGACGTACCGCGAAAAGGGGCAACACTCTAGAGTGGGTATATGCAGACGTCTTGTCGATAGTCATAACTTATTCCGGAGATGGCGAGACAATGTGAACAATATTAATAGTACCTACGAGCAAAGTGGACATCGTCGCCTCTTGAGCGAATTCTAGTGTCGGTGGTTTGGCATTCTGCCGTAGGTATCACTCAATGGGCTACATAGGCAACAAGCACAGGTCATGAGAGAAAGGACGGATGGACGTCTTCGTCTCACGCGATAGCCTCAAAGGCTAGCAGTATCAGCAAAGAAACGAATTGAAAAGAAGCAAATGTCAAAAAAGTTCAGACAGGTCTTTGATGGTCCTGGGAAGTAGGTATGCACGGCCATACAGGCAAGCTGCTGCGTGCGGCACGCACCAGCCTGTCATAAAGCTGTCGATATCAAAGGTAGGCAGACCTTCTCGTTTCTCCATAATGAAGCATGAAAAGACATCTAATGCTTATATAGACACGGCCAAGGCGCGTCCGGGATATGCCTCTTCATACCCGGCAAATGCTCCCTTGCAGCCCTAGCCCTCCTGTCGAGAGGCAGTTGACGACTGACGTTCAAACAGGCAGCAACGCTACTGCAGCTATCCGTTGATCGAACAGGGGTCGTATCTCAAACGAGAGTAACCATGGATGTTCAGGACAGCTCGTTTTGATTGGCAATTGCTCAGTGCATTTGCTCAGACACTACCGGATTGGCCGAGCTGGCCAGAGGCGACTGCACTCCTGGGGGCTATCCTGACGCGACTCACACCAAACATCCACTGAGGTGTGGTCTTAACCATAGCAAGAGAGAAAGAAGCTCTGGTCATCATGTGAAGCACTTGTAGCTGCGCCTACGACGTGGTAGAGAGCCAGAGCCAGAGCCAGCTCCATATAGAGGAGGTGTGCCGGTTGGAGAGCGCGATGCCACGAAATCGGGAGAGGGAATGAGAGAAAGAATCCACCAAGACGTCTGCTTTGGGACGGTTGCTCTGGAGGAGGCTCGTAGGAATGCAAGGGCTCGGTTCGGGCTAATCTGAGTACCAGAAGCACGTTTTCGGCCATAGTCCAGGCACAGCATTCCAGAGCGCCCTCCTTGCACCACGAGCCAGCCAGCCAGCCAACAGCCACAGATACCATCCCCAGATTGGATCTCCAGGAGGTACCGCAACAAGCCGAGCCAAACGAGTCCAAAGGCTTGTTTTCTATTTCGGGGTCGGCTGAGTAGGTATTTTGGTATCTGTGGGAACCGGTCGTTCAACCCGAACGGTGTATTGCTGCACGCCCCCCCCTAGCATCGCGGGCGCACTTCTAGCTTGGTATACAGCTACGGGGATCTCATTTCTTCATCGAAGTGTCTATCGGCATGTTATTCCATGCCTCTCTGAGACCTCCCTGCCGCCGAGGCGCCCAGGAGCCTGCATGCATGCATACTGGCATAGTTCTGCATGTCTACCTACTTACCCATACGTACCTCCGGGGAATACAGCGGGCATTATGACACTGGATCCGTAGCCCTGTGTGCCAGTCATGGCCCAGGATGCATGACTTACATAACTGGGAATATGATAGAAGTAAAAGCAGAGGCAGAGGCAGAGATAGCAGCGAGAGACCGGGGCCGGAATGCTCCATGCTCAGTCTAAAGACATCCAGACAGCACCTGAGCAGCCTACCTACCGCCCGAACACGGCCGTGAACAGTTTCGTAAGTGATCTAGAGTAGCTTTGGGCGCGTCCAGCACTTGCCATGCCTCCTTTGCTCTGCTTTCCGAATGCGGTAATGCCGCTCTGGTACAGTCAAAGAAATGGGGGAGGCCCTACAAATAACTGCACCCCCAAGAGTTTTCTTTCTCAACCGAAGTTGGTAGAAGGCTTCCTTATTGTCCCACTGCTGCCGTGGGAGTTGTTGGTCTGACAAAGGGCCGCATCTAGCAGTCCCAACCCACTCACATTGTCCTCCATCACCACCAACACCAACGCCAATACCAGAGATATCTGGGTCGGAAGCGAACAGGACCAAGCCAACCATTCCGTGCCATAGCAACCCCGACTTACACCTATACGAAACACCACCGCCACTGATAGCGATAGCCATCATCGCTATAATCTACCGTTGTATTACATCATAGTCCTCGGCCAACTCAGAGCGCCCGTCGCCCTCTAACGGCACCCTCCTGGAAGCTGGCTTGCCTTTGGATCTGGAAGATCCAACGACATCGACTCTCTCACTTTCTCTTGGTTACCAGCGCACCGCCTGCTGCGACTGTTCCTGCAGTTTCGCCAGCCCATGTTTCTAGTGTAAAGACATAGCGAGGACAAAGAATCGGATAGAAATCTCTTGTAGGCGGCAGTACATGGGGAATCGCATCAGTATTTCAGCATCTTGTATTTTCATAAGCCATCGGTCACGGTTATAGCAGAGGGGCGTGTGCTCATCCAACCATCAAGGGGAGTCCTTACAACAACGCTCCCGCCTGCCACCCACCCCCGGTTGCAGCCCTCAGTTCAAGCACATACCTACACACACTTCTGCATCTGCGCCGGATTGAAGGACACAACGTGCCAGGCATCGGCAAGGCGGCTCTGGGATACTGCCACTGTTCCCATCTAGGCAAGAGAAGCTCTGCTCTGCAATAGGTTCGTGCTGTTACTTCTCTCCTCTCACCTGACTGAATGATTCTGCACCCGCCCTTTCTTTTAACACCATCTGTCATGCCCAGCTTCAGTCTCCTGCATGTCACGGGCAGAGACAAGCTCAGTTTATGATAGCTCTGATGCCGGGATCACCGCGCTGCCACAGCCTCTTAGCTGGGGCTGGTCTTCGCTCATCCACCAGCTAGCAAGCGGATCTATTGCTGTTAGCTGGTTGCTAGTCACAGCAGGAGGAGGGATTACTGTGACCGGGGAGATCAGATAGCTGGCATTGGAGCGTGTCATTCGATCAACTCCCATGGCTGATTCACTGACTGAGCTTTAGACAACTGCTTCTGCCGCCCGGGACTTTTCGCAAAAACTGATCTCCTCAGCCTCCGAAACGACTGGTCGCTTTCGCTGGAGACTTCGAAAGAGTGCCACGTTCCATTCTGGGATCCGCCTCTTTCTTCCACTCTCCCCTCTCTGGTCGTCTAGTGCTTCCCGCATTCTGTTGTGTTGTATTGAGGAAAGGCGTGGCTTTGCCATACCAGCTCGAGGTGCCAGGAACCATCAGAGGTCCCCCCCCCCCCAGAGAGACAGGTCACCCTTCTACAAGCTGTCAGTCTGCATATCACGTCACCGCAAGACTGCCTGCTTCAGTTGCCATCGTGTGGCTTCCACTCGAAATTTGCCATATACCTGCCATTTGCAGTATCGTGCCCACCGTCGCCTTGCTTGAGAACGGAAATTCGTTGCCGACGATCGATCATATTGCTTGAATCAAGCTCGCCGGTTCCGTCCAAGGTACGTTGCCCAGCTGTGCGCATTGCTTCACAGTCCACTATCAGTGTGTTTGTGAATGCTGCGGTTCGGCTTTCAACTCGATACCCACTGGTTGAGAGATTCTCTCTCTTCGCCTGATCTGTTCCTGCCATTTTTCTCCCAGAGAAAGAGCTTCGTCTGCTTTGAAAGAGGTGCTTTTGGACCGGTGCACCTTGGTATCTTTATACTACCACCAACACCACCAACGACTTCCTTTACTCTTTGACTAACTCGCCTGAAACTACCAACCAACACAGCCACTGCTACCTGTGCTACTCTCAGGTCCGCCTCCCTCCTCCTCTTATTGCTCCAAGACAATCAATGCAATGGAGAATAGTGACACGCACACTCCAGCGCCGTCTGACCAGGGTAACGCCGCCGACGATGCCCTCCACAGTGGCTTCCAGCAACTCATACAACACAATGCCACCGCGACACCATACTCACATCCACAACAAGGTCCTGTCGACTTGATAAGCCGAATGGGCTCAGCGCCGCCTTCCAGATACACCTCGCCAGCTCCACAACAGAGCGCGATGTCGACTTACGAGCATCACACCCCGATACAACATTCCTCACCTTATCCGCCCCCTTCCTACCCTCAGGTCTACCAGCAGGGCTACTCCATGGAAAATAGCGCATATCCCCCGTTACAAGAAATGGGGCCACCAGCAGTAAGTCGGCTTCTCGGAAAGTTGGAGATGGAAGGGGCTCGAGAGACTGACCAGACCTCTAGACACCCCACAGCTCCTACAATACTCCCGCTGCATCCCCGCCTTCGGAAATCATGACAACGAGGTCAGGTCGAACTGTGCTCCGATCGCACGGCGCGCCTGCTCTAGGTCCCAGATCATCTCGCGTCGGGAAGGCCTCCCCGAAGCCTAAGAGTAGAAAATCCAAGCGGAAAAGGGGGAGCGATATCTACGGTGCCGATGGCTCGAAGAATGAGGTTATACTTGAAGCACCCCTTTCCGAGCTCGTGAAAAACATTACGAATGTGACCGACACCGACATAAATGCCTATGTCAATAGGAGTCCCGAGGACCGCCGGCGGGAAGTCGCCAAATCGAAGGATGGGAAAGTAAAGAGGCCCATGAACGCATTCATGCTGTACCGAAAAGCCTTCCAGAATCGAACTAAAGAGTGGAAGAAACATGACAACCACCAAGTCATTTCTCAGCTGTGTGGTAAATCGTGGAGCATGGAAGATCCCAGCTTCAAGCAGTATTTCGAAGATTGGGCCGTGGTCGAGCGTAACAACCACAAGGACGCCTTTCCAGACTATAAATTCGCACCTGCGAAAGCGAAAAAGAAGATTCTCAATAAGCAGGAGCCTGATTCCGATGATGAGAGTGAAATCCTTGAGTCGTATAACCATCTCGACTACAGCCTTCCCACGAGCCGGAGCGCCTCGAGGGCCCGGAATCCTTATGATCCGGACGGCGATTATCTTCCTCCTGGAGCCAGAGGGTCGGTCGGCGCCTATTCGTATCACTCACCATCTCCTGTCGCGCACCACCAGAGGCTTCCCTACCAAGCGCACCAGTCGTCTTTCCAGTACACCAATCCAGGCAAGCCGCGGCCAGCAGACTACGGCTCGGGACTGGGCCAGGGACAGTACTATCAAATGACATCCGAGTTCGCGCGGCAAGTGTATCCCCATCCCCACCAAATACCCGCCTACGGCGGCGTGCAGCAGGTGCCAGCCTTCGTCGAGAACGTGTACATGAATAAAGCCAGCTCGCCCGCTAGTTACCACGGGTCACCCATGGACGGCTACGGCGAGCTAATGGGCTCCGCGTACCCGCCGCCTCCAGGCCAAATGTCGCATCATCATCCTCATCATCATCCGCAGCAGCACATGCAGCATCCACCGCCATTGGAGCACCAGATCGACCCCTCCCTGATGTCCAATCAGCCCCTGGGGGCGCCGCCCGACGGCCTGGAGAGCGTCGGGAGCATGGTGGACCTGGAGGCGGGCTACTCGCTCGACGCAGACCTCGGCGCCGGAGGGGCAGCACCGCATCAGCAGTTCGAGAGCGCGTATCTGACGCCAGCGGCCAATGACACACCGGCGAGCGCGGGTATGGGGAGCGAGAACGATCCGTCGGCGACGTGGAGCGACGATCTGGCCGCTGGTGCCATGGACGAGGCGAAGCTGTCGGACGACTGGGAGGCGACGCTGGGCGGTGACCACCTTGGTAGCATCGACGACTACCTAGGCACGACGGACTCTCCGGGCGGTTAGCGGCAGCCCGGTGGAAGAGTGCTTCTAGGCGGTAGACGGTAGACGATAGAAGAGGGTGCGCGAGTAAATTCTTCTGCTTTCGCTTCTGGCGCCTGGCTTTGGATGATAGACTGTCGGGGCGGGCGTCGGTGATTCAAGTGCGAGGATTGGAGGAAAAAGAATTGCTTGTATTTATTGGTTTTTCCATTCTTTCTTATGCGCGTGTGTCGAATGACAACGCAAGGGAGCATGAGCAATGTCAATACGGCTGGCTGGATTGTCCACTCTGGCACGTACAGCAATAACACGGCAACGACAACAACAACAACAATAACAGCAACAATGGCATAGGAACCAACAGCACCGCCTTTGCTTTCTTTAATTCGCCGTGCCTTGCCTTCAATAAATGGGTACCAGGGTGTAGAAGGTCCAGCCAACACGGAATTTAGCCATCTCTTGCAGATAAGCAGAACTGAGGAACAGAAGGATACGGGGAGTGAGGAGGAAGCAAGGGAGGGGGTGAAAGATGCGAACTTTCGAGGCCCAGCACACGAGGCCCTTTTATCTTGTACTGCATCGGTACCCGGGATCTTGATATCTGGCAGACTCAACATTTGAGTCAGAGACGGAATCATCCATTCAGCATCTTGCAGATAGCAAAGTATTAATGCTTTTTTCTTGTATCAAGATCTCCAAACTGATTTGCTACGTGTCCTCCTGTGTTGTGCCCTATCCGTGGCATGTCCATTGTCCCTCACTCTGAATAAAAAAACCACCTGTCATCCCTGAGTTCGAGCCCCCTTCCCGGTCTCCGAGGCGCGGGACAAAGAAGACTCAGCGCTCCTCATCACTAGGCTGCAGTGATGAAAGGATATCTGAGATCGTGGGTTACCGATATAACAGTACGTTTCTTGAAAGCCGGTACGACCACGCGGGATCTCGGCGTGCTACCCACAGGCAGAACAATCTTGTCCCATGCCCTTGAAGGGCGCACATCTGGGCTATTGCATGCATCACTCACCATTACCGGACTCTGATCACCTAACGTAATAGTACAAAATCAATGAGTCCAATACTGTGTCGAGATTTGTCGTCAAGCTCCGTTGCGTGATGTGCATAAGCCTCGAGTTGATGTGTGCGAAAAAGCCTGTATGCCGAACGCGAAGTTATTGTGATGACTCTCCGATCGTGACACTGCCAATGCTGCTTGGCATGAACACTTGGGTTCTATGAAAAGAGCAAGGCTTGCTAACTTTGTAATTGTCCCTGTAGCACTATTACAGACCACAGAGATGACTTCCTGCCGTAAGTGCGTGACTTTGCAGGCACCCCTTATGCTGCATGATCTAGTCTCATGGTCAAAAACGACATAAGTACGGTACTGCAAGTCCTGTACTAAGTCAGGATGTACAAGCGTCCCGAGGTATAATCACATGCGCGTGGTTGTGTCATCGTCTTGAGACAAAGTATAACACGTTTTATGTCTACTCGTAATGGTTAGGTATTATAACTCATCCTTGATCCGCTGTTTCTCGTGAGAAGCACCGGGTTCTTCTTCCATCATCCTTTTCTTGGGGTTTGACGGTTCTTCTTCGCCACGATCTCTTAATACTGTATCCTCTTTGACCCCTTGCGTTTTGTCGTCGCCTTCAATAGGATCTTGATTCGACTCATCAACTATTCTGCCGACATGCTCCATCAAGGACTCATCTGCTGTTGTCTCTTGAGACTGCTCCGGCGGCTGCCCGACCTGTAGAGTCGGTACGCCTTTGTTATTCATCTCCACCTGTTGAGGGCCCGAATCGACAGCAACGGAACTCGATCCAGGATTGACCTGTGAGTTCCGCAAGCCCACAGTACTAGCCACACCCATACTACCTTTATATAGTAGCTTCAAGGGTAGCCAGATAAGTAACCAGGTCGGACCCCACAACAGCCGTCTGAACACTAACCAGCCTATTGTGACTATCAAAATCATCAAAGCAGTACCTAAGTACCATGTGTCTGTCTTTTGGCTCTTCAGCAGCGTCCGCAGCAGCGCTTGAGAACCTGATAGCATCGTGTCAAGGCTCGAGTAATTCTCCGAAAGTTGCGCCAACGCCGCCGTTGACTCCTTGAGGGCGTTCTGCGCGAAGTCGCTCTTGGAGAGCTCCGTGGCCATCATATCGTGCGCGCGCCGCAGCGACTGCGTGACGTCGTTGTTTGCGTGGAGCATCTGTTCCTCCTTGGACATTTCGGAGCGGTCCTTGTACTTGCGCCGAGAAGCAGGGGCCAAGGGCGTTGGCACGGTCGCGGATGCTGGCGAGGACGCACCGGAGCGAGGGGGGACGAAGGAGGCATAAAGTAGTTCGCGCTCTTGGCGCTGCGCGATCTGAAGATTGCGTTTCGCGGTAATCTGTGCCTTGCGGAAGGACTTGCGGCAGCTGTAAGAACAATATCAGTACGAGATTGCAACTATATCAAGACTGAGAGTTTGCAAAGCCCTACCTCTGTAACTCCTGTTCGAGCCTCTGTGCGCCATCTTTCAATCGGTCCTTGTCGTGCTGAAGCGAACTGGCTGCCTTGCCAGGCCGGATGTCAAGAATCTCCTCGTGGAACAACTCAAGCTCTTCCTCTTGCTCTCGCAAGATCTGGTTGATTTCGCTGCTCAGCTCTGAGCCAACATTATCGTCTTCACCTGCAGCGAGCGGTATCGAACCGGGTCGGAAGTCGAATTTGGCTAGACGCTCAATCAACTCCTTGAGCTGGTTAGTAGCATCTTGCAATACCGCGAGGCGGTCCTGAAGATCTGCAAAACGTTTTTCTAGAGCCTCGAGGGACATTCTGCTGGAATTTCGGGCTTTGCTGCGGTGACTTGGGGCCCGGGAGGTGAGCTGTCCTCGGATCTGGTAGTGGGATTCTTCAGGTACATCCATGGAAGTGCCCGATACGTGACGTTGCAACAAGTACTTAGAACCCTGTCCGTCTTGGAAGCTGTTGTGGCTCAAG
Source organism: Xylariaceae sp. FL0016 (assembly GCA_022578815.1). Lineage (NCBI taxonomy): Eukaryota > Fungi > Ascomycota > Sordariomycetes > Xylariales > Xylariaceae > Xylariaceae sp. FL0016. Next base: position 682,901 of record MU388740.1, read on the forward strand.
CTGTGTGCACCGCCTCACTAAGTTCGTCAGCCACATCCTGAATCCTGGGTTTTTCCTGGCGCCATACTTGTGATGGAAGGATGCGAGACGCAATTGAGTTAAGGATTGTTCGCATTCTGTTTGTTTGAGTAAGTATAGCCCCTGCTTCTGGGTACATGTAAGGAAATCTTCTAATTCACGGTCAGAAACATCGTCACCATGATCACCCGATTCATTACCGAGGTGAACACCAAGTTCAACCCCTTCTCCATGAGCTCGCGCGCGACGAGATTATTCCTTAGCTCCTTGCCCTCCAACGCGCGGTCGCAAGGCATGCAGATCAACACCAAGCTCCTACCTCGAACATCGACAGAAACGGCATCCATAATGGTCAAATTCAGTGTGTAACACGATCCTGCCACTTGATACTATACTAATGGACCAATAGAGGATGGAAAGGAAATGGCGCTTAATGGCGAGAAGCTAGGAATCAAGGGCATAATCGAGGAGCTCGACAGACACTCAAGAATCTTACAAAAGCAGGCAAGCTTAACTGATTAGAATAAGTCTGATATCCGTCTACACTGTACAAATACAGGCATCAGCTGGCGTTGGTGGCCATGGGACGCAGGAATCAATGAATTCTTTGCATTATATCATTCGTCCGCATCATCATTTATTGGCATAGAACAGGCTCCTTTTTTGGTTAGATGTACCTTCAAGACTGGCGCAGCCTTGGAAGGTACCATTGATATGATCACGAAATAATCCTACAAGGGGCGAATACAGTCCACAACTGTACTCGGTAGACTGTATAGAGAAGCTCAATCGCAATTGGGAGCAGAATGTATCTAGTATTCTGCGGAGGGCGACTACTCAGCTCCTCGAGGATATCTTGAAAACAAATATATTGGTTCGAATACCAAAGTATTTGCGGAGAAGAATGGCAATGCTTGAGACCTAATGTTTCAAGTATCGCCTTTCGACAAAACATGTGCAGTGAATTTTTGTCTACCGTACCCAAAAGCCTTGCCTCTAAGCAGCAGCGCCGCTAATAAAGAACCACTTGTCGATCGAGCTGTCGATCTTCGCAGGAGCAAGGTTCTCGTTGGGGGGCAGAGGAGGAAGCTGCTCAGGGCCGACACGGCTAGGCGAGTGAGCAACAGTCAGGTTGGTACTAAAGTTTACGTCAGCTTAGTTGCGGGACACGTCAGTCTGAGGGCTACTTACGTGGAGATACCACCTGGCTGGGTCTTGCCAGTGATGAGCTTCTCCCATGCCTCAGCGCACTCGCTAATGACGTCCATTGCGTAGCTAGATTGTGTCAGTATTTGATCGAATTTCCAATGCGAGGTCGATCGTAGACTTACTCCTTGTTCTTGCACTCGCCAGTGAAGGCGAACTGGTTCTCGGGCTTTCCGTCGGGGATCTTGTAGATACGGAACCACTCGTTAGTGGCACGGAGGAGACCGGGAAGGTGGCGCTCAACATCCTCAACGTCGTTGAGCTTGGGGGCGAGCGGGTCGTTCACGTCCACGACAATGACCTTCCAATCAGTCTCCTCCTCGTCAAGCAGAGCCATGACACCGAGGACCTTGACTTGCTTGACCTGACCAGTGTAGCCGACCAGCTCACCGATCTCGCAGACATCGAGCGGGTCGTCGTCGCCCTTGGCCTTGGTTTCGGGGTGAATAGCATTGGGGTCTTCCCAGGTCTAAATTCGGTAATTGAATTAGAATGAGGGCGTTAATTGACGATGGAAGCGATGCGTGGCAATTTACCTGGGGGAAGGCACCGTAGTTCCATAAGTAGCCCTTGTGGGGAAAGCAGTTGCGGACGTATCGAAGCTTGCCCTTCTTGATGTCCTGCTTCACAGGGTTGAGGAGCTCATCCTTGGAGATCTACTCGTCATAATTTGGTCAGCTGTGTTATCGAGGTATGGAAAAAAATTCAGGTCGGTAAAAATTACCTCGAGCTTGGCGTTAGTCCATCGAGGGATCTCGACAATCATGTTCAAGATGGTCTTCTCGGCATTGGCGTAGAGGGGGATATCATGGAATGGGGAGCAGGGGACGCCATCCTTCTCGACGTAAACACGGTGCTCGAGGGTGTTGGGAGCGCCAACTTTGCGAACACCGTAAGACATTGTGGAATCGGGGGTTGGTGTATGAACGTTTTGATCAAGAGAAGGGGACGCGGAGCTCGAGAGATGTCGAGCTATTTGGGCTGATCGATGAGACGCAATGTTGTCTGACTGGGGGAAATTGCGACCAGGAGACGATGAGGAGAGAAAAGAGGAAGCTTGGATGTGTAACGGACGAAAATTGGAATTGGTTGAGGAGAGGTGGGTGGACGAGTTGGAGGGGCGGACAGAAGGAGGGGGAGGGGTCGCCGTGCGGCGATTGGAAGGGCCCGCCAGCTTGACGGCGACGGTGTGGTGATTGGCCGCGTGGCTGAGCTCTATAGGAGCAGCGATCGGCCGCTTTGGTCCTCGTGAGGGCCCTACAGGTAGTAGTATGGGCAGACGGTGAAAAGCCAGCCTTTGCAATGGGACCCGTGTGGACAACATGAGAGAGTGCTAAGTAGAATATGGAGAGCAAAACGGGCAAGAGAAATCCACTAATCAAGCCGGTAACGGAATATTCAATAACCTTGATCGTACACGGCCTCAACACTCCAAAGCGCGGCTATTCCAGTCAATCCCGGCCGATCGGTTGTTTATGGATTCACATCAACTCGAAATTCGTCGTTTACCGTGGCAGTTGGCGGGGGTCAGTGCAGGGGGTCCCGTCAGCCGTCACTTCGGAGACTTTCCCCTGCCAGTTGTCACCCCAGAGGCAATAGCTGTGGCTTGATTTTTCTCAGCCGTCAGAGTCTCCAAAATTAGCCACAGCTACATATGTAGTACCCTTATCTCAGACAACGGACCTTTTGTCCCTGAATCTACCCTCACCTAGGTGGTTCAGGTAGAAACCCCATCATACGAGTGATCAAGTCACCGCCTTCCGTAGAAAGAATTCTATTGTATGGCGCGCAAGGAATAACCAGATTTATGTCTGCATTTAACCCCAAGTTTTTGGCCTTCTAATAGAATCCCTCAGCTCACCCTGCCCATACTGGTACACACCTAACGCTTGTGGTTTCTTGATATTGACTCTTAAGGGTTTTGGTAAAAGTTGGCACGAAATTTGCTGGTTTGCGCCAAAATTGCGTGAGATGGCATTATTGCTATGACCTTCGATCCACCGGCATTACCTCTTAATATAAATCCAATAATATCGAAGATACGATGCCCATGAGCTGGTTTGACAATAGTAGCTATCATCCTTCAAAGACCGATTTCGTCCCGCTAGCTAGTTCACTATTGCGATTATCCAGAGAAAGAGACAGAAGTCAGACATGAAATAACATCTGATAGTCGGTACAAAGATGAAGTTGCTTCGATGCGCCTCAATGTGTACCTTTCCGGTGATGGGCGTGGAACAATATCTTGAGACAGGCAATTCCATTCAGTTGACGCTTCACCTAAGAAGAGGTCATCAGCTTAGTCGAGGATGTATGCGTCTATTATATTTGTCTCGCCACACACTACTTATTCCACAGTGGATAGTGGAAGCCTGTGTGACAGTATTGCTGGTCAACTCGGTTTTATTACGAAGCGCAACCTGTAGGAAATATTATCGAGCTGGACCAAGTGGCTCGTTTGTATTCCAATCTCTCGCAGACTTTGACCCAGTGTCCTGCCACTTCACTATATCTGTTGGGATCCGAAGACTGCGGGCTCCTGCGCGGGGATTAAGGCGTAGTAATAAATTTGTGTTTCAAGGACAGGGTAGTTCTCTAATTCTCTAATTACAGATGGCTTGAAAAGATCATAACTCTTGCACAGACGATAATAGGTGAGGTATATGAGGCTCTCAAGTCAAGTATGCCAGCGATATTGCTTGCCTGTCTTTGCGTATACAAAGAGCAACGCAGCAGATCATATAGCAATATCAATTGATAGCGACTCACTTTAAATCAAAACCATACACTTCTAAGACCATTCATCGAACTGTATCACTTTGATGCGGAGGATTAGCAACAATATCGTCATGCCTATTATCAGCGCTATCATCCAACGCTTCAGACGCGCCTGACCCCTTGTCACCGGTATTCGTGATGTCATCTTATCCTACCAGAATCTCCCAGACTGTCCGCGTTGCTTTCCACTTATCTACATGAACTTCATCCATAGTCGCCTGCTTCATTATGGTAGGCTGGTAGGTATGGCCATCAGAACCAGGGCGGTTTTGCAGGGTACCTTCCCAATTACCCATATTTCACCTGGTCTGCGTTTTATCTAGTGCTGGGGCTGGTAGACTTGGGAAACCAAATCACTATGATTAACAGGCTTGATTGCTCAGAGAAGCGAGTCCTTCCCCGATTTAGAGGGCATGTCGGCCCTCGTTTGAGTGGCTCTGAACGATTCGTTGCTGGTCTGGATCATATAATACTATGATATACGCCTCAAACAATGTGACCCAGAGTATACACAAGAGTTTTTAGTGATCTCAAAACGTTCATCATTTTCGGCATCACCTGCTTTCGTCGCGAAGCCTGCTTGGGATCCGCTCATCCTCATGTCCAGTGCGCCGGCCCAAACCACCAGCTAGAAAAGCAGTGCTTCCATGGTTTTTTCGTTCCGGAAAACTCCAGCTCAAGTTTACAAAAGATCACAGAGTCCAAAGAAATGCAAAATTCAAGCCACGACTTTCCTATTGGGGGAAGGGGGCGGGGGGTTTGTTAAAATAGCTCTTCAGCTGAAGGAGGATCTCCAACCCTAGAGGCCCAGCGTTCAGCTGGCAATTTTTAAATAGTGACATTCAGATGTATTGCGTTTCTGACTGGTCAGGCTCGTGGCTGGACCAATAGGTGTCCAATGCGGCAAGAATAGTGATCGCTTTCGCCCTCTCTCAATGCTGACAGGGAGCATCTCGTCGTGAAGAGGCACACCATGACGCTAGCACGAAGTGAAGTTCACAAACGCACTACATGTCGATAAGGAATTCATGGCGTAATTCGGAATGGCAAAGATCGATAGCTTTCTCGTCGTCAGACCCAAGCTGCAACGGACGTGGAGCGGAAACTCGCGCTACCATTGACACCATTCCCGGCTCATTTTCCACCAAGAACACAAGTCTGCGACCAGACTCAAGCCTAGAGCTTCAAGGGATCAATGGGGTTTACAGAAGTTAAATACCTGATGAGTCTGATGATCTGTAAAGCTGACCGTCCCAGTCTCACCCTGGTAGGGGTGGGGCCTGCACGATAGATATACACCGGTCAGCTGTAAAGCTGGGAACCTCTAGTCACGGGTCCAAGGGCGTCCAAAGGTAATGGGTGTCTAACTTGGAAGTACTGTCTACTCCTATGGTACATCTGATTGCGAGGTAGGAGTGATTGAGCTGTAGTAGATCATGCATATTGACCTTGATGTACACATGCACGTTCCCTAGCTGAGGCCCAGACGGTTCCTCAATTCGTTGCCCAGTCTAGACACACTCAAGTACCTCCTAAAAGTCCCAGCAAGAGACTCAAATAAGGCGCAACGCCTGTATGTCTACTATAAAAGCCTCGGCCTTCGTCGAACTGCACATTTGCACAGCTTTGGGGAAATGGCCCCCAACGACGACAATCGGTGCTTGAATCAGACTCTACCCGGCCATGGGTGTCACATGATACCTGGACAACGGCTGGCGCAAAGGATGCGGGCGTGCGACACATCCGTCGTCGAATCCGGAGAGCTCTTCTTTTTCGGTGAAGACGAGGGCTCCTATTCGTCAATCCCCAATCTTGGCTGATGTTGGTGACCAATCACACGAGGGTTCCCCAAAACGCCGGTCTGGGCACTCGCATTGTGGAAGACCTCATCGTCGAGCTGGCATCAATGTCTAAGGAGTCTCTGAACTCTAACTCATCTGTTGGGCTCGAGATCCTTAAACGTCCTTTCCCCCACTCAGGTACCCGAGACTATCCAGTGACCCGCTCGTCGTCTGCTGATTCGTGTTGTACTCGGTCTGACAAACAAGGTACTTTGGCCCATCGACTTACACGGGCCACGCACCCAACATGGGCATTACGAACGACGGCCTATCCCGGCTCGCCCAGTCAGTCCCTGGCTTTATTAATGAGCACTCCAGGAAAAGGCAATTATTGGGCCCGGGTCAGGACCCTGACCTTAAATTTTTTGACTTCCGCCTGTACTATGGTGGAGAGAAGCGAGGTGATCCTGATCTCCAGAGCAGATCTGACGCATCCTCAACCCCAGACCTTACCTCCGGGTCGTCAGAAGATGGTGCTCCCTCCCCTGGATCAACTGATGACTCCTTCCACTCAAAGGATATTGATGCCATCAAGCACGTGAAACAGAATGACGACCGCTATACCGTGCCTCAACGTGAGCTTAGGCCTAAGATTTCTTACCCATCAACCATCCACTTGGACAGCAGCCCCAGATACAACCCTTCAGCCATGCTCGACATCAGAGGTTTAGCCAGAAACGATTTCACGTCATCGTCCAAAAACAATGGCCTTGCGTCAAATGGGTCCCCACGCACGCGGGGCAAAAGATGTGCTCCCTTGGCCAACCCGGCTAAGGTTGCTGAAGCGCGCAGAATGGGAACCTGTACTCGTTGTAAGCTGCGAAAGGTGACGGTCAGTATGTGTCTTCTTCAATTATCTGTGGTTACTGACTCTGAGTAGTGCGATAGAAATGAACAATTGGGCGGTCCCTGTTCAGTCTGTATCGACGAGGCCGGGAAAATCGCTGCAAAGTCTGGGATTACTGGCTGGTCGTCTAAAAACGTGGCTGGGGCTATATGCCTCGACCGTTTGACTAGTCTTGAGTACAACTATGCATTCAACAATCCCCGAGGTACGTTCAAGCTCTCCTTCGACGTCATTTGATTGGCTGTATCGTGGTTTAGAATCTGATAAATTTCGCAGACCGTGTCTTACCACGGAACAGTAACTCACCTGTCCAGTCAAAGCGTCCGTCGTGTTGGAACATTCTGTTCGAACAATCCAATCCAACATCCTATCCCTTGACAATCCCTATTGTGTCGCTATTTCGAAACGACAATGGGCAGCTCGTTGAAGAGTGTGTCCTGGATAAGAACCAGCACGTCATAGTCGATCCTAACGAGTTACTTCGTTGGGCGTCACAAAGAATGTTGAGTAACAGAGGCAATGATTTGCAGGCCGAATTGGATCGTCTGGTGATCCATTACGCAGACTGTGACCCCTATGGCCAACCAAATGTTAGCAGAACCTATTAAGACGCGCAGACTCGATCGCTAACTTACCGAAAGTCCACGCTAATCAATAAAACCCGTGCGATGAGATGCATGTATGAGATTTGGCGCCAAGAAGCCCTCTATTGCCAGCGACTTCCGAATGGTCTGGTGGAAATGCTCCCAGGCTCCATCCACCAGGCACTCAGGGCCATCGCGGAGCGTCACATGAAAAGCCTCCAGCACGATATCCTCGATATCCTATCCAAACCGCAGGAGAGCATCTGGAGGGTATCTTCGGAGAAAGGCCCTTTCTGGGTGTGCACGATGCAGCTGATTCTGCTTTACCGCGACATGTCAGGTATTATACCTCCCACTCGCACCTGGGTATTCATTCTAATATACTTTGCAGAGCCAGGAATTCCATCGGCGTCAAGACCTCAGGGGATGGTGGCAATGGCCAAGAAACTGCTTGGTAATATGATCGCCATATCTTGGATTTACCTAAGCAAGAGGAAGCCAGATCCGCCCTCAAGCTACAACGACGACCCAGTGACAATGTTGCTCAGGAGAGCTGAGGTTGAATATCGCAAATTCTGTGAGTAGACTTAGGAATAGTATCCAATCGTTTTGCGCAAGTACTCACCAATGCTCCAGATGAACAAGTTCCAGCCGATTCCCTGTTGAGAATCCTCCCGATCGAGCTTCAGAAACCCCCATCAAAATGCAAGACTCCGGCATCTAAGCGAGCTAGAAAATAGTCATCGCTCATCATTTGCTCTGAAATCGTCTAAGGAAAGCCCTCCATTCGCTTTCTTTCTTTCTTTCTTTTTGTGGTTTACTTTGAGTATATGTCCATTGTATTGTCACTTCTAAAAACCCCGGACATGTTCCAAGGTTGCAGCTATGCGTTCAAAGTCAGTTGTCGGAGTCTGGAAAAGGTTGATACCCACTTATGATCGCGGAGCTTGCGGCTTGCCTCAGGTGCACGAGGCAACGGAATGCATCGGGAGGCATTATGCTTGTTCATCCACGCTCGTTGTGGGTTTGAGTATCACGAGGGAATGAAGAGTGTCCAAGGACTAAGCTATGACGGCGTTTGGGATCTTTGCGTGTTTTGAGATATGATAATAATCTCGATGGTTTCGTCTTTTTTCTCTCTCTCTCTTTGGGGGTTGGGGTTCAGTGTAGTTTTGGTCAGAGACCACAGCCACATGTAGGGATAATAAGCAATTTTGTGTTGTGCATCTCTATCGCCACATTATAGGTGCATCTTTTGCACTATGATTTCCACTTTCATCGATGAGTCTTCGGCATCATCTTTGCGCTTACCAACACTTTTGAATAACTTTACAATGTCTTCAGGATCTAAGGCAGTACGAGCCACCGCAGATAATGAGATTGTAAGCTGGACCTTCGTTTTCTTTTTCCCGTGTGTGATTCGAGAGTCGAAGCTGGATTTTATTAGGAATTTGTCCTTGAGCCTGGGCTTAGTGCTTACCTAACAAAGTCGTTAATCTCATGTGCTGTTTCCGGTGCCTTTGGACAAACATCTGCAACTAAACTAGCAACTGCCCCGATATATTCGGCCCAAAAGATAGCTTCAGGGTGGTTCCGGCTAGCAAGTCTTCGTAGATTGGAGAATGTTGCCTTATCCCTAGGGCCAAGATTTGCACCCCATCTAAAGCAAAGTGTCAAGCCTAGGACAGCTCGGGCAAGATGTGTGAAGCCAGGTGCGCTGGGCTGCTGTGTGGTGGCTTGATATAATACAGATGCTGAATTTGCCTCGTCAGATTCGCCGGATTGTTTCCATATCTCACTCGCAAAGAGCGACCCGAGCCCCAAGGTAAACACAGTAGGAAGGGCCGAGGAGTCCATGCTCTCAGGTAGAGCAGATTTGAGAGTACTCACAACGAGGTCCGGGACGTCCGAATCCCCGTTGAGGCTCGTGTGCAGAACCTGCAGAGGGCTGGATTCCCTGATGTCCTCGGGCAACTTCATCAGCAATGCACCCTCCCTGTTGCCTCCACTACAGAAAGTGACCGTATGTATACGGGGAACCGTCTCAGCAAGTGCTTCAACCACAGTGGCGATGGCAGGGAATTGTTTGCGCCTCCGATTTGACATTCCGTAGATTTTGCCGTCTTCCTCTTCATTCACTTGACGCATGATAGTTGTCTGGCAAAACCGGGTACCATCTACCGTGTAGGCACCGATAGCTGGGATTGGATATGGTCGAATCGGGTCTGTGTGCATAAGCATACTACCATAGCCTCGGAAGCCACCGCCGCATAGGTAAATATCAAGACCGTCACTTTTGGAGTTACCGACGACATTCTTAAGGGCCGGAAATTCTTGTTGGAGTCTGGCGAATGCATCTCGCATACCAGTCTGCAAGTCACTCAATGCCACGGTTTGGGCATGGGCTTCACCTTGGTTGAGGACATGGGAAAGCTTTGCTGCGCCAAATGGCAGGCTCTTCCCAGTTTGGGCAGCTGCAATGGCGTATTCACTCGTTGAGGAGTTCATATATGTCATCTGGACAGAGCCGCCTCCAAGGTCGAGGAAGAGGCCATTCACATGCGTGAACGTACTCCGGGCTCCTATAGCCCCGAAGAGGGTCTCGACTTGTGGAGCTAGAATCTTCACCCCGAGACCAGACTCTTTTCGTATGGCATCCAACATTGAGGCAGCATTGTCGGCTTTTCTCATAGCCTCGGTTGCGAACACAGAAATATGCTCTAATGGAACACCATACCGAACCGCGATTGCCTTAAAGCGCGCTAGTGTCTGTGACACCTGCGTGACGACTTCAGACGAGAACGATAATGATCCTGCTGAGGACGAGGCAATGAGTGCATCAAACAGAGAAATAGCCGCCCGTTCGCGATACAGACATGTGAGAAGACGGGCGCGAGGCGGAGATAGGTCAGAAACCGAGAATCGGATTCCATTGCTAGACTCGAGTTATTATGATAGTAGCTAGGTCATTCGGGGTAGTGAATAAAGCCATAGCCGCGCCATAACGGATGATAGCGTGCATCTGTCTTAGACTCAGTCGAAGCACGTGGTGGAACAGACCAACCTTCCCATATCAACCAGCGCATACAGGTGATTAGTCAGATCTGGAGCCCATTTTGGCATTCTCGAGGCGAAGTTATCGAGGGTGATGATATCGTTAGCGGACGCCATGTTGATTCCAACCCCTTCAGCGCTCGAGTACGATTTGAGTCAAGATAAAATTCCTGTGCCAGTGGTAGCGTACTTAATAAGTATGGTACTCGAGGTTTGAGGTGGAAAATGGAATCAGGGCGAAACGAGCATTGCGTAGCTGTGGCTGAGGAGGTCCACCGGGCTGTGCGGTACAGCTGTTCGCGACTGCCACGACTTTTTGGGCTCCAAATCTCCGAGTATGAGAGAGAGAGAGAGAGAGAGAGAGAGAGAGAGATGGATGTGTTGGATATGGCGATACAACTAAAGTACTTAGTATAGAGATTACTTGAAGAAGCACTTATATAAAGACTTCTCCAATGGTTCAGTACTGGATGACCTTTCATACTACACCTAATACACTGAGTCACTATACATTACCTTTCAACAAGAGAGCATGCCCCTTTGCATGCCGACAGTTTGGGTATGCTCGCCTTATTCCGTCGGTCACCGCAACCTGAGGCTACCAATTATCTGCACGGGGTCCAATACCATAAGCCACCTTTGCCTCGACCTCGGACCTTCACCTTTCACATGCAGCAGATCGAAACTAGGACATACCTAGGTAGGTGAAACTGGGCGCTTAGCTTGAAACTCAACTGGCAGAACGGACACACATTCAATCCCCGACATCCTTCGTAGAAAGGCCCTTCTACACGGCTGCAGATATATGACACTGTGAGGCAATGAAACCGCCCTCGCAGGTTTGATCCATGGCCGCTCGCACGGTGAGCCTCTGCCCATAGGTTGCATTACTCAAGGCCAGATACTTAGCTGCATATTTCCGTTCTCCTCGGTTTTGCCCATGATCGTCGAAAGGCCGTCATTCCACCGAACGTGACCCTCAGGATTCAGCTCAGGCCCAGTTCGGCCACCCACTAGTCCAACAGAGGATGCTCTTCTAAGCGCGAGGTTCCACGCGAAGCTACTCTCACAAGTACCTATTACTAGGCCAGCGCGTAACAAGAGTTCGTAATCAACCTGAGCTTGCTGGTCCCAGCTGAGACTTTCCAGGTAATCCAGCTCGGCAACATCGAGAAGGTCTTTCTTGGTGGCCACCGTTATATTGAATTCCAATGCTCTCTCTGTGAAGGCCTTGATCTCTCTGGTTGTAGTGCCCGAACCCAAGTATACTGTCGAGTACCGGGAGTTCACGAGGTGATCTAGATAATACGCTACCTGTTCATCGTACGAGGGAAATCTCCCCCAGCCGTACTTTTCGGTGCGAAGATGCTAAGTCGGATATCAACATATCTCCTGCCATGCTTATCTTTGATTACCACTCACAACTCCCGCGAAATTTGCGTGACTTAAGGCCCCGTGCCTCAGATCAAGTGACAGTTTGAATCTCTTCTGCATGGTATATAATGCCGATCCAGCAAGTTGCTTCGTATCGCCGCGATAGCGCAATATCCTCCCAAAGTTCTGCACGAACGCTGTTTGGTCGTATGACGTGGGCCACTTGTACAGCAGCTGCCCAATGATTACTCTCAATGGCGACGTTCGTGATTTAGGCGGTGCCTTTGCATCGAGATATGAATCCAAAACTGTCGCCCAATTCTGTGGATACTTGAAGATACTCCCATTGATAATGTCCACTAGAAGATTTGCAGTGAGCAGGTAACCATTATGTATACGCAGGTCTCGTATGATGAGAACAGAAACCTCGCAAGGTTACCTTGTATAGCCGAAAAGGTCCCTCAACCATGCAATTTGTCACTTACTGCTTAGCTCTCTGGTGTTGATGTGTATGGGGTTTCCCATTGGAACATCGAAAAGGTCATCGATTGATCTGTGCACTTTCATTTGAGGGCAGTAAGTTGATAGTGAATGAGATAGGTGTATCGTGTCGTAGAAATAGTCAAGGCCAACGCCCCGTGGTGTCCCTTTCGACAAGGGAACAACCTGAGCAATGTCTAATTCGCTTCGACGAACAAGCTCCGGCAATACCAATTCAGCTTTCCTCCGTCAGTATGCTATTTCGTGAATGATCGTAGACAGAAAAGGCTATTCGTACCACCGGCCTCTGTAGCAAGCCGTATACAGTTGAGGTGCCCATTTCGCACCTCGCCAATGCCACCCGTCTGGGGGGTACACGTGAAGAGAAGGTCTTTCGTCCACTTCTTGCTCTCGCAGAGCTGGGTTATAGGACTGCCATCAAATAACCCACTGATCTCGTGGTTGCGAAAGTCGGAAATGAAATTCGCTCTCTCGCCTCGAAACTTGCGGGTTATCTGGTGATAGTTACTAGGGGCGCGCAGGTAGGAAAGAAGCCACCAAGCGATAGCCAGTCCCGTCAGCGCCTTTACGAGCGTAAAGGTCCGGATGGTGTCTGACATCTTGTGCAAGTCTGTGTTCGAGTCCAAATCTTGGGAGGAAACATGTCAAGAAGATTATCTGGATAAATAATATTCTAGGAATGGGTTGATTATAGACATCCGAGACTTATGTCTCTCCTACTCCCTGGAAGGGGGCATCTGGATGCTTCTCAGAGGTTTCCTAGACGGTTGTCTTCACAATCAAGGGTCGATGGTTCTACCTCCTTGATAGAATGAGGGAGAGTTACTACATCACTCTCCCGACAGTTGACCAAGATCAGGGTGGCTATTCCCAAGGCTTCGTCCGACTGTCTCCATGCGGCGATCGTAGTTGTATGACATAAGGCTGTTTTCATTCTCGACTACTGTAGCTTTACGAGATCGACACAGTGAGGGGATGATGGGAATGCCAAGGACGGTTCCTGTTGCTTAGTCGCATCGCTAAATTTCCACGTGGGCAGGCTCTTCCCGTCTATTTCCAGGGTCTTGACCTTTGGGGCACATTGAAGGAGTAAAATCCGGGTTGGACTCCAAGGTAAAGTTGCAATGATTTGCTCAACCGCCCTCGTTTCCCTGTTTCAACATGTCAAGTTTCGAATTTCCAAGTTTCCCCAAGATCGGCGCCGGGATTGGGGGCGGAATGGGCCTTGGCCTTGTTAGCCACGGTACAGCTGAGACAGTGCCTCGATTTTAGACGAAAGGGACTTGAGAGATCAAGCGCAGAGCAAATGGTGTCTCGCTCATATCGGGCCCGAGATCTCTTGAGACACCTAAGGGATGAGGTTCCTGCAGACGGCCACTAGATAGTGCCAGCATGCCAAAAACGCCGACACAGGGCCAGAAGCCTGACTTTCCAACCGGCGGCGAGGATCACCATTCGTGCGAGCTTGGCATACAAATCCAAGTCGCGCGAACATTCAACTATAAATTTCGGTCTGTGTTGGTGATACAGGTGACCGCCGTTGGTACCTGCACCTCGATCTGCATGTGCCTGTAATGAGCTTACAAGTCGAATGAGGTGCAATCTCGAGCAGTAGGTACTATTACTTTTTATTGGCGGCTTACACGTCTGATAGCTAGATATTTACCAATATTGTATTTGCCTGCAATTAAGCAAACTGACACGTGAGTGTAGTCGAACGGCACGCAGTGCCCCGTTCGACTGTATTAGAAACGCATGAGCATGATTTGGGGTAGATACTCCTTTCATCTCGGGACTATATCTGGCTGTGATGACATATAGACGATGAACAGGGTTGATGAGATATAGCTCTAGGTCAACGCACATATCTGCTGGGAAGCGAATCAGACTGAACGCCTGTGTGTGTGTGTGTGTGTGTGTGTGTACCTTATTACCTATACCTTGTGAAGGGCCAGGCACTTTGACTCGGCTATTCCTTCGCAAATAGGTGTGGATGGGTATTACATTTAATGCGAACATGAGCGCAAGACATCCGAGTAGGCGAGTAGAATAGAGATGGCATTTGATTGGGGTAGGAGTCTGTCAGGGATCTCATGCATGTGAACCTGGGACCTCTGGGTTCAAACCAATGAAAAGAGTGGCAGTAGACCGAGGGGTGATATGCTGCATCCCGTCTGCTACATATACCTAATGTAGGCGCAAGGGAGTACGTTAGGTTTGTGCATATGCCACACACATATGAGGCGCTAGTACCATTCTGTAGGTACATCCTTCCAGACCTTAGGAGGTAGGTAGCAGCCAGCAGCCGGTGGAGCTCTGGCGCACTTGACGCGTCGATTCGCGCCATTCTCGCGTCTGGCACACCAAATCTCAGCCAGTCGAAACATGCCATCTTGCCATCTTTAGGAGCAACCCGAAACCTGTATCTAGGTCATGTTAAAAGTACGGTTCAAAGTGTGACAGCAGACTTATATCTGACGTCTAAAAACCACTACGTACGGTAGATAGTAGTAAGGCCCCTCCAGGAGGTAGACTTTCTCGGCCCAAAATTAAGCAGGTTCCGGCTTGCCGGTACTCTAGTATACATTCATGCTAACCTATATATCTAAGTTACTTGGCTTGAGATGTAGATAACTTCCATTAGCTTTGACAGTTCGGTCAAGTCGGTCAGGCCTATTGTTCGGCTTAGGTACCTGAACGGCCTGACTACAACTATCTTGGAAGTAGCACCAGCAGCGTAAGTATGCACCAACGTCTGGACGTATTGCAGTAGTATCGTAGTATATATTGAAAGTAGAGGCGGGCGCGTGTTAGGGTCAGAGGTTTTATAAGGTGATAATCATCTCTTGCCCCCAGCCTCCTGAATTTCCCTAATCCAGTTGGACCGAGCAAGTTAGGAAATGTGGTTGCAGCTGACCCAGCTGGGACATGCCGTAAACATCAGGGGCTTTGAGAGGTGACATCCCGTCGCATGTGTCTCAGTGACGGACGGCCTCAACGGTGTGGTTACTACCTGTAGGAGGTAGTCTTCGCTTACATCTACTATATTATGTAAGTTACTACCTACATAAGTATACTTGCATCCGATGTGCATTTGCAACTAATGTAATTTCCGCTCTGAAATTTGTGGTCAGTTATTAGGTACTATATTATACTCAACTGGATTTGCCCCGTTCCACAGTTAACTATACCTCACGCACAATTTTCTATAGCAACTACATAAGAAGTTATATTCCATCACCTATACCGTCACTCCAAAAGACGGGTACATGCTTTGCACACATCACCTTTACTACTGTCATCGCGCCGCCCCTCTTGCCATGGGGAGGCATTTTCCTCCACCAAACACCGGGCAGCTTCCCGCCCGAAGTATATATTTCCACTCCGAGTCCAGTCCCTGGGGAAGGTCTCCAGTCTTGCCCAACCCTACGCCCACGCCCACCTGCAGTCTGCGCACCCGCAAGCTCGCACAAGCACATCGGAAGGTACGGTACATGCCTAAATAGTAAGACCTACTTACCTACTTCCTTACCTCTACCTTCCCTACCTGCACCTGCCTTAGTCCGTAGTCCACACAGTCCGCGATTTATTTAATCCCAATCACAACGTCACTTTGTTGACATTTTTGTTTTGATTTGCCTACGTTTTCGCCTTCACTCTCTTGCCTCTAGCCTCATCATTCGTTGTACGAACGCGCGCCGAGCTTTACTCTGGACTGTCTTTTGTCGGCTCCAAGCGCTGCGAGTGTGCCCATATTTGCGTACGTCTACAGTGCCTAAGCACCAAAGTACTTAGGTGGTAGGTTTTAAAAAATACTTAGAAAATCATACCTACAAGGCATATCTCCCATATCCTCCTGGTAAAGCTGCCTCCCTGCATACCTGCCCACCCCCAGGTCATCGCATCGTCGGACATCGATTCCACAACCCAGCGCAACCCATTGCAACCCAGAGTCGACTCGCGACGCCTCGCGCCGCCTCGAGCAACCTGAGCCATTCGTTCCTCGCGCTTGCAGTTCTCGCCAGACGCGTACCGCAGCCCAAGTACGACCCTTTCTCCTATCGGATCACCAGCACTGTCCCAGCCCCCGTTCTCACGTCCCTAACTTCCCTCCACCACGCGCCCGCCGATCGCTGCATATGCACTCCTGTCGTGTCCCTCGTAGCTGGCCACACCTCCACCAGCGGCTGTTCAGGACCTGTCCACGGCCTACCGCCTGCACCGCCCGCATCGCCTGCATCGCCTGCATCCGGAGTGCAGGACCTGACCTATCCACGCCTATCGTGGCCACCTAGAGGAACAGTAGTTGACAGTAGTCACTTGTGATAGTGCCAGTGCGTACCACAATTCCTCAACGTCCCGTCTGCCAGTCTGTCGATCCAGCGGCCAGAGACTAGAGTCCCGCATCCCCCTTCGTTCTATCACTCAAGTCGCTTCCGTCCACCATCTGGCACTGTCACAACTGCACCAACACCAAGACGCCATCCAAGGCCCCTCATGCCCCATGCTTCGCGCCCATACGTGCCCACGACCCATGCCACATGTTGAGGTCGACGCATCGCCCTGCCCTACCCTGTCACGCCGCTAGACTCTCTTTGCTGTCTGTACCGGGGATTGTTCAACTGACCGCCTCAGGTTTCCACAGTCTCTCCGCGTCCTGGTGGAGAGTCCAACGATCTATCGCTTTCTACGTTGCAACACTGTGTCGCCAACTGTGCCTATCTACATACATCTACGCAGGGTTCGTGCCACCCGCGGTTCTGTCGTCTTGTCCGTGCCCCGTGCCCAGCGATTGCCGTGCTGTCAATCCATTTTGGCCAAGTCCAGGTACTGCTGTACCTCTACTGTATGTATCTTACCCTTCCATGTCCCTCTGTACGCACGCACTTGTTCGCCGCGCTCGCTCGCTCCATTCCACGTACCACCCTCCTTCCTGCTACTTTATCCAGACTCTACCTGCGTGCCTCCCATCCTTCCTGCTCTTGGTCCTCCCCTTCTCCTCCCAACCTCCCATTAGTCGTTCATTATCCCATACTGCCCTAACCGTCTGGGTGGAGGGCCGTTCTACCAGTCCCCATTCAAGGTACCTGGTAAACGCCGCCCTCGATACGCCCTACGAACCGCATACACGCCTTCACGACGAAAACGATTTCCTTGTCCTGCATCTCGCCACGCCTTTGACGACTTTTCATTCTATCTTTGCTATCGCAAGACTAATCGAGACCTGTATTGCAGCCTACCGAAGCACGACGATACGAAATAAGTTCTTCGGCATTGCGCAATCTTGTTGGAGGGCGTTTGAATTCAAACGACAATACCATAGAGCTGAACCTGCCTCCGACCAACAAGTACTTCATTCACATTGCGCCTACGTCCAACTATTCTAGTAAATCATTCGGTGTCCCAAACCACATGTCAGAGTAGTTTCCCTGCGTGGGGATGTTCATGGCAGCGTTGGACTATCAATTTGCGAATTGGATTAGATTGTACAAAAACACCAGCTCTCTTATCGATCGCGAGCCTCTGGAATTCTTCAGCTCTATATTGACACATTCCCCGAGTCCACGTTTGCTCCTACACTATGTCGAGTCTGCATACCGGGGCGGCCACCCTTCCCAAAGGGTTCCGCTACAATCTTGAATCGGGGCCCAAAACGCCCGAACCTGATGCGACTGTTGATGATGCGCATCTGCCACCGGCCCCGCGACAGCGCTTGAGGTTGAAGAAGCGTCACGTCTCTCAGCGCCACGCACCAACCCAACATTTTCTCGCCTCTGTGGCTGCTGCAGATGTACCTATTCCCAGCGTTGAGAACTATGAAACTGGGAGCGCGGACCAAGAGATGAGCGATACTTTACCCGAGCTACACGTCCAAGACTTCGACGAACTTGACATCTATCAACACATCTGGCCAAGGCCGTTCTCGCCTCCTAAGACACCTGCGCTTGAGCTTGCGCCACCAAGAGCTCCCGCGAAATATCCTGACTGGTCCATTGACTCTGAATGGAGCGAGTCGGACTTGGAGTCGAGCCCAGAGTATGAATCAAGTCGACCTTCCACAGCATTCTCCACACAAACGAGCTCCTCTTTATTTAGTCAGTATTCGCACGCATTGGACGATGTAAGTTGCATCAGTCCTGATCTGGACTCGACAGAATTTCCGAAGGTAGACATGGAAGACACCACAAATGGCACGCAGAAACGTCCCCGGAGGGCTCCATGGACCAAGGCCATGAGCTCTCATCTGTGGGCTACCTATCTCCTTTATCTATCAGATCCGAGAGTCACGCCAATCCGCTTGGGTAAGAGCTGTATACCTCCTAATGGGGTGTGTTCACGAGTTGCGCGACAGGCTCAGCGAAGCTGGAAAGGATCAAAGGCGCAATCAACTGCAGATCCCAAGAGTGGCAGTAGTACGCCGACCGCAGAACCTGCAAGGGCATTCATGCAGTGGCCACATACTGGCGCTGCGACCCGGGCTCACCTGCGCGAGCTTTGCAAGCTTAAAGCTACTAACAAGCCGGACCGATATCTGTCACGAAGTCCCACGCCGTTCAACAAGACTGCTCACCGACGCTGGAACAGAAGATCAACCCCTGCGCGATCCCCATCGGTATTTTCAGGCCACGACATGGCCATGTCTCTAGCTTTGAGTACTTCAGATTCGATGCAGCCCCATGGACCTTTATCTCGCTTGGCCAGCGCTCGCGAAGAAACTGAGCCTTTTCCAGAATTGGCACCAGAGCCCGAAGAGGTCTTTGACTTCATTGAGAAGCCATCTGTTGTTACTCCGACGCGCCTTGGTTCTCCTTTTCTGGCCAAAAGCTACGGTCCCAGCTCATCATCAACGATTACTGAAAATATCAATCTTCCAAGACAGCCAAACACTGTGGGCCCCCGCAAGCTCCTGAAGTCGCCTGTCCGCCTAACTCGGTCACGTTCGGGTACGCAGAAGCGCAGGTCTGTCAAAGCTCTCGAGGATGCTCCAAGGAAACGGCCCAGCCTATCGTCAGCCTTTTGGAGAGAGTCGTCGCGGAGCAACTCATTGCCCAGTCTAGAGCAGCGTCTCGAGGCTAATGCAGGTACTCGAGATGATCCTTTCATCTCCAGTTCCCTACCGCAAACTTATGCAGCTCCAAACTTTGTCCAGACTAGAGACGGCTCAAAGCCATTTGTCATCTCTACGTCTTCCCTGGCCAACTCCGGTCAGCCCGCTCGGCTGGGATCGCCTTTCTCCGGTGGTATCTCGAGTCACAGCTTCCCTAATAGACTGTCAGCACCCGTCAGTTTCAATCTGACAGCTTTGCGGAGGCCATTTGCTACCGTGCAACAGCCTTCTCAGGCAAGCTCAGAAGCGCCGACGGTGTCGACACGCTCAAGTCTAGCATCCCGTTTAGCTTACCTCGATCAGCGGCTCAAAGAGCTGCGGAATCGTGGGGGGGAGCGCAGACGTTCCCATTCGCCGCTGTGATGGGGATAGGCAATAGACCTCACCGGTACCCCTTTATTGGTTTAGCCACCAACAACCGCAAATACTCTGTACACTTACGCTAAGATGTATCCCATGTCATTAATGACTCACGATTTACTTCCATTGCCATATGAGGCGCTATGAGAGTAATTATTATACTCTTGCCTCACCCAAGAGGCTGAACATATCCAAGTTCGTACATAGAACATAAGGAGTAAAGGCACGCATAGCATGCTTTCATTTTCATACCACATTCTTCAGGAGATGAGGCCGTTTGGAGACCAATTTGCTACCACGTCATTCGAGGGGTCATGTCATTGAGGACCCAGGACTTCTATTTGCGCAACATTTTTCATTTTCTAGTCATGAGGATCACGAAGGATATGAACAATTGATGAAATGACCAGACAAATCAGAATTTGTCTTTTTTCGGATGACCATTACGAGTAGAGGGTGTCACCTCTGCCGTCCATTGTGTTAGATGGGTCGCAGCTGTGGATTGACCCGGCGTACCCGTTCTAGGAATACAGAATCGAGTTTTGGCAATACGGTGAAGCTTGGAATTGAAAATCCAGGCTCGGCTGCGGCCAACGCCTCTCATAGATTAATATTGATAAATTATCAATGAATTATTTTCAGGGAATTCCCGAAGGCCGGTCATAGATTAACGAGCCAGCGGATGTTCGAACACGAGCTTTGCTGATGGATTTGAAAAGAAGAAAAAACCCGCATCATAGCTATCAACAAATAAATCCCAGTCTTCTCATCAGAAGCATGAATCTGTGTACTTACCTTTACTTAGTAGAAAGCAGAAGTTGCCATTGGAGAGAGCCAAGAGGGCATGCTTATACCACAGCAGGTGGTGAAGACTTGTGGAGACGTGCGGGTAAATGCGGCTCGAACCGATTTCCAACGATGCCTAGTTGGGATCGTCAATGGGTAGGGTAGGTGCTTGCTTACCTACCTGAGGTAGGTAGTCAAGAAACAAGGTTCGCGCCTCGGAAGAGTCGAGCAACGGTGTGGGAAAGGAAGGTTTTCCGAGGCGCCACGGCCAGCATGAATGTATGTAACGGCCTGGGACTGGCATTCCCGTTGGGCGAGCCCGGTAAAGCCGATCCATGAAGGTTTCCTAATAACTCTTCCGCCGGGGCAAGCAAAGACCAAGGCTTTGATCGGGAAGCGAGCGCAAGCCCGGCCATCTGGGTGCCTTGGATCTCTCCATCCCAGCTCCAGTAGACTCATCAAGCCGACGTAACGCAGGCGGGTTGGCGGGTTGGCAGGTACTTAGGTAGAAGGTCAGGTAGGTAGGGTAGGTAGACAAGTAGTCATTACCCCTCCCCATCACCGGATCCCCACCACTCGACAACATCAGGACCACATCTATCTTCCTTGGTATCTTGCATTTGCCGTCGAGATCGTTTGTTGGTCTAGCCTCACTCATTTAACACCATACTCCTGACCCCCGCGACCTGAGCCGAGGTCTCTCGGTTCCCAACACCATCTCAGGAGTGCGCTGCCCTGCGTAACAGATCGGCACGGTCCCATGGGCTCTCTCGCCCCTGGCGCGTCGTCGAAGGACGAGTTCACGGTGCTTGTCACTGGGTTTGGGGTAGGTCACGCAGCCGTTGAAGCCATGATGTCATCCTAAAGGAACGGGAGCGATGGAGTGAAGGCCAGGTTCGGGTAGACAGATGGAGCCTGGGCTAACGAGTGCCTCTGAACCGCAGCCTTTCAAGGAGCAGTATCCCGTGAACCCGTCCTGGGAGATCGCGGCCTCGCTGCCCGACTACCTACCTGTCGACCGTGCCAAGGACCCGGCGCATGTGTCCCCGGGTCAACTGCCCCCGGTGCGGATCCTGCGTCTGCCCGAAGCAGTTCGTACGAGCTACGAGGTTGTCCGCGGGTTGGTCCCCAGGCTGTGGGATGAGGGGACGGCGCCTGACGTTGTCATCCATGTGGGAATGGCGGGTCCTCAGCTCATATACAGTCTCGAGCATCGGGGGCACCGCGACGGTTACAGCAAGAAGGACGTGGATGGAAAGCTACTTGAAGACGAGAAGAGGCACCTGGAACAAGGGGAAGACTGGATATGGCACGGTCTACCGCATGAGCTTGTGACGGACCTGGATGTTGTGGATGTGCATCGGCGATGGGTTGAGAGAAGTCCGGTAGGCCGTCTCCCATCCTGTTTGTGGTTCTGTCCTGCGTTCGCGGTTTCTGGGTCTTGACTTGGCTGACGAAGAGCTTGTGTCAAAAGAAAGGCTTGAGCCTGAAGGTCTCGGAAGACGCCGGTCGCTACCTGTGCGACTTTATTTATTACTCAAGTCTGGCTCATCTCTATAAGCAGCAGAGACCCCGACGAGTGGTGTTCCTGCATGTTCCGTTACATTCGGACGACCAATCTCTTACTAGGGGCAGGGAAGTATTGTTGAATCTTGTCAGATCGATTGCCGAGAGCGAATTGGCCAGATAACCGTTTTTTTCTTTTTTCTTTTTTTTGTCTTCTTCTTCTTCTTCTGGGGCGGCATGGTGGAAAAGTACATGGACGCAGCACATGATCCTCTCATTTGTGAAGCAATCTTGGGCACTGAGTATATGGTTTACAAATCACACAGATGTCGGCGCATCACGGTCGATAAGAGCATATAAGTCAGCATAGCATCATATATACCAACTATTATAGCATGTAAGTGCATCGAATGAGACATCAGGCAGTTAGAGGTTCCTTGTGTTCGCCCAAGTGCTAGGCCGGAATAATGAGGCACCTTACTATGTTTGTCTTCACCAGGTAGGTTTTCATTCGGCGAGTGGTATCGGGTTTCTTCTGTCGGCGCAGCAAGACTCAGCATCGCCGACCCACTGGCTTGGCTCTGTGGCTTCGCCGATCCGGCGACCTTTTTTCGGGCAGAGTTCGGGCAAGATGGGACACGCGCTTGGAACCCTTCGCCGCCCGATCCATCCATGACCGTGACTCCAAGAGAAAAAAACCTTGTCATCTCTACCATCATCAAACCAAGATTTTCAGCATCCAAGTCTCTACTTTTGATTCGAGTACATCAGCGCTTCTCTCCCCAAGACTCGGTCATCCCCCCCCCCCAATACGATTCTTACCAAAGATCGCTCACAATGTGCATGAAAGCGACCTGCGGCAGTTGTAGTACGTCCATCTTCCTTGCATGTCTGTTGGCTTTCCTGAGCAGCACACGATCGATGCGTCTACCTATACCGCACCAATTTTGCCGCTGACAGTGTCTCAGGCAAGACCACATGGTGGGGCTGTGGTCAGCACATTCCCGGCGTTCTAGACCAGATCTCTAGCGACGAGTGGTGCACCTGCGAGCCCAAGGTCGAATTCAACGGGAAGAAGTATCCGCCCAAGGCGAGCGCAAAATGAAATGAGACTGCGCGCGCGCTGGATTGGTGACGGCGACGGTGACGGCGACGGCCATGGAGATAGAATCAGGGACGGCGTTGAAGCGATGTGCTCGATGTGAAATACGATGAGTCAAGGAAAAGGGAATCATCACCCACGTATAGAGGACCTCGTCTATCGTGTACGAAAGCAGTGTGACTTCTCTTCTGTATCATTCTATCGTGAACATCGTCTCATGTATCGTGCCTCATCAAAATATATCACAGCATCCGCGCCTTGTGACGCACCGCACTGCTCTCCGCAGCTGTATACTTCGTCCACCCAATGCTTCAAACCCGCTATTCTATCCCTTCGTCATCCCAGGACACCGCCTCAGTATCTCACTTCTATCGACTGTTACTGGATTTCCTACCGAGAGCTTCGCGGGCTCTAAATCTTGGCGACCTTCTCCCAGCGTGCGCGGTGGTACTGGATGGGCCACTTGACCTCGACACCAAGCTGATGTGCGACCCGTAATGGGAACTCGGGCTCCCGTAAGAATTGGCGAGCCATGAGGACCACGTCGGCCTGCGTCACATGGCCTGACTCACCTTCTACCTCCACGGTACCAGGTTTTGCGGCGCCCGTCCCGGGCACACTGCCCTTGTCCTCCTGAACAATACTGCGCGCCATCTCTGCATTCGTGATGAATCCCACGGCGCCGATGAGCAGCTCCAACCCGTCCTTCTTCAGCGCCTGGCGAATGGCGCCAGCCAGATCGACTTGGTAGTATGGGTGTACCTCGGTAGACTGCGCGGCATTGTTGGCGCCCGCGCTGACGTCCAGAAGGTCGACGCCGGCCGCGGGCAGCAGCTTGGCGAGACGGATCGACTGTTCCATATCCCACGACGCCTGCCCGGTGTACTCCATCCATTCCGTAGCGGAGATGCGCAGGAACAGGGGCATGTCCTTGGGGATGAGCTCGCGCACGACCGCGATCACCTCGAACAGCAGACGCGTGCGGTTCTCGAAGCTGCCGCCGTACTGGTCCGTCCGCCGGTTCGACAGCGGCGACATGAACTCGCTGAGCAGGTATCCGTGAGCACCGTGGATTTCGATCATGTCCACGCCCGCCTCGAGCGCGCGCAGCGTCGCGTCTCTGAACGCGCCGATGAAAGCGCGGATGTCGTGCAGCGTCATGGCCTTGGGGTCCGCAAAGCCGGGCGCGAACGGGATCGCGCTCGGGGCCCAGATGTCGTCGCCCCAGCCGCCGTGCTCCGGCGCGGCCAGCCCCCTGGGGGTGTCCTGCGTCACGAGCCACGGGGCGATGGTGCTGGCCTTGCGGCCGGCATGGCCAAGCTGGATGCCGATCCTAGCGCCCTGGCTGTGGGCGAAGTCCACGATGCGCTTCAGCGGCGCGATCTGGCTGTCCTTCCACAGACCCGAATCCTGGGGCGAGATGCGCCCGTTCGCGGTGACGGAGGTAGCTTCGACGATGGTGAGCGCGGCGCCGCGCAGCAAGAACTGCGACAGGTGCGCGAAGTGCCAGTCGGTCAGGTGGCCGTCATCGGCCGAGTACTGGCACATGGGCGCGACGACGAAGCGGTTCTGGAGCGTCGTGCCTCTGATTCGCAACGGCTGGAACAGCGTCGGCGCCGATGCGGGATCCAGCGCTGTCCCCGCCGGAGGGTCCTGCAAGGGCGTCCAGAAGGAGGCATGGAGGTTGCTTTGGTTCCCCGCCGACGACATGGTCCTGGCCTGCGGTGGCGTTGGCTGGGTCAGGGCTTTACTCGTATTCCAGGAGCGTTGCGACGGGCTGTGTGACTGGGTGTGCCCTACACGATTTCGAGATCTTGTTCACTCGAAGTGAGGGAGCCGTCTTGGCGCTGTCTTGGGCGAGATGAATTCAGGGGCGCTGCAGGAAACTACACCGGAAAACTCAGCAATGGGCCCTATGCATGTATGCAGCGTGGCGGGCCCATGTACAGACTGCGGTCTCGATGCAACGGCAAGTCTGTGCGTATGGGATTTTGAAGAGCTATGGACTGATCCATCGTTTGCTCTTCAATGAGACCAACAATGGCATCTGTAAAGTTCATGGATGTGGAAGTAGAGAGTATGGTGGGTAGTGTTCAAGAATTCGATCCTCAGGCGAGTTCAACAAGTCCTGCCCACGAACAACAAGACTCGCCCTTTGCATCTTCGTGGAAGCCCGAAAACAAGGTTGGGAACAGGTATACTATGTACATAGCTCACTGACCACCTCACTAACGCGGACGAAGACAGGAAATGTAAGTATGTTCTCCATCTTGTTGTGAGAATGACTAGAAGCTGGGATCTCCCAGAGTGCCATTTCGGGACTTTAACTCCGCCTCTAAAGACCGAGCGAGCACCACACAACCACCCGACATACATACAAGCTAATAAGGTATGTACGCTACATATGTCAGCTAGACGTATCGGTTGCGCTTGCTTTAATTGGACAGCTTCTTTCATGAAAAGATCAAGTATATGACCATAGTTGTTGAAGGGTTCTCAGTCGCAGTATGAAGATACTGTGCCTGAATAGCGAACGACGGCAAGTAGAGGTACCTCAGGTGAGAATATCTGTCGCAACTCTTCTACCTACTTGCCTTGTACTGCATGGCGATAATAGTTTCTCGGAGATGATGCGCTTGCACTAGGGATAGAACAAGGCCTGGATCGAACTGCAATTGGTACTCAAGTACCGGGGAGATAGCTGCCAGCTCGACTGAAGCTGTGTGTGCACAATGGCACAGCTTCTTCGGAGATTGCAGCTTGTAATCTAAGCCAGGAGCCTCTCCGTTGTGCTCATACCTCTTGCCATGCGTGAAGGTGCCGGTGCTGTAATATCCCCCATACGTTGTCTTCCTCAAGTGCATGATCAAGGGTCGCCGTTCTCTTGCTCTTCGCTCGACGAGAACGTTGTGAAAGCATTCGACTCTGCACTCAGACGAATGCCAGCTGCCTGAGTGTAACAGGCTCACTCGCGGGCTCTGAACATTCTGTGTTGCAATTCATTGCTGGACCCTTAGGAACTGCAGAATCAGATATATTGCCGTCGCCCGTATTCCGCTACGCTACGACCCCACACGGGGCATCTCTGGCTGTGAAACCAAGCTCTGCTTACTTCAATCGGGCGGGGAAACAAGCTTGTTTCTTATAGCTCCTGTCTGCGACGTTCTGGAACGGTTGGCGGCAAGCTGACAGCACCCGCTGCCTCCCTACACAGAGCTTACACTAGGAACGAGCATGGTGGATGAGGTAAATGGCGCTCTTAGGGCCGAGTGAGGCTGTTAGGGTCCCTGTCCTGCCTGTCTCGTCGCTCAACCCCTACCCAGGGGCGACAGTACTTGAAGCACCAGCTCCGGCTTCCGACTGCTTTCAAACATCTCCAGGTGACGGCCAGGAGATGTGGCGCAGGGGAGCTGTCAGAGCTTTTGCCCATCCGTGCCATGGACCCAAGGATAGCTGCTCCCAAAAGCGCACAGAGCGCACCGTATTTCGCCCCATGATGTGCGGGGACGACTCGGGTGCAGGGAAGGTCAAACAGCCTGGGCCGGAAAGACGAGCTTGTCGACGAGGGCCATCCAGGGCCATCGTTTCAAGCCGAGTCGAGCAAGGTCGGCATGGGTAAAAAAGGCTTGTCAGGTCAGGTCTGGTCAGGGTGGCTCTGGGTGGAGAGCTGTCGCCTGCAGCCGAATCGCTCCAGCTCCACCGTCAATGCGACTCTTGGCCATGCGAGATGCATCCATCCAATCTCGACGAGGAGCTGTGGGAGCTTGGCTGATCCAGAGTGCTCTGGGCAGCTGGAACAAAAAGTATTGACCTCGTCGAGCGTGAACCTTCGTTCGTCTCTTGTCGACTTGTTTCTTGTCAATCAGGAGAAAGCGATCATTCATGCGTTTCCCGTGCGTTTGTAGATACCGTTTTCCAAACTTTTCTTGAGACACTTTCAGCATCGCGACCATGATGAGAAGCAGAATCGCCGAGCGCCGCAGCTCCGTATGCTCTTTGAGCGAGTAAGTCCATGTTCCCGTCTCGGCGTCTAGCCGTGCCGTCGAATGTCGTGTGCTGACTTGTCGTACGATAGGCTGGCCGGACCAGACAAAGTCAAGGTCGTTGTCGGCGCGGACCGAAGAGACTTCTTCATCCCACGAAAGCTACTGGCATCGTGTGATTTCTTCCGTGAGCAGATTGACTGTGCTCCGCTGGAACTCTCAAATGGCCAGCCACATCTGGTCATCCGCCTCGAGGGCCAATGTCCCGACATGTTCGGCCTTTTCTCCTACTGGCTAGAGGAGCGAAGGGGGTTTGCCAGATTCATCGACGAGGCCGAGGTCGAGAATACATGCGATGAGCTCCATTGGGACCTGGTCAACCTACATCTCTTCGCCGCCCAGGTCGACCTGCCCACCCTACAGGACTTAGCCATGGACAGTATCCAAGACCTCTACCTGCGGTGCAATTGGGAGATCAACCCAAAGCTGGTCAGCTATGTCTTCACCGAGTGCGGACCGGAAGAGAGTTGCCGGCTTCGGAAATGGATAGTGGCCATGATCGCGTGGACACTGGGCGGCATTGGGTCGGCGCGTTTGGCTGACAGGATCCGACTGCTGCTCGAGTATTGCCTCGATCTTCAACAGGAGTATAGGGCCCATCACAGAGGGATGGCAAAGAGCAGACTCGAGTCCCGCTTCAAGAACCCGCAGCTGCGACTACCTTCCAACATTCTTCGAAGCGAGGAGCGACAGTTCGGTTTTCGACAGTGTACATTCCACACTCACCGATCGACAGTAGGACAGGGCAAATGCCCACACATGTATTCACTTTCACTTTCATCTATGCCGCCGTCGCCCTCCACAGATGGCTTCGTCGACTCGGACTCGGATCAAAGTGAGATCCGATTCGGGTCGCGCATGGTCTCGCCTTGCAGCGATACAATCTTTGAATCCGACATGGAAGAGATGTTCTAGGCTCTTCACACTCAACCGATCTTGTTGGGTAGCATACATTCATGTGTCTCCATAGCCAGGCAAGAGAAAATGGCATGGTGGACCCTTCCTTTTAGGGCATTACGATGAGCTCTGGCAGTCATGACAGATCCGGAAAAGCATCGACAGCCTTTGGCAATATCAGCTGTGCTGGATCTTCGATGTTGAGGCTTCTTAGAAACTCACACGACTTATGAACAGGAGGAAAGGAGTTGGGATGGGTTTTTCTTTGCCTTTGATCTCCAGTCTCGAGACAATGACGGAATGATGGCTATTGCCGACCTTTCTTTTGTTGATTAAATGATACCCCTTTGGCGCACTTCCAGTGCCAACCTTACACAAAGTTTATAGCAAGATATTAGAATCTAGAGTCTCAGGACATTCATTGCGTTCCCCATGCACTCCCTATACAGATAGCTAGGTCTAACAGACCTAAAGGTCGCGGGGAATGAGAAAGTCCTTGGATTTGTTGAAACGACTTAGATCATACAGAACCTAGCTGTTCGACCTGATGTTTCTTCCAATTCTCATTAAATACGTTTCCCCCATAAGAACTTTCGGACTCAGCCAGCTGGGGAAAATCGTAATTAGGTACCCAAACCACTGAGTGATCGTGAACTGTGTAGGTGTAGTTGTTCCCTTACTGTGGCCCAAGCGCTGCTTTGACAGAGCCACCCCTACATTTCCAGCTCACCTATTTGCGCACCCCTAATCCACATATGTGCAATCCTATGTCAACACCTTCTCAGCGGCCTATCTCAGCTGCTGCTGCTGCTGCACTAAAATTTGGTCACGTGACTCTTCTCCTGAGGTTCCTGCCCTGCCTGTGAACGGCCGTAGGAATGGCCACGCGCTCCATGCGGGATGTGACGCAGATTCTCGCCATTCTATGAGTGCGACTCCCACACAAGCCACCATGTCAGACGATATCTCATCCGGCGGCAACTTCAGCCAGCTGCTCAAGACTGTCGGCAACTGGGGCCGGCCCAGGTACGTTGTTTACCCCAAACGCGCTCAACGTCACTTGGCAGGGAGCCCGATTTCAATCGCCGCGAGACTGACGACATGATAACGTGACAGCGGCCGGGGTTTGTAGTAAGTCGCCCCGACCTGCCGGGTCCGCATGCGCTCACGGTCATCCAGCATGTTCCGGTCCATGATCGTGGCGTCGTCATCAGCGGTACGTCATCTTCTCCATCTGCCGCTTGAGAAGGTGCTCAGAACCGACTGAACCCTGCCCGCCTTTAGGCACTCGTTGGCCTTGCCATGGCGGTAGGAGGGGCCGTGTTCTTATCTAGTGGTGGCCTCGGTTTTATGATCGGTTCGTGTATGGGATTCGTCGGGGCTGCCGCTCATTACTACCACAGTCAGCCTAAGCCTCCTTCTCGCTCCTCCGTGGACATGGCAACTGATTCCCTCCGCAGTGTCCCTTATGCAAGCTTTCGTGGCACTGGAGGACCACCCTCGGATCATGCAACTGCACCTGGCTTACAACTTCCCATGGATGGGCTTCCAGCGCCTGAATTCTGAACAGCTTCGCCGTGACTGGTGGAAGCGCAAATGGGCGCGACAGGGCAACCTGATTGCGGCCTGGCATAGTGCCAGTGGTGCCCTCGACGAGATACATGACCGGAGGAACCAGCTTCTCGTTGACGACACAGTTGAGAAAAGTATTATGGCTGAGGCGCAGGCCGCAGTGGTAGGCGAGGGCGGACGTATTCATGGAAAGGACTATTTATAGGTGTAATGGGAATAGCGCTCTTATGCGCCGCTGCATGTGAGACAGTGGTCTAAGCTGAGGAGGCCATGTCACTCGATCGAACATGCGGAGTTTTCTGCTAGCAATGGCATACTTTTTGCGCAACTGCTGAAAGAACAACAAGCGTCAGGCAGGAGGCTCACATATCTCGCTGATAAGACCCAGCGAAGGATGCCTTTTGTTGTATTTTAGAAGGTGTGATCGACGTAGTCTTGCATGTATTGTCAGGTGGATTATTTCGTAGAGAAAAGCGGGCACAGCAGAAGCACGGAAGAACTATAGTCACCTTCTGACTTCGAATTCATGACTTGACAGCCGCGTATGTGTTCGAGGAAGTAGCACCATGGGTAAGCGTGTAGACCTCGGATCACCGCATTCCGCGGAGAATGTCTGTACACGGCAGCTCTTTGGACATACATTCTATTCACTGAACCATTGAAAACCTCAGTGGGAAGAGAACTACTTCGTAGCTTTCGAGAGGTTTGAGTAGACATTGGTATAACTTTAATCTTAGCCGACATTCTGTCTCTTTGGGTCCCTCCCATCTTTTGTATCATCACCTCCATCATCAACTTCTTCTCTACCTCGTTTCCTCTGCAATTCAGGCTCTTCTACGTCCATGGTATCAGCATCTACAATCAAGGAAAGTACCAGGTCGCGAATGGCATTATCGGTCTCTCGATGGACAGTACCAGGCCCTCTTGTCAACACTTTTCGACGAACTGTTATTGCTAGGTCCACAAGCCGCGGTCGCTGGTTCATATCAGATGCCAGACAGAGAGACACGAGATCGATGAGGTCGGCGTCCACACCAGCTTGCACGAGCTCTGCACGTCGTGATGCGAGCTCTCCCGCTTCCGTCCTGAACATTTGAGAGCCCACCGTCGCCACGACATTCTTCATGAAAGCTCCCGTGTCAGACAGGATAGCTTCTAACATCATCTACTTGCTAGTCAGGCTCCATTTTGTGATTGACAACGCTTGGTTATCTGAAGGAGATCTCGGTCGACTGACTCACCTTACTGCAATCCCATGCATTTTGATACGAGCCAGGGCCGAGTCTGCTTCTACGTAGGAGAGGTAAGCATGCGAGGGAAAGAAAAAGATTTTGAATTTCAACGGTATGGATTTAAGAGGTAGTTAGAACCTACGTCTCTACTTCTTTGGCTTCACCAAAGTCTATCATTTTGAATATCGGGGTTATGATGCTGGTGACAAAAGGGTCAGATACTGTGAATATGAATGTGCCAATAGCAAATACGCTTCTGAAGTACAAATCTCGAGATTTTCAAGCGAGGCTCTAGTCGCATCCAAGGCAGGCGGAGAAACTCAAAACAGGTTTCGCAGGTACTGACTGTTCGGGGGCCTGGAAGTTGGGCACGAATGAACCGACGACGATATTCGATGTGTGCAAATCAAGATGACTGAGCAGACCAGGTGTCTTGGTCCGTAGAGCATTGAGATTAGTCGACGTGAGATCATCCGGCCTGCCTTTCTCAGTGTCCTCGTGGAAAGCCAATTCTAGGCAGCCTCTGATCACTACGGTGCCACCATCGTCAGCTTTCTTCGCTTCGTCCATGGCCACCCTGGTCACGTGAGACCTACAGCACATGAACAGCCTCCATAAAAGGCGATTCGGAAGCGGCCGGTCATAAAGCTCTTTATTTCTTTCGATGAAGTCATACAGCGTTCCATTTGGGGCGAATTCCATCTGGAGCCATCAGCAAGTATTGGAGACGTTTAGTTGCGATGACTGAGGGCTCGGTCATCCGTTGGAAGAATTTCTGCAAGAAACGAGGTCTTCAACGCTCCAGCATCATTGGGAACCTCTAAAGGGGTTGAAACTCCTCTCGAGGTAGGCTTACATATAACCAGAGGCTTGAGCCAACCGACCTTATTCCCGGAGGTGTCCTAAGTAGCGGGTCTGCGGCAACGTCGAGGGTTTGGATAACATGTCCACAGCCGCGCAGTTTCTATGCTCCAAAAAGTCAGTCCACCGTGATCCGCCAGACGCTTTTGTAAATAAGCCGACCTTGAGCCACCCTGCCTCTCTCCTGAGCCCCTCAAGCTCGCTTAGTTCATCTCCTTCAGCACGGGCATCATAAACCCGGTCCGATCTGTCCCCTCTTGCTGCGAGGTCGACGTCCTGCGGACAGACTTTCAGGGCTATTCTCTGGTTAGGGCCTGATCTGATCTTGTAGATGGCACCATTAGCTCCGCGTCCGATTTCGCCCTCCCAAGTGTATAGCCTGCTGTTGTCGAAAAATAATCTCAATTTCTCTGCCAATAATTCTGGCCCTTCGTCACTGTCGTAACTCATGGATGCTTATAATCACAACGGAAATGAACGGATATTCAAGCTTGTGATTGCTTGAGATATATGGAAAGGGCCTAGTTTGAGCTCGCTCGGTACCGTGTTGTTTTGACAAAGGCTATTTTCTCTTTCCATGTTGTGCATTCGTATCGCATTTGTACTCTACCATCACATTGCCGGAATCGTACAATATGTTTTGTCTTTGTTACTAAACTTACGGGAGTAGAGGTAAAAAAATAGGCACGCACACAGAGTGCCCGCCCAGTGTCTCGATCACACTTGAAATAGGTTTTCCGTTGAGTTGGCCCCAATGCTGAGCGCTTTGGTGTTACTGTCACAGTGATGATGGCTAGTACTGGACCATGTTCTATAAGCTTCTCCTGCGCACTCTTAAATCGACATCGAAGATGATCAAGAGAGTCTCACGGTACATGTAGTTGTCAAGGTTTGCCTATGGTACTAACCACTGAAACGACAATTCAGTCACTACTCGTTGCTGTAAGCGTAAATATGAGATTTCTCAACCCTCAGCCCTAGAAACCCAAATTCGAAGGACCTGGCTCCCTGCCGTAAATCTGCGCATTATATTCAAGAACCTATTTTTGCAAGATTGTTGTCACCATCACCACCTTAGATAATCTGCAGTTCCCCGGTATTATCCCAGGCCACCCTCCCTTCTTGAACCGCTCGCCGCAAGTCGTTAGGCAGTAGGTCTTTTTCACCTGTTTTGGGATCCCAAGCCCACCCCTCCTTCATCCACATCCACCGTAGACAAGCACGAAGCTCCTTGTCCTGAGGCAACACGCGCATCCACTCAGGCTGAAACTCGCCCTCACGGCCCTTGCCCTTCCAGTCCTCGGCACGACCGAGTAATACATCTCGGCAGAAGATGCGCCAACTGTCAATCGCATAGGAACCGCAAGTGATATGACCGATCTCCCAAGAACTTGCGCTGGTGTTGTCACTGACTTCGAGTGCCTTGCTCGCGTGTGAAGCAGTATGAGCCATGCATCCAGAATAATTCTTTACTGCATAACGAGCGTCGGCGCGAGGAGGTTGTTCTAGCCAGATACGCGCATACTTTTGGATTGTGGCTGTACGGTTGATGCCCAGTCCAAGATGCTTGATCGTATTCACAACATCCTCAGTGTTGGCTGTCGCGAGCGCCTGCGGTGTGGGATATTTCTCCATCAACTGCCAGAACACAGGAAGAGCCGACCGCCCAGATGTGCGTATCAGGAATGTGACGGCGATAAGGAGGCGAAAGGGGTCGTCAGCAAGCTCCTCCTGAACAAGCCCAAATTGTGGTGCATCTAAGCGCGGGAATGGTAGGCACGAAACAGTACCACGCGGTGGACGGAGGCTCTTCACCCTTCGTGGGCTTAAATTCTGTGGCGACTCGAAGTAAGAAGATAGGACTCTGCGTTTGGGTGTTTTCAGGGGTGATGTTAGTGATTGAAATTGGCTGGCCGGTACTTCATCCTCTTGAGCTTTCTGTGTCTTCTGTGTACTTGGGTCTGCTGCAATAGGTAGTTTGTCATCGTTGATGCCAGAATGCCGTGGTGATGGATGACTTCTCTCGGGCGAACAAACCCCTTTTTCATCATCGAAGTCCCGCTGAGAAGCATCCTCCAAGAAACCACTGTTTTGTACACTCATAGACTCCTGGCTGTCTATGAGGGCATCTGTTTTAAACAATTGATCCTATCATCTGAATGGCTCGAGTGCGAACGGTACTCCACATTCTCAGCCGACATGGGTGCTAAGACATGATCCTCACTTCGGAAGCAAGCTATAGTGCCTCGGAGACTGGGGTTTTCTTTGCCAATGCAGGGTGGAGTGGTTAAGGCGTAATCTGTGTCTGAAGATCCCTTCAATCTTTTAGCCTTCTTCTTCGCGGCTTTTCTGACTTTGCTTCTCGGCCTTTTCTCCTCTCTGTCTTGCGTTGTCGGCGTTCTAATCTGAGTATCTGTCCAGAAATGTGAACGAGTGTCCTTTGTAGGCTTCTTGCTTCGCGGATTGAGAGCTTTCCGGTCTTTTGCTTCAGTAGCCTTGAAATATTTCTCTGAAGATCTACGTCTTACTGCTGAAGAGAATCGGACATTCTCATCGCGACCCGAGGCACTCGACGAGTTCTCGCGGTGGGTACCGTGAGGAGAAGGAAGTAGTGTTTTGGCGAGATATGTCAGAACATCTCGTCCATCTAAAGGGTTTCCGAAATATGCCTTATCTCGCAAAGCTGTCGCACACGATATCATCTGGTCCCATTGCTCGACCTGTCGAGTCAAGCTGATGTCGAGGAAGGCCTTGATGTCCTCCAGAGGTGCCCCGCGGTCTGCAGCACATTCGGCCAAGTGCTCCCTCTCGAGGTCATCATCATCTACATCAAAGCCGAACAGATAGTCGTCGGTCAGCTTACGGATGTTGTAGATAGATGAGGGCCCAAGATCGGTTCCAGCTAACCACTCCATGACTCTAGAGAAGTTGCTGGTGCCAGAAAGATAATCCATACTGAATCACTCGATGTGCATGGTCTGGTCCGTGCACAAAACACTGTGTGGGCGTGGATGTCTTGGATAGCAGCGAAAAAGGGCTGAGCGACAACAGGACGATTTGTTTTGGCGTAGTTCTCCGCGTGCTGATGCAAAAGCACCGACGCCAGTATCAGAAAAAAATGAATCCCAAAGTCAGACGAGGCAACCTCGCTGCAAAAGAATGATTGTTACTGAAACGTGGAGGGGTGAAGATGGCAACTGAAAAGATACCTAAATTGAATGGTGCCAGCGCCATTCGAGAGGAGAGGAAGTAGGGCGTTGATGTAATGCCGATGTAGAAAAGATGCAGTCTACCCAAATGTACCTGACAGGAAGTATGCAGGATGATGGCATTACCATTCGTACCTCTGAGGCCTGGAGTAACTGCAAGCAGCCAACGTTAATTGAGGGAGTGGTGCAGTACTAGCAACGACCAACTACGCGCACAATACCTCCTAGCCATTTCCGGGAGACCACTGCGCCGTTTTTAGACTCATACACCCACCGCAGATATTCGGAATTAGAATCCTAGACCACCTAACATTTAGAAGACAGGCCTATACACACTAAGGTAAGGTATGTAACTAGGTGGACTGCAGCGCATATCACGGGATTCCTGAGGTACCCAGTTCACATCCCTTTCCAGTACACTGTCTACATATGGTAAGAGGTAGGTAAGTACCTAAGGTGATTGAAGAACCACAAAACATCCAGCCAGACATCGCGGTCCTGATTGTCACAAATAGGTATGTACACGTAAGTAGACGTCGCCTAGAGGGGGGTTATTACTCAAGTCAAGCAACCTCCTGGAAACGTCTAAAAATAGATGAATTTGATATACACTCTAGAGACAAGGCCCAGGCTTGCTTCCGCCCCCTTGCAACCTGAAGCTCTTTTTTCTTCCCTTGCCATAACAAAGGAGCGGTAGGGAGGGAGTCTAGTAGTACATACGCCACGACCTTAGTTACGGACACTTCGACCTGCCTTTGGCGGGTCATATACGATCTTCCTCGACTTGAGCGAAGCCCACTTGTATCGCTTTACCCAGACGCTTAGAGCAAATAGGACTGAAGTAACCGCCAGAACCTTCATACCCATGCGCTTTCGGTCATCCATCTCAGGCTCAGCAGCCCAGTTGAGGAACTCTACCACGTCCTTAGCCATCTGCGAGGTTGTGGCTGGTGTTTCATCTTCGTATTCAACTAAGCCGTCGTACAAGACACGAGCCATGGCGATACCGGTTCCGGGGAAGTAGGGATTGAAGTTGAGACCGGCACCGACCTGAGCACCAGCAGGAGGCTCCTCAGGATACCCAGTCAGCAAGCTGAAGATGTAGTCGCAGCCACCGTGTCGGCCCTTGACAATCAAGCTTAGATCAGGGGGAAGAGCACCATTGTTGGCAGCTCGGGCCGCCTCGTCGTTCTTGTAGGGAGCAGGTATGTAATCGGACAGCTTTCCGGGCCGCTTTTCGATCTCACCCTCGTCGTTGGGCTCGCTATCGTACTCGTTCTCCTCGGCCATAGCCTTAGCCTCGTCGACAGTCAAGATTGTTCCTACCATGGTTCGATAGGGGATTCGGCTTAGGGAGTGGCAGGCGGCGCAAACTTCTTGGTAGACTTGGAAACCTCGGCGAAGACTGGCGGTTATCAGCGGTTTGCGATATACTCAAGATTTGGCGAATAATGGGGATGCAGCTTACGCTTGGTGGTCAAAGGTTTTGTTCCATTGCTCGTGAACCCACGGGTACTTTGTAGGGTGCAGACTGAAATATAGATTAGACGATGGGCCCTGATAGACGGTAGCACGATGGCGTGATCGGTGTTTTCTTCAGGCGATGTGGTACTCACCCTTCTTCGGCCGGTGTCATAGCTTGTGCTGTAGGGCCGTAGAGATGATAGTACCAGGCAACGGAGCCGATGGCCAGAGCGGTGGAAGCAGCAGCAGCCATGTTGAGCTTCATAGGAGATTCGGTGGAGGCGCCGGAGCTAGAAGACATGGACCGCTACAATGACGGGCTTGGTCAGCTTCATTTTCGTCCGATTCGTTTGAGGATATCAAATATCTGGACGTGGCGTGCAAAATGATGCTCGGGTTACGGAACAACAGACAGATATTGATGGCTGAATATAGTGATTCGTACCTTGGTCAGGGCGGTCGCGCCATTTCTCGCTCCATTGAAGACGCGCGTAGAGCGCAAGCAGGATCTTGCCAACATGTCGGGCTCGCTTCTCTAAGGAGTAGGAAGTGGCTCGGGCAGGTTGACAAGTCAAATTGGGTGGTGTCAGGGAGAGTCGTCGTGATGGAGATGAGGTCGAGCTGGACCAGACGATAGAGGCAAATGAAAAAGTGCTCAGGTCTTGAAGCAATTGGAAATGCCTGTTTGCCATTGGCTGCTGGCCCCTAGCTCTACGGGTCATCTAGCTATTTCAACACGTGACCTTGTATTGCCCAGACTTTCAGTTATTGCATAACAGCTGTTCTTGCCCGTTCGGGGAATTCCCGTCTGTTCCCACCTGTTCCCATTTGTTTCCACCCTTTCCACCGACCTGACCACCTCGTAACCGGAATTTCATGCTCCAGTCTTGATTTTAGGAACGCAGCTTCAAAGCTCATCATAGCTTGTGTGTCTCTACTATGACTGATCAATGGTTTATTTATGAACTTGAGATGGCCCTCATATCTACAACTTGATGGTATCCATCAAGCATTGTCCCGCCCTAGCTTCTGCGAGCTATGCCTCCACAGACATTGGCTGTGTTGCCCCGGATGTCTCGAAGCGTTTCCCCAATCCTTTTATATTCCATTATTTGACGATTTCACATTTGTCTTTGGTGCCCAGTCTGCTGTTCACGATGCGGTCAATACTTTTCTCCGCTCCTTGATCGCATTCGCAAGTGTATCAAGCACAGATACAGTATCTTCCCATCCGATACAAGCATCCGTGATACTGACACCATGTTTCAAGCCAGCTGGTCCTTCCTTGGGGACCTTTTGGCTGCCTTCGTTGATGTTGCTCTCGATCATGACTCCCATTATCCCGCTTTCACCCTTGGAAATTTGCTCTGCCAGGCTCGCTGCTACCTTGGGCTGGTTCTTGTGGTTCTTTTCCGAGTTGCCGTGACTGCAGTCTACCATAAGACGTTGCCGGAGCCCGTTCTTCTGCAATGCGTCCTTGGCTTCACCAATGCTGGTAGAATCGTAATTGGTCCCCTTCTTTCCTCCTCGAAGAATGACAAAGCAGTCATCGTTGCCCACTGTACCGACGATAGCTACAATGCCAGGTTTGGTCACCGAGAGGAAGTGGTGCGGATGCTTGACTGCGCCAATGGCGTCGATAGACACACCTAATGTTCCGTCGGTACCGTTTTTGAAGCCTACTGGGAACGAGAGTCCGCTCGCCAGCTCACGATGTAGTTGGCTTTCTGTTGTCCTTGCCCCTACAGCACCAGCGGAGAGTACATCCGAGAGGTATTGTGGTGAGATAGTATCAAGCATCTCACTAGCAATTGGCATGCCCTTGTCGGTCAGGTCAACAAAGAGCTGTCTGGACATCTTGAGACCTTTGTTGATCTTGAAGCTATTGTCAATATCCGGGTCATTGATCAGACCCTTCCACCCAACTGTTGTTCTTGGTTTCTCGAGGTATGCCCGCATCACGATCAATAGTTCATCCTTGTGTTTCTCTTTCTCTTTCAGCAGCATGTCGCAGTATTCGAGTGCAGCTTCGGGGTCGTGAATCGAGCATGGGCCAATGATAACCAACAATCTCTGTTTCTCGTCTGTGCCCTTGACAACGGCAGCAACCTCCTCGCGGCTCTCGATCACCGTCTTCTTGGACTTTGCCGTCTGTGGAATTTCATGTTGCAGCAGATCGGGGGCCGTAAGGGGATTGTAACCGCGAACTAGCGACCAATTAGCTACCAATCGGTCCATAGAGCTTTGCGTGAGATATGATGATGCTCACTTCTCCAGTCTTCGCTGTGTTCTCTATTGCCCACATTGGGATTCTGGATGAAAAAGCTCTGGCTGCGAGTCAGCGGGTGTTGGCCAAGTACCTAGTTGAACAGCAGGCCTAGGACACACACCGACATGACGGTCTCAATTGAGCGTCTGAATGCTCTTTGCAGCCGATTAAAGAATCTTCGAAATGCGACGGGTAAGTGATTTGCCAGATATGTCCACGGGTGATAGGATTAGGTCTTCTTCACAGTCTGTACAAGAGTATGTCATAAGTTTTTAGTGGGGGAGGGGTAGCGAACCGGTCAAATTTTTGGTGTAAGTCATCAAGAGGCTCCGATGGCGGGGCCTGCTTAGGTACCTGCCTTAACCTCACACATGATACCGTAGTACTCGTACAGCTGGGCCGCATATGCATAGATTTGAATACTTGCATCCGGCCGTGGTCTGTAGCCTCCCCTTGCAATTCAATGTATGCACCTTCGAACTGTCAAAATCACCTTTAGTACATCATGAAGCTCGTTTTCCGGTTTCAAGATTGTCACGAATCCTTCGAACCACAGGTATCTATATATCTATATCTAATGATTTCTATAGTACACACAAAGCTCTATATCTCGGGAGGCATGGATAGTCTATGTATAATTCGCATACATAGTTTAAAATACCAGAAAAATCGCCAATACTTCTAACTGAAATTGTCACCGCATGGACCCCAATCATGGCCATAGGCATCAAATTATCCTCACTCAGCCTTCGACCGTATGCCAGCAGGATCGGTTATGGCGTCCTTTTTGAAGCTCTCAATACCGTTGATCTTTCCGTATAACCACTTTAATGTCATGGTGCTCCCAGTCATGAGGAGAGCTGAGAATGTGAACAGGAGCGCACGCTGCCATTTTGTGAGGACATCGAAGATGGGATAAGGGTACCTACCTCAATCAGTAAACAAGGAGTCACAAGTGAGGAAAGTCATATGAGCGTCTCACCAGCCGTTCTGGACGAAGCAGTACTCTACCCATACCCAGTAAGCGCAGGCCAGAACTTGGCTTAAGGCCATGGCCGTATAGGCGTGTATTGTCCACGGGGGACTCAGTAAAAGCAGATCAAGAGCAAGAAACAAGGCTGGCGCGGCGTGGAAACCGAAGTCGGGCAGGAAATCAAGCTGGAACTCGGGCGGAAAGACCAGATTCTTATCGATGGCGCACAAGCCCCAGTATAAGATACTGATCAGGGCTTCCAATGGCGCCGAGCAGACAGACAAGATGCTCTTCGCCTGGAAGAGGTGCGGAGATAGAGTGACATCTGCTAGCAGGCCAACGACAAAAGTGCACAAGGCGAGGGCGAGGCCGATGATGGTGAGGAATTGATAGTGACCTCCATAAGCCGCAGACATGGGGGTGTCCCATTGAGAGAGGAAACGGAATGAAGCGAAGAAGGAGGCGATGCCTGCCACATGAAGCAGCATTGAAAACTGCCTAGACGGCGACGCAAGTCTCTGTAGCGGGTGTTGCGCCATGCTGCAGCTAAAGACAAATTCTAGAAACACACAAGTTGTCGACAAGAGAATGCGATGTGCCAATGATGCGGCTGAGAATGCAGGTGTTTATGCTAAGCAGCGTGATAACTTCAAGTCGTATTCAGTATTCCATGCAGGAATTATATCATGACGCTGCCAGTGGACCTCGGCCAGCCTAGGATTCACAGAGCTTGGATTACACAACTCAAGTATCGTCATGTGTGGGCATGCCATTCCAATGAGCTTACCCACATAATGGATGCCCACATACTGGACATGACCTCCGAGGTTCAGGTATCCATAGTGAAGAGGTAAGATACCTACCTGAGGTAAGTAGGCACCTGTCCGGGCTTCAGGCTTCTGTCCAGGACCACAGAGCATCTAGCAGGGTTCGAGGCACGTACTCTCGATCTTACTAGCGCTTGGGGTGGGGGTAGCTGGTTGTCGGCGGTTTGTAACCTCCGTGATCTGCAACCCCAAAATCTCGAGGCTCAGAAGCAACGGATTTCGTGCAGCTACAGTATCATCGTATCGCGTAAGTAAATAACATTCCCTGCTGTGGAACGGCAAGTTACAGCTGAAGCCGACGACACACCTTCCTGATGCAACATCATGGCCGAGGCAAATAACAAAAGAAGCCATCAAGACTTTGTCGATCAAAATGGTAACGGTATGCGATTGAGTCCTGACTGTTAGCGACGATATGTAAACATGGACTGACTAAACTCCAGACAGCTCTTCCGACGATGATATGGGCCCCCAGTTACCCTCGGCT
Source organism: Xylariaceae sp. FL0016 (assembly GCA_022578815.1). Lineage (NCBI taxonomy): Eukaryota > Fungi > Ascomycota > Sordariomycetes > Xylariales > Xylariaceae > Xylariaceae sp. FL0016. The sequence goes on from MU388740.1 coordinate 723,800, forward strand.
GCTGCTCCCAAGAAGAAAAGGCGAGTCCTGCCCCACGAGAAGCTCTACGTCGAAGCCCTGCCCAAGTCCCAGCGATACTCCAAGTCTCTCATGCACAAAGAACAACTTGCTTTCGTCAACACCACCCGCACCGACTTCCTGATTACAAGCTCCGTTGATGGTGTTGTCAAGTTCTGGAAGAAAGTGGCCCAGGGGATCGAATTCGTGAAAGAATTCAAGGCTCACCAAGGCGAGATCCGATCCGTCTCCGCCAGCTGCGACGGACGAAGCTTTGCGACCGCCGGCGCCGATAACACCGTCAAGATCTTCGACGTGATCACCTTCGACCTGCTGTCCATGCTTTCCCTGGACTATACGCCAAATTCTGTTTGTTGGATACACAAACGCGCGGCTTCCCTACCATTATTAGCCGTCTCGGATGACGCGAAGCCTCTCATCCATATTTACGATGGCCGGGGAGAGAACCAAATTCCGATCCATACTATTCAGGGCTTGCATAGAAGCGTCGTTTCCGTCATGGCGTTCAATGAGTCTTTTGACTGTGTAGTCTCAGCCGATGATGGCGGAATGCTGGAGTACTGGTCGCCAAGCGCTAACTACGAGAAACCCGACAACGTCTTCCAATATAAAAGCTCTACCAGCCTTTTCGACTTCAAGAAAGCCAAGTCTCAACCCGTGTCTCTGAATATCTCGCCATCGGGTCACCAGTTCGTAACATTCTCGGTGCCTGACCGGAAAATCAGGGTGTTCGAGTTTGGAACAGGCAAGCTGTACCGGACGTACGATGAGTCCTTGCAGGTTATCGAGGAGATGCAACAAGCTGGAACCGCCACTCAGAAGCTGGATGACGTTGATTTCGGACGAAGGCTCGCTGCTGAGCGGGAGATTGAGTCCGAATCGTACCGACAGAAGGTCAATGTGGTATTCGATGAATCTGGCCATTTCATTCTCTATGGCTCCATCGTTGGGATCAAAGTTCTCAACACTTTCACGAACCAAGTGGTCAAGGTCTATGGAAAAGACGAGCATATACGGCCCGTCAACTTAGCGGTATATCAAGGTCAACCGCAGAAGAAAGGATTGACTACAGTGGCTATGGCTGCTTCCAGCAACCCTTTGCTGCAAGAGTCGGAAACGCGCGACCCCATCTTGTTCACAACAGCCGTGGGTAAGGTACGATTCTACATGTTCACAAATGACGAAGAGATCTCGCGATCAAGTAGAGATGTGCAGAATGAGAAGCCAACGATGCTTAATTCAAAGAAGGCGGCAGAGAAAAAGAAGACGGAAACCGGGACATCTGCGACCATTCACACCAGTAACGGTGACATTCACATTCGGCTGTTCCCCGAGGCGGCGCCTAAGGCGGTAGAAAACTTTGTGACGCATTCCAAGCGTGGCTATTATAACGGGACCATCTTCCATCGTGTGATTCGGAAGTTCATGATCCAAGGCGGAGACCCATTAGGAGACGGAACAGGAGGCGAGAGCATATGGGGCAAGGAGTTCGAGGACGAATTCAGCACACTAAAGCACGACAAACCCTACACGGTAAGCATGGCGAACGCAGGACCAAACACGAATGGCAGTCAGTTCTTTATCACGACGGAAAAGACACCATGGCTAGACAACAAGCACACAATATTTGGGCGGGCTGTTCAGGGGTTGGATGTCGTTCACAAGATAGAAAATGCGCGCACGTATAAGGAAAAGCCAGAGGAGGATATCAAGATACTAAATATCGATATCGCTTGAAGCGAAGTGATGATATCCAGGCTAAGTCGTCATGGTTGACGATCGGGTCACGGCCACGAGTCAGCTAGGCAGGCGGACAAGGTACTGTTCTGTCGGGGGTGGAACGTCAGGGTGTTCAGAGTGTTCAGGGTGCTGAACTCGTGGGTGTCTGATATGCCGCGCATACCTATACCAAATACTTAACCTACTACTGCTACAACAGGTGCACAGAGAACAGCAGCAGCGGGCTTTGGTGGACACAGCGGAGCGGCGGGTATTAGCCAAGGAAGGACCCTGCGTCCCAATATCGCGATTTCTGGGGTCGCCTGTCATGTATCTAAGACATAGGTGAGGTGCAGCTAGACCAAGCTAGACCTACTTACAGGAAGACGTGATCAAGTACCGCGAGGTATTTAAGTAAGCGTGATATTGGATAGCCAGCACTAGCTGGTGTGCGACGACGAGGGAAAAGCAAAGAGCAGGAGGTCTGAATACGCCTCGTGGCAGCGTCAGGCTCTGGTGGCGTCGCAATGCGGTGCAAGCGCGCGGTCGTGGGTGGGCGGCGGACGCTGGCGACGGTTGGCGCACGTGGGATGTGTGAGATAGTTGGAACATGCTGGCGTGCAGAAGCGCGTGCAGCGATGTCTTGCTGGCGCCATGATCGGTCAAGATGAAGTCGAGTCCGTCGTCAATGGGCAAGACAGGATGGAGAAGATCCTCATCCTCTGTGAAGACAACCTGAGAAGCCCCCACTCTCTGTCGTCTATCTTGGTGTGCCCCAACCGTGCTTGCCCTTTTGCCTTAGGAAGTACCTTTAGCACCAGCATCAGCACCAGTAACCACCTGAGAGCAGGGGCTTGCGAGGCCTCCGCCAAACCACCTGCACCAGTCTCCGGAGTCTTGCTGGAGTCTAGAGTCTGCCTGCCTTGGCTAACAACTGGGCTTGGGCCTTATCTCGAGAATACTAGTCTAGGTGTGGCCCAGTGTACAGTGCTAAGTGCCATTACTGCTCAACTCCTCATCTTGCATTATCACCCTGGTTTTCCATCATTCATCAATCCTACTATGTAGACTTGTGGTCTCAACTACATACCTCACCTGGCTCACATACCCACGTCTACTTATACATATCTCCTCATCTCATTGTTATCTTTGTCTGCCCTTTTCTATAAATCTACATCTCTTCCTGTTTATATACTCCGTCTTCATCCACCTTCCCTCATCTAGGTAGCTTAGGTATTCGTCGTTTCCAATGATCCCAACTCGCCTTTAACAGCCCTTCTTCCCTTGTTTAGTTTGCCTCACCTACCAGCCGTACGTATTCGTTACGCGCCAGTTTATCAATCTAGGCTGGCTTGTTGATCATGATTGATCGTCGGCGGCATCGAAAGGGATATTGTGCTCAAGCAATTTCTTACCCCTAGTTGATACACTCACTACCACTTAAGGTATCCATATCATGCCCCGACCTAAAAAGCCCGGTGCGCCCGAACCTAAACGGCGAAGTCGAAATGGATGTTGGTGAGTCCAAATGCCACTCTGGCTTGCATCTTGTCATATTCCCCTTTATTCCGTCCCAGACGACAATCGAGGAGCTGATCTGTATATAGGCCATGCAAGAGCCGCAAAATCAAATGCGGAGAGGAGCACCCAATCTGCGCCCAGTAAATACCCCTCCGTCTTTTCCTTCCCGGGCTACACTCTTCCTCGCGCCAGGTCTTGTCAGCGTCTCGATTGGTCCAGCTCTAACCAAGACTCACAGATGCCAGAAGCAAGGCGAAACATGTGACTATTCCATACGGCTGAATTGGGACGGCCGGAGGGGCAAGCGGCCCGAGTCTGGCTTCATCGATTTTCAGTCCGAAGTTCCCTCACCAACTGTGCCAGCCAAAGGCTTCAAGCTCGTCCATCAGTATCCCCTTTCGGACACTCCGGGAACCCGGAGGCTTGAGCCTTTGACCAACCCGCCAAGCCAGCTAAATTTTGAAAGCCAAAAATCGCCCTCGCAAGCAGGGCCAAGCTTCATCGATGCAACGCCTACTTCCGTGGATGAATCGGAGTCGTCGCAACGACCAAACAAGCGCACAAAGCTGAAACCAGATGTGCAGGCGGCCAATCCCACCGAAAAACGGCCTTACTCGTCCCACAGCTCAACCGTCGAATCGGCTTCGGCTACCTACAGATTCTCTGTTAGTTCCGGTGTCTCGGCTGCGTCGCCTTTGACTCCGGGCACCTCGTCAACGTACAGTGATGAGGATTCACGCCAGGGTTGTCGATCCGATCAGCAGTCCGTCTCGTCGCCCGATGTCAGACGGCTTTCAGTGAACTCGCTCTTGGCTGGTCCTCCGAGCCTTCGAGTATTGCAGGATGAGGCCAATGGAGGCGTTAGATCAATGCTACCGCCTTCAAGCACTCAGGGCCGTCATTCATCCGAACCGACATTCTATGGTGTCGATAGGGGCTTCCCAGATCGCGATCTTGGAAAGAATGATGACATGAATGCTATCTCAGGCTCATCACCACTACTCCAGCGTGAAGTACCTGACACTCCCGTCGGAGAATCACCAGAGGAGCTCTTTTGGAATGAATTTGGTTTTGGTGTTGAAACCAACGAGGTCAACGACGAAGAGGGCGGGTATTACTCGAAGCCGGTTCAGATCTACATTCCACGCAATCTAGAACCCCTTCCTTCTAAGTATAGCTAATCACGGCACCAATGGTTTGCAGCACGCTTGCTAACCTCATCCTAGACTTATCGAAAACCCTATGAATCTTTTAGTAAGCATTAACTGCCCTACATCACACAAACTAGGCTCTGACGGATTTGCAGTATTTTGTAAGTTGTCATGATGACATGCTACATCAATATGATGCCTAATGTAATAAATGATAAAAGCATCATTTCTTGAACCACACTGCCAAGGGTATGATGAAACAACATCTAATTACCCATTCTTCTACTAACGGTAAGATAGTTCTGGTCCCATACGATGATCCTCATGCGAATCCATTCCGCATCGTCCTGCCACAGATGGCTGTCAAGAACGACACTCTCCTGGCTTTGCTTCTCGCCTATTCTGGTAAGGTAATTGACTGCTGTGTGTCACTTACTATTTTGCTCACATATTACGGGCAGCTTCACACAGAGCTCGTGTTCTGAATCACCCAGAGCCGACTTTGCGAATTGCCTTTTGGGTAGATGACATATTCCCAGCTCTACGGCAGGCCCTGAATGATCCTGATCAAAACTTCTCCAATGCAAATCTTGCTACCGCTATTATGCTGACCTCACTCGAGATCATTTCCCCGAAGGTATTTGGGTATGACATTCCCTGGCAGAAGCATCTCAACCTCGCCAGGGAGCTGATCACGGTTCGACCGGGGGGGCTTCATGGAATGCAGAGCAACTTCAGACAAGACCAGGCCTGCTCTTTCCTTTGGAGCTGGGCCGCCTATCTTGATGTCATCGGGAGCCTAAGCGGGGGACGCAAGGAATCCTCCACCACTTGGATTTTCGAATACGAACTAGACGATATCGTGGATGGGTATGACGAAATTGACTGTATAATGGGTTTCACCACTCGTTGTATTTATCTCCTGGCCAGGATCGCCGATCTAGCCAAGAAGTGCGATGCTGAACGCATCGACGAAAACGGCACTATGCTCATTGGATGGGAACCCAACGAGGAGGTCTATGAGCAGGCGCACAAACTCGAACAAGCCGTAACAGAAAGCATGCTTCAATCGCCGGTTCCCTGCCAGCATATACACAAAAAGGGCGACATTGAAAAATGGAACCGACGGGAACTCGAAGCAACGAATGCAGCCTTTCACTGGGCAGGTCTAGTCCATCTATACCGCCGCATCATGGGGAAAAGGTCGGAGGATACAACAGTCCAAACGGCGGTCGAGCGAATCCTCTCGTGTATGGAACGCATCCGACCAGGCGGCTCGGCGGAGAACTGTCTCCTATTCCCCATGTTTACAGCAGGCTGCGACGCTCGCGACGAGGGCCACAGAGCTCTGATACTGAACCGTTTTATGACAGCTGAGAATCACGGGATGACTCAGGCAAGCTCTTCAAGCTCTTCTAACCCCTCTGCAGGCTTGGGACATCCCTCTTCGACGACAGGTGCACGTGGTTGGAATGCCTCTGCTAACAGGCGAATTCAGGTACATAACGCGCGTCGGCTCATGCAGAGAGTCTGGGAGACCGAGAAGCCTTGGGAGACATTGGTTAGCACGGAGTTCATTGGTTGAGAAGGCAATGATACAGGTCAATAGGGCTGGAAAAGGCGAATGGGAACGGGGCGCACATGGCCTGTTTTTGATGACTTTAGCATGGGCCTCGGACCGACTTACGCGCATCCAGCCTGGTTCGCGCTGGCATGTTTTACGATTCACAACGTTACTCACTGCGTACAATGCTCTGTACTGGGTCGATACAAGGGGAGAGGGTCTGCAGTCCCGGAACTTCTAACACCGTGTTCAAATTTGTTTTATACGTTACTGACAGCATATGTGCTGTCAGTCCAGACAGCGGCGAATTGTCAAGACCCGTGAACACTGGTTATTTGAAACCCAGTTCACTTCACTCTTCATCGTGCACAGAAACATGTATGCTGAAGGCTAGAGACGCATACCCCAAGAGGCCTTCGACGCTACCGGTTGCAAGCAATGCTATCAGCCCAGGCCAGCTGGATAATCATGATCTCAAGCTCTTATTTGGTTGCGTCTCTCTATCGATGCCGTGTTCCCCACGATATAGCGCGTCATCTTCATAGCGCCCACACAGCCAATATTCTTGGGCCTTATGAGTCGGCTGCTTGAGCCCTGGCGCTGTAGGAATCACTCCTCGACGCGCCGGCGGATAGAGGTGCGAATCGGCAAGCTTGTTATCTAGGGCTACGTCGCTGCATGCACCTTCGGTATCTAAGGTCGCATGCATCCTGGATGCTGAGCACCGAATGGGGGGCATAGAGCCAAATGCAATCTGGGGTCGTCGGCACAGCTGCAGTTTCGTGATAAGGCACACGTCATTTACTGGGATAAGCGATACTTGCATCAAAAAGGTACGGTAGCTATCCATGAATCTGAGCTGTCACAAAATGTGTACTCACTCAAAAAGTTACCATGCTTTAGTTGTTCGGAATAGTCGGATATCGCATCGTATACGTGGGATCAGCTTCCGAGGGCTGGCTCCTCGCGTCTTTGATAGCACACTCTCCGAGTTGCCAGAGGCGCAGCGTAAGCCCTCGACCCATCGCGATATACGCCTCTTTGGTTCCATCACGAGTCCTGCCCACGGCTATGACTTCTTGTAAGGTTGATCTAGCAGAGCTGTTGCCGCTGGCTGGCAACCTTGTATGGGGGAGACGCCTGGTTATCATGTTCTATTCTCTCCACGCCGGAACGAGACGCGAAATGGGAACAAGTTATCATGAAGTTGGCGCTGGCAGATGACACAAAAAAGGGGAGGGGTCTCGCAGCTCCTGTTCCGGGCTCGCGTAGGACTTCCCAACGCGGGTGAACATGAATATGGGGTGGTCGGCTGGCTGGCAAAGACTGCTCCAGGCCAAGCAGGCGTTTTCGGCTCCAGACCTCCGGTAGCACTCCGAGTTGTTTGAGAGGTCGGGGTCATGTTAGGGCGCTGCCTGGAGCTGAAAAGAAAGAAATGTCAATTGTGACGGCAGCAGGACGCACCTCGGGTGCTGCAAGATTTGGATGATGCTGCTTGGACTTGCAGAGTGGCGTCGGTACTCGCATTCCGCAATCGTAGTGGTGTGTCAGACCCGGGCTGCAACATTCCTGGCATGGGCATGGGGTGGTCGGTGAGATGCTGCAAAGAACCGTTGGCTCTGCAGTCGACATGCGGGGAGGCTTTGCGGCACGAGCCATTGGGTCTTCGGCTGCGAGGTCCTGGGATACGTCGATTGCAGTCCGGGGTAATAAGCCTTTCCATCTCTTGGAGGACAATCCAATGTGACGCCTCCGGGGTCTTGGTACGTGGCTTTCCTGCCTGGACTTGCTCTGCAGAAGTTGTTAGATGCTAAGCTTCTTGCCTGCCGGCGCGGGCGATCCGGACAGTCGTGTCGCAGCCAGCCTTCGTGATACATAGCATATATGTGTATGTAGAGGACCAGAAAGAATTGCAAACCAGCAGTCTCCTAACTTGAAACAGATCTCAAAGCCGAGATATCGCCCAAACTGTATACACAGTGATGTCACCTCTAGCAGATGGTCATCTGCGGAGGCGAACGATCCTGGGTTGGACTTGCTCAGAAAATATGCGCAGCTAAAACGTTGCAGACAAAAGTATGTGGGAGATATAATCCGTTCACCGGGAAAAGGTGGCCTGGTTCTCGGGTTGCCTCTTTCCGTTAGAGGCACTGATATCGTTTGGTTCAATGGGTTGTTAGGATGCTGGCAGCAAACACCATGCCATTATCCTGCACAGCACTTAAGCCATAGAAGAGCCAGTAATCTACACCGAAATGTCAGCAAAGGACTTGATGTCAATGGAGAGTGAGACGAATTGTACTGCCTATGTAAGTAGTCAATTGAAGTGCCAGAGCCCACTATCATAGGATGAGCCAGAACAAGAGAAAATTTGGACGGGCAACATACGCCGGAGTCACTTGACCGACAATCACCTAATAGCCCTAATTATTTTTCGTCATGACCTTGGAATCACAGCAACGGTATGATGACTCGGGACGACCAAGGTGCTCCTGTTCCATCGTGGTATTTAGGCAATGGTATGGATTTATATGCCGATGCTGGCAGTGATGATAACTTGATATGATGGCGTTGAGGTTGCCCGGATTGACCGTTGGCGGAAAGGGGGGGGGTGTGTTTTGACGGGAACGGCACCATCAACGGTGCAGCAGTTTAGCGGTCGGCGTAAGACCCATAAAGCCCCGACCAGAATGTCGGGTTCTGTTGGGTATCGCTACAGCTGGCTTGGCAGGGCCGGGGGCAGTGTGCAATGACACCCGAGCTACCAACGATCTCCAGCGACCTACAGCGCATTCAAGCGTCTCTAGGTTAGAGCCATGGGCCACTGCCCCCCATCATGCGCGCTACCCCGCCATGATATAATTCCTGAATGGCTTCAAGTCGCGACTCCAAACGCGTCTCTGCACGTCTGTGTACTCGATCAATCACCACAAGTTTACTCTCTATCAGCGCTTGCTGCATTCAGGTGGAAGTGGTAAACTATCACATCAATCCAGACACTCTGTACCGACTAAACCTTGCCCGTTCCCATTTTTCAATTTTTCCACGATGGACATTGACGACATCCTGCGCGAGGTCGACCCAACCGTTGACTCCATCCCCGAAGAAACGCGCGATCTCCAAGCCTTGACGCGTGCATGGGTCGCCGAACGATCTTCACCGGAGCTGCTCGAGTACGTCGTATCGCATGGATACCTACCGTGGAAGTTGTCATGAGCTGACGATTCTTTCCACCCAACAGTTGGCCGGCGGATGGACTGTTCGAGCGCATCAACGACCGCATCAAGCAGCAGATCGAGACCGTCGAAGAGATGACTGGCGATATGGACCCGAAGACCAACTTCGCTCTTATAGTGATACAGACAGAGCTCGAAAGATACAAATATCTCGTGCGAAGTTATCTGAGAGCACGCATAGCCAAAGTCAGCAACATTCACCCCGTCCCTCTTGTCTTTGCACAAAGGAACTAACAATGCTATCAAGCTTGACAAACATACCCTCCATTACTTATCTACTCCCGCCCTCCGATCTCGCCTCTCCGACACGGAGCAAGCGTATGCCACGCGACACCAGGCCTTATTACACAATCACTACCTGTCGTCTTTCTTGTCCTCTTTTCCTCCGACGCTCCAGAACCTGAACGACACAGCTGGCAACGTGAGCATGATCGACGCGCCAGATCTCGAGAACGCGGTTTTCATTCGCCTGCTCCGAGATACTCTGGTCGAAGGACGGGGAACAGATGCAGACGGTGCAATGGACGGCAAGAATGGGGATATTGTCATTCTTCGATGGTCTGACGCCAAACCACTCGTGGACTCGAGCAAGGCTGAAATTCTATGACAACACGAAGAAAAGCTACAGCTACATACTTTCACCATGGGGTATATACCAGGTATCGCCACATCCAACAGCGCCGCTATCCGCTGTATGTCGAGAAAATCGCGATTATTAAGACCAGTGCCACTTACACTATGGGTTGGCGTGTATACTTTCAAAGAGAACTTTGAGAGTTTTCGTCCTACCGAAGATCCCTAGATCACCTTGAAGCCAACAATCGTAAAGGAGGTGTACCCCGAAGCCACCGCTCATACCTAGGTAACGACTGGGGCTTCTAGTGAATGAGGATAGTGTGTCGTGGCGCTGCAAGGAGTTTGGCATAGCCAGGCGAGGACACTCGAATTGGACGGAGAATCCAATGGGACTACACTGCGCTTCGACCCGAGTTCAAGTGTTGTGGTCAGGATTCCTCTGTCGCACGACTATTGCATTCGATGTAATGGATACTGATGGACTGGATGTTTCCAAGGAGAGGTACACTAGGCGTAGCTGAACTCTGATCTACGCGTGGTGACATTTGCCGGGGGTTGAGATGCTGAGACGCAATCATCATACGCAACCCTCTGACTTTGTATCCCTGTATCAATGGCCGGGTAAGGGGCTCACAAAGAAATGAAGGTAGCTATTAGGGATATGTTTGAGATAGTGCGGTATTGTCTTGTAATGCTAATCCAAGGTACTAGGCCAATGAGCAAGTGAGTGAAACCGTACAAGGTCTAACAATGGCGTTGGTAGTTCTGACTCCATACACACGTGGAATCTCACTCCTTAGGAGCTTATTCTCCGTGCTTGAGAAGGTATGAGTTGGAGATAACCTTGAAGCTGAAGTGCCCATTCTCGTGCTTGAGGACAATCCCCTCGCGCCTTTTCCCATTGATATCTTTATCTTCAGCTCTCTAGAGCAGGTCGCTGACATTATCTGCGATACCCCCCAGCCGGTAATACCCACCGACGTGGACGTGCTTCAACCCCATTTCCGTTGCCATTTCCTCAGTATCTTTCGGTTTCAAATATTCTTGTTTATCGATATCCCAGATAGAGTATACCCAAAAGTCGTGGAAGCCGTCGGGAAATTGCTCGTGATTATTCTGGACAGCGCTTCCACACAGCTCGCCTTGGATGGCGATGCTCCTGTTCATCCTGGACAGCTTCTCCGACAAGCGGTTCTTCTTGGCTACGTCCCAATAGAAGCCACCGCTTGACTCAGGCAATTCGATGTTCTTCGAACAGACGCCGAAGTGTTCGCCTGGAAGCACTGGTAAATGCTCCCTTTCGAGATCGAGAGCCGACGATTGATGATCCTGAGGGCTACCCCTCTGGAGGAAGTACGCTGTCATCGAAGACCCGTCCATTTTCGTCGTCTCTTGGAAAACCTTGTCTTGCCAATCTTCAAGAAGTCGCGGTAAGTTCTGGCATCTTATCTGGTCTGTCTTCTTTACGAAGGTCGGAAAGGGTACCGACGGTACTTTGGACATCGCTGAGATCGGAATCTCGGGGACCTCATATTTCCGAACCCCAAGCGCTTCTTCAAATGACATGTCTATAAGCAAGCTTGCTGCCCCTTCCCTGCCGTGCTTTGCATCAAGTTTGGATAATGTAGATATGATTTCAGGGAAGCGACCCAGGGGCTGTACAAGGCCCTGGGAGATCTTCCCTCTCATCTTCATGGCCCTGACGCGGAAACCTCGCTCCTTCTCCCAAGTGATGAATTTGTCTTGAAGGAATTCCCATCGAGGGTCGTCGGCAGGAAGGAAACTGTCGATCTCGAAAAACACAGCCTGATCACCAGCTTTGAACTCGCCGACTGGGACGATGCAGTTCCAGCCATCGATAGCTACTATCTCGATCCTGTCGGCTCCCTCAATGGGGCTGACTGAGCTTATGGTTCTCACGGTGACTAGCTGTCTTCTCATCTTAGGCTGAGGACGATGGGTGCGTGGTAAATCGACTTGTTCAGTGAGTAAGGATTAGACGTAACAGACTGAGGCTGCCGCATCATCAAATGCTGTATGCTTCAAGTTCTCACTAGAAAGATTTTGCGTCAACGTGCAGCACAGGAGGCGGAATGTTTACGATGGTGCTCTGTCTCCGGCTGAGGCTATGACTCTTCGCCGTGCCAGCCCGAAATGGTCGGAGCTCGGAAGCCACTGGCTGCTGTAACTTAAGTATTTAGTAGGTAAGCATCATGAGCCCAAGGCTATATGGGCTTCCCTAGCGCATAATGATTTGATCACAGATGCATCTTCGATAACAGCCATTTGATGGCCATGTCAATTCAACGAGCTACCTGGAGCTCGTCGACGATGGACTAACAAAGAGTTCCATAAGGAAGGGTCGTGCTTCAATTGTGTGCAGGGTACCTTACTAGGTCAACAAGTGGTTTAGACACAGCTTGTAAAAGTGAGGCTACATTTTGAGTTGCATTCGAAGAGATGCCAAAGGTTTGCGGGTGAAAACAGTAACCTTGCACTCTGGAGGTACCAAAGTACCTAGGTACTTAGCTAGCTGGTTCGAGTTTAGACGCAGCTTCGAAGGTTCGTGACCTGCAAGACCAGCCCATGGTCTCGTGAGGTAGGGACAAGAACAAGCCACATCCATGTGATGCCAATTGCAATAAATGTGTAACAGATGATGGAAGAAAACACCCATACGCCAAATGTAAGATCACTCAACAACATGACAAGCCTTGAGGTGAGGGGAGTGATGGGAAGCAGAGAACTAGATGGAGATAGCCCGTGGCAGGTACAGTGGGGGATACGCAGTGATGTCACCCCCACGAACAGGATCTGAGGATGTACGCGGAGGCTCAGTCCCCCTTGAAGACCCTGATACCTACTGTACAACACCAATCAACACATCTGCCTCTTCAGATATGCTCGATCCCCATGAATAAAGACGGTGGTCAGCGTGTACCTAGACAAAGGCAGTATGACATGTCGATCGGCCCGCCTTGAAAATAGCAACATCTTGGCATTTCTGTCCTGTCGTGCTGAAGATCAGGTACCTTAAACTCTGAAGAGCTACAACGCACCATCACCCTTCCGAAACATGAGTGACCTCCAAAGGGCATGGGCTAAGAACCGCCTCACGAATATGCCCATTGAGAGTTTCAACGAGCATGAAGAAGAAGAAGAAGAGACCGGCACCGTGTCTGAGCTGCCCGATCATTTTGACGACGACTCATCATCTGCCTCATCCGCCTCTTCTACTGGCACAGTAATCCCCTCGCCGAGCCAAAATCTCTTCGCCAGACCACAGGGGTAATATCTCAAGCCCCTTATCCACCACTTACCCGCTCCAGCCCGTCCTACCAATGAGGCTATCAACATCGCAACTGACCAGTCTTACAGCGCACACCGCGGCCGCACCTACGCGCCTATACCATGGACCACATACTTTGAGCGCGAACTGTTCCTGCACGATGACGGCAGCCCCTCAAGTCCTACTATCCACGCCTACCTTACGTCGCCTGTCGGCAAGGGCCCTCTCTTTGTTATGCACCATGGCGCCGGCTCCTCAGGTCTCTCCTTCGCCCTTGTCAGCGACGAAATCCGCAAGCGCCTGCCCAGCGCCGGGGTGCTCTCGGTCGACGCCCGCAGCCACGGCGCCACCACAACCCCAGCGCCGCCGGCGGGCCCGGTCGACGACGAACCCGACCTGAGCCTCGCGGCGCTGGCCCAGGACCTGCTATCCGCCGTGCGCCTGACGCAGCGCGCGATGCGGTGGCCGTCGCTGCCGCCCATCGTGCTCGTCGGCCACAGCATGGGCGGCGCCGTCGTCACCGAGCTGGCGCGCTCCGCCGGCCTCGGCGACGCGCTGCTGGGCTACGCCGTGCTCGACGTCGTCGAGGGCTCCGCCATCGACGCCCTGCAGCATATGCAGACATACCTCTCGACGCGGCCCACGGGCTTCCCCTCGGTCGAGAGCGGCATCGAGTGGCACGTGCGGTCGCGCACCCTGCGCAACGGCATCGCGGCGCGGACCACAGTGCCGTCGCTGCTCAGCTATCGCGAGGACACGGGTGCGAGCGGCGGGAGTGATCCCCGACCCTGGAAGTGGCGCACCGACCTTGCCGCTACGCAGCCGTACTGGGAGAACTGGTTTGCGGGACTGAGTAAGAAATTCCTCGGGGCGCGGGGCGGGAAGCTTTTATTACTCGCTGGGACAGACAGATTAGATACGGAGTTGACGATTGGGCAGATGCAAGGTACGTGTTCTAGCAGCGTCTTCCGCTGCGAATGACTTCTTTGACTGATTGATGCCCAGGAAAGTATGCCCTTCAGGTTTTCCCGGAGGCAGGGCATTTTATACATGAGGATTTGCCTGAGAAGACGGCAGTATCGCTCGTTGATTTTTACAGACGTAACGACAGAAGTTCACTAGTTCTTCCCCCAAAAGTTTCAGACTTGTTGAAGCAGGGAAAGAAGATATAGACGATATCCAATGAGGATAGTGGAAGTCAAGGGGCAGGCCAGATAGGCCCTTCAATGATGATGGCTGAAATAGCGGTGCTTTTGTATTTGAGCAAAATTATTGTAAATAGCTGCCCATTGCAATTCTCGGGTCTGTAACCTCAGACGCCTATGATGACCCCCTCAATAACCACCACTTGCCGCAAACAGGGATATATACCGCAAAACGCCTTCCTATGCTATGCTATCCTGGTTCCCCAAATGCCTCATCCCCGACCATGGCACGTAATCAAGTTCAGGCGGATATTGCCAAGGCTTCTTGAGTATTCGGGTTCGCTTCCGGCTGCGCGTTCACGCCTCTCTCGGATAAGCCCTTCTTGGCTATACGTGAGTCGGCCATTTGTCCGCCGGCAGCAAGCGCGCTTGTGTTCTTACTAGGGTGACTCTTCATCTTCTTCCCCATGTTATCTGGGTCGATATCCAAAGCTAGATCAACCTCACGAGCTCGCTCCTTTAGATGGTCGAATCCAAGCATCTCGCAGATCTTGCTATAGCTCTTACAGCTGCTGATTTGGCGGTACATAGGCTGCTTGCCCGGAATCATCTGCGTAAGCATGAACTTTGTATTTCCGAACTTGTTCTCCACCTCCATCGCCAAACGGACGTACTGCTCGACGACAGTATTCCAAGGCAAGAGGCCACCGTCTGCGTTGCTTCGGAAGCAGCTTGAATTCTTCTCGGCGGCCGTTGCGATCATGGCACCATCGACCCCGAACTCCTTGATGAGGGCCAACGCCTGGTCTCTGTCCTCCACATCCCCGTTCATAGTACATGAGACGCCAGCTTCTCTGCATATGTCCGCGATCATGCGAAGTTGACCACGGATGGCACGTTCCCTTGGGCGCATGGGTGTAGTGCGGCAGTGCACCGTCAAAGCCGTAATCCCCGTAGCCACGAGCTTCCGAACAAGGGCTTCCGTTTCCTCGGCCGTCTCGAGTATTCGAATCTTGACACTTATGCCGATGCCAAATTCGGGCACGATGTTCTTGACAAGGGCTTCGAGGATCCCGCACAGCTTATCTGGTGTTCGAAGAAGGGCGGCGCCCATGCCGTCATGGGTGCTGAAGGGCTTGGGACAGCCGGCGTTCACGTCGATGGCTGCCACGTCCCCGGCGACGAGCTTTGCAGCCTGGACGGCTAGTTCGGGATTCGACGTACCGATCTGGAAGACGAGCTTTCCTGCCTCTTTCTCTGGGTGAACTCGGTATATGATACTATCTTTGATGTCGGCTGGTGGTGTCTTCGCGCCTTGTGATGGTTTCCTCGTCCATTCGATCGTCTTAGTATCGGGATTGTAGCGTCGTGTTGTTCCGATCATGGATCTATCGACAGTCTCAGGACCCCATACAAGGTCGGCGCCGTAGTGCAGCGCAAGTAGTCGCGATGGCAGCTCGCCTGACCGGACCATGGGCGCAAGAACAATTTTACCGCGATAGTTGACGCCCTTGGGCGGAATGGACACCTGCCTAACTTGGGTCGCCATGATGCCTCTCAATGCTTTGACAAACCATGGCATGACAAGAAAACAAAGAAAGGGAGAGGAAGCCGATGTTGGATCACCAAACAATCATAATCGAGCTGTTGGTGTCCTTTCTGTCAGAGACATAAAGTTTCTAGGGTTGGGCGTGGGACTGAAGTGCTATCGATTCAACATGCACAAAAAAAATAATAATCTAATCTTATCTAATCAACGTACCTCTCACGCTGTACCTACCATTCATCGATTGCCCAGCCGCACCACCTGCCTGAGACTCTGGGGATCTGGCAGAGACCTGGGTCACTGGCTTGGCAGTCATCAATGTAGGAACTCAAGGCTGGACCCTGGATATCTGCTTTCGATTCCCATCCATCTTTCGCAACATTGATGCCCCTCCTGCGCATGCATTCTAGTAGAACAATTTCGATATTGTTGCATACCTACGTATCATGCAATCTTTCAAATCACGAATGAATGAAAAGGGGAGGCTCACTGTATTCCACTTGGACATCTTGGGATACGTTTCTAACATGCATGGTAGTTCTCTAGGTACTTACTGCCATGTTCTCTGAGTTCGATCCTGTCCGTTGGAATCCGTTCCAGCCTTCCCATCGGCTTGAAAAGACGAGGCAAAGTTTCCATGTTATCTGCGTTCGCGTATCAGAACCGGTGCCAACTTTTTTGTGAAATACCACTCCCCTTCATGGTATCTGTCCGTGGCAGCGTACCGGTATCTATCAGTGAATCAAACACCGAGAGAACGGTTGACGGTGGTAAGGTATGCTTGATGATTGAGCCGCGAATGTTGGCGCAGCTCATATCGACCTTACGTACGCACATGTACTCGTCAACGGATTCATCAGCACTAAAAGTGAACTGCCGCGTGTGCAGGGCTCAGCACTGCATGTCATCATTCGGTCGGCATCGTCATCATTCGGTCGGCATCGTCATCATCATAGATTGCAGTCCGGCGTTATCAACTTATGATTATTTGGTAGATACAGTCACGTTCCGTCGCCGTGAAGGGGGCTGTGTCTTTGTAGTCATAAATATGAAGATAAATTGCTTCCAGATTTGTTTTGCTCTCCTGCCTGAACCATGCCTGCCGCGACTCTCAACCCGGAAACATGAGGCTCGAGATCACGACGGGAGACGGGGGCATCAGGTGCGCAATAACAAGACGCCGAACCAGTGTCGGAACTATCGGACTTGGGTAACTAGGTACTCCCGCTTCAGAGAGGGACAACCTAGGTTGCTAGGAATACATATCAAGTAAATACTAGGAGATAGGTAGTAATAAGTCGATAGTGGCTGCTAATAACAGACGACAAGTGGGAGAGTGGACATTGAAGTCCATTTCATCCGCCACATCCGACTGTCTTATTAGAACCCGAGAATTTTAGGGTCCGGTCATTATGTCACTACCTGTTATCCATTACCTCTCTCTGTACCTGCATTCTTCACCTTTAGGTACCTACCTCTAGGAAGAGGAGGTTCTGCAAAACTCTTTCGGCCCACGGGCAGAGTCTATGTATGTTTGGAACATGTCTCATTTGCACCTCTCATCTGGACACTTCTTGAAATATCATTCAAGTAGGTACCTTAGTGGTAGGTAGATGCATGGGCAAGTGCATAACGACTGGCATTTTATAAAAAGAAAGAGACTTGGTCCGAGCATGGCCTTCATCGGCCGCAAATGCTGCTTAGGCCAAAGGGGCTGATTCAGGGGCTAGGTCGACGAAGTACCTACCTAACACAATAACTAGAGTGACAACGTTTCCCTACCTCATACGTGTGCCTTAGGTAACCTCCAGGCAGCCTATTGTTGTTTTTTTTTTTTTTTTTTTTCCGACGCGTATGGTCGGTATTTCCAGCAATGACCCCGACAGAAGCGCCATATAGTGGTACTTGAAATTTTTGTCCTGCATTGCGGCAATCTGCGATCGAGCAGGCTTCATTGCCAAGCCATCCGGGATGGCCTGCCGAGTTGTGAGCGCGTATGTATTCACATACCTACTGTAGCACCTAACAGACTCTGTATGCATGACATTCGGAGAATTCGTATCCCCTGCGCACGTGTGACTTCCTGTCGCTGCAGCGCTGCTGTGAGGATCCCTGGTCGAAATCTTGATTCCAGGCGATATAGCAGAGGAATGCAGATGACTGTGTACCAACCTAACTGCTGTGAGTCGTTAATTCTATTGATCTAGCGACTTTACCTCCCTAGATGCACAGTAGACTAGAACCGTGTACGTTAAGTTTCTTGATGGATGGATACCAGTTCCCCAGCCGCGAGCAAAAAGGGTCCCTACGTCCCAAGCAGAAAAGCGCAGTGGAGCTTCAGCTGAACACGCTGAGCCTCGCTTGACTCCGTCAAATGTCAGGCGATTCGTTGTCCCGTGGTGGCCCCTCGTGCCTCTCAGCCCCTGTCCATCGAGCTTTTCATCCTTCCAGAGACCCAAGCCAGGTGGGCCTGGCTTCCAGGCCGGATGGAGTTGCGGTTGGGATTGTCGGCTCGCTGCCGCCTGGAGATTGGCTACAACGAAAATACCCTACCTAACATCCCTCTCCATGGCTCATTTGTGCGTACATACTAAGTATAACGTAGCTTACACAGGGCCTTAGGTACCTATGTAATGCAATACGGCAGATCCTCTGTTGATCCAAGTCATCAACCGAGGGCCGCAGTTCACTCCCAGGCTCTGCCAGGACTGGCTGTGTGTCGACGTCACCCCTCCGCTCAAGTCTGAGGTATGCCGGAGTAGGTACCTGGGCCTTCTAGGCATGTAGTATGTAGGCTTGGTGCTGACACCGACGACTAGAGAAAAAAAAGAAAAGGTAGAATAATACAAACCAACGGCCCATCCACGTGTTTGCACGAGTTGTGCGAGCCAGAATCTTCCCTCTTTTTTGTCTCCTCCCCGTCCGAGCGTGTCGAAATACGATATTACGAAACAGAGGTGCACTCGAGCCAACTCTATCCCCATCAGCTACCCGCACCATCCGCCTAGTCGTGTAGACCGTCCAGGACCACCCTGCCTTACTCCTACACGTTACATCTTGCTGGTATACGATTATACCTCACCAGCTCGTCCGATTCCGACCGCTACTGCCTCAAATACACAGTACAGGCATCACCTGTAGCATCGTGCTAGTTCGCCCAAATCCAACACCCACACAGCCGGTCCACGCATCG
Organism: Xylariaceae sp. FL0016; assembly: GCA_022578815.1. Lineage (NCBI taxonomy): Eukaryota > Fungi > Ascomycota > Sordariomycetes > Xylariales > Xylariaceae > Xylariaceae sp. FL0016. The sequence continues at coordinate 742,758 of MU388740.1, forward strand.
AGAAACGTCAGGGCTTGGGGGCTTAACCCGTTCCACTTCTTTTTTTTGCTGCTAGCAGATCCCTCCTGAGCATCCTGGAGAGGCTACCCAGGGAGCACGGTTGCCAGCGCCCTCGGAGGAGAAAAGGAAAAGAAACAACCGTCGCTAAGGTTGCCGCGGGTGCAGAATACGCTTGACAAACAGGAAAAACAATAACCATGGCTTCAAGTAGTAAGTCTGATCTGGCTTCTAAGGCCAAGCGCTCTCGTTCTTTCTCTACTTTTCTGCCCCCTCTACGAACCTCAAGCTTCGATCGCTTCGCCGTTGCCAACTTCAGTACCCCCAACATCGACAAGCTTTTGCACCAACAAGAGCACTCAAGCCGGCCAACCGAGCCTGGCAGCCCAGTCACTAGCGTTGGCCACGCCACCAAACCGTCTTCCAGAATGCTGGTGTCGAGGACCAAATCTAGAATGGAGCGCATTTCGTCTTTCTTCCCGTCACTGATCACCTCCTCACCCACAGATCCCTCCTCCACACCTTCAGCGCCGCCTCGAAAACCTCGCCCAGATCACGCTGTCGGAGCAGACAGCGCCCCCAGTCTCCCTATCAGACCCTCACCGGAGGAAGCATTCACCTTTGACTTTGGTGTAACTGAAAGCGTTACGACCACCGACCCTCGCGTTCCTGCTGTGCAGCAGCCCCATCAGAGAAACGCTTCGAGCGGCAGCACCATGGGCAGGCTGCACAAACCTGTCCCTCTTCAGCAGGAGCCGCCTCCTCTGCCACCGAAAGTAGCCACGCCTCCTCCAGAGGCTTCTTTCAGCCTGTCAGAGACAAAATCTTCGCCCAGACTACAGAAACAGCAGCGTCGCCGAAGCAGCTCCTTCAACCACAACAACAACAACAACAACAATGCAGCCACTCACGCAAGGACGTCGTCAGGTCTTATGCCTCAGCAAGGCTCGCCTCCCTCTAGTGTTAGGGGCCGTAGCTCTTCAGCCCAGCCGCCTAACAGTCGTCCTGGCAGCCGAAGAGGCCCAGCGCCGGGGAACCGTATCGTCTCTGCCGCAGCCTCCGCAGCCTCCCGCCCAGAGTCAAGCGCTGGAAGCCACGGGAGTCAGAGTCCTACCCGGGACAGCGGCGAGCGGCGTGGCCGGCTGCGAAGAAGTTGGTTACCAGGTGGCCGTTCAAGATCTCAGTCTCGGGACCCTGCCAACAAAGCCAAACACTCATCCCAGGCCTGGATTCTTGGTCAAGATGTTGACTATAACACATCCTTTCTCGCCAACGGGGAAAAAGTTCCGGAGCTCTGGAATGAGGGTGGCAACGTCCTCGTTTACCTTGATGCAAAGGGGAGCGGAGGCGGGCCTTCCTTCAAAGTCACCTCCTTCGTTATCGACTACTCCCTTGTGTTTGCTGACTTGATCGAGGCCGAGATGATGGCATCCCCGACATACGACGATAGAGATCGTGCCCGCAGTTTCAGTAACCAGAATAATTTGACAGCATTCGACGCAGAGAGACGCATCCAGTCGCCTCCCTTGTCACCACCACCTGATGCTCAAGGCTCTTCCGACACACGGCTGTACATCCCTGTGTCCATGTCTACGCCCGGTCACAGGTCCGAGTCGGATATGGAGCGACTGATTTCTATTCGAAACATGTTCGCCTTACTGACAGGTCAACCATTTGTGGCCACGAAAAAGCAGCCAACGCTCTTTAGTGTACTCGTCAACATCTCTAATCTTCTCAAAGAATTCGAGTTCACCAATGCCGATGGCTCGACTTTTGGAGATGCTGTGGACCTGAGCTTCAGCTTTTTCATCGAAAATATGGGATTGGCAGATGTGAGACACAGTCGGGAAAAGACGCTGGAATCGCTGATTCTAGGCGAGCGGATGCGTTCGATAGAACTATATAATGAGGCCTTTGCCCATGCCGTCGGAAAGTACTCGGCCATGCGGGAACTTAAGTCACCGCTTTGGGAACAAGTATCTCACAGCACTCGACAAAGGCTTGAACGCGCCCATTTCGACCTTGTGGGCCGACAAAACAGTATCAATAACCGACTCGAGTCATTCGAATTTCCCGCATTATTCTCGGGTGTCGCAAATTCCACGTCTATGACGGAATACAAGGATGTGAAATACGCAACATGGCGGAAGTCGTATGGTCGAATGAGACAATTCGTTCTTAATTATTACAAGGCTAACTTTGGAAATTGGCCGCCGAAAGCTCGGAGTAAGAAGAACCCCTTCACAGAAAGTGGCCTGAACCGCCAAGTGCTCAAGATTCTCTATTCGGATCTTTGTGCACTTTACGACTTAATTGTCGATCGTGAGAATCTGACAACACGCGTCATCGATCAGAGTGCGGACGATGTCGCGGACGATATCCAGAATCCCCATACTTCAGCTATGCGCAAGGTTCTTACCGAATTTGATACGTCATCCCCGCCCGTCCTTCCTCCTATTCCCTTTGACTTGCCCAAATTGCCAAGTATGACGGCCATCAAGGAAAACTACCACGAGCTGTCGCCTAAAGAGCAGGCCAAGATTGACAGAAATCTCCAAGAATATCAAATGCTCCTTATCTTGAATAAAGCTTACGACTTTGAGACTTATAAACTCAAGATTCCATTCCTAGAAGAATTCAAGAACTTTGAGATCAAGGAAGCCAAAGGCAAGACAGCGGCAGAGATGGCCGATCAGCGTCTCGGATACTGGCTTTTCCTTTACGTGGTCATACAATCGTTGCCCAACCTTGTGGTGGACGCTCCCGCCTTGAAGTTCACTGAAGGTGTCGAGTACTTCTTGTGTCAACCCCCCAAAGGCTCTCTGCCGTGGATGGAGGACGTTCCCGCTGTACGCAAGAGGTGGTATGAAGTAGCTGGTGGAGGCATGGTGGAGCTCTCGGCCGACGCTGTCGAGTTCAGCGTGGAAGCTATCTACCACAGGAGCCACTGCTGGCTGGCGGCTAAGCGATGGGAGCTGGGCGAAGATGCTGGTCCACCTCCCGCCCCTCACGAATCTCTTTCGCCATTGCAGGCGCCGGCATCGGTGTTTATGGATCATGATCCCCCTGCTGTTTCAACGAGTCCGATACTCATGGGGCGGAGCGAATCTCCTTCTGTTGGATCCCCAGGAGCCGCTCTTCGGGCACGAACGTCGTCTCCTGGCGGGCGGCAGTCAGCATACCGTAGCAGCATTGCTCTCGGGCTAGAACCGGTACCAATGCTACCGGATCTCAACTCACGACCGGGCTCAAGGGTATTCAGCGCTAGAGGCGTATCTCCAGGCCAACGGCCGTCGAGTGCGATGATGAGCCGCAGCCGGTCTTCGGGTAACTTGAATGGCATGGGTGCAGCGTCTTCAGTACAGGCATATCCGGATTCACGAACAGGCTCACGGCATGATGATTCGGTTGGAGGCAGCACGTTCGACGAGATCCTCAAGGATGTGGCGCAGAAGCCGAAGAAGAAGAAGGGGTTTTTCTAGGCGGTTTTAATGATTGAATGTTATACTCATTTACACGGGCATTGAGTGGGAATTGGAAAAGAAAATTATCATGGCTCTAGCATCAGCAAAAGTTACTGGCGGTCTGTCTAATCGTGTTTTAAGCACTAATTTCTTGGATTGAAAGTATATACCTTATTGTTTCGGCAGGCAAAGCTGCTACATATACTTGTCCATTGATATATAGCCTGGTTTGAAAAAAAGTGCATATTACATTAATCGTCCTCATTTCATTCAATTCATACCAGATGCGGTTTTCAGGTCATCTGTAGACGAAAGTATTGATATTAAACTTGTGGCTACTTAGGTAAGCTGACGCTTAGCTACCTAAGTGCCTAATCACAGGGTTCCTCGCCGGCATTATATGTGGAAGCAATTTATTAGGTACATGATCTAGGAGGTACCTAGTGAAAGGTATACGCAGGTGGTGTTATATTACCTTGCCTGATAGGTTAATGGCTCCCTGGTTTCAGTAGGGCTGGTGCAACACTCCAGGTTGCAGTTATGAGCCTTGGGAGTTGCCTGCTGGGCCACCACAGAGGGGCACTAGCCAACCTTAGGCTCATGACTCTACGGGGCAGTTAGCCTTGACACACCTACCTATTGCTTGAAGAAGTTCACTTACATCCATTCGATTATCTGTATAGGAGCCCTTACATAGCCTTGAGGTATTGCTTACTATAATGAGGTAAATTAGGTATTGGGAGATTTCTGTAAGCTCATCTTCATTCTGACATACCTAAGTACTTAAGGTACTAAGTAGGTATTCATGGAGAGGTTAGGCAGTTAAAAACTTGAAAACTCTCACTTGCAAGTCAGCGGCAAACTTGGGAGGCAAATAATAGGTTTTCCATCTATAGCGGTATGTAGGTACTGTAGTTGAGAGGTGAAAGCTCGCCCCTTGGGCCTCACAGGGGATCGTGCCAGCCTAGGGTTAGGGATGTACCTTCCGCAGGTGGCACCTACAAGAGGTACATGACGTCCTATCAGGCACAGTACCTACTTCTTCCTTACGTACCTAGGGTAGCAAGCATCTAGAAGGCATCCATCATCCAATCATTCGGTGTAAGGCCAGGGTGCAGCTCCCCGAGATCTTGCCCCAGAATAATTCTTATCGAGTCTGGTCCTGTGATTGACGACTGACAGCAACATTGCTTGAGCATCTGCACCTGATCGATCATCGTCTTCCATTCACATCTGTGTTCCTGGCTGTGACTCTACCGCAGCCACTGTGAAATGCTTGTTCAAAATTGTACCCTTTGATTTCATATACCTTTCCCTCCCTTCCTATATATCGTGCCCTACTCCTTGCGTTCTTCTGTCTTGATGTGTCCTGCAAGCCACCACAAGTGACCCGTTTGCCATAGCAACACCCCACTCTCCCACATCCTCAGCTGTCGCGACTTCACAGCTTCGTGCACACACTACATGACGTCTCACCTTAGGTAGCCTCGTGAACAAGTCGCTTTGACTGGCTACTTGACCAGCGCTTCACACTTCACGCTTCACGCAGTGAGTGGCTTCTGTAACAGGCTGTGAACCTGGATCACGGGCTGCGCCCACCCATTGGCCCGCTGCACCACTGCTCTACTTGCTCTGGCCGGTTGTGGTCCTGGACATTCCGTGATTTCTCAAATGGATGCAGAGAATGATTCGCAGGCCACGCAACAAGGTTAGCCCTCTAGATACTCAATGACAGCTCCTATTGATGCGTTAGATTGCTTCTGACTGTTTCTTCTGTAGCCACCCAAAATGCAATTGACCCGAGAAGGTTTGGCAAGCAAAATTCCGGCTTCTCAGATCAAGATATCTCCGACATAATATGCCTACTTTACCCCCTATCCGAAAGTGCCAGTCACGAAGTCCAGTCGATAGCCTCGAATCCCGAGTACACCCGTTATGTGGTTGGCAAATACACCGCAGAAACTATACAGTCGGACCTATCCCGCGAGGACGATGCCAAAGAATTCGGCAAGACGAGAGCTATCGGTGACCACGCTCTGATCCTCAGACTTTCCTCTGCCGTCAAAGACCCCCGTCTGGGATTCACGTTTGGTCGAAACCGCTCTCGTTGTGACATACATCTCGCCCATGACCCAGGCAGGAGGCTCAGCAATATCCATTTTCGCATTTATGTCAACCGCTACGGCACTGTACTGCTCGAAGACCAGTCCACAAATGGTACGGTAGTTGACACGCATTTACTGAGGAAGAAGACGGAGCCTCAAAAGCAAGGCTCATCGCATTCGACCAAACGAACTCTGGAAAGCGGCTCCTCGATAAAGATCATCATGCATGAAAGCACAAAGGACCTCGAGTTCTTGGTGCGTATCCCGCGCCGTGATGGTTATCTCGAGGAAAACTACATGGGTAATGTTCAGGCATATGTACGCAAGATGTCTGGAGGGGATGATGATGATCCCAATAAAACCATTGGCCCTGGTCCAAGTGGCCATGTATGTTACATCCCTCCTATGGAAAAGCACATAAACATGCTGACAACTACAAGGTTAATCTTTTTCCAACCAAGAGAGGGAATGGTACACAGGATCAAGCCGCTCTTGTTACGCAGCCGCATGTTGCTCCAGCGCAATTTCAACCACATGAGTGGCGTGGTGGTGACAAGTACTCTCGTATCTGCCAAATAGGGAAGGGTGCTTTCGCCACGGTCTATAAAGTAACGCACAAGTACGACGGCACACCATACGCTGCCAAGGAACTTGATAAGAGGAAATTCATGAAGAATGGTGTCCTAGACCAGAAGGTAGAAAACGAGATGAAAATCATGCAACGCGTCCAACATGTGAGTATAAGACGCACCTTCCAAATAAGAATAATGCATACTGATGTTCTTCGAGCCTAATGTCGTCAAATACATCGAGCATTTTGATTGGGGTGCTCATCAGTTCTTCATTGTCATGGAGTACATTCCTGGAGGCGATCTTGGAAGATACATATCAGACAACGGCCCAATTGATGAGCACCATGTCCAGATCATTGCTAAGCAACTGGTTGACGCGCTTGGATATCTTCATGATAAAAGGATTACCCACCGAGACGTAAAACCCGACAATATTCTCATCCAGTCAACCGCTCCTCTAGTGGTCAAGCTGACAGACTTTGGTTTGTCCAAGATGATTGACACTGAGCAGACTTTTCTAAAGACATTCTGTGGGACATTGCTATATTGCGCGCCTGAAGTCTACAACGAATACTCTTCATATGACGATCGAGGTCGCCGCACTCACAGAAACAACCACAGGTCCGTTGACAGGGAAAGGTATGGCCATGCAGTGGATATATGGTCCCTAGGCGGTGTAATATTCTATGCTCTCACTGGCGGCCCCCCCTTTCCGGTGAAAAATGGGATTACATACACTGAACTCCTCGATCACATCATCAAGGTGCCCGTGGATATCTCGCCATTGACTAGGATGGGTATCTCCCAGGAGGGCATTCATTTCTTAACACGCATGATTCATGTCCGTCCAGAGACCCGAGCCACGGTGGCAGAACTTCAGGAACACCCTTGGCTGAGCAGGATTGGCAAGTCGTTCGATGAAGTCTCTGACCAGGAGCTGGGGCACGGGGCTTCGCAATTGAGTCTAAACGACAGACAACATGATGAATCAGTCTTTGACGAGTCGGGCTCTTTCCAAGAGCCAGAGCCCGACTTCTCGATGCAGTTCGAATCGGATAAAGAGAACCACACTTTTGGCCAGCAAACACACAATAGGTTGTTCGGTGAACTCTCGGCCATAGGCAGCTCGGGCGCCATTCCAGAAGATCGTTTGAACCTCCCGGTGTCGACCACAAGCTTTGGCGAGACCGAGATCATTGATGAAGAAAGAATCCCCGATAGTTTCGAAGAGTCTGATGACTTCTCTACACCGAGGCAAAAGACAGTGCCTGGCCGTGGCATGGCGCCAGCAGAGATACTGTCGCCCACCGATAACTCTCGTAGTGCCTTATTGGGGGTGGGCTCACAGAGCCTAGGAGGTGCTTCTTCTATCCTCGAAAACCTGAATATGAAATCTTTGGCCAATGGAGATCTCCGTCCAGACTCATCGATAATAAGCGACTTTGCCTCGAGCAAACGAAAGCCGGCGTACGATACAAGCGACGAGTATGAACTGGCTGGCACAAGCGTGAAACCATCCATCAAGAGGCTTAAGTCTCAAGGAGATGTGGAATCGCTTCTTGATGAGGAAGATGAATACAGCCTACTTGCTAGTGTTCCCCCGATGATCAAGAGCGATACGGGACGGCAGATCGATTACCCTCTTCCCAAAACGACGTTCTGGGACAGCTCGAACAAAGAAACATGGCACCTTCAGTACCCTGAAATGACTCACCTCCAATACAACGCTTTTGAAGACGGGGCCAAAAGGAGAAGTGAAGAATTTGGCCCGGGCAAATCGCACCTCTGGGATCTCGCCATGAGGTACTTCCCTCCAACTCACAGTTTGGCACGAGAAGTTGAGACAAAGCGCCCTCTGGAATTGAGACCAGCCTTGTTGAAGCGTGACAGCCGAGTGCTGGATGACGCAAGTGACTGGGATCTACCACCAACCGCTCCTCTACCTACCGTCGATGATGATGATGCAGTTTCCATACCGGATACTTTGCCTCCTGATTATCAGCTCCAACCAGCCATGTCAATCGCTCCAACGACACGGCGGGAAATTGCTCGCCTTCAATCTGCTCCGGGCTCACTCATGTCCGGCATTTCGATTGTGGTGCGGGATCCTGTTCTCTCGTGGGGCCGAGAACGCAGTAATACGGTGGTATACGAACAAGTCATGGAGTCGAAGGTCCCCAAGAATGCTTTCAGAATCATTCTATGGAAAGATGGTTACAATGCGTCTCACACCGAGTTCCGGCCTTGGGAACCTACTCGATCGGCTGCCAGTCATACAATGCGTACTCTGCAAGAGCCCGAGTCGTACGCCTTCTATATAGCAACAAAGGCGACCAGCGGCATCCGGATTAATGGGAATATTTTGGTGCCTAACGAACCCAAGGACAATGCAGCACCTTGTAAATATTGGATGAAACTATACCGTGGCGATACGATATCATATTGGGGTACTGATGACGTGCGCCAACAGGCGAGATTAAATTTCGAATGTACGTGGGGAGGCTCGTCCGTTTCCAGACCACCAGACGAGCCCCCAACGTGCTTGCCTGAACCGCAAGCGCGCAAGATTGATCGGCTATGGCCCAAGGCGCTGATTGCCTTTCAGCGTGATCGGATCACAGCCAAGGCGCGGGCAGAACAGCAGACGCGGATGCAGATGATGGCGAGAGAGCAAGAACGCAGTCGAGTCTTTGAAGAGAGGCGCGCTGAAGCTATGCGAGTCGTGGCTTTGCGCAATTCGCACTCAGTGTCGCCAGCTAGTGCACCTGCTGGTGTAGCAAGAACAGTGCCTCGAGCTCGACAGACTTCGCCGGCAATGTACACCCAGAGCTAGGCACCTCAGGTCTTGGTTGACGTTAAACACCAGCCGAGATTCACGGATCATTGCTCCTGCCGCTAGTCTCGTGATCAGGGGCCGAGCTTCTAAATTGCTAACATGTCTCAGGGACCCAGCTCCTCGAAGTTGTCGTGCCGTTGATTCATGCTGGCAACTCGACATGTAGATGGAGCAGCCTTGGATCTTTTGGTAGAGTCTCGAAGTACATGGGCTTAAAAAAAGCAGGCGGGCGAGCATTATGATATGCCATATATAAGGAGCTGTTTTGGAAGGGATCTGAATTGCCCCAGGCCCAGGACCATATCAAAGTGGGATATATGCACAATGATTACTGGCAATTTGCTCGAGAGCAAGAGAGACTAGATGAAAAGGGCAATACTACAATTTACCTATAGTACAATAAACAGGCATCACATATCAATGGCTTGGCCCTTAGCAGCCAAGTGCCACCAGAACAAGGGTCAGTCTATCAATATCTCCATGGTGGCAGAAGGCAGCTGCAACTCTTGTTAGAAAGAGGTATACTCGTCCAGCCGCAGGCAAAGGGTGCTTTCTGCAGATAGCAGGATATCTGCACTCAATTCTGTGGCTTGAATCTGTAGTCCATAGCAACAACAACAAGTGCAGATGGTAGAGGCTGTGCACGGAAGGAGCAGGAAGCCAGACTTTACCTTAGCACCTCTACAAGCCCTTTTCCTCACAACATTGATTTCGAAAGCTCACAATCGGAGCTTTTCTTCAGAGAGAGAGGTCGAGGGCCTCGACAGCATTTTTCTCAGGGGCTTGCGCCACCTCCAGTCACCCGACCTCTCCCACAATTTACTGTGCCTACCATTGTTCCTGATTTCATCACCCACCAAACAACCCTCTCCTACCTGCCTACCTGCCTACCTGCTAAAGGTACTGCTTGGTGCCACTCTCTTTGAGGAGGCTGGCTCTCCATAGTAGTTTGCCATTCCGCACCTCATCTACACCGACAAGTCACTTCCCTGTCTTCACTCCTTCTGCACCTTCGCCATCGCCTCCCCCTCCTCCTTCTCCCTTTAACTTCTTGTCAAGAAAACGCCTCATTCTCACCTAAGCTAGGCAACCCTTCTTGCCTACCTCGCCTTGCATACCTGTCGTCCAACGCGTCCGATTTCACGTGCTGGCTACACGGTGTCGCTGGACGGCGCCTCCCCCTTTGGAAATGGGCTTTTTTGGCAAGGGCCGTGATCGTAGCAGGTAAGATGATCTCATTCACTGATGAATTATACCCTAGCCCTACACCGACATTACATCTATGCCTTCTTGATCAGATGTATCCTCTGTGAGGTTATAAAGGGGCTAAAAACCGACAACAAGCTCGGTTGCTCAGCAGTCTACCTTCGTTAACACCTCATACTCTTAACCTTTCTTCAAGGCAGGACATTTGCATAGTCGCTCCAGCTAAATGCTTTGCCTCAAAGTCTGCCTTAGCTAGCTTGTTTAAGATGGGCTTCGGGCTCTACATCTTTCGATTCACGCAGTAACCCTCCTTTAATATTTTCAGATCAAACTCAGGGGCATATCCACTAACATAATGCTGTTTCGTATCAGGTCTGTCTCCAACACTCGCCTAAGCCAGGATCATGATGATGAACTCTATCTTCCTGGCAGTGGGAAGATATACCTTACTCAAACCAAGAATGGAAGACCTGCCTTGGGCCGGAAGAAGCCAGATCTGCTCCAGGATCTCGGCTTTGATATGCTCGGTCAGAGCTTTGGGATCCCTTCTCGAGCCGACTTTGAACAGCAGTCCCGACGGCAAATACCACTACAAAGCCGCCGCATGAGCATAGGATCGCAGAGCTCGGGTATCATCACTGCCCCGCACACTCCTCGCCAGGGAAGAGGGATCTTGAAGGAGCCGCCTTCTCGGCGAGTTTACGAAATTGAAGACCATCAAGATGAACAAGACTCCCAATGGCCTGCTACTGTCAGAAAAGCATCGAGCACCCAACGCACCTGCAGCAGTCGTTCTTCATCTGTGCCTCCTTCGGCCACCCATAGGGGACAAAAGAGTGATGCTGAGAATGGCCGTCACTTGGAGTCTGTTCACCCCCGCAACGCCTACGGGCATTTTCCATACCCACCTCCTGGATCTTATTACGTCCCTTACCCCCCTCATCCGCTCCCCGCCGTCTACAACCATCACCCTCTGATGAACGGAATGGGTGACGCTTCGCGTATGGCAAATCATCCCGGTCTCGCTTCCCATCCGGCCGCTCCGATTTCAGGATACCCGGCCTCTTTGATGCCCAATGATGCTCGAGGATGGGCTCAACAACAGCTGCCAGGTCAATACACAAATCCCCTTGAGCCTTCATTTCCTCAGGCAACCCCAATGCCCAGCATGCCATACTCACAGCATATACCCCCTTACTCGACCGCTGCACCCCACTCTCAAATGCAGACTCGTGCTGCCGCGACCATGGTACCTCCTCCGCCTCCTCCCCCACCAATCTCTCATGTTCCTATCCCCATGAACAGCGGAAAGCTCGGTCAGCCCAGAAATGTTTTGCATTTGGGCAGCGACCAGGCGAAGGGACAGCCTGCTGATTTCCCAGAGGCGGCCACAACAGGCAAGAGTCGAGTTGATAAGACAAATGGCAAGAACAAAGTCGAGGACGAGTACAAAGAGAGAAGAGAGCTTATCAGAAAGCGAACTCGGCACGTTCATCATTGTCTCCTATGTGGAACAAAGCGATCTAAGGCTTACCACAGAGCTCACCCCTTGAAAAGGGGACAGGTCCCTGAGCCAGATTACTGCCACAAGTGTGTAGCACGTGCTATGCGCTGTGTCCCAGAGTCAGCTGCTAGTGATTCCGATGCTTCAACTGTAAAGGCAAGTCTCGGCGCCTCGAGGAGATGGTATCAAAGCTAACTATAAGACTGTAGTACGCCGAAGACCGTTTTGAATCCGCTCCAAGTACTGATGAGGGCCAACTGAGAGCCTCAGGGGACTACGTCCGCGGGAAAACTCGTCACGGAATACGCTCACGATGGACAAGAAAGTCGCGACGTCCCAATCTTATCTCCAGCTGTCTACCCAGCGTCACTGAATCAAGGACCAGTTATACCTCATCAGCTCAATCCTTATCGTCCGCAGAAGAGTCCATCTCACGATCATCTTCTCCCACCAGATGCTCCAAAGCGAGCCGTTCCGGCCATCGCAATTCTCGATCGCCTGGCCAGCACAGCAAAGGCAGAAGCTCCAACCGAGCCCATTTATCTCGAAGAAGCGAATGGGAAGAATATTCTGAGACGACACCGAAAGCACACCGTAACAACGGTGTCACCATGTTAGCTGTGCCCAAGACCGATCATCGCGGTCGCTTGCCCAGCCCGGAAAACAGCCAGATTGGGCTAAACCCACGTGAACGTCTTGCTCCCTCACCATTCACACCATTGGTAGCAACCCACGGGGGGTCTCAAAGTAGACGCTCGAAGGGCGTGCAATGTACACTGTCGGGTGAAGCACACAAAGGGCGTCCGGGAGCACAGCTGCAGGCTCCCATGTCACAACTCTCCTCTGAGTCTTCATCAAGAGCTTCATCAAATACGAGTAGCCGTCAACGTGCTAATGATACTGCACATGGTCGCTATCAATCGCCAAGAGCTCGAAACGAGTCTTCAGAACTCCTTGGAATGCTCCGAAGCAATATACACAGCGATAACCACCGACCTAAATACGATAAGGATCATGCAGGGGAAGAGGGCCAACAACCAGACCATTTCGAAAACCCCTTGCATGACACCTCCTCTTCCTCCCCCTTGTATGTAGGAAAGGCCACACAGGTCACCGGAAGTTACCACCATTGGGCTGCCGACGACCATGGCGCGGAACGTTGTGGTTCATCCAAGGTGCACGAGTCTAAGTCTCAAACCAAGGTGGGATCAGAAAATGGGGCAGAGAGTGCTGCAAAGCCCGCCTCTTACCCGGGAGTAGACTTGTCTGACCTGGCAGGCTGGTGGAAGCAGCCGAACTATCGCGAGCCACGCACACCCACCGATGATGAGCCACGCACACCCAGGGACCCACTGCACGCTAGCGAACGAGCATTTCCGGTCTTCATCAACCATGACGACTCTTAGGAAAGAGTCCAGTCTCGGATTGAGCGTGAGGCTGAGGAGATAGCTGAAGCAGAGCTGGCTGCAGCCGGTAAGCACTTTAGTGCCTTTCCAGCTTTCTTTGATGGCCCTGCTCCTTCAGCATCCCCCTTTGCGAGTACGTTTCTAACACGAAGCGAAATCTCCATAGAGTCTTGCACATCTGATGAGGAGCGCAACGATAGAAACGTTGCCTATGAAATAGCTGAAGCTTCAGATGACGGAGTGGCAGATACGGCTGAACAGAGCAGGCCAGTCCGACGTTTAGGTAAGTCTTACCAGAACGTGATGGGTTAACCTGGAGCTTTGAGGTACGAGAAGGCTAATTCGAGATTCAGAGTATTCGAATGAGACACATCAGTGTTGTAAGACTGCCAGCCATCCATCTCACAGTGCCTGTGGCCGTCACTCTGCCCAGCTTGAAACCATGGACGAACATATCAGAGCTGTGTCTAGCGAAGAGACGGAATCAGACTTATTGGTGCCGCCTGCTGGATCATCTGTACTCGCCCATACAGGGCACTCTGGCGATGACCTACCGTCGGATGTTGAGGGACACTCAGGCGAGACGATCCGCGATCGTGTCCGTCGCCTCATGCGCCGGGCCTAAGGTCTTCGTACTAAGTCCTCTCTTTAACCGCCTTCTTGCGCTCCCTCGCTCGTGCGTCTTGCTCTACTCTTGTAGAAGCCGGCAGTGGTGGCGTTGCGATGCCGAGAAGTCGTGGTGTCCGATCTTCTCTTCGAACGTCGAAGAGTGTGACGGAGTAGTGACAGCGTCCTGCGCAAGCTCAGCAAGCCTCGTGTCAGTAACGTGAAACGAGACACACTATTATTCCGCTTGCCGCCCGTTATCGGGCATCACAACATGTAAGACTACTACCAGTGTCGTATTCGCGCAAGGGGACTCTTGGATTTTACGGTTAGGCCTTGTGAGACCAAGACCTGAACCACTGTTGGATCGTGGATAATCCACACAAGATTCAAGGATTGTATAAGGAAAGGAAACGGTAAAGAGAAGACACTGAAACACCAGAAAAAAAGAAGAAAAAGAAGGAGAAAAGATTTGGGAGATGGTTGACACGAGTACTGAGTGGCAATTGTTCCACAAGTCCTTCACTGTCTTGCACTTCACCCCCCAAAAGGACACACCTGGCCACTAGCTCAAGGCTCGACGTCTGCGTGCGGGGTGCCATCTCGCTGAACCCGAGGAGGGTGCGGTAGCAAGATCGGATATACCAGAGGCAGAGGGATCCAGATGTATGTTGCCTACCACGCATCTCATCATGAGAAGCATGAAGAAACACAAAGGTAGAGCAAGACCACCAAAACCAAGGTAGATTACTATTTCATTATTCATCAGTAGGTAGATGCCGACACGTGGGGAGCCACATGACCAATTGACTACGTAAATTTTGTAGATTAAATCCAATGATTTTCCAACAAGACTTTTTTCTGTAAGGTGGTAACAATTAATTTCCCATGTGATTGCGTTCACTTCGAGCTCTAATGCACTATAGAATGCCAGATTTCTATGGTCATCTTCTGCCAAGATTATAGTTACATGTAACAAACGAATGGACACGTGATCCACTCAATAGTCAGTAATCACATGTCTCCAATGCCCGTTTGGCTCAGCGGTAGAGCGCCTCACTAGTAATGAGGAGGCGACTGGTTCGACTCCAGTAATGGGCACCAAATTTTTTGGACTCGATATCATTAATAACTAATAATTCTATTTTTCCAGAATGATAAAACCGAATGTAAGTGTGCTATCGTGACCTAATAGTGTTTTGGTAAGAATGCCTTTCAATGGTAGTACTTGGTGGATTTAATAACTAGCGTAGGTTTAATTGCTATAGATACCAGAGTTGGTGCACATCACGTTTTTCCCCACTGATGTTGATAGATTTGGCATTGAAGTTACGATCAGAACCTTTTACATAATAGATAGGGTGTTACTTCATGACGCAGTCATCACAGCTTGCTAATGTCGCGTCACAAACGTCTCAAAGAAAATCGCGTGGTGTTTATTGCTTTTAGTTACACATACATAACTTTTTTGTGGTGTCCCCTGGCCTGTAATGCCCAGCAATTTTACCTGGGGATCATATTGACGGGGTTAAATCCTTCGAAAAATCCCTTGTCCTTATGCATTGGCACTATTCTACTCTCAGCATGCGGGGCCCTCGCTTCTTACTGCCCTTCTTCTTCTTGTGACCTCTTTCGAATGAAGCGGCCGAAGCGTGATCACGGCCCACGTTATCAAGATCCTTGACCTTATAGATACGAATGATCCAATTCTCGCTGGTATAAGCTTCCTCTAACGTGTTCAAGACGGGTCCCTGGTCAGGCAAGCGAGCGCCTCGAACACGGTCCTGGGCTTGTCCCGGGGGAAAGAGGGAGCCGTAGTTATAGTAAGACATCTTATACCTGTTCCTTGGTTAGCAGATCCGACATAGCAGCTGTTCCCGAGTTTCTGGCTTACATCAAGCTGTTCTTCATCGTCTCTGAGGCCTGATCATCAACACGGTATTCGCCACGTGGGGTGAAGTAGTCGCGCTCCTTGACCTCGTCGGGCCAGATACCCTCAGCAATTCTGACCATCCACAGGAACTTGTTGATATCATCACCCGAGTAGCCCAAAAGACCACCAAAGACAACGAGCACGTAGTCAACCTCGTGCTGGCGCATGATGGGATAGCTGACCTCCTCTCGAGAGCTCATCGCTTTGCCAACCGTGGCAATGTGAGTGTTGTTCCAGGTATTGTTGTCAACTAGAGTGGGCCGATCGGCCATACCACCAATCTGATAGCCGTAATCCCACCATGACATGATCTTGGCATCTTCCTTTGTGTTTTGTCGAAGCCACTGGTATGCCTCCCGATAATCATCAATAATATGCTGACTGCCATCCGGCATACGGCTGGCTAGAACGACAGACGGAGAAGAGTAAGCATTGGACGTGACCCAAGTGCAGTGTTGAACAAAGATCAGTAGGAAGATTGACATGGCCCCAGCAATAGCACCCTTGGACAACAAGGTATAGATGCCCACGACTGGCTTCTCCGATGAGCGCAGGCCACCCTTTGACTTCTTCACAGTCCCATCCGAGGCGTCTTCGTCCTTGTTCTCGGGAATCTCGGGTGATCTATAGACCAAGTAGGTATCCAAAAGTTGGGAGGCAGCAATGGCAGCGGCCACACAAACGATGGGGGTTAATGTCAACATCAGTCGAACCATGACTCCGGCGAAGTAGCTTCCAAATACAGCATATACGATCACGAAGACATGCTCATCCTCCAGCTTCTGGAAGCACATGTAGACACCGGCCGGGAAGAGCCAGATCAGCATATTTAAATCGAAAAAGAAGGCGGGCCAAGCAGTCGGCTGATGTTCAGAGACGGAGGCAATGATAGGAATGTGGATCTTGGCATAACCGGTGTCCCAAAGTGAGTAGAAACGTCCAGACCAAGGGGCGATATAGCCACCGGCAGTCAGACCAACCAAGCCGAGGAGTGAAACGCCAAAGATCCCGCCCAAGCCAACGTACAGGAAAGTCTGGAACTGACGGCTGGGAAGAACAGAACGCACGTATTCGACGAAGGCGACGATCTGGAGAAAGCCGAAGATTCCTAGAACTTGTCAGCCGCTCATCCAGTGTATTTTAGACATTCATCATGGTTCCTCTCGGCACTTACCTAAAGCCGGCATATGCTCACTGGTGCGGACAGGCAAGAAACCGACAAAGGGGATCTGCATACTGGCCAACGTTCCGAGAGCATACCATGTGGTGTAGGCGACGTAGAGGCGCATGCTAAATCTGCCCATACAGATGAGTACAAATGCATGCAGAGGAACTAAGCAGGTGATAAAGGCATAGCCACCCCACGAAGCAACCATGTAGCCGTAGAAGAGAGCGCAAAGAGCTCCCCACAGAACGGAGCCGAGCTTCAGAGCCTTGATCCAAAGGTAGAAGGTGAAGACAAGGAGGAAGATGGCAATAGCCTCGTTATCATAGGATCCGGCAACGGATCTCGAAATGTAGCCGGGCGTAATGCCCATGAAAGCAGCGGCAAGCAGGCCAGCCGAGGAAGAAGTGGTCATCTCATTGGTGAGGAGGTAGGCAGCAAAGGCGGTCAAACCAGAGAAAGCGGGTGCAAGAAGCACGCAAATGTTCCGGATATCGACGGGGACGGTGAGGAATCGCAATAGATGGTAGATGACACCGCTGGTGACCATGAGGCCAGGATAGAGGGTACCTCCAGTCACTCGGCCGAGTGGATGCCATGTTCGATCGTCAAACCAATCCCAGAAGTCGTAGAAGCCATTGGCGACAAGATATTTGGTGGCTCGGAAGTTGAACCAGGGATCAACTGCAAGAGGTCAGAGTGGGCATGTCTTGGGGCAGGTTTCGGTCAGACGAACATTCGTGGATGATACTCTCGAAGCCTGGACAGCACAAGCTCAGTTAGCAATTAGAGCTGGGTAAGAGAAGGGAAGGGCAATTGGCGGTGGCATACGAATGACGGAGAACAAGCGACTGGCAACGGCGGCGCCGGCAATGAAGCAGAGGATAATGACCCTCAAGAGAGTCTTGGTGCTCTGGTTCTTGCCGACAGCAACCAAGACCTCCATAGGAGTTGAAGTGGCGTCGGCGGCGACAGCCATGGCGGTGGAATGAGAGCTCCCTTAGACAACAAAGTGACGCTTTCAGTAGGGAACAGTCACATCTATATGGCTGTCATGGGAGCGAGGATTGTGGGGGAAGGAAAGAATAGGCAAGAAGGAGAATATCACGATGTGGAAGTGGTGATAATTGGTGGCAGTATCTGCATTGGGATATTGCGGTACTGAGAGGACAGCTTGTAGCTTCTTTCCGCGCGTCAGTCTGTCTCAAACAAGCTTAGAGGCACCAAACAGCCCAGAGAGCTGCATCAAGTACTGGGGTACCTACCTTCCTAGGGGGCACAGGGGTCCAATGCGAGGTATCCCCTACCTGATTGTACTTACATATGTATGTACCTACCGTTTGCCCTTCCAAGTCCCAGATTCCCCATGTGCTAGAAGTAAGTAGCTTGGCCCATGCATCCTACCCGTTTACGCCCTGCCGTTACTGTTGCACGCCGCAAAGAGGCATACATATCTGGCAGACAATTGTACCTGCTAGGTTCATGCTTACATTCCAATGAATCAAGGTACTTCTGCAGTGCGAGCAAGATGTGCACAATATGTTTATAACAGTTATCCCACATCATGAGACTCCTTGATCGTTTTTGACTGGTGTATATACATAATGTGTTAATCTTCCCAACTGGTCATGGGCATTCAATGAGATGCGTGATGGCATTGGTTTAAGCCAGTGTCACAAGAGCATAGGCACTAGCGACATATACATTCATCTCGCATAGAACATGACAGGTCTTATTTCAAGAGGCATGGCCAAGGTACAATTAAAGCTTGTCTTGTGTATGAATGCGGCTATTTAGATCTGGGCACTTGTTGTGCTTGAGGAGTGGAGGAAGGAAGGAGGAATTTCAAACATATCTTGCTCAACTGGGGACTATTGCGATCATAGGTAGTATTTCAGCAGATAGTTATAAGTATCTTGTATGCAGAAGTGGGAACAAGAGCTCCGAGGGAGACATTGAAAATGCAAGTAGTACTTACATAGCTTTACAGCTAATCAAATGGAGTAAACACTATTTTTGTTTTATTGTCTAGCATGAAGCTTGAGACAGCCCTTATCAAGACTTCAAAGAGAAAACAACATTCAAGTGAATCTTGAACAGCTCTGCTTTGTCTCGTTAGGCAGTCTCCAGCCCAGCCACCAGCATTGCAGAGTGAATTTGATATCACGCAAACCCACCACAATACCTACTGCTGCGATCAGACGCCCTTTCCCACAAGATGCACATCAAGAAGTTTGGGCTTCCTCAAGGTCTAAATAATCGATTTGTATTGTACACAGGCATACAGCAATGCAAGGAAATCTATGGGGGTTTCAGGCCGTGTTGGTAAAGGGCTCATGCTGATTGCTCTGAATCACTTGACACATGCGCTGCTCCTCAAGTCTATTCCGCATCCTTTTGGATTCCTTCAATTATACCCGTCGCTTATGTTTTCCGATGAATTCCATTATGCCTTGGCCGAGGCAAAGGCATTCATGTACGCCTCGAGGTCAAAACTAGCTGAGTTCATATCCTGGTCCACTGTGGCAGATGTCAGTATAGTCTCTTCACGGACGAAATCCCAAAGTCCACCGGTTTGCTGGGAGAGGAGGTGATACGTACGAGGAGACTTGTCGGACGAGGCGGGCTGAGGATTCTTAGACTTGGAGTACTCGGCACGGGCCTGCTCTATTAAGTGTTGCTTGTGCTCATAATCTTTCTGGGCTGCCGCAGCCTTTTGCGAGGCAGTTATGGATCGCTGGTGGGTGAAACCATAGAAGACTCCAAAGGCAAGGGCCGAGTAACGGAGCACCTGTAAGCAAGTGCGTTAGCAATCGAGAGCTCGTATACATCGTGCAGAGTAAGGGTATCATCGTTGTTGGCGGAATTGGTGGAGGCGCGAGATGAAGCTGATCGGAAGCCCGAAACAGGCCAGGTGCACACGTACGTTGACTCCGGAAGCAGACATTGGGCCGATTATGTTGCGCACGAGGCTAAGGTCGCGAGGATGAGTCGGGGTAGCAATGCGAAGAGGAAATGCCAATTGGCCCTCAGACAAAAAGGCGATCGTGGGATGGAGCGACGAAACCGTTGGGAACGTATCGTGAATGCGTGGAATGGGAGGATTGTTGAAAGTCGGGAAATTTCGCATACGATATTTTTCCAAGACCGGCAAAGCCAAAGCTCTCACCTACAGGTCAAGAGAGCCCCCCGGTGGTACTTGCCTCCCGCGCCTACCTTATTAGCGACTGTAGCGGCCAGTCTGGAGCTTCTCCCGCACAGATCCGTTTCTTAGCGTTTGCAGCATCAAATCGACATGCAATACAACCAGCGTGCATAGTTTGATATCCAGTATAGTATATGTAATGGTGCATACTTTAAGGCGAAGACTGGCAAGGGTCGAGTTGAGCCAGGGGAAAAGGCTTGGCGTAGGAGTACATCCTGCACATTCCCCAATGCTTGAACCCATCGGCCCAATCTGCCTGTGATGCGCCGACGTTATTTCATTTGACAAAGGGACGGCAGCGCGTTGCGTTGGACACCTGCTAACTGTGCTAAGCAATGCATGTCCTTCTGCTCATCTGATCATCATCCTCCCACACTTCGCACCAACAATCAGAGATTCATCTACGAGATACCTCGTCCGACACCGCGTTGTCTGTTTATGACCAGCGCAATCGTCGAACTACCCACCTCATCCTCTGGAAACACTGAACAACACCCTTGACCCGGCATGGGTCGCTGTGTAGAACACCATGCAACAACGAAGAGATGAGATTCTGGCCAAGAAGGCGAAGCTCGCCGAGCTTAAGCGCCAGCGAGAACTGAGAGCAAACCAAGCCAATGCTGGAAGAACAAGCATAGCCGGGTCTGGCGACGTGCGACTCACCCTTCAACCACTACCTTCTTGCCATGCTCCCTCACTAACCTGCATCTCTTTTGCAGCTAATATCACCTGCACCCGGCCGCGCAGACAAGCAAAAGGAGCTCGAGAGCTTGATCAACAGTTTGGTAGGCGACAGCAGTCGGCCCGGCTCAACTACTACTGGTGCTGCTTCCCCTGGTCCAAGAGGTAGCCGGCCCAATAGTGTACTGAGTGCGGGCGATCTGAGCGTCGAGAACTCAGAATATGCTTCGCAAGCAAACGGACAAACCCTTGCAGCTGTGCCATCACAACCTCAGGTCTTGACTACCGTTCCGCTCCAGACCGTATACGAGTGTCCTCCCTCTCCTGTCAAGGAGATCTATTCCTACAGCAAGGGTGTTCAGACCGCCGATGAATGGACACCGCCCGCCTCGCGACACCGTGCCATATCCGAGATCGATGAGGATGACCTCCCGGGAACGACATCCACCCCCAGCAAGCGGATGAGCAGGTGGGACTTCCGGAGAGAAGAGGAACTACGACAGAACTTGCGGAAGGAGATCGAGGAAGAGCTCAAGGCTGCTCATGAACTCGTGACCGATGGGGTCCTGCAAAATGGCTCCGTGGTTACCTCAAATTTCCCCGCCAGGGCCTTAACCAACGAGGAATTAGCTGCCGTCACTGCCTCCGATGACTTTGTCGACTTCGTTGAGCGCTCTACTAAGGTCATTGAGCGGGCCTTGGATATTGGTAATGAATACGACATTCTCACAAACTACTCCTTACAAGCCCACGACTTCGAGGACGAGGACGAGCAAGCCGGAAATACAAGCGGTAAAGGTCGGCGGAGGGTCAAGGAGGTGGTTCAATTCTACGATGAAAGATGGTCAAAGAAGCGCATGGTCAGTAGTATCGACTTTTCGCCCAAATTTCCGGAGCTCGTTCTTGCCGCCTACACCAAGAATCCATCAGCGCCTCACGATCCCGATGGCATCGTACAAGTTTGGAACCAACACCTCCGCGATCGTCCCGAGTACCTATTTCACGCTCAGTCGGACATCCTGACCGCCAAATTTTCCCCCTTTCACCCAAGTCTAATCATCGGTGGCACGTACTCGGGTCAGGTTCTACTCTGGGATACGCGCTCCAAACATGCGCCTGTACAAAAGACACCTCTCACCGGATCCGGTCACTCGCATCCTATATATTCGGTCGACATTGTCGGAACTCAAAATGCAAATAATATCATATCTGTATCTACTGACGGTGCTCTCTGCGTGTGGAGCGTGGATATGCTCTCGCAGCCTCAAGAATCCCTCACTCTGACAACGCCACCTCCAAATAAATTTGAAGACCTTGCGCCTACTACAATGGCCTTTCCACAAGCGGACCCCACATACTTTCTCGTCGGCTCAGAAGAAGGATCAATTTATCCATGCCATCGCTACGATCGCGCAGGAGCCAAAGCTGGTGTTGATGCGCGCGTATCGTACAAGGGGCACGCTGCACCTGTCATGAGCGTAGATTTCCATCCCGCACGCGGTCCTGTTGACCTTGGGGATCTAGTCTTGTCGTCATCCCTGGACTGGTCTGTGAAGCTGTGGAAAGTCCGCGCCCCGGCAGCGACGAGTACTATGGTCGAACAAGCTGGCAATGCTGTCCAACCACTGCTCGAGTTTGTTCGGGAGGATGTCGTGTATGATGCTGCCTGGTCGCCGGTTCGCCCAGGCGTGTTCGCGCTCGTAGACGGTGCGGGGTCTTTGGAGGTCTGGGACATGACGGTTGAGACTGAGATCCCGGTAGCCAAGATCTCCCCGACGTCACGCAAAGAGGGGCGCCAGCTGCTGAGCAAGAGCCTGAATAAGCTGGCGTGGGAGCCGACAGAGGGAAAGAGGCTCGCCACTGGCGGTATTGATGCACAGATTAGTGTGTTTGAGGTTGGCCCAGATCTTGGTGGCAAAGAGAGTGTGCGAAGCGAGGAGTGGACCAACGTTAAGAAGCTTGTTGCCCGGCTAGAAGCCGTAGGCGCCGGCACGGTCGGATTCGCGTGAGTATGTCTTGACGAGAGTCTTGGCTGTAGACTTGTTTGCCGCATTGCAGTCGCTTTTTGAAGTGGTGGCATATGCCTTTCCGTACCAAGTCCATGACGTCGGTCTTTTCCTGACTGATTTATGAACATTCCTTGCAAATGGTCATGTTATACCCATACCCTGAGGAGGTTGTATTTGTCTTGTAAGCAGGGGGGTCTTACTGTTCTGCCAGGACATGCTTGGAGGAACATGCTTCCGAGCATCGTGGATGCTGGTATTTGAGAAATATAGTAGATCCTGCCTACTATCACTAAATTCTTGATGACAAAACACTCGTCGACCCCATTCCCGGTGAACTCTGTTGTAAAATTGCTGCGACACTTGTTGGAGGACCCGTAATAGCTTTAGTCAGGTAATTACTCCAAACTCAATGGCTTGAAAAGGAGTCTAGTATCTTGACGTATTATTAAACGCCTCCTTGCTAGCCATTTAATCATATTCCCGGGAGACCTGTCTTTGAGATATCACGGTTTGGGAATTACTCGTCTGGTCAATACTATAATCATGTCCACTTGTTCGTGTGAGTCGAGCCTTTTGGTTATGTGAATGGTGGTACATAATTACTGTTTACAGTACTTGAACATTATTTTTTGTCTTTCCTCCCATCCGCACCGTGTCGTAGTTATATGTAGCTAATTCAAAGCCATAGCCCTGTCAACGCTACGAGCGCCCATGTGTTGCTCTCCATGCTTTCACTCTACTCGATATCCTCTACACCGACGACGCAAGGACCCTTCTTCTGCAAGCTGATCCTAAGCTTGCCCAGAACGGCAGCTCGTCTCTCCCGCTTTTCCTTAACCGCACCTTTCTCAGCATCCCCGAACCCGCTCAGCTTCTTGCGTGGTGGTGTGCGTGCGAACCCGCCCAAACTGCCTACAGAGCCTGATAGAGAGTGTCGCATGACACTGCGCTGCGGCGTACCCTCGCGCGTTGAGCGCTCGGGAGAGAACAAGTGCGCGGTTGACATTCTCTTTGCGTTAGGCGTAAATGGCGATGCCTCGCGGCTACCGGTAGGGCCAGTGGATCCAAGACGCAGTCTGCGCATTTGGTTTTCGAGGACGTCAATGTCGCCGCTGCGCTTTTCCACCATACTGGTCATCTTCGAGATGGTGCGAACGACGGCCTCGATCGTAGGCGTTGGGCCGCCCTTCCCATTTGCGCTATTGACCGATACAATTTTGGCCTTCAAAAGAGTGAGGTTTTCCTCGGTCTCGGCCACTAGCTTCATGAATTTAGCAAATTCACGTCGCAAATCACTCTGCTGTGCAGCTTGCTCGGCACTCAAGGGCAAAGCTTTGTTTGCAATGCTTTGCTCAGGATCCAGCTTTGAAGCAATGATCTTGCGGAGATCGATCTGCTTGTTGCGATCACGCGTCAGTTCTCGCGACAGGTCGGCTATTTCCGCCAGTTTGTCCTCTACATCGGTCACTCTTGCGTCCGCTAAAGCCTCTCCCAGATTTTGACCAATGATACTCGACAGTTGCTCGATCTCACCCAAGGTCCAGTCATCCGGGTCCGCCAAATCTTGCTTGGTGCGATCATCTGCGCGATACTCTTTGTGACCGAGAATGAATCCATTAAGGGAGCGCGCGTTGAGGCCGAGCGTGTCAATCATGGAGTTGATATCACGATAGACAGCTTCCACTTGTGCAGGCACACTGTCACCAGCTGGTGGCGCTACACCCGAATGCGCGATAAACTCATCTAGGGTAAGAGTTGGCTCTACCTGGGCATTCAAGATCTGTTGCACAGCATCATCTTCTTCGTCGACGAGAAGCTGAGTTTCCTCAGCTTCTTTCTTTGCCTTAGCTTTTCGCTGCTGTTCGGCGAGGGTATGCTCTATAGCACTATCTCTACCCACAATGGACGGTCCCGTTCTTGACTGTGGCCTACGAGACCCCCCGAGGATTTGTGACGCCATTCCCGGTGCACTAAATGACCTTGACTGATCGTTGCCGAGAACCCTCGTTGGTACAGCACCCCGGACAGGGCTTGGAGAGCGCGGACTGAGCGGGTTAGGTTGGGGGAAAAAAGGGACATTCCGTCCCAAGTCGCCGAACAAGTTCTTCTTGTCTTGGTCCGGTTTTGTTATCGTAGAATAGCCTCCGGCTAGCCCATCGAAGGAACTTGTCGGTGTGAAGCCGGGAGTTTTACTAATACCTGTTGTTGATGGGCTGAGATCTTTGGCGACGTCGACACCACTACCTTCACTGGCCGCGTCCGTGCCTTCTTCATCTCCATCTTCTTCGGACAGGTCGTCGTCGTCGCTATCGGACGAAACCGGAGGGGGATTCGATGGAAATTTAAAACCGGGCGCGATCCCGGAAGATGATAGAATTGAGGTTGGTGGCTTCCCAAGAGGGAGGGTAGGGTCTTTGTTCTCGTAGATTTGTGGTTGCTTGGCGGGATCAGGCGGGAGTGGTGCGTCGTTCGCGGGCGTTGGTTTGGAGGACGCCCCTGGAAGAGGCGGGGGTGGTTTGGCGTAAGCCTTCTTGTTGCTAACTGGGTCCGGCGGTAGAGGTGCGTCTGCAACTGCTTTCGATTTGGCGACGTTGGGTAGGTCAGGCAACGGGGCACTGTAGGCGCTCTTGTTCTTCACAGGGTCAGGAGGCAGAGGCGCGTCAATTGGAGCAGCCGCGCTACTTGTCTTCTTTGAAGTTGGCGGCGTTGGCGGAGGCGAGTCGGAAGGCAACGGCACATCGTCAGCCTTGGAGGGTGTCTCCTTAACGAGGTCCAGGTTATCTGCAGTAGTCGCGGATGAGGATGATGAATCACCTAATGGATAAGAGATCTTACTAGTAGACTCTGGAGGTAGAGGGGTATTCCCTGGGGGTATGTTGTCTAGTTTTGGAGTTTCTGGCTCTACCTTAACCTGGGGAGGCGCTGCTTTCGGAGTCTTTGAACCTGTGTCGAAGATGCTACCAGAAGGCTTAGGTGGAAATCCAAAAATTCCACTACCCGTGGGAGCCGGACTCGGTTGCGAGAAGAATTTAGACGGTGCTGGTGTTGTTGTGGGGGTGGTGGACTCTACGTCTGTTGGAGTCGGCTGCCCGAAGAGGCTTTGGGAGCTCTTTGCGAAAGGATTTGGGCTCGTCGCTTTCGTAGCTTCGTTCATTGAAGTCGTGAAGTTGGAACCAAAGAGTGATGATCCACTACCTGCGCCCAAGTCATCTTTAGCATTCTCTTCGTCCTTGGCACTCGGGTCCGGTTTGAAGCTAGATGTCAACTTGAATGGCTGTGATCCAAATGGGTTTCCGCTGTGATTCATACTGGCTTTCGTGCTTGGAGGTGGGAATGAGGTGCTTGTCTCCGAGTTCATTGAAACCTCAGGAGCACTGGATTTTGATGCGAATATACTTGATCCATCTGAGTTAGCATTGGATCCTAAGGAACCAAATCCACCTTGGCTTGCAAACCCAGCAAATCCGCCAGAAGAGGCAGCACCGCTGGCACTAGAACTGCCAAACACTCCACCTCCTGGTCCAGCTGGGTTACTACCAAAACCAGTCTGCCCAAACGCTGGTCTATTTGAAGCTGCAGGCCCAGATGCCCAGGGAGATGCTTGTACACCTGGTCCAGAAGCTTGTCCGAAAGCTGGTGCAGGGGCTGACGCGCTATTATTCGTGCCGAAAGTAGAGACACCAAAAGAAGGTGTGCCGAATTTCGGACCTGAGGACGGTGCAGCCGAATTGAACGGACTCGAACCGAGGGAGGCCCCCCCAGTGCTACCAGATGCTGCCTGCAATCCCCATGGAGAGCTTTTTGACCCTATCGTTGAAGGGCCACCAAAGGCGGATGTGTTCGCCGACGCGTTTACGCCAGCGAATGGATTGGGCTGAACAGGCTGCGGTGCTGCAGAAGTAGCAGAGTCAGTCCCATTGCTCTCTGCTGTAGCAAGTGGCGGATAGGTCGTGCCACTCCGGAGGGAGTCACGATAGATGATCCACCAGATGCTTAGTACACCTTGGTCGGTGAGGACCCAATACCCCGGAAGAGGTCCCGGCGACCAGTCTGATTCTTCACTTGGTAAAGGTTTGTAGACCTTATCTCTGCTGGATAGATCCAGGCACACACCAACGGCAGGCGGGCTGGACAAATCGTCGCCCATAGGCAAAGTTGCCCGCTTTGAGTC
Source organism: Xylariaceae sp. FL0016 (assembly GCA_022578815.1). Lineage (NCBI taxonomy): Eukaryota > Fungi > Ascomycota > Sordariomycetes > Xylariales > Xylariaceae > Xylariaceae sp. FL0016. The sequence goes on from MU388740.1 coordinate 769,618, forward strand.
GTCGGCTAGTATGACGTTGGTAAATACATCGGCGGGGCCGTCACTAGCTAGGGGCGTTTTTGACCGAGCCACAAGACCAATGTCAGCGACAGCCGATGAAGAAAAGATCAAGAGATCCTGAAGTGTAGGGGGAAAGTCTTTTAAGCGAACTGCCGTATGGTGCGGCACTGTTTCGGCTCCGAAAGCATCTACCGGGTCCGTTAGTTCCTGATATTGAACCCCCTGCTTTTCCTTCGTTATTAAGTAGCATTTGGTTTGAGGTGCGCCTTCGGAAGTAGAAACATAAAAGGTCATAAAAACGTTGTTCTCGAGCCACACTAGCATTGAAACTGCAAAGAAGAGTCAGTAGAGGTATGAATAAAACAGCCATAAAACAGCTTACCATAATAATTAGGATCCAAGCCAGAGGGCCTTGGTATCTCAGCCTTAACCTCACCATTGGGAGTCATCTGGTGCAAGATGCCATCTCCTAGTCCTGCTACCAGCTGCTTGCCCTTAGTGCTCCATGCCACACAGCTGACCTGCTCTTTTAATATACGGCCAGACTGTCCAGGAGCGAAATCGCGGTCTTTCATGTTGGCTAGCAATAGCTTTCCTTTTGCTGTGACGACAGCACAGAGCGCGCCCATTTCCGGGTTCGGATTGGGCACCAAGGCTCTGAGCGGTTCACCATTGGTTGGAATCTGGAACGTAGGTTCAGTTGAACCTTTCTGAAGGGCGTCAACCTCATAGACAGCAAGCCCCCCTCCTTGCTCGGCAGATAGTAGCAAGTATTTCTCGTCTGTGGTGAAAGCAAGCTGGCAGATGCGGGTGGGCAGTGGGAGCTTGAGTTGAGGCTCGAAGGGACGGATCTCGTCATCGCCAATCTTTTCGCTTTCGAAGGATTTCCTAACGGTGTCGGTAGAGGCAATCACAACAGCATCCGGACCTGCAGCCGCCACTAGACCAAGACGCGGAGCAATGCTCATGAGCGAAGCATTTGCTGCTGGGGCCGGCGACCATGGTTGGGTTAACCGTAGCTTGGCTTCACCGTTGAGGGTTTTGAACCCAAGGGCTTCCGTTGAGACCTCTTGAAGGCTTGGGCCCTCTGTCATGCCAGGAGCTGCGGCCATTTGGCTAGTAGTGTTGCTAAAGCTGAAAGCCATGGCGCTCGTTGTTGGGCGAGTGTTTGGCGCTGCTCGTATGATTGTCTAGGTACGCACCCGTTCGTCGCATCGAGAAAGGTCGCTAGGATGCCGAATTATTGGTTCGTTTTTGGGGAATTCGGGTGAAGCGCGACTAGGTGCTCCTGCGGCGGACGATCCTGAGTCGGCAAGGGCTGATATATGTCCGTATCAGATAGAAGCTATGGGAACTTAGGCAGGGACTTATTAGGAAGCCTTCGCGGCTCGCAATCTAAGGCACAAGGTTGAAGCTTTGCTCTGAAGGCAACCAAGTATTTTGGTGAATCCCTGTCGCCCTTTACTGTTCGTACTGATTACTGCATACCCATCTGGATCTTGCAAATATTATGCATAGTAAATGCATTTAAAAACCCGCTTAAGGCAACTTCTCCACGTACAGGGCAGGTAAGCGGGTACCTAGTGCCAGGTTGCCAGCAAGCTTAACGCGTGCACGCCCCATCCTGAGATCGCAAGGCCAACGCCAGGCTAGCCAGGCAGCTCGTGGTCGTCAGCTCTCGCAGCTCCAAGCTCCCTCATCCTCTACCAAGACACCATCAAACAGCGTCCCGCCTCGACATTCACCTTATCAACCAACACGAGTGACCCTCTACTTCGGCCACATATACGTCGAACCTCCAAAATACAGTCACCGACGAAGAGAATTCCGCCAGCATGCCTGGCTTCGACTTCTCCAACTACAACCGCAATGCGGCTCTACACGCTCGAGGCGTGCCCTTGCCCAAGGCCACCAGCACCGGAACCACAATCGTCGGTTGCATATACGACGGCGGTGTCGTTGTACGTTTTCTCTGAAGGACATTTCGCTTTGTCAAAGCCGTTCCTATGCACTAACCACCATACGCCCTTAGATTGCAGCCGATACGAGAGCCACCAGCGGTCCCATCGTAGCCGACAAGAACTGCGAGAAGCTACATTACATCTCGCCTCAGATTTGGTGCGCAGGTGCCGGTACTGCCGCAGATACAGAATTCACGACTGCTCTTATCTCTTCACAACTTGAGTTACATTCACTCTCAACCGGCCGGAAGCCTCGCGTCGTCACATGTATGACCTTGTTGAAGCAGCACCTTTTTCGGTACCAAGGTCATATCGGAGCTTACCTAGTCGTTGCTGGAGTTGATCCCACCGGCACTCATCTCTTCACTGTTCATGCCCATGGTAGTACCGACAAGCTGCCCTATGTCACCATGGGCTCAGGCTCGCTCGCTGCCATGTCTGTATTTGAGTCACAATGGAAACCCAACTGCACCAAGGAGGATGCCATGGACCTCTGCTCCCAGGCTATCCAAGCTGGTATCTTCAATGATCTCGGCTCTGGTTCCAACGTTGACCTGGCTGTAATCACTGCCGACAAGACCACTTTACACCGCGGCTTCGTCAAGCCGAACGAGCGCAGTCAGAAGCTTAAGAACTACAAATTCAAGCGCGGCACCACCGCTGTGCTCAACGAAAAGATCATCACCAAGGATGAGATTGGCAAATATGTTAGTGTCCATGAGCTAGAGTCTGGGGAGGGGGAGAAGATGGACGTAGACTCGTGAGGAGCACATCATCGCGGGGATCACAATTTCTGAGAGCCCCTGTAACAATAAATGTGCCATAATACAATCAATCATTCAGTGTTACGATGCAACTTACTCAAATTCTGTCAAAAGGAGATGAACATGAGTTGGGTGTGTGCTTGAATGCATCTTGTTTACAGTAGCTACCGCACATATATACAGCAAAGGATTGTCGCCATTTCGATATTCGTTTGTCAGGGTAGTCGGTTATGGAGTGCATATTGTGCAAATTCTTGTTCCCTCCTGGCGGTATAGATAGCCACATCTATACTTTAGTGTTTCGAAGGATATTAGAACTCGGCCCGGTAAGTGGTTCGGTGGAATCGCTTGATTATTCTGCTCCGAGTCAATGAGAGGGTGAGGCAAGGACTTTGGGGATTATCATTACCCTCGAGAAGACTGCTTTGAAAAATCGCACAGTTCATTGATGAAGCACATCCAATAGCCTGGTACCAGGTTACGAGGTCTATGAGATAGCACATGTATTATGGATACAAAAGGCTATCTTATTTGATGAAGCTTGCGAGAATAGCATTTGTCTTCGCACATGACTGCAAAGTAGTTCTTCCAATTATGTGTGTGTTAAACTGATCCAGCCGCTCCTCCTACTGACGAACCATGTATTCGAAACGCAAGCTTCTTCGACGTTCTTTGCGCGTGCATGTTTGAGAACATGTATGTCAAAATCTCTAGATACCTAGATAATTAAGTATTCAATTGGTGGTAGGAATGGCCCGCTCGACAATATTCCACACGCCGTCTGTGTGATGTTGGCTTCCTATTGAGCTTGGTTGTGAGGATTTCGTTGAAGTTGTTGGTTGTAATTAAGGCCTTCGCCGAGCTAGGAGAGCCATTGACCAACGACTGCTCTATCTTATCAGCTCTTTTTTGAATTAGGGGGGGAAGAAATTCATATTAGGGGAGCTGTTTTTCGCTCGCCAGCTTTAGGCACAGGTGTAACGGGGAGACTAATAACTCGTTTCCTGAAGTATCCTTCGATCCTAAACAGCCAATTGCTCCTTACGGACGAGAGCACTGGTGTAGTCGGATTGTTTCGTTACGGGCGTAGGAAAACATGCCTCCTATCCGTTGACGGTACATGGTAAGCGTTCTGTCTCGGGTACCTACCTGTTTCCTGGCTCATCACACCATTCTTCTTCCAAATTAGTCGCGTCCATACGACTACCTACTTAGTCACTCACGAGGTAGGCAGATGCACCGTACACTGGAGGGGCTTTCATGGCAGACTCTAGTCATTTGCGTGACCGTCCCTGCGAGCTCATCAAGATGCGCAGGCGATATAAACCTATACTATGCGGAAAAGGTTGCAAAGGAGGAAGATGGCAGGGTTCTGACGTCACTAAACTCGGAGTGTTGAAAGCGTCGGGACCTTGATACTTTCGTGTTCGATTTGCGCCTTTTGCTTTAGGTGGAGTATGCCCAGCGATTTGGTCCTCAGAGGAGTGAGTGGGCTATTTGAGGTCCCCAATCCTCAACATTGCGGGGAAGTGGTAACTAATAAGGTAAAGTATGTGTAGGAGGTGAGTTAGGTACATACCTAGGTCAGTAGTTAACACTGAATTGCGAGCTAGGTGCCTTGCTTGCAGCAGTCAAACGGTCGCAAACGGTGAAAGCTTCTGCCCCTTCGTATCCGGGCCGTTTCCTCACCAGCTCAACTCTATCGCAACGCATGCCTTCCCGGGTTGGAGGCGGTGAGGCGGTGTGGAAGGTGTCATAGAACTTTACCTGGGGACTACAATGGCAAGCCTCAAGTGAGACAACCATCTGCCTCTGATGATGATGATGATGCTGATGATGGATTACCAGCTGACCTGGTTGACCTGATGTACTGTGGCACTCGACAGTTAGCCCTGCTTGGGTCGGGTGGATTTGGAGAGTCATTTGAACGGAATATGACGATGGTGATCAGTTCCAAGCTACTACCATGGATGGCATGCAGCTCTACCCCGCTAGTTTTCCCAGCTACCCGGCGCTCAGCTCGCTTGCCTGGCTTGTCTAAGTAAGATGATATGTTAGTAGAGGAAGCAGCTGCCAATGAAGAACGTGGGGAATATGCAAGCGGTATATCTCGACGTTGGACCAGCTTCTTGACCTTCGCTTTCAATTCACTACAGATGCTCAAAGTGTAGACATGCCGCAGTACCGGGGCCATCCTCAAGATCTGTCGAAACGTATAGTCTTCCAGCGCCTCTATCCAAGCAATCGGCCTCGTTTCCTCATCGTGTTTGATTAAATGGTGACAAGGTGTCACTCGCCTTCATCGGAAAAGGCTGCTTCCGTCGATTTCGTCTTCAACAAATCAAAATGATCTCTCTTCAAAGAGGTTGCTCTGTCGTGGCTCTTGCTCTATTGCCTACTGTTCATTGCCTTTATCAGAACGGCTCAACATTCACGCCATGCGATTCCCCCCTCTACTGCCAAGGCGATATACTGAAGCAAATTGAGCTGGCCCAGCCGTTCTCCGATTCCAAGACCTTCGTTGACCTGTGAGTGTTAGCCACTGTGCTCTTGACTTTGCCAGCATCAAATATGCCCTTGCTCACGAAAACCCCAGGCCAACCAAGAAACCATTGGACGAGGTGATCACTGCTTTTGAAAAACTTGCCAAGCCACTCAGTAACAATACTGAGCTGCATGACTTTCTCACCACCTATTTTGGCGAAGCTGGTTCTGAGCTCGCTGCAGTTCCTACTGGGGATCTGAGTACTAACCCGTCTTTCTTGGATCAAATCAACGACACTGTCATCAGACAGTTCACCGAAAAGATCATCGGCATCTGGCCGGACTTGACGAGGACCTACGTTGGGAGCGCCAACTGTTCCGGCTGCGTCAGTAGCTTCATTCCCGTGAACCGCACATTCGTCGTTGCAGGTGGTCGTTTCAGAGAACCGTATTACTGGGATTCTTTCTGGATCATAGAAGGTTTACTTCGCACTGGGGGTAGCTTTACTGAGATCTCCAGGTCTGAGTGCCCAATCGTGGTCGTTAACATGATACCTGATACTAACTCGCCAACAGGAATATCATCGAAAACTTCCTAGATCTTGTCGAACAATATGGTTTCGTTCCTAATGGTGCTCGTCAATATTATCTAAACCGATCTCAGCCACCATTATTGACACAGATGGTCAAGATTTACATTGACTACACGCAAGACACTAGCCTCTTACATCGCGCACTGCCTGTGCTGATTAAAGAGCACGAGTTTTGGACGGCCAACCGAACAGTAGAGATTGTTCAAGGAAACAAGACATTTAATCTAGCTCAGTGGGTGCTATTCCAGATAATGATAAGAGAATGGCTTGTTGATCACTGAAACAGCTACGGCGTGCAAAATACCGAACCTAGGCCGGAGTCTTATCTCGAAGACTATGAAACTGCCACCAATCAGTCGTACTACGCAGAGTCGGGAATCATCTATCCAGAGCCGCGACCCCTCAACGAAACAGAGCGGGCTACGTTATATGCCAATCTTGCGTCCGGAGCCGAGACTGGATGGGATTACAGTTCCCGCTGGATTGCTGATCCAGGGGATGCCGTGAACGACGTTTACTTTCCATTGCGTTCATTGAATACTGCAAACATCATCGGGGTTGATCTGAACTCTATACTGTACGCTAACGAGATGACAATCGCTGAGTATATAAGGATGAATGGAAGCGAAACTGAAGCAGCAAGCTTCGAGAAAATGGCCGACAACCGCTCCGTTGCAATGTTCGATCGTAAGTCGCATTTTGAATCGTCATTTGGACACTCGCTCAGACGCAGCGCTCAATCCCTGTGCAGAGTATCTCTTTCTCAAGTATGTAAGATGCCCGGTAGTTACTGACCTCGAGCCTCGCAGTCATGTGGAACGATGGTTATGGTAGCTACTTCGACTACAACATCACTTCCCAGGCTCAAAATCTGTATGTTCCATTGGATTCAGATGCAACAGCAGCGCAAAAATCAAATGCTCCTGATGGTTATCAAGTTGTTTTACACGCAGCGCAGTTTTATCCCTGTAAGTTCATTATCACAAAAAAATTTCCCCCTTCCCTACCTTCGAATCATGGCTTCAATGATCTCCGCTCGCTCATGACAGTCAACTATTTTTCTTTTCTACCGTTCATTAAGCCACACTAATATTGTGTGAATAGTTTGGCTAGGTGCCGCTCCACCGCAGTTGAAGAATAATACTCTAGCAGTGAGGAACACCTTCAACCGAATTTCAGATTTACTCGCAGAAAAACCTGGTGCGGTCGCAGCTACGAGCCTAACAACTGGTCAGGTAAGCACAAAATAGTCATGCTCTTACTCTACCTACTCTATCGACAAGAATTCCGATTTCCAGGGAATACATTGAGAACCAGTTTTTCGCCTCACATCATACCACCGAGTTACCCAGAAGGCGGTTGTACTGATCTTTGGCTACAGCAATGGGATCAACCAAATGTCTGGCCGCCGTTGATCTACGCACTTATGAAGGGTCTTCTCAATACCCCGGCAACTTTCGGAGAAGATGACCCTTATTATGTCGAGATCCAGGAATTAGCCCTGGAGCTTGCTCAGCGCTACCTCGACAGCACATTCTGCACATGGAGAGCTACGGGCGGGTCCACAGACGAAACACCGAAGCTTGAGGGAGCTGATGCTAATAGCAATGGCATTATGTTCGAGAAGTATGCGGACAATGCTATCAGCGCTGCAGGCAGCGGAGGTGAGTACGAAGTTGTCGAGGGCTTCGGCTGGAGCAACGGAGTGCTTATATGGACCGTGGACACGTTCGGCAACAAGCTTGCACGACCTGACTGCGGCAATTTGACGGCCGCAAACTCGGAGACGAGGGCTACTACTCGTCGAAGCGCCGTCGAACTACCAAATTTTGACGCACGCTGGATGAAGAAGTTCCCCAAACCGAAAATTTGACTTGGGCATTTAAGCCGGTATTGCTACTCCAGGCAAAGCAGAATATCTGCTAAGTGATTTATTTACCAATGAAACCCTTTATTTGGCCGAGAAACTTAAGTCAGGATCTTACCACGATCAATGTCGGCCATCACGTGAAAGACAAGAAAAAAACCCTCCATATGTGTTTTGTAGGTATGAGATTGGTTTCCCCATTTGAGGTGTCTCATCAAAGCCACTTTGAGAAACTATGATATTCAACTAGACACAATCTGCATATAGCTCTCCTCCATTCTATGTGACAACGCCGGAACTGGATATGTAGGTCCTAGTCTCCTAAGTCTGACCTGATTATGCCAAATATAGTTTCATCCTTTACCTCGCCTGCCTTTACGATAGCTTGTCTCCGAATGCCTTCTTTCACGAAGCCTGCTCGGGTGAGCACCTTCTCGCTACCCAGATTTCCCTGGAAACTTGTCGCCTCAATGCGCAACAGTTGTGGAAACTCGGCAAAGGCCCAACGCACGAAGCCGTGAGCGGCCGAACTGGCATACCCGCCACCCCAGTAATCTTTTCCCAACCAGTACCCCAACTCCTGCGCACGGGAATAAATGTCGCCGCGTGAGGGCTCAAGGCCGATCGCGCCGATGATGGTGCCCGAGGAGGTCATGATGACAAAATTAAGTTGGGGAGACAAGCTGTGCGTGCGTGTTGCCTTGTGTTAGAGGAGCGCGGGGGATGGACGGGATGGGAGGAGGGGGGATGTTTGACGAGGCTGGGGTTGGCTCACGAGAGGCAGTGGGCGATCCATTCTTTGGCCGCCTCGAGAGTATAGGGTTTAGGAAAGCGGTCTCGCAAGGTTTTGGTCACCTCAGGGTCGTTGGCCAGGGCAGCCATGGCGGATGCATCACTGGGGTGGTAGGGACGCACGATGACTTTGTCAGTGGTGAATATGGGAGATGGGATGGGGGGATCGGGTGTTTGAGAAGCCATGGTGGTGGATAGGTAGTCTGGACTGAGTGAGAGATGATACCCAGGTAGGTAGTACATATGCAATGAAAACAAGGTGGGCTATTGTGCCTCTTTTCAAAGGCTTCACGCAGGTATGAAGAAGACGGGTTATCCATCAGTATCTCGGTGAGGAGTCATCACAGGGTTTCATCGCTTGATTCGAGCCCGTATCGGTGGTACCAGAGCTGTAGCATGGCTTACCATAATGCTGAGTTGCACACGAGAGCTACATATCTACTTACCTAGACCTAGGTGCATATTCCTTGATCGCGTAGAGACAAATGGAAGTAGTTTACAGAGGGATCTCAAAGGACCATCACATGACCGGAAAGGCAAAGGACACTTCACACAATTACTTGTGCATGCGACGATTGGTTCACTCTAATTATCAACAATTCCACTACGGTACTAAGCTTTGTGATTCACCATCCCGGAACATTGGTGAAGAAGTGTAGACCAGTACTCGGGTGAGTCTGACAGATCTTCAGCTGATACCTCTTAGGAGGTACCTGAGGTACACGATAAGGAAGCTCCGCGTGTTCTGGTGGGGTCAGTGGAGGAGGCTCGACATCCTATTGGAGGCTTCGGCGGCCCTGGACTGCATTTGGAAGGGATGAGAGGGACCCTGATTTGAACTGGTGTAAGGTGGCCTCTTTCGGCGCAGTCCAGCCTACAACCAGCCTCGGGGACGATCCAGCCTATCCAGCGACCTCACTATAGGTATTTTCCAAACCTAGCCACCTTCAGCGATCTTGAACTGGTCCAATTGCCTGCGCCGCAGTTTTCCAATTGCCTTCAGATTGCTGCTGTCCAATGCCGCGCCCACGGTGATTATCACTCATTACCTTCTGATTCTTCAGGGTCAACCCTGTCCGCTTTTCCATTAATTGACAGGTATCGTCCTCTTCTCTCCTTTCCGCCCGCGCGCAGCTTTGTGATCCTCACAAAGCGGCCGTCGCAAAACCTTCACCATGCCTCCTAAGTCGAGATTCACGAGGCTTGACGCCTTTACCAAGACTGTCGAGGATGCGAGAATACGGACTACCTCCGGCGGCATCGTCACTATCTTCTCCCTCATCGTGGTTCTATACCTAGCCTGGGGCGAGTGGTCGGAATACCGAAGGATCGTCATTCACCCAGAGCTCATAGTCGACAAGGGCCGAGGTGAGTCTATACAGCTGCTACTGATACTCGTCTATGCATTCACTGTTCTTACGCTGCGATTCTAGGAGAGCGCATGGAAATCCACATGAACGTAACCTTTCCCAGACTCCCTTGCGAGCTCCTGACCCTAGATGTCATGGATGTGTCCGGCGAGCAGCAACATGGTGTATTGCACGGTGTCCGGAAAGTGAGGCTGCAGCCTCAGTCGCAAGGTGGAGCTGTCATTGACACCACTGCCTTAGCTTTGTAAGTTGGATCACCTCAAGCTAATTGTTTGCCTACCTTTGGCTGACCCGGCTCTCTAGGCACGGCAAGGATGAAGAAGCCACACACCTCGACCCCGACTACTGCGGTACATGTTACGGCGCCCCCTCACCCTCGAACGCTATCAAGCCCGGTTGCTGCAATACTTGTGATGAGGTTCGAGAGGCGTATGCTCAGGCATCCTGGGCCTTCGGTAGGGGCGAGGGTGTCGAGCAATGCTTGCGCGAACATTACGCGGAAAAGTTGGACGAACAAAGACATGAGGGTTGCCGCATTGAGGGTGCCATCCGAGTCAATAAGGTCATTGGCAACTTCCACTTCGCACCTGGCCGAAGCTTCAGCAACGGCAATATGCACGTCCACGACCTCAAGAATTACTGGGACAGCCCAGTCAAGCATTCATTCGAGCACGAAATCCATCAACTTCGCTTTGGCCCTCAATTGCCCGAGGACATCACTATCAAGCACGCCAAAAACAGCCCGTGGACGAATCATCACCTGAATCCCCTAGATCAGGTCAAGCAAACGACCGAAGACCCGAATTTCAACTTCATGTATTTTGTCAAGGTAGTGCCTACTGCTTACTTGCCCTTGAGCTGGTCGAAGTCAAGTGGGTATGACCGATCACAGGACGACGATGTGTGGCTGGGCAACCTCGGTAGCTCCTTTGATGGAAGTATGGAAACCCACCAATACTCTGTCACGAGTCACAAACGCAGTCTAACGGGCGGCGACGATGCTGCCGAGGGCCACCAGGAGCGTATGCACGCTCGAGGTGGCATTCCCGGCGTCTTCTTCTCTTATGTAAGTTTGCCACACCTCCCCCTGACTATAAGCTTCCAACCGCCGTGCTGGACGGTACTGACATCACTGAAGGATATCTCACCGATGAAGGTTGTTAACCGTGAAGAGCGGGCCAAGACATTTGCCGGTTTCCTGACGGGACTTTGCGCGGTCATCGGCGGTACACTTACGGTAGCAGCGGCGGTTGATCGGGGCGTGTATGAGGGCGCCACAAGGCTCAAGAAGCTTCGAAATAAGGATCTATAAGCTGCTATATGCCAAAAAACCACCGAAAAGACACAGGTATTGTTGATTGAACTATGTATCCGTGTAAAAAGACCCAGGCTCAATCCGGTGATGGAATCTCGCTCCATTCGCGATGCATAGAAAGTGGAGTTAGCGGCTAGTTTGGAAAATGATGATTTTGAACACATGCGGTCTTCTGTATACAGATAGTGCACGGCCCACGTCGCTCATCTCCTTGGGGATTGTTGAATTTCATGCTTGACCGGGATGCCGATATTGTACCATTGTTTACTTGCGATGAGTTGTACGGTGTTGTTCATCTAGTGATGATGAGTATGAGCGGTGTGTGTGCTGTGGTGAAGCGATGATGGATTGCTCGTCGTGATAAGGCATCTTGAACCGGTCTCTAATGACCATGGCTGATTGTCTAGTTTGACAGATGTTAAATTCACTCTGTTATCTGGGATTCTCAGATTAGCTGGCGATGAAGCATCGGTTGCTGGCAGGTTGGCGAGTTTGCATATTTAAGATCGACGCCAGGAGGGAATCTGTCAAGCGCTGAGCTTACATGCAAGGCTTATGCTACTCAAATAAGCCAGGACGACATGGAAAGCGGCCAAAGTGACATGCAGTAGACGCCAAGTGAGTGAACATGACTTTGCTTGATATTACACGGACGTCATATTATATTCTGTTTATTATTACTCATCGCGGTGCACTGGCGTGTCATGGCTTATGCTGTACTTAGGCAGTAGAATATGTAGCTCCTTGCTGGCTGTACGCCAGTGCACTGTCGAATTTGGAGAACGAGATCTATTTTGGACATTAGTCTAGGTGCCACTACATATGTACTTCCTGACACAGCCTTGTCGAATTACATATGAATGGCTCAAAGGGCAATTGGCGTGGCGTTCACCAGACAGACCGGGGCCGAGTAGTGAACGAATGCGCAGTGGTGTTAGATGAGCAAATCTTGCATGGGCCAACTTGGGTCGGTGGCTGCTCATTATGCGCAGGCACATGGAGTTGATTCGCCATGGCAGATCAGTGGCTTGCCGATGCATCTGAAGGGATGCGGCGATGGCGGCGATACCCCAGAATATGCAATGGGTAGGCTATCTCCTACCAGGCCTCTGCCAGACTTAGCTCAGGGGCCCGCCGGCGTAGGGGAGTTCTAGCTTGTTCTTGAGGTGCCAGTAGAAGCCAAGTTGGCCGTGGCGCGGATGTCCTCGTTCGTATTTCCAGAGCTAAGGTAAGGGGGAGCTGGTTGCCCTTGGGACCTACTGGACCTATGAACCTATGAGAGGGCTGCACTGGCGAAATCATGTGCCATCCAATGCTGCAGTGCTGCCAAGCCCAAGCAAGCGACCTAAACAGGCGGAGGCGGCGCGCAGCAGGGCAGAGTCTGGAAACGGGCGGGAGGCCACATCCTTGGTCATTCTGCAGGTCCCATCGTATCGACTCAAGCCTGTTCCGGAATAGTTCTGACGCAGGGCCCATTCAGTACGGCACGAGTTGACCCTTTCGTTTTTTTTTCTTCTCCCTCGCGTCCACCGCTCCGAGGCTCACATGCTAGCAGCGAGTGGTAATCTTGCTGTAGGAAAGGCAGGGCCAATGACGCAGTTGGACTTCAGAATAAATCATCTCAGCATTCGCACGCCTAGGTACACTGTTCTCCCTTCCAACGCGCCTACACGTACCTACACAGTTCTTATTCCATCTTTACAAAGTAAGTGAGCTGGTCAGTGGAAACGCATGACAAGGTCATTTTTATTAGTATGGTGCTATCAGCCAACGTTTGGACCCATTGCCAAGAGCACCCGTTGATGAGCAGATGGAGACAATTCCGGAGTAATAAATCGACTGTCGTTTTGTTCTTCAATTAGGCCTGGGGCCCCGTCTGGATACCACCTTATGCGCCTGTCTGGGCAGAGGGTAAGCTCCAATAGCACTCCCATACCACCCAATCCTTGCCTGTACCTATAGGTCAAGTAGGCAGGTCTCCATCTGCGATTCACGGGGGCGACCAAGGAGGCATTGAAACTCAATTCGACTGTCAATTTCCTCTGATCTCTGCCTTTCGACGATCAAGGAACTGTTCTATCTAATACGCAGTATTCACTTTTCCTTCCTGAGTCCTCTGATGTTTGGCGCTTCATCGTCAACACCTCTCTGCTGGATGGTCTCTTCACTCCCTCTGCTATGCGCAGGATCCAGACCAGAACAGGATTCCTTTCCCTCCGCCTCCTTGGCCGACTTCCTCTAGATTCCCCTTGGTAACCGAACCCGTCCATTCTCTCGTCTCGATAGACACTACATCACTCGTTTCATTCCTGGTCTTTGCGCCCTCTGCAGCCAGCAAACCTACCTCACTGCCGCCACTATCAGGTTTTTACCGTCCATTCCCTCCTGATACTAGGTATTCTTCAATATCACCAGACATTGGTTGCCCATCTGGTTCATCTTTTCCTTCTCTATATTCTCTATATCACTCGTCCTGCCGAGTCTCGCCACCTATATTCCTGTCGCGTACTTGGCCTAAGCCCCCGCGAGGGACCTGCCTTGACCTCATCATAATTCATGCGCTTGCAAGCCGATCCGCCACCACCAACTTCTGCATCCTTACACCCGCGACACATTGCCTGCGACCACGCTCAACCACCCTACATTACCCTTGGCCGCTACTGCCACTACAACTAGCTATACACTTCGTCTTGCTTCTCGACCATCCAAGCTGGATCTTCAACGCGACGCCACGGTTCGCTATGGCGGAACGCCCGAATTTCATCGACCTGAGGTCGATTTCTTCCAACTCGGTCGCAACCACTTCTTCACGTCCGCTGCGTTCACCACGCCTGCATGTTGCCGGCGAACGACCGCCTGCATTATCCCCCCTTGATGCATTTGCTGCTCAGAGCCGGCTGCTCGCCAAACAGCTCGAACAGAGCGCCAAAGAAGGCAATCGGATGAGCCGTCTACCTCCCTTGACCACCGAAAGCCCCTTGGTCGTCCAAGGCCGCTCCGAATACTTTCGATCCCTGTCCTACGATTCTAACGACGAGCATCCTCCGCTATCTCCCCCGAATGCCGGTCTCGGCATGACTACTGAGGTTGAATCACCGTCAGAACGGCCTGTCTCGATGCATCCTCGTATGAGCCGCATTCCACCTACTCCCGAAGAAGCCGTACCTGCCATCCCAAACCCCTTTCGAGATGCCGCACGTGGCCGACCACTCGAAAGGCTTGACGAGAATGATAGCCTCTATGGTGCTCGTCGGGAACAGTCGCCTGGAGACCTCGAAAGTCTCGGGCGTCCCTCCATCGATCAAGAATCGAGTTTCAGGGCACATTCTCCGTTCCGCGGTCGCTTTCCTCCTTCGCCTGAGAAAATCGCTAAACTTCATTCTCAAGATCCCAACGGGTTGGTTCCACCTCGCGCTGCGTACCCTAAACGATCTTCAAGTATTATGTCGGCACCTCCCGAGACCAGTAACGATGATGCTCTGAGCGCTTCTTTCCACTCCCAACCCGACCGCAAACTTTCTTCCAGTAGTGCCTTTGCAGGTCCGCTGCCTTCTCCGAACACCCGATACCAAAGATCGCCATCTATCAGCTCCGAAGCCTCGCTTCCGTTACCAAGGCCTTCATTCAATTTCTCCCGCCCCATGAGTCGAGCGGGAACACCAACTCTAGAAGCGCCCTCACGACAAGCATCGTCGGATAGTCATCCATCCTTCATCCTCGCGGATGACCAAGCGCACACACCTGTAAGCATGTACAGCGATGCTTTCACGGATGGCGTACAGGACGAAAGCAAAGGCGCACCGTCATATATCTATTCTAAGTATGACCTACCCCGAGGCAAATCGTTGCAGCGAAACTCGGTCATTTTCCGCGATCCCGAACCTGCACCCTCTTTTGTATGGGAACAGCCCATGGTCCCCCCAAGTAACGTCCAGACTTATCCAAGAGGTGGACAGGCACCTCCATCGCCTCCAACTAGACCGTCCAGCTCATCGTCACGTCACCACGACGAATCACCCACTTCTAGCTCCCTCCTTGCCCGACCGTCCCTCGAACGAAGCAAGCTTTCCAATGAGATGTCGGCGGAAAGCGGCGGTCCTTCACCCGACCCCAGTCGACCGTCTACCAGTGCGAGCAGGCCTTCGGAAGAGGCAACAAGAGGACGAGCTTTGTCGTCTACGGTCCACGATCAGCCGAAACCTCGGGGACGTACCCCTGTGTCTATTTCTACGAGCGATTCGGCCAGCACTATCAGACCGCCTAAGTCGGCGCACTCTCATGCGCCTACAGCGGCGGAGATGAGCGCAGAAGAGCACCTTGCCAAGGGAATCAAGTGCCACGAAGATGGTTCTGTGAAGGAGTCAACCTACCATCTGCGTCTGGCGGCACGTGGTGGCGATCCGACCGGCATGTTGTTGTACGCATTGGCTTGCCGGCACGGATGGGGTATGCGACCAAACCAGAAAGAAGGTGTAGAGTGGCTAAGGAAAGCTGCTGATATCGTGAGCGCCGAGATTGCAGACGATGAGGACCAGATGAAGGGTGGAAAATCTGTCGATTTCATGGAAAGGAAGACACGAAAGGCCCAGTTTGCTCTGTCCATTTATGAGTTAGGCGTGAGTCACATGAACGGCTGGGGCATTGAACAGGACAAATCTCTTGGTCTGCGTTGTTTCGAAATCGCTGGGTGTTGGGGCGATGTTGATGCACTTGCTGAGGCAGGTTTCTGCTATGCTCAAGGTGTCGGATGCAAAAAGGATCTCAAAAAGAGCGCGAAGTTCTATCGTATGGCCGAAGCTAAAGGCATGAGCATGCCCGGAAACAGCTGGTAAGATAAGCTCAGTCAAGTTTTCCTCGGGCCTCATACTAATATGGCTACAGGATACATAAACCCAAATACGCCGATGACGCTGGTAGCTCCAAGTCAAAAAGCCGGGCTCGCAGTAAATCAAGAAGCCGAGCCATCTTTGGCAGAAAGCCCAAAGACATAGCAACCTGATACACGTGCGATCAGGTGTACGATAACGAATACATTTCATTTTTCTTGGGCGTTAGGGTGGCGGGCAATTCATCCAACAAAAAGATTTACACAACCAACTGTCGAGATTTGGACAGATGGATATTCGTTCATATGATATAGCATGGGTTTGCACCACCTCAAATACCCCGAACTGAGATGGATTAAGGTCAATAATTGAGAGAGAATTCTTGTTCATATGGTACCCGCTCTCAACGATGGCAGTTCTGGCAAGGTCACATGAAGCGCTGTATATAAAGACACATCCAAGGAAAAGAGATGTCAGAGGCGTCAGCAAAGCAGTTGAAGCTGGGTGGAGCGCGGGAGAAACCGCAAGGCAGCCTGAGAATACTTAGCGATAGGATCTTCCACTTTAATGCACTGGCAATTTCAGTGTTGTCCCAAAACTCTATAATGCCTCCAGCAATGCTCTATTAGGTATCTCAGTGAACGTCATGTCGTATTTAAGAGGGAGAAGCCTCAAGAGATAATACTGCTAATCACTGAGCATGCTTAGTGGCTTTAGACTTTTCATGAGAGTTCATACACCTGCTCGAGAGCCGCATTCAACCGACTATTGGCTTTTCCTTGCAGAGCGTTTCGAGCTTTTTATTGTTGAACTTGTTTGCGTTACTCATAGTAACAGGACTCAATGTGAGAAAGGAAGCTAGCCAAGAAATTAATGGACGCCGCAGGCAATTCTTGATCAGTTTCCCAGGCTCGCTGGCCGTCTCAGCGGCGAGACGACAGATGATGCGTTGCATCTACCCCGTCCGTAATCTCTTGGCGGATGCTTCGCCGTAAGGACCGCTCGCTTTACCGCCATCCCCGTTCGCGGTACTCCCACCGTTCACTTTCTCCTTCGCGACGGCGTCAAACACGCCCTCTAGCCGGCGTATGGACTCCTCGCCGATCTGGTAATGCACGATGAGGCGGTTCCCGAGGAGCTTGAGGCCCGCGAGGCGGCCGAGCTCCTCGAACCGCGGCGCGCTCACGGCCATGCTGTCGAGGTCCAGCCAGACCATGTTGGTCTCGACGGGCAGGGCCGTGGCGCCGCCGCGGTCGGCCCAGAGGCGGGCGACGCGGCGGGCGGCGTCGTGGGTGGCGGGGAGGAGGCCGCCGGAGCCGCGGGCGTCGGTGCCGAAGGTGGTGTCGACGGCGACGCGGGCGGCGGCCGCGACGACGCCGGACTGGCGCAGGCCGCCGCCGAGGGACTTGCGGACCCAGCGGGCGTGCCTGACGGTGGCGCGGTCGCCGACGAGGATGCTGCCGACGGGGGCGCCGAGGCCCTTGGAGAAGCAGAGGGAGACGGTGTCGAAGCAGGCGGCGAGCTCGGGCAGGGTGCCGTGGCCGGCGGCGACGGACTCCCAGAGGCGGGCGCCGTCGCAGTGCAGGAGGATGCCGCGGGCGCGGGCGAAGGCGGCGATGCGCTGGAGCTCGGATAGGGGGGTGATGAGGCCGTTGATGGGGGTCTCTAGGCTGATGACGCGGGTGGGACAGGCGTGGACTGGGAGTTTGAGGTTAGGGCTTGGTGTTTGTGGATAGATGATGCCGGTGTAAGTGCTCATTTGGGGTTGGGAAGGAGGAATAAGGACTTGGGGTCCTTACCATCATCCGAGAGTGTGATATTAGATTGAATGTCCTCGAGAGTCAAGTACCGCCCGTTGGATGGCCTCACGGGCATGGGCATTGCACCTGTAAGGGCGAAGGCACTTCACGAGGGATTAGTGAAGCCGATTCATTGGAATGAACTGAGATGAGAAGGTATAGTAGAGACTTATGCGATGCATGTGTGTCTGCCGTTGAAGTGGCGTGGTAATCAAGGACATGAGGTTCAATAACATCCCACTTACCCTCCGGCCTCATATTTGATTATATGAGCTCGATGATCGCAGAGAACGCTGTGAGGAGGCTGCTTGAGCAGCGTTCGTAGCGCAACAATATTGCCCATAGTCCCAGACAAAACGAAGACCGCTGCCTCTTTACCTGTCAGCGCAGCGATGTGATCTTCGAGGTCTATCGTGGTCGGGTCTTCCGCAAAGACGTCGTCCAACAGAGTTGTGGTCTGAATTGCACACAGCATGGCAGCCGTCGGCGTTGTCATTGTGTCGCCTGGACATCATGGTTAATCGAGTTCGGCACGCTCTGGAAAGCAAGCCGGGATGGTATCTGGACCATGAATAATTTCAAGCACCACTCACTCCTGAAGTCGAAAGCTGCGGCGCCCTTGTGGCCGATCCAGCTGCTGACCGGAGCCGTATCTTTGTCAGCAGCGCCATTTGATTGAGATATCGCCATTGGGTCACCCATGGTGCTGTATTCTCGGCTTCGTGGCTCTGAACGAGAGTCAGGGGAGAATGGGTTTTCATCTGGTCGTTGGCGCCGTGAAGCCATGGACATGAACGGTGGGGTACCGGTATGTACTCTGTTCACACAATACCCGGCGGTCCGATGCCGACTACGGCGGCAGCGGCATGTGTCGCGGTTTGAGAAGACGCCATGATGAGCGGCGGTTGCTAGGTCTCTCGTGGAATAGTTCCGATTTTGGATCAGTCGCCTTGTGATGCAAATCGTAGATTTCTTTGTTACATTCATCTTACAAGGATTTCTGTCAAATCTGACTTACGTGACGCCGCAATGATATGCCTTACAATGGCGGTCGTGGCTTGCATCGTACCAAGTGCCCAGCAACGGACGGCAGAATACTCGGTGATTAAATGTATATACAGAGGATATGCGATCTGAATGCATATAGTGCTTGAATGCTGTTAAGGGGTCGGGACTGCTGTGGCGCTGTTCCCTGGGCAGGCCTGGGCAGGGCACCCAGTACATATTAGGTACCTAGGTACATGAATGATAATTAATTAGCTGCCCCTTGAGTCCATTCCTCCTTCCGCTTATGGTCAGCCATAAATAGATACAGAGGACGTAGGGCCTTCGTCGCTCTTTTGCAACCTCGCCGTCAGCATTCCGTACGATAATGCGGCTTTCCTTGGTGCTTAAACATTTGTTGAATCTGTAGTGATACAGTCATGTGGAGGTACACTCGTTTGGCCTGGGCTTTTTCCATAGTCTTTCTCTTGCTCTTGTGGCTGAACCCCAACTGGACTGACACCTCGATCCACCACGTTTATCAGTTTGACAGCCATGATTTTGACCTCTCCAACCCGATTGCTACTCAAAATCTCTGTCGGCAACATGGTTGGGCGCCCTTCAGAGGCGCTGAGAAGCGCAAGGTCTACGACTTGATCATGATCAATACCGAGTTGGATTGGCTGGAAATCCGTCTCAATGGCACATACAATCACGTCGATTACTTTGTCATTGTCGAGTCCGGAAAGACCTTTACCAACCTTGACAAACCTCTGATCATCAAGGAAAATATGCAGAGATTTTCTGCGTATCAAGACAAGATAATTTATCACGAGCTCGAAATTCCGGCGGGATTCCACTCTGATCGGGCCAATCCCGCCTGGGCCTGGGAGGACCTGCAGCGGAACGCTATGTATGAACAGGTTTTGCCGTACTTGAAAGGACCCCAGGCTCCAGTTCATAACGATGTCTTGATCGTCGCTGATGTTGACGAGCTCGTCCGGCCCGAGGCTCTGACAGTTCTCCGGGCCTGCGAATTTCCCCGGCGACTCACGCTCAGGAGTCATTTTTACTATTACAGTTTTCAATATATGCATAAAGGGACGCAGTGGGCCCACCCACAGGCGACATACTACCAGGGTTGGAGGACAATATTGCCGACGAACTTGCGCAACTCGGATGGGGGACTCCAGCCTTTGATCAAGCTTGAGAAGGGCGACTTATGGAGTGCTGGATGGCATTGCTCCACCTGTTTCTCTAGTATAAATGAGGTCTTGACCAAGTTGTCTTCATTTTCTCACGTCGGGTTGAACCAGGAAGTCTTTCGCGACAGACAACGTATTGCAGATCGTGTCAGGAATGGAAAAGACCTCTGGGATCGGGAAGGGGAAGAGTACGAAAGGCAGGAGGACAACAGGGATCTTCCACCACTGTTGCTGAAAGAGCCTGATAGGTTCTCGTACCTTTTGGACCGGGATGGGCCAACTGCTGGATTCTCGGATTATCCATGAGACGCCTTGAACAGTCTTTACCCAGGTACCTCGCGAGAGCCTGGGGTTAAGTGTATTCCAACGTTGTCTTGGTCCCGGATAGGAGTCTACATGAGCAAGATATTTAGGGCGTCTTGGTTATTCTAGCTCTTGCTTTCCAAGATACCACTTTACAACGACTTCATACGATAGCAACAGGAGAAGACGAAGAAGATGAATAAGAAAACTTGACAGCCGTTGCACAAAACAGGTCACATGGTCCATACGCTGTTATCATCAAGTACACGAGAACGACTCACACGTGGTCTGGCGTGTCACTGTAAGGTTATTCGCGATCCAGACTAGTAGGTGCTAAGAAAACACGTGGGTTACCCACTACAGAATCATGCAACTTCATTGAGACATGTCTTAACCAAGATTCCAGGCCTTGTCCTCTTCCCACGCCAGGGGATATTGAGGACGATGCATGCCCTAGGTCCCTTCATGCTCTTGGTACGACATCAATCCTACTCAAGATCCAGCCACCGAGCGTATAGTCATGACCTGATGGGATTCATCACATGAGACCGTGAGCGTTGCGCCCCGTTCCATTCAGTCCGATAGGGATCACTTGCAGGAGCACCTCGTGTATGAGTAGCACTAGGAAACATGGCAACCATTGGGCACTTGTCGCTGTCCGAGCTTCGGAGTGCCGAGGATCGTGGGCGAAAGAGATGCGCTATTGGTGGGGGTGTACTTATTGGCACCAGCGAGCCCGCTCTCAAGGATCGTGACTGCGCGCCCAAACCAGGAGCCCACTATATGTTATGCACCCAGACAGCCAGTACTGGCTTCTTACCTATGCGTCCATATGAGGTACTCAGGTGCGAGGCATGTGGCGAGGATGGCCTTACCGAGGATCAGCCCTTGCAATCGGTCTGGTCGTCAGACAAGCTCCTTCCGTGTGTGGAAGTTGTGACCTTGAATAAGATCCAGAAGAGACTCGTGGCGTCACGCAGCTTGACGTAGGATGAAACGACTGTAAAGTCAATAGAGTTCACTCTCACAGGGCGCGTTCATCATAGACAAACCGTGTTTTCCAACTCAGAAACGATGAGGCCATTGCCAGGTCCGATTTACGCGGCAATTCCAATTCGAGGGGAATTACACAGTCTAGCTTTCATATGATGTCTACATCTCGACTACAGCAAACCAAAGCCATCCACACACCCAGGACCTGTTTACCTGTGCATCCAAGAGTCTCTGTTGCGGTTCTGCACACGGCTTACGTACGTGTTCGAACAACATCACGACCTCAGGAGCCTCTGCATAGCCACGACAACAGGCACCTGTTGCGTTCCTGTACTTCGGCTACAAAAACGTCACCCAGAACCTCGTCCTGGCACCTCTCTTCCCGTCCATCTCGGTAATCTACCTTTTTGCGTTCAGGTTCAGTAGCTGACGCATCTTTCCATTACAGCTGTGGCACACTAACCCCCAATCCATACTTGACCGTGCTTGCCGCCGTCATGATGATCCCGTTCGGACTGGGCGTCCTCCTTGCCGTCTTCGTGGCTGTAAGACCCGACAATCAAGCTAACGCACAAGGCTTTATTACCAACTGTACCTGGCAGACGGGCTTCATGACTGACAGTCTTCTCGGCATGTATTGCAACAACGATAACTGGGACGACTTCAGCTATGATTGGACCTGGTATGATACTTGCTACCAAGAGCGGTATTTAAGTGAGAAGCTGATGATTCCGTCTTCCAGGTTTGACACCAGTCTCTGCCTGGTGAACAACGGGGGACTACTCATTCCCTATGAGAGGTGCGTGGCTTTCTTAGCTGTCCCCGTAGCTTATAAGATAGGCTGACCTTCATCGTGCATATAGCGGCAACTACTTCCCTTCTTGCAAGGACTGCATCGTACAAGGCAGCGATGTGAACTTCATTCTCGCCTGCACATGTTTCCAGCCCACCGGCGAGTACGCCCCCGCTGCATACGATCTCAGTGAGCCGTTTCCCTCAGATTGCGTTTCTATCCTCGTTTCGCAGCTAACCGCGGAGATCAGATCGCGTCATCTACAACGAGAACGGTACACTGGGTTGTTTCGGCCACGTCGGCAACAAGACCGAGATTGGTCCGTTTTGACGAAGTCGGGCACAAGTCAATCGTTCCTTTGACAGGCGCATCTTGAGGGAGGACCTAGCCGACGATTTTATACCGCCATAGTGTTCGCTCCTGGCAATGTCCACGAAGCTCTATGAGAAAAGAGACGATGAAACGAAATGGAATGAAAATCAGATGCGAGGACGCAGGGCGAAAGATATTTTGAACTTGGAACGCGTAAAGATGCGCTGATTACCTACCATCGAATACCTAAGTACATTGACAATAGCAAGATTCTGTATGGCTTCAGCTGCTTGGATCAGTGACCCGTCGGCATCTGTTGTTTTGCCGTTACACGTGTCGTCGCAGGCGTAATTACGCGCTCGAAGGGCCGTCAGTTAAAGCGCGCGACTAGGTTCGATGCCTATATACCAAATCTGCTCGTGCCTGGAATTCAAGCCTAATGTGAAAGAAAACGCGATGAAAAGAAGTACAAAAAAAGTATAAGCACATCCGAATGAGACGAGTGGTGATCTTCTCCCACTCCTGCACGTTAAATTACCGCGAACAAGGTTGGCACAGCCCATAGTGCGCTTCACCTGCCCAGATCTGCCTACCTAGAGTCCATATGCCAGGTTGCCGGGTCATTTATCTGTACCTATCTTGAGTGACTCTCCTTCAGCGCAGTCGGGGAAATGTAAGTCGACAATCAAGACGAACAGACAAACTAAGACGTCTCGGTCCTTTTCTACAGTCATTATCTTGAGCGACAGTCGATATGCCGCCTAGTGCCAAACGACGTCGTGAGGCCGTCCATTGCGGTGGCTGCGGTGTAAGTCATTCTTCTCAGATTCATCAACCCTCAAGTGTTCCGGGCGACGGTTGATCTACCGGTAGAGCCAAACCCCATTCCTGGCTGCCATACCATAAAAACACCGTGATCCCTACCGAGTGCCTTTGGCGAGAAGCCTGTTACACTGACACCTTGCTGATTACATAGTGCAGACAACCTGAGTGCGAGTCTTGCTTCCCCGCGGAACTCGGGGGTGACCAGGCATCCGCGTCTTCACAGGTATCTGCAGGTCACCAGCCAGCGCCGCATCAAGTACTCGATCAGTGAGTAACTGTCTTCGGCGCGCAAGGTCGGCTCTTGGGGCACGCGATTTGCTTCCCTTCGAGGCGACAGTGCGGCGATGATCGATCAGTAGAGCGAGGCTACGGTGAGACAGATACTGCGCAGCTTGGCCACGGCCTCGCGCTCCCCATCGGCACAGGTGGTCATCAAATCTGCCTACGATCGGCGGACGCAGAGGCTCGCGCGACAGGTCATCAACTTCGATCACGACAGCAAGGAGGTGTGGCGCACCCTCAACACGAGCCACTACACGAGGCTCAGCGGCAGCAAGCAATTTGACGCCGCCGGTGATGTGCTCGACGAGATTCTAGGATGCGTTCATGCCATCGGCGACCAGGTCAGGGACCGGAGCGCGTACGGCACCAAGCTGAGCGCGCTGGAGACGCTGCGCAAGATCTCGAAGAACCATCCTCCTCAACGACGACACGCTGGGCCACGAGATCCGGAAAGAGTTTCAGTGGGAGTCCAGCATCCCGGAGTTCATGCTGCGCATCGCGAAGAGCATGACCGTGGAGGAGCGGGAGAGGGCGGCGGCGACAACGGACCAGAAGAGATCGCTGGTCGAAGAGGTGGAAGCGGTGCTCGAGCACGCCCAGGTTTCGTGTATCGATGGGTTCGACGGCCTGGGTACCGTTCTGAAGCTACTTCGCAACGAGGATGGCAACGAGAACGGCGGCGAGAATGCTGTCAATTTCATCGACTTGACGAGTGTGAGCGGCTGAACTCAGGGTTGCAAGGATTTGTAAAAGCGGAAGTGATTGGCCTGTCAGCTCAATCTCTCGATTTCAGCTTGCTCGGTTCTAAGTCGGATTGGAACGTAGCAGACAGTCCCTATTGCCGTCAGATTGGTCCCTCGTACCCGCATGAGACTGGGGTTTAGACGAAGTCTGCAGACCATCCTGGATTGCTTCATCTCAGGTGCAGGGCGACATTATGTCCGCGCCGATCTCAGGACATGAGGCAGATGCGGCTGCAATCATACCAATTCTGCGAGACTATTCCTAATATATATACCGGGATAGAAGTCAAGGACGACTCCTACCAATATTCCGCGGTTGGCTCTAGGACAATCTCTTTGTCTGCACATCGGTACACTTAATGCTGTAACAATAAGCCAATTTGCATAGCTTCATGTAATTTTTCCCCCTCGAGATTTCCGCGTCATTGTTCCGTTCCGTTTGTTAGCTACCATCGATCGTAAACTTACCATGAAACCCCTTTCCTCCCTCTTTGTCCTCGCCGCCATGGCCGGCCCCTTCACGGTCGCTGCCCGAAGCATGCACCAGCCGTACAGACTACCTGCGACACTCCGAGAACGTTCAACCGGGACGGGACCGCAGGGTGTCCTGACACGTGACGACCATGTGGCAGCGGATACAGCGCAGGGGAAGAGCGCCAGTATCACCGACGGCACCTCGGTCCTGGACGGCGAACCTTTTAGCACCTGTCTGGACGTACGTAAGACTATGACCGATCTTGTATCGCGCCGCGGCTGATATATCACAGGATACTACGGCCACCGTGGCCGACTGTCAGCTGGTCCTCGGGGACATCAGCGCCAACAATGGCATCATCTCCGTCGCGGCCGGCTTCTGTCTAAACTGGTGGGAGGGTGGGTGCAAGGGTCTCGTCTGCGGTCGGAACGACACCTTCGCGGCGGAGTCAGCGTGGATTGCCGCAACCATGACCGAAGACATCTTGGAGCCGTGCATTGGAGAGGGTAAGGCGGGCGTCGTGGCCGACTGTGAGGATGTGGATTCTGCTTGTGGAGGGTATAGGCTGATTCTTCGGGTGTATGAGGGTGTGTAGACGGCGGGATCTTTGCGTCGGATGTTTCGCAGTGTACATAGTGTTTGCGCGGACGGGGCGTTCTTTGCCATTGTGTGCTGGCGTTGAAATGGTTTAACGGAAGATCCGGGATACCGTACCGTAGTACTTATACCCAGTTGATCCCCATATTCGACTAGCGAGCATAGTCTGGCCCAGCGTACGTCTGTAAGAATGCGCATGTCGTATATCCGCCCATCCGCTCTGATGTAAGATTAAATTGCGAACTACTTGTCTTCACTTATTTTTTTTTGGTATACGATCTGGAGATCGGATATGTAGTGCCTATTGGTCTCAGAGATATAATAAGCCCGGGGTTCGATTTGAGGTGACGAGAATGGCGCTTCAAACAACTGTTACTAACGCAGCTGCTCGCCATCCCGCAATTACTGTGATAACATTACAACATTGAGGCTTCTCATTGCCACAGGTTTTCCTCGAAAAGGTGTTGAATCGCATGAGGTTATCAACTTGTATTGTTCAGATCTGGCCACTGCGCTCCGACACCATCTTATGGGTCGTAGACGATAGGCTCTAGGACTCCTTCATACTCGGCTAGATAACCTTCAGCGCATGCCGTATATGTCACTTTCGCCTGTTCCTCCAAGTAGAACACATCGTAGTCGGAGTTCATGGCATCGGCGAGGTTATGAACGCCGCCCCGAGGATGCAGCTTCTCCCACGGCCTAGTACACACTCTTCCCTTGCAGGCCTTGAGCGTGAGCAGCAGGGCATCGATGCGAGAAGTGAGGCTTTCTATATCCCAGCCATACATCTGACCAGCTGTATCAAATAGATTGTTCATCTGTCCTGCGTCGGTCTACATGGCCATTAGATCAACTTCAAGCGTATGGGTGTCAGGCGGTGGTGATGCTAGGACTGACCTTCATGTCATATAGCTCATGGTCATTGGAACACCAGACAGTGTACGCAATATCGTAATCCTCGCCTATGACGCGGAGTGACTTATACGTGTTATTTGACCCCTTGCCTAGCATCGAATGTCAGTTGGCGCACGTCGTCAGATCAGAGACCGGGTCGATTTTACCGCTAGAGTAAATTCCCTCGGGAACATCTGAACCCCAGAACTCGAGATTGACATGCTCCGTCTTGTAGTTCGCAAGCGCGGTGCCGTTTGCCAGAACAGGCATAGGTTCACCGTCAAAATCAGCCTGTAAAGGAATGCCCGCAAGCTGGAATATGGTAGGTACTATATCGGTATGGGACGTCGGAAGAGAGATCGTCTTGTTTTTGGCGACGCCCGGTCCTCTGATGAAGAATGGAACATTGTAATCTTCCTCGATAGGGCACGTCTTCCCCGGCCCAAGTCGGTGTTGTCCAATGTGGAAGCCGTTGTCTGAGGTGTATATCACGTACGTGTTTGCCAGTACCTCGGGGGTGTTCTCCAATCGACTCATGATGGTGTCGACTAAGTCATCTACAGCTTGAAGAGAAAGGATGCGCTGCCGGTACCATTCGTCGTTGTAGTCGACGACGGACTGGTTCTGCTGCGCAAGTTGTTTGATCCAGCTTGAACCGCTTGCCTGGGTCCGATTAGCCTCAATGCGTTCTACGAAGCGGCTATAGCCTACTTACAACATCTGGATTGAAGTTATCGGTTCTCGGGACCTTGATCCCCGGGAAGAGGTCCTTGTGGCGTTCCGCTGGCTGCGGTTCCGTAAAGGCATGGTCGCTGCCCACCTCCGCATGGGGTCCAATGGGAGCAACGCCGAGCTATATGGTGTTGGTCTTAGTGAGTAGGTCCTCAGGCATTTTGGAGCATGGAGAAGTTGCTCTGAGGGATTGAGCCAATACTCATGGCTCCCAAGAAACTTACAAAAAATGGCTCGCCCGCAGAGACCGCGTCATCGAGGAAGCCAACAGCGGCCTTTGCCGCGAGGTCGGTGGAGTAGTTTCCCGTCAGAGTTCTTGGATCGTCCTGATTTCGTTGCATCGTTACATTATAATACATATACGTGTTAGGGTCGAGGAAGACTATGATTGTTAGCGGCGCAGCCGACATAATATTTCGCTTTGGGGACATACAATCCGATCCGGTCCAGCCCTTTGCAAAGGGATCGTTATATGTGGAGGTCGAGTGCCCATTCATAAGTTTTCCTTTTCACGAGTCAATCATCATCGCGCCTACCAATGTTCCCCCCACGCGGTTTAGGATGGCTAGTCTTCACTGACTTACCTGTATAATAAGAATTGAAACCAGATTCTGCCAACCACTGGAACGGTGTAAGTGCCGAACTGTAGATATCGACTGTTGAGTGCTTACAACAGGTAGGTATCTCTCATTCCAACCTTCTGAGATAAACTTCGTATAGCCTCCTGCATGAGGGTCAGCACTCTGAGTTCCTGTCTTGTGCATCGGTCTTTCTTGAGGGTGACTGCTCACCATATGGAGCGCTGACATCGGTGACATTCGTGTTATGAGCAGCTCTGCCTGTGAGCAGCTGTTTGAATGTTAGTATTGGCGCGAATGTAAGTTGCAATACGGTTGGCAGGACAGAGTCATATAGAGGAGAGAGAAGGCACTTTGGCCCAGCTAGAGGAGTCTGTCTGGATGAATGGCGAGGTATTTGGCAACATACAGAGACGCGAGACGGGCAACAGATCGCGATAGTACAAAAGTGCTTGCTAAAGAAGGTTCCTTGTTCTGCAAAGTGTTTCTTCACGGCAGGCTGGTAATCCAGCGAGCCAAGGTGCAGGTCTTGGTCATCCGTGATAATGAATATGAAATTCGGCTTCGTCGTTCCATTGAGGCCGGATGCTGAGACACCATGCTGTAGTGCAACCAAGGATAACGCCCCTTTGAGACCAAAAAGGGCACTTTGCAAAAGCGCAACCAAGGACAATGCCCCCTTCAGACCAAGAAGCATGGCTACAGTGATGGAGTTTGCTCCCGATGATATACCTAACGTCACGGACAGCCTTCTAACCTACACCTCTGCAGCAGAAGAGGGCGGACTGACCAAGCTCTTATACACAGTCATGCACCGAGGCGAGCCATCGTGGGCGTGCTGCATCACCGGGTTCCGGGCTTGACCACCGTATATGGGGCCGAATTGCTCGCGAGTGTCTACCATAATGACGTGCTCAACGAACTGCCAATCAAGCCGCCCACGATTGACATGGATCCATCCCCCTTCGTGATATCTCCCATCATCAGTAGCCTTATCTTGTGGATGAGGAAACTATCCGACATAGTCTCCCTGGTCACTTCCTAGACATTCCTAAAGAGCGGTCTACAGCACTTATGTAGCTTGTGAAAGAATAATTCTCTCCATTGGTATTCATTTCATCGTAGATATCTTTGAGGCTGCCCGATACATGTTTTTTTTTTTTAACGCGTAACTGAAAAATTGTCATATAAGTATTTCACGTGGCGCGAACTGTCCCCCAGACTCCTCCATGTCTAGGTACCCGAGAGGACCTCGCTTAAGATACACTCCAGCCACGCCTAATCAGCCAGACGCGTTAGACTTGCTTGCTCTAATCTCTTAGCTCAAACTACCCAGGCATGGGAGGGAGATCGGATAGGTACCTATCTCAGCAATGGCGTCGAGAAAAGTTCGCGCTCAGGGAGAAGCGTTATCACTCATCTACCTCGGTGAGTATAGCTGTGCCCCTCTTGATACATACCTAGATAGATGCTGTTGAATAAATATTCAAGTTACCATTAACTACCAAGGGTCCTCTGTTGGGCAACTGCTGTGATCGGGACCAGAAGGTCTCACTTTACTTTAGCTTTGATTTTCTCTTCGGGCACATCTAGTAGAACCGGATTTTGCGACCCCATCCTTTTTGCCAAGACCGTCAATTGGCTGCGGCTTTGTAGAGTACCTTAACTAGTAGACTCGGCTTGTGCATTTTTCATGCGCTCGAAAAGCACTCCGAAAGCGACTTGGATCAACGTGGCTCGTGCGGTCTTCAGCTGGTGGACAGTGGCAGCTGCTTGCATCAGTTCTTTTGGCGAGTCAGGTGGTTTTGGCAAGAGGGATCTGATCGCAAAATCCGGAGATTCACACGATATCCACGGTAGACGTCCCCGATAACTACTTACATTGCCTAAATACATCATTGCCCGCACCGCGGAACATTCTCTTAAATGCAGAATGTAGCACGCCTCCATACTCAAGCGTGCGAACTTATTATCGCGTGCGGTTGCACCTTACAGTTGAAATTGCAAGCAAGGGTACGACCAGTGTGATCCTTGAAAATTGACAAGGTGTAGAACAGAATACGTATGACACCACCTCGGTCGGTAGCAATAGACACGGCTCGGAGCCCCATATCACTCTTGTTAAGCTCGATTTCCCGTCCCTAATGCTTTCCAAGAGCAAAGATCTCGTTCTCGATGGCCTCACCTAGAGATCGGGTCGTGCCCCGGCCACCCATGTCTGCTGTAACGATCTCCAGGTCCCCTTTAGCCAAGACTGTCTCAATCGCAGACATCATTCCATCAGCGGCGTCCTTGTATCCGAAATGGTCAAGCATCATTTGCCCAGCCCACTGCAGGTGTCGCGTCAGTAATCCACACGAGATATCACAACAACAGGACATCCACGTAAGCAGCACTTACTATCATTCCTATAGGGTTGGCAACTCCCTTCCCGGCAATATCTGGAGCAGTGCCATGCACAGGCTCGAACAGACTTGGAAAGGTTCGGTCCGGGTTAATGTTTCCCGAAGGGGCGATGCCGATTGTCCCCGTACAGGCCGGACCAAGGTCCGAAAGGATATCTAGTCAATCGTCGAGTAAGCAGCTGCTACCTCAGAGACTGTAAAGAGGCGGGCGAAGGAGAATTATCTCTGCGATGTGATGCTCTTTGTGTTTCTGTGTCGACGAGCTTCTCACCTCCAAACAGGTTGCTTCCGACGATGACATCAAAAATCTGCCCTTGTTAGCGACCAGAACCTACAGGGCAGCTCATCTCAAGGTATTTTTCTCTATCTGGCAGGGAGGAAAGGAGGACGGATGACCTAGAAACGTTTACGCACTGGTGCGGCGGTCAAGTTAGCCTCACCAAAAAAAAAAAAAAAAAAAAAAAAAAAAAAAAAAAAAAAAAAAAAAAAAAAAAAAATGTGTGTTATTGGTTGGGTTTGGGGGAGCAAAAATAAAAACAAAAGGGGTTTTGAAGG